>CP126893.1:125860000-126485000 GCA_030440675.1 Furcifer pardalis | reverse complement strand
TACAGCATTTGAAATCAAGTGCAAGTTTGCTAAATCTGAAGTCATTACTGAAAAAAGAGGGCAGATGTTTGAAAATGCTATCACAAGAAACATAATATGGCAAGTTGATCCTGAATTGATCCCTATTAAATGAATATTATTTCCTGGAAAACTGATACCAGTAGTAGTGTGCTGTTCTAATTATTTATTCTTTCCTTCCTCTTTTTTGACCATTGAAAAGACTCCTGCATGGCCAGGTTGGATTTAGCTGTTGTCGCCCCCCCCCCCTTCATTTGTTGCACACATATGGAATCTCTGCAACCAAAATGTCTTTCAAGAATTGCTGGTCCTTTGGAATCTCATGTTCATGAAGCTTTTCTTACTACTTTCTTGCACAGTTTGTGAAAGTCCACTTGTTTAAAATATATATATTTTTTAAATGAAATATCTCTACTTGACTGCACTTTGGTTTTTCTTTTCAGAAGGTCCCATATTCTCTCATTTAATATTCTTTTTCTTTCAATACACCTGATACTTTTATATTCTATGCCAGTTGCTCTTTGTTGGACAGAAGAATCACATCTAAGATACGTACTGAGTTCTTGCTGCTTCTTTAGACCTCTAAAAGAAGAGCACTGTTCCTCACTGTGCCAAGAGCTTCTCTCTCTCAATATAGCTACAATACAAAAAATGCAGATACTGTATAGTTCTTTGTGAAGTAAGGATGAGTGACGACATTTGACTAAGTTCACACAGATCAAGTATACTCTCTTGGAGTCCTTATCCATATCTCTGCCTGTATTGGTGTATTTTAGGACCTCAGGGGGAAATGCAAATGGTTACGATTGGGATGGCCTACCCTACATCATCTAAATTGTTTCTGGCAAATTAATTTGCCCCACTACTTGCAATACCTTGCTTTCAAAGTGCTAGGTTGGCAGAAGCTGGGACAGAGACGGGAGCTCATTCCATCGTGAAGCACTCAGGACTCGAACTGCTGACCTGCCAACCTTCCAGTTGTCATGTCCAACATCTTAACCACTAAGCCACCACACGTTCTGTCCCCTGATCAAAACAGGAATCCAAATCAAAGCAGATATGGCAGATGGTGGTCCAATTATCTCTTGGACGCATCCAGTGTTGGAGCACTCACATCTCCCAAGGTAATTGGTTCCATTTTCATACTGCTCTAACAGTTAAGAGTGTCCCCCCCCCCCGATATTCAGCCTAAGTCTGATTTCCTGTAGTTTCACCACATTATTACATGTCCTACACTCTGGGATGATTGAGAACATATCCTGCCTTAGTCTTTATTACAATCTTTCAAGCATTTAAAAACTTCTTTTATACTCCCCCACCCCTTTATCTCCTTCTCTCAAAGCTAAACATGTCCCGTTCCAGACATTCCTCATAGGATTTGGTTTCCAGTCCTCTGATCATCCTTGTTGCCATCCTTTCAACTTGTTCCAGTTTCTGCCCATCCTTCTGGACGTAGTACTCTAGATGCAGTCTGATTAGTGCCAAATGTTGGGGAACTATTACCTTACTGGTTTAGGAGACTACCATATTTGCCAGCATATAAGATGCACCAGTGTATAAGACACACCCAGTTATTACCAAAATAGCCCACTATAGACCACTACGTACAATACAAGACACACTACATTTTCCCAGTGTATTTTAAGAGGGGAATAGTGGGACTTATATGCCAGCAAACACAGTTGATTCCGACCCTTCATGACCCCATGGACCACTGCACGCTAGGCACCCCTATCCTCCACCATCATCCTCAACCCACTCAGCTTTCTGCCCATTGCATCAACAATGCCATTTAGCCATCTCATTCTTTGCTACCCCCTTCTTCTTTTGCCCTCAACCTTTCCCAGGATCAAGGCTTTCTCAAATGAATCCTGTCTTCTCATTTGATGTCTAAAGTACTTTAACTTCATCTTCAATATCTGACCTTCCAAGGAGCAGTTGGGGTTGATTTAAGATCAACCAATTTGTTCTCTTTGCTGCCCAGTTTACTATCAGCATTCTCATCCAGCACCACATCTCAAAGGTTTCTACTCTTCTGCGCTCAGCCTTCCTTATGGTCCAGCTCTCACAACCATACATTACTACCGGAAATACCGTTGCTTTGACTATGTGGACTTTTGTTTGCAAGGCGATGTCTCTACTTTTAACTATATTGCCCAAATGTCTCATAGCTTGCTTCCCAATAATTAGTCACCTTTTTATTTCATGGCTGCAATCTCCATCTGCAGTTATCTTGGATCCTAAGAATGTAAAGTCTGTCACTGCTTATGCAGAATAAAATAGCATTTGCCTTTTTTGGAGCCACATCACATTGTTAACACATTCAGCTTGTGATGTACAACAATTGCAAAATCCTTCTCACTTGTAGCATTAATGAGCCAACTATTCCCCGTCTTGTAACTGCACATTTCTCCCTAGGTGTAGAACATTTCACTTATCCATGTTAAATTTCATTTTGTTGTTTTCAGCCCAGTGTTCAAGCCTATCAATATATTTTAAAATTCTGTTCTTTCATTCCAAAGTACCTGTATAAGCTATTCTGCCCAATTTTGTGTCATCTGCAAATTTGTTAAGCATTCCCTGCATTCCTTCATCCAAGTCATTAATGAAAATGTTGAATAGCACTGAGCCAAGAACTGAGCCTTGTAGTACGCCACTTGTTACCCTCTTGCAGTTTAAGAAGGTGCCTTTTATTAGCACTCTCTAGGTATAATTCAGTAACTAACTGTATATCCACCTGACCCTTGTGTTGTCCAGGCCAGATCTAGTTTGTTTGTTAATCAGAACATAATGGGGCACTTTGTCAAAAGCTTTCCTGAAGTCAAGATACATTACTTCTAAAACATTCCCATCAAAGTTACCAAATAAAAAATGTGATAAGATTAGTTCTTGACAAATCTTTGTTGGCTTCTAGTTACTACCACATTTTTTCCAAAGTGCTTGCAGAGTGAATGCTTTGTTTCTCTGGGACTGACATCAGTCTGGCTGTTCTGTAGTTCTCCAGCTCTTCCTTTTTGCCCTTTTTGAAAATAGAAACAATATTAACCCTCCTCCAATTATCTGGCACTTCACCCATCCTCCATGATTCCAAGAAAATGATAAACAGTGGTTCTTCAACCAGCTCCTTAAGTATATTTGGATGCAGTTCAGCTGGCCCTGGGGAGTTAAACTCATTGGAAGTAATAAGGTATTCCTTGACTATTTGTTTGTCAATCTCAAGCTGCAGTCCTGCCTCCTTCCTTGTACTTCACATTTGCCTGGAGGATCATATGCTACTTATTGTAGAAAGGCTTCTGCCTTTTCTTTTTTGTCCTTTATTATTTTCTTACCCTCATTGACAGATTTTACTTTCTTGGGATCAAAACTCACTGCAGACGGTGATTGCAGCCATGAAATAAAAAGGCGACTGATTCTTGGGAAGCAAGCGATGAGAAACCTGGGGAGCATAATGAAAAGTAGAGACATCATATTGAAAACAAAAATTCGTATTGTCAAAGCAATGGTATTCCCTGTGGCAATGTATGGATGTGAGAGCTGGACCATTAGGAAAGCTGAGCGCAGAAGAATAGACGCCTTTGAGATGTGGTGTTGGAGGAGAGTTTTGAGGGTCCCCTGGACAGCGAGGAGAACAAATAGGTCAATCTTAGAAGAAATCAACCCAGAATGCTCCTTGGAAAGACAAATTGTAAAGATGAAGCTAAGGTACTTTGGACATCAAATGAGAAGAGAGGATTCGCTTGAGAAGGCCTTGATGCTGGGAAAGGTGGGGAGGGCAAAAGAAGAAGGGGCAGCCAAAAATGAGATGGTTAGATGGTATTGTAGAGACAATGGGCACAGAACTGAGTGGGTTGAGGAGGATGGTGGAGGACAGAAGTGCCTGGCGGACAATGGTCCATGGGGTTGCAGAGGGTCGGAATCGACTGTGCGACTGAACAACAAGAGGCACATACAATACCTGAATAATGCTTTCTCTCTCTCTTTTTCTTTTAGCAGTTCTTGCTAACTTCTGCTCATTCTCAACTTTTGGTTTTCTATCACAGAAGAGTATCATGAATCATAGAAGACTAACTGGAAGTGAGCACAGGGGTCACTGAGTTCAACCTGAAGAATCCCTGATAGGTGGCCATCCAGTCTCTGTTTAACATTTCAATGTTTGGGGAGTTCTTCCTAATGTTGAGTGGAGATCTCCTTCCTTTTCTTTTAAAACCATTATTTCAGGTCCTTTGCTGTGGAACTTAAGAAAACAAACTTTATCTTATACGTTTGAGAGTGGCTGTACACTGTTCTCTTCACCAGATTAAACATCCTCATCTCCGTCAAGCATTTCTCATGGAGATTGGTTTGTAAATTTATGATTCTGGTTGTCCTTCTCTGGACACATTTCAATTTATTATTTTTCTTAAACCGTGGTGCCTAGAACTGGATATGGTATTCTAGGTGAGTTTTGACCAATGCAGGACAGAATGCTGCTATCATGAGTTATAGGTAATGATATTCTTGTTCCACGTTGCTTGCAAACTGTCTCCAACATCTGGAACCTTTGGCTTTATGCCCCTGTGTTGATATGCCAGATCTCAGCCTAGCAAACTATCCTTGTACCACATGATTAAAGAAAGCAGCCTCATCTAAGGTTTCACAAACAAACTGAAATTTCTTTTGAGGAATTAGTGAACAGACAATAGGAGTCAGAGACAACATTTAATGTTTCAACCATGCCCTGTGAATATGCCTCCTCTCCATACCCATAATATTATCCAGTCACCACAATAACCTTGTTTCTTCTCTATGAAACTGTACTAGCTAAGACACACCCAAACACATGTACAGAGAAAGAGAGGAAAAATACATTAAATCTGCTGAAATATGATAAATCACTTTCTGATAAAGCTCAATTTACATTTTGGTTGGCTTTTTAAACAATAGCATTCAGTCGGAAGGCATATTTCCAGCATTGTTTGCACATACCTTTTGATTTTGGTTAAATTTTTCTCAGGCTATCTGAAATTTAAGACGTATGAATAAGAGGAAAGAAAGAAAAACAAAAAATAAAGAACTATATTCTTCTGCCGATCCCAAAGAAATGCAGCACAATCTGATTTCACCTCTTTCTCTCCAGGATGAATGTGTTCATTTTTGCTTACAAAGGAAAGGCACAAAAGAACTGTAAGAAAAGGATTCAGATGGTGCCTCCTGATACACTTTTGCTGCTAAAATGTGGAAACAAAACCTGACTTCTGTTGACAGCCTTTGGGCCTGAAACGTAACTCATTGATTATATATATATATTACATCTCTTAAAGGCAACAGCATGAAAAATAAAAATCTAACACACCATTTGTTGTATTTTCAGGCAACAAAAACATTTACACTGAAGACCATTAAAAAGCAACCACAGAATGAAGCTGAAAGACTGCAAAGAAGACACCCTGGCAAAGCAGACTCAGTTACACCCATTGTACTCCAGAAGCTGCTATAGCCACTGTGTCCTGATATGGGTCTCCAACAGCAACAGAAACAGCTAGCAGCACCTGCTGCCTTGGTCTGGATCCTTCTGGATAGTTATGTCTCCTGTTCAAACTGTTGAATATATTAATGCAACCTCACAATGCAGTGGGTTAATGTAAATTCTGTGCATAAACAGCCAATCAGAAGAGTTCTCTGATTTCCTGCCTGTAGAGTCACCTGAGCTGTATTATATTGCTTGCTATTCAGTTTTCTGTCAGATAGCATTCTGAAGTGTTTTTGCAATTGTCATATGTGCAGGGGTGTGCTGGGGACCTTGGGAGGGCAGTGGACAGGAAGTGATGGGGCACCTATTGGGGGAGTTGGGGGAGAAATCCCATACATTCCCATTACTTCTGCCTGCCTCTGGAGGGAGCCATTTCCTGGGGCACACCAGGATGAGTCCATGTATCCCTGTGGACCAGCACACAACTGCCTGTGTGTACCAGTTTATTATTCTGCTTTCCCCCCCTCTCTCCAATTTGCCCTACAAGGAAAGTGTGTTTGTTTATCTTGTAAAGTTATTGTACAGAACTATTTATCTACCAAAGCAATTGTTTACTCTTCTAACTAAAGAAATTCAACTGTAAGTAACAAACTGTTTTTTCTTATACTTCAAGATGTGTGGAGAATTTGATTTGCTGGGCTTGAAAGGAAGTCTAATATTTGGAGAACTTGCTTACTACATCTATTTTGTTAAGCCTACCCAGCTTAATATATAAACTTAACACAAACCAGAGCTTTGGAACCAACTAGTTGCAGAAAAAGAGCTTGTGAATTGCTTTGTTGGCCTCCTAGAATATCATAAACATGTGGGCTTTTAAGTTCTGCAGAACTTTTCATTAGGTTGGGCATTTCAGAGATGATGGGTTGGTAGGGGGAGAAATAGAAAAGTCCAGAAATATTCACAACTAGATGCTGATACTCCAGGCTTTGTAGTTAAACTAAGGTATCAGTCAATCCTAATGGAAATAAGTCAACTGCTCCTTAGAAGGACAAATCCTGAAGCTGAAGCTGAAGTACTTTGGCCACCAAATGAGAAGAAGATTCACTGGAGAAGACCCTGATATTAGGAAAGACCGAAGGCAAAAGGAGAAGGGGCGGCAGAGGATGAGATGGTTAGACAGCATAGTTGACACAATGGATGTAGATCTGCATGGACTATGGAAGATGGCGGATGACAGAAAAGCCTGGCATGCTGTGGTCCATGGGGTTGCAAAGGGTCAAATTCAACTGTATGACCAAACAACAACCAAGATGGAGGCTGAAATTTTGAAGATAGTTTGAGTGGGTTGTGCACCCAAGTGTGCACACATCCACAGAAGCAACACAACATTTACTTTCCTCAGGAGATGATACAGGACTTTTTCCTTTGCTCATTCCTAGTAATACCCAATAAATTCTTGTACACTTTGACTGAAACTGAATAGGAGCTAGAGAACAGTTTCTGCATCTGTCAGTATAGCACAAAGCCATTGATTTAATTGAATTCATATTTTAAAATCATAGGATCTGAATATTTTCTGAACAAAAATAAAACAAGGACTTGCAGAAAGAACTAACAAACCTTGAATGTAATGCACAAAGAAAAATCTTATTTAAATACTAAGAGGAGATAGGTAACAGAAGAAATATTTTACATTTTGACTTTTACTGCACATGTTAAACAGTCACATGCAAACTTAGTTCTTCTAGTCTCAAAACAGGCTTTCTCCAGTCTCTCCCTGTGAGCCAAAACTGCCTCAGCAGCCCAATTCAACTGTACTGACCTTGTCACTGCAATTTCTCACAAGCATTCACTTGGCTTACATCTTGATGACATTGCAATGCCTCTTTCCCTACCCCCATCATGCTTCCCAGATAGTGGCTGCAACTAAATATGATTTCACAGGCACAGTCAGCTGATAGATTGTCTTTTGATGACTAGTTCATTTTTCCAGTGCCTGTATGTGACCATGACATGCAGCAGAATGAAGCACAGGGATCATCTAGATGACATATCATCTAGTTGTGTCGTCCCTAGTGAAAGGAATGATGGAATTGGGATGCCTCCTTAGTCAGCAAAAAACATTATCACAGCACTGGAATGTCTTCAGAGCATGGATTCTGCCATCAACTGATTTGTTCCCCTTGCTCTCCATAGGCTGAAATAGTCTTTTGAAAGGAACTCTGCATTACAAGAATGCACCTTGACAAACGGCCAGTTTTTATGAGCTGATAAATAGTCTTATCACATCCATTTCAATGAAGGCTATTAAAACGAAGTATGAAGTACCATATATACTCAAGTATAAGATGACCTGAATATAAGCAGAGGTACCAGAAAACACAGGAAAATAGATTGACCCGAGTATAAGCCAAAGGCGGAAAATGCAGCAGCTGCTAGTGAGTTTCAATAAACAAAATACACGAAAATGTGGTAACATTATTTAAATTGTTGGTGCATTTCACTCTGGCATGGTTTTGGGACCCTCATGTTCACTGACATGAGTATAAACTGCATCCCCTTTTTGGGGCTCATTTTTGGGGCTAAAAATCTCAGCTTATACTTGAGTGTATACAGTTAGTGTGCTTTCATCTCTTAAAATCACCTCTGAAATCAATGAAGCAAGGCAGTCGGTCTCTTGTGAGAAGGTCCACTGATACCCTTATGTGTCACTGATGGAATTCCAGGTTCAACCCTTTGCCATCTTTTATTTAGAAAGTCTAGATATGGTTGAAGATTGCTGTCTTTGTGACTTTACATCTCTTGAATTAAGATACCAATTAGAGTGCAGCTTCCCACCTGATTTTACACCTATCCAAATGTTACAAGACTTATCAGAGGGAACCTAGAAAGTCAGCAGTCATTCATATTTCATTGATGGCATGTTTCAACTTCAGTGAGGACTAACCATTGGAGTTAGGACTATGTTGATAGGTGCTTCCCATTTCATTCTGACATGCAAGCAGACCTAGGCCCCAAATGGGAAGTGTCTATATCTAATTTTGCAGAAAGGTGGCCTGTCATCCTGCCATTCTGTCAAGAATAGCAATGATAGAGTAGTGGTGTAGCTAATCAATGGAAGTGCAGCAGAAAACAGACCAGAGATGAGAAGTTTGCCCTGAAGTTGAAAACAGTACTAGCAATTACAGTGACAGAGAGAGAAAGAGAGAGGTATGAACATAAATCTCAGAAGCACTTCCCTGACTTTATTAGGATGTCTATTATGTTTTCTTTATTTCATTTAATATTTCCATATGATGGTCTTACAATACAGCTCTTTGTATGCCTGTCCCCTTTATTCTCTTTAGTTGATCCTTTGATGCCGTTCATCACTCATGACTTATCAGCAGCTGATGGGACTATAATTACAAGGTCTATATTATTATTGTTAGATTTTTAAAAGGAAAATGTAATACTTTCCCCCAATATAAAACAGTAATAATTTTGTTTCTATCAGCTAGAAGTGGGCATAATAATAATAATTTTGTTTCTATCAGTTAGAAGTGGGCATGCTTAATAGGAAAGAGAATTTTGATGTATATCTTGTAAAAAAGAATATGATGGTACTTGCTACTTCCATCTTAGGATGCCCATAGCTACACAAGCATTAATAATACCTCATTTTTCTAATCCATGTTTTATCCCGCTGTCTCAAATGGAATCTTCTTTACAAAAGAAGGATGGACAGGCATGAAGCTCCTTGTCCCATGGCCTGCAAACTTGTTGCCCCTGAAACATGCCTTATTCTGGATTAGTACCACATCGCGGCTATGTTTGGAAGCAGAGGCGTAGCTACTGCTGTATCTGCCGTATCAATTATACGGGGGCCCGGGCCACGGGGGCCCCCAACGTGCGTAAGCAAAACAAATCTTTACCCTTCCTAAGGGCCCCCAAACAAATTTTTATACGGGGCCCCGCCAAGGCACGCTACTCTTCTGTTTGGAAGGCATGTCAGCAAACATCCCCTCATGCTGGATACACAGGAATACACCAAGCAACATTGAATTTTTTGTAATATAATGAAGTAATTGAAGGCCAGTGAATGTATGTGATGCCTGCCAGCATCAAGGACAGCCTGCAAGGGTAGTGTGGCCTGTGCTACTGTGTGCTCCTCATGAGGAGCAACAACCATAGGGACTGTGGAAGCTGTCTCTGAGTCATACAGTTGGCCCATTTAGTTGAGTATTCCCAGGTTTGACTGACAGCAACTCTGCAAGGGTTCAGTTAGGATCCCCCCGCCCCACCCTTTTGGTAATATCCCTACTCTTTCTTTTCCAACCACTGCTTAACCAGACTAGCTTGCAAAACCAGGGAAGGTTTAGGGTAGTGTTGAAAACTAAGCACCCAGGAAAAATGCCATTGGCATGAATTTGTTTAAGGTGGATCCAGGTTTGCCATGAAGTGACCCACAAACTGTGATGACTTCACAGTGGAACATATGAAATGAGACGTGCAGGATTTGAGACCAGGACTACAATGGACTGCTGCAGCCTTGAGGATATTGAAAAGGTGCCCTTTCACAGCCAGTCCATCTGGCATGGCCTCTTCCTCCTCCATTACCGTTGGGAATCAGAATAGTGAAGTGGTTCCTCTTCTGCTCATTTTGCCGTTGGGCCCAATATGATGATTTCCAGTGGCATTTTCTTCACTCCACCTAAAGAGGTTCATCTGCCCATAGCCGTTGGCCCCTTTAGGGATTCAGGTTGTTTACCACCACCCAACACTTAGTGTTGAGTTGCTGGCTGCACTTCATTACTGTTAACTGTATAATGGCGGCGGGGGGGGGGGAGAATAAACAGTACTTCTTAATTTATCTTTTGCTAACTTACATGTGGAGTTAGGATGATAATTTTGTTTCAGTTTATTTTTGAAAACTCTTTACCAGGATTTGCACATTTCTTCATATGGGAGATGGAAGGCATTTGCAATTAAAAACCAAACACAAAGCGAATATGGCAGAAACTATTTTATTCATTTGGACTGAATATTTAGATCCTAAAAGTTAGAGTTGGAATCTCTCTGTATTCAACCACATTACAGCTCAATTAGAATTGCTGCCTCCCCTACCCACCCCACCCCGAGGTGATCTTCATCTAGGCAACAGTCCAGTTGACATTGCTGTTAATGAAGCCATGTGTATAGTGACAGAATGCCTCAATTCTACACCAGTTGAGAAAATATACCCTCCTGTTGGTATTGCTCCACCTAAGATCATGAGTGAAGTAGCAGCAGATGCTGAGAGAACTAAGCAAGAGAAGGACTCTTGACATCCTCTGAATTGATATGAGCCTCAAATCCACAGGCTCAGATCCGGGAAGAGCTTTATGGCAAGAACAAACATTCTTGAGGGTACACAAGAGTAAAACCAAATTAGAAGATGGAGGAAGGAGCTCACTGAGCAAGGAACATCATTAAAGGTGAAGCTCTCAATATCTCCTACATAACCTGGAGGACACTGAATAGGTTCAGAGTTGGAGTCCCTAAATACAAGGCCAACAGGCTCAAGTGGGGACTCCTGGCAGACAAAAACACAGGGTGTGAATGTGGAAAGACACAGAGTATGGTCAATTCAATGGTCTGCTGATTGCTGCCAGAGACATGCACCGATGAGGACTTTTGGGCAACAACAAAGCGAAGAAAGTGGCTTCATTTTGGCAGTCCAGGGTTTGATCAGGATATGAAAGAAGAAGAATCTAGGCAACAGATGAAACATAGCCCTTTCCATTCAGAAAACAGCTGAAAACAGCTACTGAATGCAAGCGAGGGAGCATTCACACATTTCTACATGTTTAGAATTGAAAACTCTCAGATGTGAATAATACGAATGTATTAGAAGCATGGCCAACAGTTTTCCCCATCTTATATGGTGGCTCTGAATCTTGCCCACAGCACACAGAGAGCAGGAATGACACTTATCAGGTGATCCTTTAATGAGAATCAGTTTTTCATTGGGTTGAATTAAATGTTAGTTCTAGTAAAATTTGATCCACCAAAACTTGTGGCATTTGCTAGCCACACAGCTAACTCAAGTCCCATGGATATAAATACATTTCCTTCTCTAGGCAGGACTAACCCATCAGATTTAACTCATTGCTTGAGCTCTATTGTGTAAAAATCTATTCACATGGTGCTGATATACCATTAAAGCTTTAAAAAGCACTAAGATGTGCTGACAGCAAACATATAATACTTCAGACTCTGCAGACTCAAGACTAATAATTCTTAATAATTGTAAATCACATACAATTGAATAAAAAATACATTTCCTTCTTTTGCTACTTGCTGTCATGATTAGAAAATTGAATGACACATAAATAAATACAAGATAAAGATAAAAGAAACATCAGAAAGCAGATGTGGTCTTATACAGTTCCCATTTCAGGAGAGGTATTTGATAGATTTTACTTTAAAGACCCAAGAGTATCAGCAGAAATAACATAAATAAAGCCTTCTCAAGAAACTCTGAACTAACTAGATTGTATTATACAGTGCTACTGTAGCACCAGGCTGGGTCTAACACTTCAAGTAAAATATTGCCTGCTATCCTGTTTGCATTGCCTCAACACTTGGAGAGGTAAAAGAGGAAGTAAAGAAAATCCTGTTTGCATAGTTATGTTGCCTAAGGATGATGGAATAATCAATTGTGTGTGGAGGGGAAATTCAAAATAAAAATTATATGCCACTGGACTTAATGCCAGCATAAATGACCTTAATTGACAACAGTGATTTTCAGCAATTAAAGTTTCTATACTTGATTTCAGTCATCATTTCCTCATGGAGTAAAAAGTTACAAATAGTTGTTTATTTAGAATAGATACATACAACATTTACTGTACAGTAGTTAGGTATGTAGCTGTGGAGTCAGAAGCTTGGAGTTCAGTTTCTCTCTGTGCATCCCAAAAGAGCCAGCTTGTGTGACTTTGAGCAAGTTGCACAGTCCCAGGGTGTCCCCAGAAACAAACCACTTTTGAGCAATCTCTGCCCAGAAAACCTTGAAAAAGGTCACTGTAAGTCAGAACAAACCTTACTTTCCACCTTTTTAAATCTAGTTTAGAGGTTGGCAGATGCATTTCATATCGCATACTAGCCCTGTGATTTGGCATGCAATAAGAAATATGCAAGCTGACTTCTTAATTAGTGCAATTTGCTACTGAAATATATGTCACTGGACTTAATGCCAGCATAAATGTTTAATTGGATTCTGGCTATATATTTTCTTTGCTCAGAATTTTCTAAACATTAGATGCTTGCTAACCTTGTAAGGTAAATAGTTCAAAACCCAAGTACTGCATGACAGAATGAGCGCCCATCTCTGTCCCAACTCCTGCCAAACTAGCAGTCTGAAAGCAAAAAATTGCAAGTAGATAAATAGAGACCACTACAGTGGGAATATGAACAGCATTTCGTGCACTTCAGTGTCTAGGCATGCCTGCCACATGTCTACGGAAATGTCTGTAAATGCAGAGAGCATTTAAAGCTATGAAACTGAGATGAGCACTGAACCCTAGAGATGGATATGACTGGCTTTTGCGCAAAGGTGACCTTTACCTTTACCTAACCTTCAGGCCAGGGCTTTTGACTATAGGCCATATTTGATTTTACTTTGCCCCACTGTGTAAGTATACGCCATAAAACTCCATATGCAAATGATTTGTTATGTTTCCCTGGCTAAGCATACATACCGCTTTATTGCTTACTTAAATTAACAAAAGCAGATTAGGGTGTAGTTTTAACTAGACAACTTGGATAAGAGCCTGTTAAGATGACACTGAGCTCTCTGAAACTGTGCTGAATTCAAATATCTCCTAACCAGGAATGTTGGAAATTACTTAAGACTACCCTAAACCTGGCCTAGCTCTGTTATGGCACAGTGGCACTGAATAGAGAGTTTTGGAACTGATGTAATATAGCTCCTCCTTCTCCCTTTGTTGAGTCTTCTGCCAGCTGATCTCAGCCAGCATTGCAGCTGTGCTGGCAGATCCAGTTGTATTGGCAGATATAGGATTAACCAGTACAATGGAGTTGTGCTGGCAGAAAGGCACCATGCCCATTCCAAATGTTTTTGCCCATTCTGAACCAACTACAGTTGGCATATTTTTGATTTTGGATTGCATTGCCTGATGGTGAAAGAGAAAAGTGCTTTGAGAAATTACAGCAGGAGCCAAATACATCTGCTAGAATCAGAATGATTTCAACTCATACTCTAATTCAGTGGTTCCCAATTAGTTTTTTCTATGTACCACTTCAAGAAAGACCTCAAACTTGCATACCCCTTATTGCAGGAACGTTAAATATTGCATACCCCTTACTGCAGGAACATTAAATAAAAAATGAAATCAGGTGTATTTTATATTTATTATCATCAAAAGACATTCTAATGACAGAGAACACATGTTTCATTAATGTGACAAATGTGCACGTTGACAATGACGAGCAAATAGGCGGGAACGGGGGCGGCTGCGATCGGGTGACGTGAGATGTGGGAGGCGTGGGAAAAACTGCCGCCGCTGGAGAAAGTGCTTGATGCACACAATTGACTTACCTACTGATCATTTAATTAAATTGAACAATTTTTTGGCAATTGTTATTGCATTATTGTTTTTTAAAGATTTAATATTTTAGTTAAGAGATTGCTGCGTGTACCCCTTGATGCAATCTCACGTACCCCTGGGAGTACGCGTACCACTAATTGGGAACCACTGCCCAAGAGTCTAATTGGTTGCTGTCTTAATATATTGTGTGAGAGAGATAGGCAACAAAAATGAGGCAAAGATTATCAAGTGAGATATTTAGTTAGCAAGAATTGTACAAAAGATGCAAGCAGGCACATTTTAAGCTTAGATGTTTCTGACAGACAATGGCCAAAATCTTTTTGCTTAGTATTGTAAACTACACTAGAGTATACCCATAGAATCAGTGAGGATTTGGTGAGTAAATTCCTCTAGGAGTTCCATTGATTCAAATTGACCTATTCTAATTACAACTCACTAGACTTCCTAAATTAATTATAGTTGCAACTTATTTAGGTCAATGGAACTTATGGAAGAGCTGACTCACAAAATTACAATTGATTCCATGGGGTTCCTCTATTGCAATTTACTCGCTAAGCAACAGGATTTCAACCAATGAATCTATTTTCCCTTATGACATTTCCCCTCATTCACCATGACAGCTTTGGGAGAAATAGTAATGTTAGTTAATGCTCCTTCTTTATATCTCTGCTTATACTGAATGTTACTCCTGTAAGTAAGTGACCTTTCACTTTATTGCCCCAAAGGAGGAACGTGTGACAACTAACATATCCATGTGTGCTCATGAATCATGAATCTTGGGCAAATTTCCATTTTACAAAGTTTCCATTGTGTTAAAATTTTGCCATTGCCTCATGACTGTTACCTCAAATTTATTTATTAAAGTTGGTTATTAAGTAAATATTGAAGGGCAATTTGTTATTGGATTAGAGATGTATACCTGTAGCTTGTTGACAGGTAAATTTAGTTATTGCACTCATCCTTTCTGGCTAATAAAAGCATGGGAATGTTATATAATCATACAATTTGATATTCATATTGGATGTACCTTTTGGTATTGAAATAAAATGCTTACTTTACTGCCTAACTCTCTTCATTTTACTTCCACTGAGAGCATGAACCTCCAGGGACATTTTGCATACTGATCAACAGACGACTCATGAGTCAAACCAAAGGTGTGCAACCCTACCTGATAGACTGTTTCCTTTCACACTCCAAGATCATAGGCAAAGTCCTTAATTTGGATGTTCAAAGTTTAGGCAACTGAGGACAAGACTTTGTGATGGTGCCTCATTACATATAATATATTCTCAAGATGCAGTATTAATAGTAGAGTTATACCCTTGCTGGTCTGCTGTGAGAGGTGGACCATAAGAAAGGCTGAGTGCAGAACAATAGACACCTTTGAACTATGGTGCTGGAGAAGATGCTTGAGAGTCCCCTGGACTGCAAGGAGATCAAATCAGTCAATTCTAAAAGAAATCAACCCTGGCTGCTCGTTGGAGGGACAAATATTGAAGTTGAAGCTCAAGTACTTTGGCCAGCAAATGAGAAGAGAGGACTCACTGGAGAAGGCACTGATGCTGGGAAAGATCGGAGGCAAAAGGAGGAAGAGGGAGTGGAAGAGGATGAGATGGCTCGATGGCATTGTTGACACAGTGAGCATAGTTCTGGGTGGACTATAGAGGATGGCAGATGACAAAGGAGCCTGGCATGTAATGGGCCATGGGGTCTCAACGGGTTGGACTTGACTGTGCAGCTGAACAACAACAAACCCTGTATTACTTATTTTTCTCATTCTATTGAGTTAGGGACTGGCAGAAGTGCTCCTGAGCCAGACTCTGTTCCACAAAAGGGAGGTCCACAGGCCATACCTGAAGTCCATGCTGTGCCAAGGGAGAGCTCCAAATGCAAAACACAGAATTAGCTGGAGTGTATCCCATGGGTGGGTTGGACCCTTCTCTGGATCTATTAGATCCAAAGCAATTTGGTTCCCCTCAAAAGACACTCGTTCCTGTGTAAACTGATAAGGGAGAAAATGGGGAGACCCTATGCCCATCGACTTCATCCACATACGGCATCATCCCCATAAATATCGCTTTGGATTGCTGTGCTAGTCTCCAAATGGAAGCTATCTTCTCTTCTAAACCCTTTGGTTACACTCCTATTTAATCTCCTGCTGCTTGCTACAGCAATTTCTAAGGTTTTTATAAGCCACTTTGAGTCATTTTAAGAGGGGGAATGTAGGATGTATATGTTTTGCATGCATATAAAAGAAAAAAAATCATAGGTTTTTTTTCTGGCTCTCTATGTGTTCTTTGACTTCAAGTCCTAGTCAATACACCTGCTGATCAGGGCTTCTGGGAATTGATGTCCAAGAACATCTGAAGACCCAAGTTTGCTGACCCTTTCCTAGACTATTCGTATTACCTCAGGTAACTGTGACAATGAGTTTCCTCACAAACATCAATACTCACTTATCCAGAGCGTGGAAATCTCAGAACATCTAGAATCCCTCAATCAGTGTGATCAATGAGCTCTCAAAAGGTCTTTTTCCAAGCATTGATTTTGTCACTACCATCTTCTAGACATATGAAGAGTCCTTATGTTTGATGGCACTGGAATTGCAGCATGGCAATCACAATGAGGGAAACTGTTGTGAAGCAGGCTGGGCAGACTTGGGTTGGCTCAGATTTTTTAAGGATCTGGAGTCAATACATAAAAATCAGAGGTTGGTAAGAAGCAAAGCTTTATTAGACAAATCTTCCTACAAGCACACAGTTAGCATAATACAAGAAACCAAAGCATGCCCAACAAAACATACAGTACTAAGCAAGTTTCTCCAATCAGTTATCTGGAAACCCATGAAAGTAGTGGAGAATGCCTTTAGGCCAACAGGCCCACACCTCTGGTCTGTAGAGAGCTTCCAACCTGAGAGTGGAGCTTACCTCTTTTTATACCCTTGTGAAGAAGTGTGATTTCATCATCCTTTCTCTAAGCCACTTACTGTAATGGCACTTGAGGTGGACATATTGACATAAAAATCTTTGGGTTGACATAAATATCTAGGCAAGTGTGATGAGGAAGAGGCAGGTACTATGCCCACTTATCAAGTCAAGGACTTGGAATGGCACCATTAATTGACTCATGGTTATCTCAACCAATGAAAGGGCTCTCTTGCTCTTCATTGTTGTAGTTACACACAAACATCACAGGGAGTGACTGCCATAGTTTGGAAAACATTCCTTTCCCCACTCTAAATAACCCATTAGCTGGGGACTGTCTGGGGTTTGCTTAAATATGTTTTTAATTAAGCTATATTTTATGTTGACTGTAAGCCACCCTGAATCACTGTGGCAAGTGCATGTCGATATAAATCTAATACATCCATACATGCATGCATACATGCATACATGCATACATGCATACATGCATACATGCATACATCAAGCAAGCCAACTCAACTAATTTATGTCCACATAATTTTAACCATTTTAAGCCAAGAGCTTGCTGGAGGAACTGATATGTGCCACTAAACTCCTCGAAATAACAATGGTCTTCTGGTTTGCCATTATGCCCTGGCTACTACTCCTGGCACTACAGAAACAAATTATTTTTACAAAGAAATATCACTAACATCTGGCATTACTGATTTCTTTTGGTGTCAGGTAGAGCTCTGTGGAGCTTCCTGTGGAGCTTTTTTGGGGCAGGCAGGAACCTGAGAATAAGTCCAAAATTTGAGGGAATACTCTCTGCCTCCAACCATGACTCATCTATGGATCTTGCTAATGTAATAATGAAACCTTTTTTGTCTCCCATAAATTTTGCAGTTATCAAACTTAACTAAAGACCTCCAATGTTGCCTTGAAATTTTACTTCAAACTGAACTGTCTGGCAATTTGTCAATTGTGGAGTTGTTCCCATAAGCCAATGCATTCAACTACTTAATTCTCTCTAATTGTGTTGAATGTTTCACCTGAGCAGAAACCTCCAGCATTACCTTGAATTTCCCCTTTAGGCAAAACGTGATTTAAGCATGAGGAATTTTGCTAGCTTTATTGAAACACTTGAAAGCTTCATTCAAAATCCCTCAGATGTTTGAAATCCTTCAGATGTTTTGCCAGAACAAGAAGGAGTTCCTGACATTGCTTCAGCATTTTCCTCTCTGCCAAGTTCTTCTGATTAGCAAATATATATATATATATTAAAGTCCCTTTTGTTTTTTTACATCAAAAGTTTTTTCTTTTCATTTTTGAAGAGTTAGAAATAACTTCCAACCTAATGAAAGACTGAGAAATATATCTGAAAAAAATTGCAGCCTCCTAAAACATTACCCATTCTTAGTTTATAACACAGGTTCAAAGGGAGGAGTGTTGCAAAAGAACAAGGAACCCACTCATAGACTTGGCATGAGCCTGGTAGATTTTTCCCCAGCCACCTTGCCATTACTGTATCTGTGATCCAAAACAACAATACTCCCTGATGCCAACTCCAGCTGTTACACTCTTGTAAAATTTATAAATTGTTCTAAAACTTAAATAGATTGTGTGATGGAACTTGAGTCTAATTAGTAACATGTTTTTAATTGTTGCAATATTGCCAGGTTACACCCACACTCTTCACCCTGTTGCTCACACCTTACAAGGTGCCAGCCTACAAGGTCAGCAAATAAAGACAGAAAAGTCAGTTACTAGTTTGATCTGCTGCAAGTACCTGTAACTGCAATAGGTTGTGGACACTATGATAGGGATTGACAACCTCTGGGGCCAAAAGTCAATTTTTTAAAAAATAAAAGAAGGTTGTAATCTTGTTTTGTTCTACTAGAAATGCAACTCTCAGAGAACACCACAGAAGTTTCCTCCTTTTTTAAACATTCCCCACCCCATCCTTTTCTCTTTCTCATTTGCTTCTTCTTGCCTCAATTAATGTTACCCCTTCTTTATCCTTTGTACTAAATCCTGTTATAGAAGTTTGCCATACTATCAAGATTTGTGCCCAGCTTGTTTACTCTTGGGAACCAATGTTGTCAAACACTTATTTGGTCTCTATCTAGTCAAGAGCTTGCTGCTAGAAATAAGAAAACCAACATATGTAATCTGTAACTTAGGTTCTGACATCAGAGAAATTAGGTGATGATTCATTACAAATCATCCAGTTTTCACTCATTCACACACACACACACACACACACACACACACACACACACACACACACACACACACACACACACACCTATCCCATCTTTTCAACAATGAGCTCATACATGGGCCTTCTTTCATTCATGAAACAATCCCTCGAAATAGGCCAAACAGAGAGAAAATACCTAACACAAGGACATCCAAAGGATTTTGTGGTTGAGTTGCACTTGAATTTCCTAATTAAAGACCAGCGCTCTCAACACCATACCCCACATAACATAGGCTCTCCATTTGGTACTTGTACACACACACAACTGGCTACACTGTGCATTAAGCTCCTTGGGTGATGTGATCCTGATATTCATGAGCTTGTGGATGCAAATATCTTTCCCTAAATACTCTGAAATTTCAGGTTCTTGTGACATAGACTGATGCTGTGGCACTAGCTCATCTCAGTTTGAATCTGCCTTATGCCATCACCTGGCTTGCTGATGCTTTGCTTAGAAGTCACTTTGTAGGTTATTGTTTGAAGACATGAAACTTCTGGAGAGATAGGCGTTTGCAATTCTGTTTCCAGAACTTCTGCTTAAAAGTATTTGCAACGAACTGAAAGATTTCCCACGCAACTTCCTCATATTAGACTTCCTGTAGAAGCACCCAGACTCAAGCCACCACAGCAAAAGTTCCCTGTGTAACTTGACTTTCGAAGGTGAGCTCAATCTCTCAAACTATTGTGTGCACTAGGCAAACCAGTTACTAACAGTTGGCACAGAATGGCCAGCTACAAGGTTTATTTAAAAAAATATTTGTATTGCAGCCACTAGAGGGGGATCGGAAGCAGTGTCTTTCACTGCGGGCGGCACAAAGCTTAGGTAGGATATATTGTGGGTGAAAGCAGTTACTAGCTGAGCAAAGTACACATCACTGTGAAGTATTTCAACCATGATGGAATAAAGGAGACAAGTTACACAGAAAATATAGGCCAGTGAGAAAATTTGCCAAGTGACAAAGGGAAGAAATTACAATAGCTGTTCATTATCTGCCTAGGATACAAAATCAGAGATGTAATAAAGATGGGCAGTTGCTAATAATTAATAATTCTCATTTCAGGAAAAACATGTTTAATTCTCTCCAGTTTAGTAAACCATAGCTCTAAAATGCATTATACCAGACCTATATGCAGAAGCATCATTAGTGTGTTGTTATTTATCCTCTGTAGATTAAGAATAAATACAGGATGACCCAAATCATAATTTACGGTTTGTCCTTCACAGGAAATAATTGATAAACTAGAATTTCAGTGGGAAACACAGAACTTTCATCAATTTTCTGAAATACCCCAATGGTATCATATCTATATATTTATCACATTTTGAAAGTCTGACAGGTGCTATTCCCTCCTTCTCCTCTGGGCAGGAGAATGTATACTGTGTTTCTTCCTTCCTTCCATCCTTCCATCCTTCCTTTATTTGCATGTCATTAACGTATCCACAAATATGGACAGCTATGTGAACCACCCAGAGTGTGCTCTAAGCACTATGGGGTGTAATGGAATAGAAGGGGGTGCTTGCATTTTAAAATTATAGGTTTCTGTTTTCCTCTTCCCAAGGAGAAAAGAAGAGAAGGAATGGCCTTCAAAAGTGGTAGCTGGGAAGGATAAAAGCCTAGTCAAAATATGCTATGTCCAGTGGGAATGAAACCTAGTTTAATAGACATCTAATGCTATATGGTAATTGGCTAGAATCCTTCAGATGGCGGGCCAAAGGTGAAGAAATGTGCTCTGATAAGAGAGAGGTGTTTTTTTTTTTTTTTGCCATGTTTGAGACATGTTTTAGAGATGCTGTGGAATGCTTAGGATTGCTTTTGCCTTGGATGGAAGTGTGAGTAGAAAACTGCGAAAATGTAGTTTTTTAATTAAATACAGCCAGGCCAAAGACTGGGAGCTAGAAAGGTTTTCATGTGTGGGATGACTAGTTTGCAAATCATGTTCCTCTGCAATAATCTTTTGAAACGTACTAACTGTTAAATAAAGAATGTTTGGAACCCAGAACCATTATGTCTGGTGAGTTGAGAGCCAAGATGTGCTGAGGGAAAAATCTGGTGCCTCGGCAATGCTACCATCACCCTAACGACACATTTTTACTTATCTCCTACCTGAACTGGTTCATTTGATAGAACAGCCTGTCCCTAACCCTTCACAGTCATGCTAGCCTGAAGCCAGGCAGAAAGTACCAGGGTCATGCCAGTGTGTGGACCCACAGTGTGGGTACAGACTCTTGGTAAAGGGGAAGATGACATGGTGTGTTAAGGGGCAGAGGAGTTAACCCTTCCAGGCAAAGTGGAGTGAACCCTAACATGGGGCAGTCTATAAGTTTAATTCCTATTGTTATATGATATCATATTAGAGTTCATCAATTTGATGCACTGAAATGTACATTGAAGACTGTGAAATTCACTATGGCTAAGCCCTGTGAACTCCCAAGTGGAAGTATTTCAAAATTATACAAAATCCTAGATAAGGTCCTGGCATAGCATACTCCCTTTATGGAGAGTCACTACTGCACTATTTCCAAGGCACTCAGATTACGACTTGCTTATTACATATTGTTTCTATTATGAAGGACAATCTGAATTGATACAAAGACAAGACTGATTTATTACTATTTCTGATTTTGGAGCGGCCCAAGCAAACATGTTTGGTCATTTTACAATCATTTGAGTGAGCCATAATTCATTCTGTGAATTATATCCTCTCCTTTGCTAAGGACCCTTCAAATTGCTCTAAAAACAGCTGGCCGCAGAGTTAGCATCTTGATTAGGCACACATTGGCTGTGCTGTGTTTTCACCATATCTCTAGATATGAAATTCGCTGGAGGCCTTGCCAGCATATTGTTGATCCCTTGATATCCCCAGAGATCCAGACTTCCTACTGAATGCTAACAATGTGCCTAATTAAAAGCCACCCGGAGGCTCTTCTCTGAGTAGCATATCTGGGTGAACAGATACCTCTCCTGTATCAACACAAGGAATTGTGTTCTGTGTGGAGCAAGGACTCTTCTAGTCAAAAGGTAAATACTAGATGAACATCACATCAGTTTACATGTTCCAAAAGGATTATGAAACTGCTTTGGAGATAATACTTTTGTCTAGTGGCTATAGCATTTGCTACTCGGGTGACTCTCTGGTGTTTCACAATCATTCCTAAATAGCATAAAGTGTGTCATACTTTAATGTGATTGCAGTTCAATAAATCTACCCACAAAAAAGAAGAAAAACTGATTTCTCAACATTTGTCTCAAAATCTTTATTCATGACCCAAATTAAACAAAAGGACTCACACTGCAAACATTTTACAATACAATCTTCCCAACCATCACTACACAGAAAGAAGTACAGAAGAAAGAAGACTGTGGCCTTTATCCAATTACATCAGGTGATTCCCAACCTAAGGCCCATGGGCCAGATCTGACCCCTGGCACCATTTCACGTGGCCCTGCACCCATCCAAGGGCATCCAAGAAACAAAATGTCTACCCCTTTGAAGCTGTTGGAGCAGAATGGCCATCCCCATCATGCAGGCAGGACAAAATAGCTGTCCGGCCCTCAAAGCTGACTGAGAAAATGTGACCCAGCCCCTGGCTTAAAAGGTGGGGAACCAACCACTGCATTACATGATGGTATTCTGCTGTGTGTTTCAGTGTGTTTTAATCACACTCCACATAGTTAAGCATTTGTGTTCATTTTTACCTCCAAATATGCTATATCTTTTTCTTAAGAAGATAAGACAAATAGTCAATTTAGATATTTTCTTAAATGAACAACATGCATTGGAGTTTATCATGTATCCAAACTGGAGGAATTAATCCCTACTTTTTCTGTTGGTGTTCATGAAAACATGAAACCTCATTTAAATACGTGTAATGCAAATTGTAAAATTGTACAATATTATTAACCTTTTGGTGCAGACTTTTAGAATTCAGAGTAGCATTTGGATTGTTTGCATATTTTTGAATGGTCAAACAGGTCTTCTGTGATTGCAATGTGTGTTCATATCCTTTAATTAACAAAGGAAAAGGCACTAGTCTTACACAGATAATAATAATAATAATAATAATAATAATAATAATAATAATAATAATAATAATAATAATAATAATAATAATAATAATAATAATAATAATAATAATAATAATAATAATAATAATAATAATAATAATTGTATAAACATCAAGGGGGAAAAGTTTTTTTTCTCATTCGCACACTGGAGGCAATGAACTTTATGGGGTTTGAAAATTCCTCATTCTGATGTCTCATCTTTTGGAGACAGCCTGAATTTAAATACTGAGCAATCTTGCAATTTTTCCTTATACCCAGGCCTTGATGATGATGATGATGATGATGATGATGATGATAATAATAATAATAATAATAATAATAATAATAATAATAATAATAATAATCCTCATCATCATCATCATGTGCCATCAAGTTGATTCCAAGTTATGGTGACCCTTTTCAGGGTTTCTAGATAGAGAATACACAGAAATAGTTTACCATTTCCTCCTTATTGGGGTTTCTTATGAGCATTAAAATAGAAAAGGCAAGTATTTCATTGGAAAAATGTAAGTATTTAAAATGGCATTTGCAAAACAGATGCAAAGAGGAAGCTGAAAAAATGTATTATGGAATATATTGAGCTAAAATATTTAGTGAGTTAGCCAGTTGAACAGATATTTAAAATTTTGGTTGACTAAAATGGAGTCTTTGATAAACTGGGTAGGATATTTCATTTCTTTTTTAAAAAATGGTTATTATGTGAATATAAGATGCAAAAATGCATGTGCCTGACACTATTTTAGAAAACGCATCCATTGATCTTTCAAATAGAAAATCTCTTTCTAAGATAGAACCTGCTGTGAGATGCCCTTGTGAAGGCGATTGATCCCAGGGATGGCGAGGAGCCTATCTGGAAATGACTTCTGACTCCAATATGTTTAAGGTATTGTGACTCAAAATACAATAAGAATTGTTGGATGTGCAAAAACTAATTGGGAACTTATTTACATCTATAGTGGGATTATACTTTTGCAAAAGAAATGTGGTAGGAAGTATTTATAGATATAGAACAAATTCTTTCAATATGGCTGCAGATGTGTCCTAGAATAGCTTTGTTGAAGGATTTTGGAGGTAAACAAATAGAGAGAGAGAGAAAAGAAAGAAATAATCAGTATCATGGAAACTGCTATGAGACTATCTACAGCTAATTAGAAGAGTGGCACTGTATAGAGACATGGAATTTAATTTACCAGTAATTTAATTTTTAATTTAATTTTTGTACTTGTATGCCACCCACTCAGGAAAGCTGACTCTGGGCAGCTGACACGACAATCAAGCAACATACAGAAGTACAAAAAATAATGACATATAAAAACTTCAGCATCATAGAATACTCTTAAAAACCCAATTAAAACTAAAACTAACAAGAATCAAAAATTTAAAAGGTTGTCTAAGCATATGTAAGAAATAAGAATGGAATATAGCAATAAATGATAAATTTACTTCAGAATTAAGAGTTAAAATGAATTTTAAAGAAAATGAATTTTAGTGAAATATGGGGAGAGTTTTGGAAGGTGCATTGGTAAAAGGGAAAGGAACAAAACCAGGTCAAGAGTATACATCATTTTGGAAGGATAAATTATAAATTAAAGAGGCTGTAGATTGACCAAAATAAAGAAGCATATATACTGTCCAGCTGGGTGAAGGGTGCACACAGTATTATTGTATATAGTTGTAGTTTTACTGTTTATTTTAATGCATTTCTGTTGTTGTTGTTGTCATTGTCGTTATTGTTGTTATTGTCGTCATCGGCATCATTGTCCTTTGTGGTATGAATAAAATTAAAAAATAAATAAGTCAGTAGAATAATCCTACAAAGGAAAGGTCAGGATATTGGCACAGGAGATACTACAGCCGAACCCTGGTTGTGTTGGCCAAGGCAGAAGAAGGTAGGGTGACTTTTTCCTTTCTCACTCCATCAGCTTCAGATATTGATGCACTGTCTGTCCAATTCTGAAAGTGTGTTGTGAGAACAAAGTATTTGGAAACACTGACTTGAACTCACTTCATGAGCTGTATAGAACAATATTTTTCATTGGACAGGTATATATACCCACATGGCAGATAAAATAAAATAAAATTTGTCAAAAGTGTAATCAAGGAAATATAAAAGGCAAACCTGCAGAGCCCCAAATATGAGGGGGAAATGAAATAAAACTTCAGAATTCAAGAGCAGAATATGAATACCTAATTAGGGTTTGTGTCAACCATGGAGAGAAATATATTTGAACAAATATTGAAACTCTGGGACAGTGCTGAAGCTACTTGTATCTAAAATTAAGTAGTGTTTTGCAAATTGGTGAATCAACATCCAGTATTCTGTGGTATCGACATTTATATTCAGGTGCAGTGTTCTTTTTAAGAATTTCCATGAAACCATCAAATTGATTTGTGATGACATAGAAAATACGAATCTCACAACATCATCATTATCTTGTTATGTCAACCCACAAGAAGCACAGCATATGTAAGAAATAAGCAAAGACGCTATAAGAATGAGTCAACTGAGAAAATATTTCCCAGCAGCTCTTAACTAGCTATTATTGTGAAGCATAGGTTGCTGTTTATATTTTCTGAATTTGCAATTTAGAATTCAATCCAAAGACTTCATTGACATAAGTGAACAAAGAACAGTATATCAGATAATCAATAAAGGTTAATTAAAATGTTCTATAGATTTGCATGGGCTGATGAAACTTTAGAATCTATTCAAATCATTTTGAGTATTTCAGTGACTGAAAGAATTATGGCTATCTAGCTTCTACCCTGCAAACCCAAATTGCTTCAAGTTGTTTAGAATTCAATATGTTGCAGAGCCTTGAATTTCTGGCAAAATTCCCTTTAGTTGCACACCAGTACATAAACCAACAGAGGAGAACAGCTACAAGTCTCCCAGAGTCAGTGATGGGATGTAACAGGTTCGCACCATTTCGACAGAACTAGTAGTAACTTTTCCCAGTGTTCCAGAGAACTGGTAGCAGCTTTTAGAGGGAACCACCTTCGGGGCTTACTTTTTCACTTGTTCCCCCACTGTGCATGCATGCCAAGCACTTGGTGTGCATGCATGCCTACAGTGCTTGGTGCGTATGCACGGCCTCCTTACTGTCCTCCCAAGTGGGGAGGAGGAAGAGAAGCTGCTAGCCTGAAGCTCCCTATAGCCTGCTCCCCAGGGTAAGTGACTCATCTTTGGATGTGGTGTGTCTGTGTGTATTTTAATGTGTATTTAATACCTTTACGTATATTAACGTACTACCACAGTTCCTAGAAAGGCCTAGCAGCCGCAAGGCCTGGCTTGGGGTTGTTAAGCAAAGTCTTGGAGTTACCTCATCAATAAGCTACACCTGTGCTGTTCCAATTGCTATTCCAATTGGAGAACCCTTAAGGAGGTACAGCTGTTTTACATTTATATCAAGGCATATTATCCTAGAGAACTGGTTAGGCAAAGACTTAGTACCTAACTTCTTTAACTGCTGAAAAGTTGAAAAGTGCCAAAATGAAGCCATCTTGTGGTGAGTTCATTCTGTAGTTCCTTCCATCTGACCTAGTGTGAAAAAGATTAACCAGAATAAGCTTTAAGCTCTGGTTTAAAAGCTCTGGTTGATTTGTGTTTGGGGTGGATGGGTGTATTTTAATGTATTTATTTATTTAATTTATTAATGGGTTTGTGTTGTGGGTGGGTGGGTTGAGAGATGTGTGTGTGTGCGTGTTTATTTTTATTTTATTTATTTATTTTATTTATTTATTTTTCTTTGACCCTGCCCACAACGTCATGATGTTGACTCCGCCCATGACATCATGATGTTAGCTCCGCCCACACTGTAATGACATCACAGTGGGGTAGTAAAAATTTTGACATCCCACCACTGCCCAGAGTCCACCCTTTTCTCATTAACTGGCACTTGAAGTCTCAATAATTCACTCAGAGATTTGTAGAAGAAAGGATTAAAAATGTTTCCTTACTTATTTGGAATTACAGTTATGTGCATGCCACCTTCTTTGCTGCATATATGCTAGAAACCAATGGAATAGATCAACAGCAACAAAACAACAGATACTAACTAAGAGAGGAAAAGAACCAAGAGAGATAGGTAGGGCTCTCTTTGAATTCAGAGGCTGGAAGGAATTATTAGTTCATGCTGGATAGATTGTCATTCCATATCAGAAAAGTTTCTCCCAGTCATGGGCAGAATTCAAAGTTATAAAAATAATAATAATTAATAATCTCTAACACCCCCTTTCAAACTCACATACAGCCATCTTCTTGAAGTCCCATCTTGCACCACAAGTTCTGGAAACTTGGTCAAGAGATGTCTGGTATCATCTTTGTGGTGGGACAATAGATCATCTTGACAATGCCATTTTGGGCTAGGTCACATGCCAAGTGGTACGTCACAATAATGTGTTTGGTGTGTGTATGCATCTTCTCATTTTGCAACAGCTTCATGTAGCTCTGGTTATTTTGCATCATCTGGATCGGCATCTCCTCTTCTATCCGAAAGCCATTCAGCAGCTTCTCTAGCCACAGCTACATGCTTCCATTGCGGGAATGAATTCAGACACTGGAAGACAATGCTACAATCTCTTGTTTGTAGCCAGCCCACAAAATCAATTATCACCATACATGAACAAGAAACCACAGTGGAGTTATGATCTGCGCTACCATAAATAACTGACCCACTGTGCTCAATGTACCCTTCCAAATATCTGGATATGCTTTTCATAGCTGTCCAATTGTCCTGTGTTGACAAATTGAATTTCTGCTCAGTATTTCTAGGTGGTAGCTATGTTTAATGTAGTAGTAATTGTGAGGTATATAAGCTCCCCTATAGCACTTCTATACTTACTACTGTTTGTCAGAGATTAATTTTTCTCCCTGTTTTTCAGAAAATCTATATGTATGATTATTGTAACTTTGTAAGCATCTTAGAAGCCTAATGTCTTCAGAATCTCTACCATCTTTTTGTAATGATCCAGCAAATATGACTCATCCACCTCCCTTTCAAGTTTAATGCCCAAGTAATAAGTTCCCCCAGCTGAGCAAAGTCTTTCCCAGTCACCCCCACTACAGGCACCATGCAAGGTTATTAAAAAAGAAGAACAACTCCTCAGTATCAAGCTATAGTTTGTAAAGCTGTTTTTCAATTTGTGTTGTGTTTCTTCATGTATATTAAGTTGTTCTGGATCCTAAAAAGATGCAGTTGTTAATCACTTAGATCACCTTTTTATTAGCATAGACAGAGCAGCGGGAGTGCATGCACACATGCATGCGCCCGGATTTGGTGTAAACAGGATCTTACTCAGTCATAAATCACCTGTGCTTATTTCTCCTGAAAGCATGTGTAACCAGAAAAAGAATCTGGGTCAATACTCTGTAAAGCAGTTCTCAACCTTTTTAAGCCAGGGACCGGGTCACACTTCCTCAGACAGTTTTGGGGGCTGGACAGCCGTTTTGCCCTTCCTCCACCACATGAAACTTCCTGGTGTGGTGGAGGCAGTGGGGAGCCACATGAAATGGTGCCACAGGCTGCCTCCGGCCCATGGGCCACAGGTTGAGAATCCCTGCTGTAAAGCAACTCTCCTGTTAGATCTTTTTATACTTTAAAAAAACCATATAGCTGAAATGTTTAACGTGTACAGGAAAGAATGTAAAATATTGGTGACTATCACAGGCATGTAGGTAAAGCTGTTCCTATGGGGAAGAACTGGCTTTTCTAGGCCAGTTTCCTAATTTTCTTTTCCACTTTGGCTTTCCAACTCAAGTAACCTGAGTGTTAAATATCAGAGGAGAGGAGGAATACCTTGGTCCAGATTTGGGAATTGTTCGTTTCAGGGCACCTGCTGAAGTTTCAGGGAATTGCTATGCTTCTCCAGGTACAAAGCAGTGAGGGGAGGGAATCAAGACAGGAAAGAAACAGTTGGTAAGATGGCATAGGCACAAAGGTTGAGGGGGAGGAAAGTTCTCAAAACCTCACAGGATACAACTCTAAGTGAGAAATGATTCTACTTCCCTGAAAACCTTTGTCTGCCCTACCTCTGGGACCTCACAAGTGCCCCCCTCTTCACAGATGCTAATCCTGTACATGAGGAAACTGGAAAATGCTAGCTTGGAAAATTTAATGACAAATAATTGCCAATATTCTGTGGTATATATATATATATGCATAATCTTCATTTTGGCAGTTTCACGTCTGGCCTAGACATATAAGAAGAAGAAGCTGAAGCACCCATTGGTGTGAATAAGAAGAGGATTTGTTGAGCTATATACTGACAACCTCTCACAAATGCAGCTGAATTCACAGTAGAAAGCCCTTGGGAAAACTAGCCAGTCCTTTGAACTAAGCCAGTAAAAAAAATACTATTGACCTTGTCAGAAACTGTCTGTTATGGGAAGCAGGGATTGGTTACAAATGAGTCTGGCAGTGAATGTGTATTAGCTGTAGAGATTCCCCCATGATGGCCTAGTAAGAGGGTAGCATGTGTTTGAAGAGTCCATAATCCTCTATTTAAACAACACTCCTTAATGACTCATTCAGAACCATTGCAAGGCACCAAGTAAACACTGTGGCTAGAGAAGTCTGCTACTCTGTATTTACTCACTAGACTGGCTGCTAAGGAAATTATGAAACGCTCTATGAAACAACAAGGCTGTTAACATTCAAACATTGCCTTAGCTAGAAGATAACATTCTTGACTTTTAAACAGCAAAACCAAAGAGCCATTCATTCTCAATGGGAAGTATCAGAGTCCTAGAAAAGAAGACAAGACAAGACAGAACGTTTTCTAAAACAATAATTTTCAGTCTTGAGTTCAGGGCCTTTTAGTAAATCTTTATGACCTTATTACAGGTCAAAAATAGTTTTGCAAATGGACATCATGGTAGCATGGTGAAATTTTTGTGCTTCAGTTTGGGTTATGACTCTGAGATGGAGAACCATCAGTTTTGTAAGAATTGCCATAGAGCAGGGGTGGCCAACTGTAGATCTCCAGATGTTCTTGGACTTCAATTCCCAGAAGTCCTGATCAGCAGGAGTGCTGACTTGGGCTTCTGGGAATTGAAGCCCAAGAACAGCTGGAGATCTACAGTTGGCCACCCCTGCCATAGAGTATACCTACGATGAATGGGGTAACCATTTCATTTCTTCTAGTGACCTTTAATATCAATCAATCACTTTATTACAGTCAATGACCATTTCATTTCAATCACCAAGAATTCACCAAATCTTGCATATTTCATCACATTTAAGACAGACAGAACTGTTTCAGAGTCTTGGTTTGGATCCCTATGAACTCAACCCTGTTTGAACTGGACTAGATTTGCTGTCTATTTTTCATCCAGAACCTCCTCATCTTGAACATCTATAAGGAATGCGATATGACAAGGTATTTTCCAGATAATTATGATAAGCCCAAAGTAGAACACACTCAATTTCATCATTTTTGCCTCCAGAGATACTTCAGGTTTGATTTGCTCTAGGACCCATTTGGTCCATCTTTCTGACAAACAAGGGTATCTTCAGAGATCTCCTCCAGCACCATATTTCACATGAATATTTTTTTCCCTCTCAGCTTTCTTTACTGCCAAACTTTCACACCCCTACATGATAATAGGGAATACAATAGTGTGGATGTTCTTGGTTTCCAGTGACACACACTTACACTTGATGATCTTTTATAATTGTTTTATTGATGCCCTTCCAAGTTTCAATCTTCTTATTTCTTGGCTACAGTCTCTGTTCAGACTGATGGTTTTACCAAGGCATATAAAATCTTTTGCTGTTTCAAATTTTTTGTTGTCAACATTAAAATTGTATAGTTACTCTGTAGTCATATATTTTTCAATTTCTTAATGTTCAACTACAGTCCTGCTTTGGCAGTTTCTTCTTTGCTTTGATGTCAAATTGTTGAAAAGAGCATGGGGTTTGTGAAAAAAATCATTATGTGGAGACAATAAAACTGACAGATTTCCCCACCCTTGATGTTTGCTCAGAAGAAAAAATCCATGGAATTCAATTCAGTTGGATCCCAGTTAAAAAGGAGAAAGTGTATTTCTGCAGTCCTAAACCTGGGAGTAATTTCTGTTTCACCCAGTGGGGTTTAGTTTTGAACAGATCCATGAAGATCCATGCTGTCATTAAATCAGTGCTTTCTTGAGCCCAGAGATCAGTTAGCTACCTAAAATACCTTGAATCAAGGAATTTCATGCACAGCATATTGCAGGCTAGACTAGGGAATTATACTTCACTAAATTTGCTGTATAGCTCTGCTTTAAAGCTCATGCTATCAAAATCAGTATAGATGTCTTGATTTTGCCTGTGCATATCTGCACAAAACACTTTCCATGTTGTGAACACTATTTCTCCACATCACTTAGAGAATGAGAAAATTTAAAGGCCCATTAAACATTGATGACAGCTATTCAACAGCATTAATATCTGACAGCAACCATCAGTGAGGGTTTTTAATTAAACAAAAGCTCAAAATATAACAGTACCCCTTGACTTTTCTATAACAACATTGCCCATTCATCATCAAATGGAATATCTCAAATCCTTTACGATCTTGTAGAAGCAAATTAAAATTAATAATCAGGCAACTAGGTACTGACATATGTACAGGTTTCCCTCTTCAGTAGTGCTGTAAGCAGTTAGATTTCAGGAGTTGGATTTCCTCAGACCTAACTTAAATGTGGAGGACTCTGAACTTACCTCACATAAATGTGGTGTAGACTCTTATTTCTAATCTAGTTAATGAAGATATGGTTAGTTGGTTGTGTGCCATCAAATCAGAATCACCTTATAGTGATGCTAATAGAGTTTTCAAGGTAAGTCAGATATTTATGGAGTGATTTTATCAGTTCAACTCCCTCAGTGGCTTTCCATGGCAGGGCATGTATTCAAACCGTGGTCTCCAGAATCCTAGTCCATCATTCTACCCACTACACCACACTGGATATCTGAAGATATGACCACAGCTCTGGGGTTTCAAGATCCAACACCCACTTTGCTCCTACTCAAAAATCACCAAAGAGCATCATCTGAAGTCCAAAGATCAACACGAGATTTTTCCAGATGAAGCTAAATCTGTTTTTGCTTGCCTATGGAGATTAAGGTCAGATCATTTCATTTCCTGCTCAAATATATTTTATGTCACTGAACATTTTAAAGGCGTTTAATTAATGCTTCAGAATGGCTGTAAGGGAATGTTAAACAAATTAATGTGAACACACTGAAGTGTTCTTTTTTAAAACAGAAATTACTCTTGAAAAGTGTTGACATGACAGCTCTAAACATGGAGGACTGGGCTAGAAAATGAGGAAAGCAGGAACCTGCACCCCACTTTTAAAATACAATCTTCATGCAACTAGCACACACAAAAAAGTGTTGTACTTGTACTATCTCTCCATAACCTAGAACAGGGAAATTATAGGAAATGCAATTCGAAAATGATTTCCAAGTTCTGTCTGACTTCCAAAAGAGTCAAGATCTTGTAGGACTTTAAATTTCAATTTTGTAGAATGTAGAAATTCCTATTCAAAGACTATAAGAACGATCATCATCAGGTCAAAACTGAGTGGAGGCAATATCATAAAGGCAATTAATACCTGGGTAGTGCCTGTTGTACATCTAAAATAATTGATTAGACTCAAATAGAATTAAACAACCTAGACAGAAAAACATGGAAGCTAATGACTATGCATCATGCCCTGCACCCAAAAAGTGACATTGAACTTTTGTACTTACCAAGAGCTGAGGGTGACAGAGGACTCCTACAGGTGAAACAGTAGAGGAAGAAAATTATTGCTTGAATGACTACATTAAGAAAAATGAAGAGCCTATGATTCAGGAAGCTAATAAAGTAGGACTTTTGAAATGTGACAGAGAAAGCTGAATACAAAAAGGAAAGGATTGAAAGTTGAGCTGCAAACTGGAAAAAAACAAGCCTAGGGATGGCCAATACTTGAAAAACATAGAAGGCAAGACTGACTCAAAATTTACATGGGAATGGTTAAAAGCAGGAGTTTTGAAGAAGCAAACTGAAGGATTAATCTTGGCAGCTCAGGAACAAGTTTTGTCGACAAATTGCATGAAGACTAAAATACAGCACGTATCCAACAATAGCAAATGTCAGCTTTATAATGAAAGGGATGAAACAGTAGATCATCTCATCAGTGGATGCGGCAAAAATTCGCAGGCTGATTATTTGCAGTGCCACAACAGTGTTGCAAAAATTATTCATTGGAAACTTTGCCAGAAGATTAGATTTGAATGGAGTAAAAATAATTTGGAACATCAGGTAGAAATAGTTTTAAAAAATGAGAAAGTCAAGATCCTGTGAGACTTTAAAATTCAAAAAGATAGACATCTGATTCACAAACCTGACATAACTGTTGTGGAAAAGAAGGAGGTCTGGTTTATTGACATTGCTATACCAGGAGATAAACAAATTGAAGACAACTGGAGAAAATCACAAAATATTGTGATTTGCAAATTGAAATTGAGCATCTATGGAGGAAGAAATCTGTTGTACCCATAGTGATCAAAGCTCTTGGAGCACTACCTAAAGGACTCCTTAGATATTTGGAAATTTTGGACTTATCAGACTAGAACATCTCCAAAAAACAACTCTACTAGGAACTGCATATATACTTAGATGCTACCTTACCGTTCTTAGGTCCTTAGTTAGGACTTGAAATATTAATTTTACTCCAGTCCTCAACTGTGAATCAAATGGTAGATTTGTATCCAATAGTAATAATAGCCTGCAATCAAATAATCTGTGAGCCACAGTGAGCCTTCTCAATGTTTTCTAGGTGTAAAGTACTCAAAAGTGGTTCATCTGTACTCTGGGATTATCAATTTGTCCTAGGCTGCATTCCTCTTTTCCTGGAAGGCACATCTAGCCTCTGGCACTGCAGTCATGTTCCCATCAAGTTGACATAGTTGTTAATGAAGCCATGTGGATAGTGACAGGATACCTTAAACCTACACCACTTGAGAAAATATTGTTGGTATCACTCCACCTAAGATCAGGAGAGACGTAGCAGCGGACACTGAGAGAACTAAGCAAAAGAAGTTGCATTGTTGTGCTTGCTTGTCTGTCATTTTGCTTGAACACACCCTGCTCCCTTTGACCCCTGAATTTGGTGTATAAAAACCATGCCTGTAAATTTCACTCCTTGTCTTTGAAGAAGTGGACTTGATCCACAAAAGCTACCAAAAATATAGCAGTTAGACTTTAAAGTGCTACAGTGTTTTTTATTTTATTTTGTCTATTTTATTTTGTTTTCTGATATGCCTGAACCACAGACTAACCACAGACTAACACAGCTACTATTCCAAAAAAGCAAAATAATGACTCTCAACACTCTCTGAATGGATATAAGACTCAAGTCCACCAGCTCAGATCCAGAAAGAGCTTTATGGCAAGAACAAACATTCTTGAGGATACACAAGATCAGAACCAAATTAAAAGATGGAGGAAGGAGCTCACTGGGCAAGGAAGATCATTAAAGGAGGATATAGCTGAGGAACTCAACCTCTCCTATGTCACATGGAGGACTCTGAATAGGCTGAGGGTTAGAGTCCCTAAATGTAAGACCAACATGCTCAAGTGGGGGCTTCTGGTGGACAACAACACACAGTGTGAACGTGGTGAGATTCGGAATCCAGCTCATCTACTGGTCTGCCGATTACTGCCAGAAACATGTGCTGATGAGGACTTTTGCTGATGAAGACTCTGCAGTATTCTGTATAATAGTGCTTATATGATTTTCAAACTGTCAATAGACAGAGATTGAAAACAGTAATCTATGCACTAATTAACAAAGGGAAGTAATCCATATTGGCTTTCAGAAAGTGGAACTAGCTCTACTATATTATCACTGATCTGAGCTGTAAGCATTTGACCTTTGGCAACAGCAGATGTGAAATATTCTTTGTTTTTTAGATATCTTATAAAGTATTAAAAATATCTTTATCCTAAAATTCTAGTTACCCTGGACAGTAAGAACAAATTGCAGAAAAATATCCATTTTTTTCCTTAGGAAAATGTCTCTTAGGGGATTTTAATTCAGCTTTAATCTGAACCTTCTGTGAACCAGAGTTCTTTGTGAGTCCTCTGTAAGCTAACTAACTACAGCATTCTTTATTCACATAATTGAAATCTATTAGGAGGTGAGTATAAAGAACTGTGCAGCATGGGTTCATGCACTTGGCTGCCTCCGTCTGATGATGAATCATCTCCAGTCTTCTGGAGTTTTCTTGCTATTGAGAGAGCTATGCCTGCTGTCCACAGCTTTCTCTATGTTCCTCATTCACCTTCATATGTCTTCTATTTGTCGTGCCATCCACTCATTGATATTCTTTCTGCCCAGGAAAGGAAAAAGCTTAAAACCACAAGGTTGTTGTCAAGAAACCCTTTTCTAAAGTCTCAGCGATGCCAGGCTTTATCACATTGCTAGTGGCAGTGGATGACCACCTTCATCTACCACACTGCTAAGCTTGTAAGCAGCTGCTGCCTAATTCCCAATAGTCATTACACAAGATGTTTTGAAATGTACTATTTTGCTTCATTTCCCTTTCATCTGAACATGTTCTTTCTTTCTGTGTGCATGTGCATCAGGACACAGGGTTATGGGCATGCATATCTTTACCACAACAGCTTGGCTGGAAACAAGCCAAATGTCTCTATCTCAGCTGCCTTCAGACACCAGAGTTCCCTAAGCTGCAGTCCATGTTGTCATAGCACCAGTAAAAGAGTTTTGCTTGCACACAGATCATGGTGAAGCCTAAACTATATGGTGCAGCCTAGAGAACAGTTGATTCAGACCATAGCATGATGTCAGAGTGGAATTTCTAGGAGCCTGAAAAGATGCTCTCCATAGCATGATGTAATATTTATTTATTTATTTATTTATTTATTTATTTATTTATTTAGTCGTACTTGTTCATCGCACTCCTCCCCGAAGGGATCCAAGGCGATTTACAGCATAACCTATCAACCACAACAATTTAAAATCGATTAAAAGACTAAAAAATTAAAAGATTAAAAGAAGGTTAAAAATTAAAAACTAGGCGTTGCAGCTAAAAGGCACTGGGGGTCAAATTATCCAGCCGGCTGGGGATACTGATCCATCCATTCCCCAGACTTGACCTGCCAGCTAGGTTTTTATTCCTTTCCTAAAGGACAGAAGCTCTGTCTGCATGTGTAGTTCTATTGGGAGGAGGTTCCATAGGGCCAGGGCGGACACAGAGAAGGCCCTCCTTCTAGTGGCAGAGAGGTGCGCCTCTCTGGCCAATGGCACAACCAGAGAGCCTCTCCAGTCTGCTCTGGTGGGACGGACAGATGTTCTTGGAGTGAGGCGGTCTCTTAAGTATCCTGGTCCTCTACCATGTAGGGCTTTAAAGGTAATAACCAGCACCTTGAATTGCACCTGGAGGCAAATTGGGAGCCAGTGCAGCTCCCTTAGCAGCGGTGAGGCATGGGCATAACGCCCGCATCCCATCACCACTCGTGCATCCGCATTTTGGACCAGCTGTAGCCTCCGAATGGTCACCAAGGGCAGCCCCATGTAGAGTGGATTACAATAATCAAGTCCTGGTCTAGGAACGGCCGTAATTGGCGAATCACATGAAGTTGTGCAAAGGCCCTCCTGGTCATGACTGCCACCTGCTCTTTGAGCAATAGTCGCAAGTCCAGGAGGACCCCCAGATTACGCACTGGGTCTGTTTTGGGAAGAATTGCCCCATCCAGAACCAAAGATGGTAGTTCCCGAGATAACACAGGACCCCCAACCCACAGCCACTCAGTCTTGCCAGGATTCAGTTGTAGCCCGTTGTCCCCCATCCAGACCCTGATAGCCTCCAGGCACCTGGAAAGGACTTCCACTGCATTGCTAGTGCTCCCACAGGCAGAGATATACAACTGGGTATCATCTGCATACTGATGATACCTCACCCCATGGGAATGGATGATCTCACCCAACGGTTTCATGTAAATGTTAAATAGGAGAGGCGAAAGTAATAAACACACAAATGTGGGGAACCATGGAAAGCACCAATAAACAAAGGAAACTCCCTCCTGGTAATCTTGCTTAGGAAAGAGGCATAGCTACTCATTATGATGTTGATTGCTGATTGTTCACTGGAAAGAGAAATTGTTGATCAGCCCTGGTTTTTGACCAGCATGATGCTTTGTGTGGAAGAAATTGTTCACAGAACATTGCAGGACTGCAGGCTGACAAGAAGATCATGCATCCATCAATGTATAAATCTTCCACTTGTCGTCTGATAGTTGCAGTCATTGCTCATTATAATTTATAATGCCATTGTTTAAGGCTGTAAAGTGACAACTTAGCTTTTTTTAAAAAAATCCATTCTCTAACACAATGGATCAATCAGGAGAATTCCCATGATTTCTCAGCATGTGGCAGATGTGGTTTTCTGTCAACACAAGCCACCATCCAGTGATGCTCCTGGGTGCTCAGATGTTTGTAGACTGTATGTGGAGTGTTTTGTTGTTGTTGTTGTTGTTGTTGTTTGCATTCTTTGCAAGCACTTCAAAACCCCATTCCCAAATGATTATACCAGAGCTGATCCCTGAGCTTTCTTGTTCACACAATTGTCTCAAATCAACATGTGGTGGTTGCCAGGGCTTCAATCAAATGGGTTATTGGCGATAATTATTTCTATGTACTGTGATGGCCATGAGAGTGATTCCCAAGTCCCTTTTTGACAAACCCTTAAGGTCAAATGCAGTTGTTTTAAAAGCAGCTGACTAGTGAAACTCAGTTACCAAACAACACCCCCTACTAGTTTACCTGTCAGTTAAAATAGACTGCAGGACACCTTGTCCAGTTCTATTCAAGTGTGTGTTTACTTGTTTAAAATTGCTATATAGGGTAATTTTCCTTGTGCAGATCAAATAATTTTTTAAGGCAATTCAAAAGCAAAATAGGTTGGATAAACAGATTTTTCCTCCTAGGTGATTTTCAATTCCTGGTAGGTATAAAGAAGGAAATGGAAAACTTATTTTGACACAGCTTGTGTGTGTGAGAGAGAGAAAGAGACAGACAGACACAGAGAGAGAATATATATTCTTACCATCATTATCACAGTTAATAGGGGAATGCACATAGATTGCCCAGCGGTAGAAGCTTGGGCACCACTTCATGTGCCCCATGAGATAATGCAGCAATTCTCAAGAAAGAGCAAACTCATTTATACAGAGGGAGTTTGGAATGATGGGCAAATGGAGATAGGAACAAAATTGTCCTGGGGAAGGAATAGGGCTGGCTTAATGATTTAAGCATTCCATTTCAAATGCTTTAGGCTGCTTTCAAAGGAAGGTTCACATCCCAGCAGGGTTGGCTTGATCCTTCTTTATGCCAAGGTCTGAAAGATAAATTGAGTTCCATTCAGCTTCTGGTGTGTGGGTATTTCAGATAAGGTCTTAAACCTCAGGCACCTCTGAGCTCTGCATGGACATTAAAAGTCCTAGGAGGCCTTCCGGTAAGAGGATTTTTCTTTCTTTCTCTGTATTGGAGGGTGCCAGGAAAAATCACACAGACCTTGAGAGCAAATGGCTTTTCAAAGGAAACTTGAAATGGGCATCAGAGTCTTACTAGCCTCACAGATTCTTGTACATCTGGAGTCACTTGTGAGATTAGCATTGACAACAAGGAAGTCAAAGACGGTTAGCTTGATCTTAGCTTTCTACATTTGAAATAGATGGTGGGTGGGTGTTGCTCTGCTTTTACTGTTCTTGGATTTAAAAAAAATGTTTTAAATTGTGTTAATTTTGCGTAATTGTAACCTAGTATCTTGTTTAATTGTGATTAAATATAGCAATTTATTCCATTATATATGACATAAGGTAGGAGAAAAAGCAAACAAATCTTCCTGATCTGCAGTCCAAAGTTCCTATTCTAGGCAAAACCTTCCCACTGTGCAAACTAGAGCTCATGTCAATGCATAATTGTCCTAGATTTTGAATAGCCTTTTTCCCCATGTCTTATTGCTGATCTTCTCAGCTAACTGGGGAACCTCAGCAGGTGGATTTGGCTCGTAGTCCAGAGATTTTCCTTTTTTTACTGTCTAGATTTATTACATACTTATTCATTTGAAATTTGTATATGTGTGCATTTAGAAGAAAGGCTTGTATTTGATGAGTTAAAAAAAATCACCAGCAATCTGGATTTCCCATATACTAGACAAATGTTTTGATAGAAGTAGGGCCATGGTATCAAATTAAAATATAATTTTCCCATAGTGAACAAGCATTTGTTTTGATTATGTCTCCTAACCTGCCACATTCAAGCACATTCCAAAGCATCATGGGACCTGACATGCATGATTGATAGGGTAAGGATGTTTGGAGTGCTGTTCTTTATTCCTCACCATAGCGACTGTTTGAGTGATTAAAGACTGAAGGGGGTGGTTGTGTGAAATGTGCCATTAAGAACTGTTCTGTGGTTCATTGGTTTCTTTGGGAACTTTCCTTTTTCTAAGACTAGGAAAACTGAAGGATACAATTAATGGGGAACTACTCAGTTGCTGTTCTTAAGCCAGACCAAGAAATTGAATAAGGAATGCATTTCTTTTAGAAAAATAGATAAAAGAAGATACTGGCTTCTGTTATGTCTGAAGGATTAGGGAAGATGGAGGGTATCCTGGAGAATGGAACATTGATTGCCATAACAAGTTATGTGCCTTGCAGACAGGAGAGCAGGCTGGTAAATGAATTCCTTGATAATAGGGTGGGTATTAAATATTTGCCTGTACTTGAACAGGAGGTCCTTTGTTGCTAATTACTGAACAAAATGTTAAAGGAGTTGGGACATATTTAAGTTCTATTGTTTGCCATTAAAATGAGAAGAGCCTTTTCTCCTTCTTTTTCTATGCTCATTAGTTTAATACATTTCAACTGAAACCATAGAAAGGCTCAGTGGATTAATCACAGTCCTTGAGAAATAAGGGTGGGTGGGTAGGAATGTGATTAATTCTAATGCATGCAAATAGGGGGGAAAGAAAGAGGAAAGTGGCCACCAGCTCAGTGGACAAACTGAATGTGGGAAGAGGGGTGCGGGTCATGCAAAATCTTTTTCATTATAACAAGCTATTCAGGAGCAAATTGACTTGGATGCATCAGGGAAAATGAAGGCCAGGGGAGTTGCCAGGATTTAGTCTCCCAAATCTCCATAATCCCCTTTCTGCCTCATCAGTGACATTCACAGATGCTTGGTGGGACACCTGCCAGTCATGTTAAGTTTGTTATCCTTGCCAGAAGAACACCATCATTTCCTCCAGGCTGAAGAACTGCTGGGGAATTAGTAAGCAGTGTCTCCACTTGCTTAGAGCCTTTATTTAAACACACACACACCCAACAAATTTCAAAGAGCTCAAGGCAATATAAGGAAATATTAATCCTTTGCTGCCCTTGATTCCTACATACACCTGCTGAGTATAAGTAGGCAGGGCTGAGTGCTAACTGGCAAAAGGAATTACTGACCATGGGAGGTAAGAGCATTATGAGCAGGGACTCTGTTCTCATACCATCCACAGCCTAAACTTTGTCTGGATGATGCACATAAATACATATTAACACTCCCCCCATCCTCCCTCCAATTTTACTGGTATTAATGCTCTGTTTCAGATGAGCTGTGGATCACAGGTGTAAAAAGATGTAGCTGGAGAAATGTAGAGGCTTCCCTCAAAACAAACACAAAATGTTAAGCAAAAAAACTGCTGATCTGAATGTTTTAATGGAACAAATTTGTGGCTACAGTCCAGCACAGACTTAAAAGCTTTGAAGTCCATTGAAATAAATGGATTCAAGCAGGTCTAGCTCTGTGTTGGATCATGGCCACTGTTTCCAGTAAGCACAGAGTGGGTGATTCTAGATTTCCTGGATCAACAATAAAATTAATGCAGGGGAATTGTTCAGCAATTAAAATGTACAATATGTATGGCAGGACTTGATATTGAAAGAATGGCACACCTTTCCAAAGTGTGAGATTCTAACATTTCCCTTTCCATCACTTTGGGAATGTGTACAAATGAATATTCCCTATTATTTGGCTTCCAAATATGAACATATTTAAGTCCGTCTGTAATGTGGAACAGCTAAATATAAAACTAGTGGTGGATTTTCTAACTGAAGGGATATTTTGTGGTTTCACCCATAATCTTTGGATACAAAAGAAGAGTGTTTTACCATTTTCTTCTTCATATTAAATCTTGTTGGGAGCAAGTCATCAGCAGCATAACTTTATGGCCAACAAGACTTCAGTATTCTTTTCCTCTGATTATTGGAAAAGCAATTTACTGAAATTGAAGTTTTAGTTAACATCTACTTTTCAAGACAATTAACACCCACAGAGTAGTTGCCATTCTTTAAGGTAACTATACCTTTAAGGGCAGTCATCATGCTCCCAATTTTATAGAGAGAAGCACAGTTTAAATAGAGCAGGACAAGAGATAGGTGTGCTCTTGTCCTGCTCTAAGGGTGCTGAAATTTAAGGGCAGAAAAATCTGGTGCTGTTAGGCTGCAAACCCACCTGTTGGTATTTCTTAGTGGACAGACCACTCAAAACAAATAAACTGCTTCCAGCCATTTATTTGCAGGCAAAAGAAAATAAAACAATATGGAATTAACATAGCTCTCTCATGTCCAGACCAAATTTTCTTCCTGGGTGTCTTCCATCTAAATTGGCCAATCTCATGTGACCCAAACTAAACTGAGAGAACAGGGAAGCCCTGACTGTTAGCTGCAACTCTGGACAAAAGAAAAGGGATAGTGAACCTTGGCAATACACTTGCCTATCTGCCATTGTACCCAAACTGACAAACACTGTTTATGCTCTTCAGCTAATGTGTACCCTTGGGTACTCAAAGTTCTGCCTTCCAATACCACTGAGCATACTGGCCACACAGCTTGGCTGACATATAACCAGTGCTGGTCTGGAGGAAGTTAATACAGTTTCCCTACCAGGATTCTCATTGTTTGGAATAAACACTAGAAGAACAGCAGTGCCACCCTTCTGATAAATGCCAGCCATGAATCAGCCATGTGAATGTGGTCTGTGCATGAAGTAGCAATGGGAAGAGGAATAGGCATCTGCATTCTTATTGGTCTCTTAATACCTGGGTGTTTCACATATCCAGTTAGTTCCAAACACCTAAGTGGAGCCCACATTGTCAGGGCATTTACAGAGGTCAGAATTTGTTACCGTACATGTCCATTTTCAGTCTTGTTGTAGGACTAATTTCATATTGAGGCATTTTTGTTCAAGAATCCATCTAGGCAATTCTAGAAAAACATATTTTAATAGATTCAGAGTCCTTTCACGATGAGTTCACCCAGGTCATCCAAATACAAGCTATATTTATCACCTCATATCATACCTTTGTGAGACAACTACTTGAAGTAATGGAAGAAAAAACATCTCAGCAGGAACATCCTAGATAACACTGTGGTAGTGAGTTGGCAATGGAAGGCTCTTCAACTAATGGTTTCTGATCATTCTGAGCATGGCAGGAATTGTAGAATGTATGAGCACATGATACCCAGTTTAGAGGAATGACACAAGAATGGCACAGAAGCCCAGAGGAATTTCAGTAGCAGTATACAGTCCTAGTGGGTGTTTTCAGTTACCCACCCAAAACATATGCAACAGATGCAAGATACCACAAAGGTCTTGTGTTTCTTATGATGTATAGAGTCACCATCACATGATTGTGATTTTTGCCCAACCTACAAATAAGCCTGCATGTTCAGATGTAGTAAAGGTAAAGTTGTCCCTTGCTCGAAAGCCAGTCATATCTGACTCGAGGGTTCAGTGCTCATCTCTGTTTATAGCCAAAGAGCCAGCGCTGTCTGCATCTGCAGACATTTCTGTGTGACATAGGGCATGCATGTCTCAACACTGGTGTGCATGGAATGCTGTTTACCTTCCCACCGAAGTGGTACCTATTTATCTACTTACAATTTCTTGATTCCAAACTGCTAGCACTGGACATTTAATGGCACAACGAGAAAGTTAATGTTTTTCTTGTGCTACTGAGAAAGCCCAGATGAAGAAAAAGACTATTTTATATTATCTCCAATATTGTTTATATCAGTCAGCTACAGGAAGGTGACAAGAAAGAAGCTGAAAGTCTACCTAATTATCTAGGAATGCTTCTCCTCAAGTATTGTCACTTCAACCTCGGGCTATATATATATCACCAGTTTTTTTTCTAGCTAACAAGCCCTTGGAGATTCCAGCGTAGTCAGAGAGATGTTACAGAAGCATAGGCATGTATTTCTGTCCTGGGAAAGTCCCATATAATGGGTGGCCTTACCATCGGGAGGAGGCTCTGAATTCACCATGTCACAGCAGCTAGGACTCATTAGGATTCTCTGCCCATGTAACTGAGAGGCAGACAAGGAATGATAACTGAGCTGCAGCCTCACTCAGCAGGAAGCCTTGTTTAGCGTCTATTACAAAAGCATCATTATCTTTGTTGTTGAAAGGAGACATTGCAACGAGTGATGGCAGACTAATTGTGGTTTACAGTTCCTGTTAATTGCACAGAATCTTAAAGTCCATTAAAGTGGGTATTCAAATTCTCCTTAACCAACTTCACCCCGCCAGCTTCCCTTATAGCATTTTCATTTCATAAATGGGGCATGGGAATGTATCTCCTTTTCTGCTGTTATAAAGCTGTTCGTTAGAGTAGCATGTGCTTCAGTCAAACCAAAGATCCCATGTTAGGATACAAACCATTGTTCCAATATTCCTCATTCTTGATGAAACAGGCCTTCATGAAACCTTGAGATAGCCAATCAAGAAGTCACTGACCCCTTGGAGATTTCTCACCTCTAGCACAAGAACAAAACAAGGACCCCCCCTTTTTTTTGGAGAGGGTTCTGCAAGTTGTGCAAAAATGTAACTGAGCAAATTTGGTGCCCTTTTGCTCTGTGAACAACACAGACAAGTGAGCACAGAAGAATGGCTGGTTGATCAAAATGGCAGTACATCACAAATTACTTGGAACTGTGTCATGTCAAGCACTTCTATTTTTTTAAATCCATGCTTTTTAAAAGTTTTTAATTTTTAAAGTGTTTTTAAAATTGTTGGAAATCGCCCTGGGTCCCTTCGGGGAGGAGGGCGATAAACAAATATAAATAAATAATAAATAAATAATTAAATAATAATTTTATGCAATTTGCATTAACTTCCACAGTTTATACAGATAGCACACTAATCATTCAGGGCAAGATCTATAATGGGAGAAAATATCCTGGTATCTTGAAGATGAGCAGGAAAAAATTGCAAATGGGGATTGATATTTGTCATTAGGTGGACCTGAATAAATGGATATTAACAGGGAAATCATTAAACTGTAAATGTCTTGTGTAAATGTATAGGATGTAACACCATTTCTCCTGAATATATCATTCACAAAATACTTCATCTTAAATATTACTTGAAGAATGCTCACTCTGGAAGAACTGAATAAGAAAATATACTGATGCCTAAAAGATGTTTTACATGTGATGCACGTAATTATTTGAAAAGATCTTAGATCATGATGCGTGTATCTCTAGCATATAGGGCATGGTTGGATAGGTAATTGCTATTAAGACTATACTGATCATACTGTTACAAAAATGATACTATGACATATCAAGTGAGGAGGAAAATTGATGGTTGCATAATGGCTTTTGATAACTAGTAACTATTAGCTATTAAACATATCCTAATTTCTTAGTCAGTCATGTGGCACCATGACAGAACTCTTCCACCAATGGGGATGAGTTTGAGTTCCCAGGATACAAGGAGAGCAAGCAACTGGCTACTCTTGTAGACTGAGAACCCTTGGGGGTATAGGAAGCCTAGCTAGGACCACTTTGAGTTTGGAGTCACTTGGGAGTTTACTCCCCCCCCCCGGAGATCCCCTCCCGATATCTGCTACCGGTTCGGCTGAACCGGTAGCAGCCCACCACTGGTTTCTAGTAAACACATGAAGCAACAAAGTATGAATATAGCAATAACAAGAGCAAGCATCTCTACCCCTGTAAAAAGCTATATCTTTCTAGAATCCCACTCTTTGCAAAAATGTGACTCTTTCCGTTCTTCTATTAGTAAAAAAAGAGTCCATCCAGCTAATGAACACAGAATATCAGTGAAAAGAATTCCTGCAGGAATATCACTGACATCCACATTAATACCAAATGAGTTAGCTGTGATTGATGTAATTCGAGTGAACTCCAAAGGAATTAATAATGATTAGCGATATTATTTTAAAGCATTACTTGTTTTAAAAAAACAACAACGAGAATGAGAGAGACAGAGGAAAACAATTAGAGGTCTTCAGTGCTTATCTTTCACGGTATACTTCCCGCAATGATCATAGATGATATTATGCTTATTAATCAACTGTGTGATGGGGGAATGTACATAATGATCACGCCTCAATGCAAAGACTAATAAAGACTTGCCTTATTTGCTGGGGAATGCTGCTGTTTCTGGTGGTACTGTTTAAAAATGTGACCTTCGCTTTTACCATTCCAACTTCTAAAAGAAGGCTAAAAGGTCATTTATTTGTTTTGGAAAAGGCAGTTCTTAACTGTACTACATTAACAACAGGAATGGTGATCCTGTTGCAGTTCTGGACCTTTTGATGACCTCTCCTCACCTTTCTTGCACAAAGAATAAAACAGCAGACAATATCAACAAAGCAGTTTAATGTAGGAGCCTCTTATTGAACATTCTTTGGAGAGCTACAGGGATGCTGAAATACTGCTGAAACATAGTGCAGACATCTTAAACAGATCAGGTAATAAATTTTCTTGTTTTAAGGATGCAGGGTTGATCTTTTAATCTTTGGATAAGATATTCTAAATGTATACTCCAAGACAGTTCTGAAATAAAGGAAGCTGCTTTACATCAAGTCAAACCTTTGGATCATCTAGCTAAGGTCAAGATTTACCAGGTTGGGGGGGACCCATTAAAGTGGAAGGGAGTTGTGATGCTTCTTGGAGATCTCCTGCCAGGGTGACAAATCTTAAAGTGGGCAGCAGCACAGCTCATGTGATTTGTGTGTGTCAAGTGGTTTTGAAGCTTGGACTTCCATCTTCACTTACTCTCAGCTAGAGCCCAAGTTCACTGAGTCAGCATAGAGCTCTTTATGCATATGTCATTTAACTATGGGCCTAGAGCAGTATTTCCCAAATGCTGGTTTTTGGACTTCAATTCCCAGAAGCCTAAGTCATTTCCCCAAAGCACTGATCAGCCAATGTACTGACTTAGGCTTCTGGGAATTGAAGTCGACTAGTGGCCTGTGTACCCCTTGTTGGGAACCACTGGCCTAGAGGCTTGGACTCACAGTCCTTCTCCTCAATCCCTCCCTTGATTTTCTGGCATGTCACTATTGGGCCTATTGTGTAACTTGGAATTGTGTTTTGTTATTTTTGTGTGTTAGCTCATCTTCATACTGGTTTTCTTCATACTGGTTTTAAGCAAATGTGTGCTTTTATTTAATTTATTTTTGGAAACCTCAGAAGCTGATATTGGCATCAGCTAAAGGACATTGGGTAATTATGCTCAGCAGTGTTTAACATTCCAAAAGGATTCATGGCTGATCTAGAACAATGTTTTCTTAACTGCTGTGCCTATAAGCCACTTGTCTATTTGAGATACATTGATGACATATTTTTGATCTGGATGCATGGAAAAGAAACCCTGGAGAAATTCCACTAAGACTTCAATAATTTTCATCCAAATATCAAACTCAGTTTGGACCAGTCTACACAACAAGTAAATTTCCTGGACACAGCTGTGAAACTACAAAATGGACATCTTAGTACCACACTATATCGTAAACCCACAGACAGATGTACCTACCTGCATGCCTCCAGCTTCCATCCAGAACACACAACAAAATCCATTGTCTTCAGCCAAGCCCTCAGGTACAATCGCATCTGCTCAGACCCACACGACAGGGATGCCAAGCTCAAGGACTTACAAAATGCATTTCTCAAACTACAGTTCCCATCCAATATGGTTAAAGAACAAATCAACCGGGCTAGACGAATACCCAGGAGTGATCTATTACAAGACAGGCCCAGAAGGGAAAGCAATTGCACACCACTGGTTGTCACCTTCAACCCTCAACTTAAACCCCTCATACGCATAATGAGGGATCTACAACCCACCTTGGGCAAGAGTGATTCGCTTTCCAAAGTCTTGGTGACAGACCCCTATTCACTTATAGACAACTCTCCAATCTCAAACAACTATTGACACACAACAGACTACACAGAAGTGGAGCAGATATGGGAACTAGACCCTGATGCAAATCCAGATGCCAACTATGCCCCCACATTTGCTCTGGAAACAGTATTACTGGACCCAACGGCACCACACACAACATTAAAGGCAGTTTTACTTGTGCTTCTGCCAATGTCATTTATGCCATCTCTTGCCAAAAATGTCCGTCTGTGCTTTATGTAGGACAAACAGGACAATCTTAATGCAAAAGAATTAATGGACAAAAATCAGATATCTGGAATGGCAACAGAGAGAAACCTGTCTGAAACCACTTCAATCTAACTGGACACTCTATCCAAGACCTGAAAGTTATAATTCTGGAACAGAGAAATTACAAAACTTAGATTGAAAGGGAGACAGCAGAAATCAAATACATCCATCTGCTAGACACCCATCGCAGGGGATTAAATATTAGTGAAGGGTTTCTGGGGCATTGTCAAATTTGATACACAGATTGCTATATGCTGCTAGATATTTTATATATTATATTACAACCTTCCTGCCAGTTCACTTTAGCAAAACAGCAAGTAACCAGGTACAGTGTTTTTGTTTGCAGGTCAAAGGTTGATCAGAGACCAGACCCTTTGATGTTGAAAGGTAGACATCTAGAGCTAATCTAAATAATCTATTGTTGCTGATGGCTGTGGGAAGCTGTATTGTTGTTGTGCTTGCTTGTCTGTCATTTTGCTTGAACACACCCTGCTCCCTTTGACCCCTGAATATGGTGTATAAAAATCATGCCTATAAGTTTCACTCCTTGTCTGAAGAAGTGGACTTGATTCATGAAAGCTAACAATAAAAATATAGCAGTTAGTCTTTAAAGTGCTACAGGTTTTTTCCCCCTGATATGCCTGAACCACAGACTAACACGGCTACTATGCCAAAAAATTCCAAAAGGTATTACTCGATCAAGGCTTCACCATCATTTAAACATTTGAACCTCAGATAAGTATTATAAGTCAAGCCCTTATTGCAAGTCCAGCCAAGTTATCCTGCTATGGTAATAGCGCAGACCAGTAGTGACAAACCTTAGCACTCCAGATGTTCTTGAACTTTAATTCACAGAAGCCCTGGTCAGCAGGAGTGCAGACTTAGGCTTCTGGTAATTGAAATCCAATAACACCTGGAGTGCCAAGATTCACCACCATGTTAGTAGACCCTATTGCCAGTGACTCAACACCGAGTATCAGGTGGTGATTAACTAACCTGAGAACTCTGAGGACTAGCAGCCTTGGCAAAGTCCACAGGAAAGGGTGATGGTCCCCAAGTGGATTAAATCTCACTTGAATTCATCTTGATGAGGGCAGCAGCTTCATCAATACTGGCCTGAGGCTGAGGAGGACTTTGAGTGCCAGAAGGGCTCAGGACCAGAAAGTGACTTGTGGAGCTGGATCAGTGGTATGGGTGTCACGCTGCAATGCAGAAGGCAGATGAAAGGCCACAGCATTATATTCACAGCATTATATTCTTCATAGCTAATTATCATGATGATTGCCAATATTCAGAATTGGATATGGCACAAGAAAAAGAAGCCCTTATTGTAATGGCAAATTTCCATGGTATCTCATCGGGGAAGAACATTTTAAGCTCATGTTTAGAGCTGTGCATTTATTTGCCTATTAGGCAAATCACATCCAAAACCTGCATGTGCTGAAAGTTCTCACTGTAGTTAATAAAATGGTAGGTTTGTCTTGTAGGAGACAGATGAGTTCAATGAAATTGTAAGAAACAGGGTAGTTCAGATAACAAGATGACAACCAGTTTTCCTCCAATAAACAATCTTTTCTTTGGATGAGTACCTGTCCTCCTAGGTTTTCCCGGGATAAATTATAATTCTTCCACCATCTAACTATCATGTTATTGTTGATGTAAATGGTTAGCAGAGTGGTATGCAGTGGCCAGCAAGACGTTTGCACCTGGCAAGGTGGTCCCTTGTGAGAAAAACAGGCAGAGATATCTTGGTGCAGAAGAAAAACTCAAAGATTCAGTCCTCATAGCATGTTCTGGAAGATGCAGGAATCTTCCTCCAGACTGTCAGCAGAAGAAGGTGAGCATTAAAGCTCAGGCAAGTTGAGCATTGTAGCTGGAAGTCTGCAATCCTGCTCTGACCTAAATACACTGGCCCATGGAGCACATAGGGGGAAAGTCCCAGCACCTGTGTGCCCCTGCAGTAGGGTCTTAAAGGCATCACAGACACAATATGCCTTGCACCAGTTAGGGTGTGAGGCAAAGACTTACATCCCCTAACAGTTATTCCATCTTTTCTTCTGAGAAATCTCATTTCCTATTACCAGTGCATAGTAATGTTACCCAAAATTTTGGGGTCCAGTTACGTTCTCTGGCAGAGGTATAGAAACCCTAAGAACTTACAACGAGACAGATAATTCGATCAAAACAAAGTGATTTATTGGGAGCAAAAGCAAAGGAAAGCTATCGAGATTATAGTCTGGCCAGGCCTACAACTAAATAGCTACCTTCCCTCAATCGTTTTGAAGAAAAACCCGCTCGTGATCTCAGCCCACGAAATTATGTGAACCAAAGATGCCCACCTCCCACTCTAAAGGGATATATATTCTTTTCCTAAACTAACTCTACGTGCAGGGAGGAGGGACTGAAACTGGGAAGGGGGAAAGGCAATTAACACATTTTAATTACATGTAAACATAAAATACAAAGCAGGGTATGAGGTAAGGGGTTTGAATGTAAAGAAACAGCAGATTACAGCTATTGCTGAGAAACCGGTTACAGAGAGTTTACATTGTGTCAACAGGCATAGGCAGGCAATTACAAGAGCTTTTGTTCTTTTGTGAATGACACAGAGGCTGCTGGAAGGCGGGACCGGCTAGTGCGTCTTCTCCAATGAAAGGCAGGCTAGTAGGATCGTCAGCCAATGGCGTTTGCAGCGGGGAAATTGCAGACCCCACGTGGGTTACTGTTCCGGACATGAATGGATTGCAGCGTTTGACTCATTCTTAAGTAGAAAAATAAAGAAAGAAGTTAGAATCATTATGTCTTGATTGTTTAATTAAATGGAGATCTCTGGAGGAGGGAAACCAACATTTTAGCCTTTGTTTGCCCTTTTAATCTGTTTGCTGCGTACGTGAGAGATGGGACGTCCGCTTGTCCCTTGCAGCCCTGTGCTGTCAGTTTATTGTTGCACAAGGGCTTTTCTTAGGTTTTTCGCTTGTTTCCCCCCTCCCCTTTCCAAATATGTTGTTTTATGGTCCTTGTGTTCTGCACATGATTGTGTTTATGTTGGTTTCTCTCCTCCCCCCCTATTTCTTTGCTTGGGTTAGTGTTATAGCAATGTTTAATTAAACTTTATTAAGGAGAATCAAACCAGAGGTATGAGTTTACAATTCAGTCCTTCAGCTTCTTTCCTTTGTTTCCTTTGTGAAGGAATGAAAAGGAATTTCTGCTTGCTATCAGGAAGCCAGTTTTCACACCTTTAGGCAAAGCAAACTTGAGGCTTAGGAGCTAAGAACAATGGAGGCAATCAGTGACATCATCATTTTTACATTCCTTGCCAGAGTCTTGTGACTATTGGGTAATCCCCCCTCCTTCTGGAGAGTGTTCCAATTGTATGACTCTAAACCCTTGGCTTCTCCCCTATTTTCCATGTGTGTACAGTGGGTTCAATTTTGATGTCTCAAAATTTCTGGTAACAGTAAGGTTAGGTTAGATTCTGGCTGGTATGAACTAGAAGGGCTTTGGATGAAGCAGTAAATACTTTGTTCTGCTTCCCTCCTTGATCCCACAGTAGACTGCAATGGAAAACCTGAGGTGCCTGAATAGCTGTTAAATTGTTTAACTCAGTTCAGCCCTAGAGCTATTCCAGGAAAATGACTAAACCATTCCTCCACACCCAATTTGTACTTCAGGGAAAACCTCCGCTCATTATAATTGCGGGATAAATATTGTTCAATATGGATTTTCCATCCATTTGAAAAGCCCTCCCTTCCCAGTTTGAATCAGTACCATGCAAATCTGGATTGTTTCTCAAAATGAAACATGGTTTCCACCTCAAATGGTGGTTCTCTCTTGCCAGTTTTGGGAAGGATGAGAAAAGCAAAAGATAATTTTTGAGATAAGTACAGCAGTGTTTGTCAGTTCCTAAATTGTCTGGGTTCTTTTGTTCCTGCATTGCCAGATGGAAGTCAATGGTAAGAATCCTATTAATTTGCTTGCCAGAATAGCACACTTAGCATAAACTTCATTGATGAATTGCCTGAACATTTATTGCTGTGTACCACAAGTCAGCACACAACAGCAAATGCCTATATTAATTTCTTAACTTGCCACAATTCACCAATGATATTTATACAAATTGCTTTATGCTGGTTAAGAATTTTAGCCAATCAATTTTGTCCTGCTAGCCTCATGGGGAAAATAAAACAGTAGCACAGCAAAACAAACAAACAAACAAAACCAAAATACAATAAGTCCTTCTGGAATTGGTCCCTCTCTAAGAGGAATGCTAGCTGAATCTGGGGACTTGTGCAATCATTCACTTACTGCTACCTGTTCCCGAATTTAAGTTTAATCACACACTTTTGTTTGCTGGAACACCGTTTGTTTGTGAAATGTACTATCCCTGAGTGAAATGAACCTGCCATGCTGAACATCTTTTCATGGAATGGTCTGTGCTACAAATTGCAGTCTCAAAAAATGGAATATATTTATGGAACTAGTAGTATGGGAAATTATCCATGTTATTAAAAGCCACATGAGTGCACTGAATGTTATGCATTTTAAATATATACAGAGAAAGCAACATTCTTAAAGGGGATTATTGTTTAAATAGGCAATGGGGGTTCTGGCAGATAAGCCTTTTCCTTCTCTCTTCTTTCATTGTCTTGAGTACACTATCTTTCCCAACTCCCCCCAAAATGTCCCCTGCAATTTTCAGGATTATTGTCGGTCTGCAATGCTGTGCTAAATCTATATGTATTTAGTGCTGTTTCTTTTTCAATAGGTTTTCCAATGACGAACAAACTCATTTTCTGTGCCAGAAAGATGCTACCAGTTATATTCTACAATATAGAAAGGAACCTTGTAAGAACTTGAAGGCCGTGAGACCTTACTGATTGCTGTGAAAAAAATGGCTCAGAGATGAAGTCAAAGGGTAGCTGTTTTGAAATAAATAAATGGAATGCTGAATGGTCAATCCAATTTGCTCATCCCATTAGTGCTTGGGAAAAAGCTGTCCATGGATGGCTGAAGAAGCCCCCTCCCCCTGGGTTCTCTGGCTTAGCTTTGCCATTGTTTACCAAGAAGGATGCAGTACAGAATGTTCTGGCAACTTTGTCAGAATGATTCAGAACTCAAGACTAGCCCCACCAGCCATATCTTAACCCCCTTCCTAAAGGGCAGCAGCTCTGTCTGGAGACACAACTCACTTGGCAGGAGGTTCCATAGGGCTGGAGCAGACACGGAGAAGGCCCTCCTTCTAGTGCTAGAGACGTGGGCCTCTCTAGCTGATGGTACAACCAGAGAGCCTCTTAATCTCTGCCATACCCTGAAAACCAAAGTGGATAAAATGTGTACTGTCAAAGATCTCCAGCACATGTTATGGTGTCTGTACCCCACACCACACAAAATTAAATGTGTTGTTTTTGTTGTTACTGCTGCTTGCTCAGAAAGTCTCCTTGCGCTTTGTAAGGAACATAGGGGGAAACTTTCATTTTGGGGTGGTAACATTCAATATCCCCCAAAACACACGCACATGCACACACACATGCATGCATGCACACACACACACCAAAATTGATACCAAAAGCAAAGGAGCATGTTTTGCTTGTATTTAAGGGGGGATATGCTAAACTATTTATTATAATTCTGTGCAGATTTTTTAAAAGCCTTATATATATTAACGAGGATTGAGCCAAACTGCCAATTAATCCCTGCAAAATTATCTATGTTTTGTATCAAATAAACTCAAAGTCAAAGACCAGTGAGTCCCAGTGTGAAATGTTTATGGTAATGGAGGCAGTTGTACCCACCAGGAAAAAAGATGGAAAAACAGATTTGTTCAAAAGGCAGCTGGACCTCATTGCTATGGAAATCATTTTGGCTGTGGGTATGATGGTAACTGAAAGTGAGTTATCACTGTCTGGAAGTTTATGCAGGCTTATCAGGGTTACACAATATGTATGATAGCTATATTAGCTTTAGGGTTAGAACTAAGACGTATAAGCTCAAATTCTAGTTGCACATCCATTAAGTTCATGTGGGTTGTTGTGACTAATTAAGACTAATTGTTGAGGTGTTGGGGCATATTTCAGTTTGGGTCCGGCATATGACACTTCATCAATTAGCCACGGTAAGTTATGCAAACCTTATGTGAACATCATTAGGATTTTGGCAATTGATACAGAGAGTGCAATAAAGATTTTTACTCTCACCTTCACTTTAATTTATACTTCTAGAATAACTTTAGAGAAGCAAGTATTGATCCAGTTGTCAACATCATTGTCAAAAAAGAGGTTATCAATCACATTTCATGCAAATGATACAGTATTTTTTGTTGTTCAGTTGCACAGTCGATTCCGACTCTTTGCGACCCCATGGACGACTGTCCGCCAGGCACCCCTGTCCTCCACCATCCCCCTCAACTCACTCAGCTCTGTGCCCATTGTCTCCGCAATGCCACCTAGCCATCTCATTTTTGGCCACCCCCTTCTTCTTTTGCCCTTGACCTTTCCAAGCATCAAGGCTTTCTCAAGTGAGTCTTCTCTTCTCATTTGATGTCCAAAGTATCTTAGCTTCATCTTTACTATTTGACCTTCTAAGGAGCAGTCAGGTTTGATTTCTTCTAAGATTGACCTGTTTGTTCTCCTTGCTGTCCAGGGGACTCTCAAAACTCTCCTCCAACACCACATCTCAAAGGCATCTATTCTTCTGCGCTCAGCTTTCCTAATGGTCTAGCTCTCACAACCATACATTGCCACTGGGAATACCATTGCTTTGACTATACAAATTTTTGTTTGCAATTTGATGTCTCTGCTTTTCACTATGCTCCCCAGGTTTCTCATTGCTTGCCTCCCAAGAATCAGTCGCCTTTTTATTTCATGGCTGCAATCACCATCTGCAGTGAGCTTTGATCCTAAGAAAGTAAACTCTGTCACTGCTTCTACTTCTTCCCCATCTATTTTCCAGGGACTGATAGGGCCTGTTGCCATGATCTTGGTTTTCTTTATATTGAGTCTCAAACCAGCTTTTGCACTTTCTTCTTTCAACTTAATCAGGAGCTTCTTTAAGTACAGTACAGCATTTAAGTACAGTATTAATAGCTAACAAGTTAGGTCTTCTTGTTCTGTATCTAGGCCAGATGGGAAACTGCCACAATGAAGGCACCTTTTGGTGAGTTCATTCTGAAATTCCTTTTGCCTGGCCTGGTGTGAGAAAAATTAGCCAACGACACAAGGTTGCCGTTGCCAGGGTCTGCGTGATTGTGATTAAAAAATACCACAATCTTCGAGGAGCCTCTTTCTGTGTACCCCAACAAGTTAGGTGGTTGGTCGATAAAGTCAATGAAGAAATTAATAGACACAGAAAGAAAACTAATTTCATGCTAATCAGTGAAAACCAACAAGCCTAAGAGACACTGTTAAAAACTCAAAATGAAAGTGTGGACATCTTTGCAATTACAGGTGCCTTAAAATTTGGTTGAGTGAGTAATACGATCAGCACATGCAGTAAAAGCCAGAGTAGAGATAGCTGGCTTGGTGTGGCTTTCTTAAGGAGAAGAAATCACAGTGGTTTAGATATCTAGCTGCATAACCAGAGGTTGGGAGTTTGATTCTTCACTGTGTCTCCTTGATAGACTGTGTCTCCTTGATAGGAGCTGGATTCAATGATCCATGTAGTCTTTTCCAGCTCTGCAGTTCTCAGATGATATAGTAATACAGGTATGCAACAAGAGCTGAACCTTAACTCGAAGAATACTGATGTACAGAATGCCACTGAATACCTATGTATTCTAAGTCCTAATGTATGACAGGGAGTTGTGAACTTTAATGCAAACTAATCAAAGGAACTCAGCAGCATTTGAAATGTGGATATATCTCAGATCAGAATGTTAAGAATTTCTTCAAGCAGATGACTGAGAAAGAAATAGCAGTCAAATGACAATTGATCTTTCAAGACTTCATTTGTCCTTTTTAGATACTTTGTATTAAAACATTTCAGAGAGGGTTAGTAGGTTACAAGTATGTGGGCCTTAATTCAAGTTAGACCAGGAGTTCTTAACCTTTTTAAGCCGGGGGCCAGGTCACACTCCCTCAAACAGCTTTGGGGGCCAGACCGCCATTTTGCCCTTCCTCCACCACGTGGCAATTCCAGATGTGGTGGAGGTTGTGGTGGGCCACATGAAATGGTATCATGGGCCACATCTGGCCCATGGGCCGCAGGTTGAGAATCCCTGAGCTTGACTTTGTCCAGACAGTCAACCCTTCAAGCAGAGAATACCTGCATCTGCTATCTTCTCTTACAGAGGATACAGAGTAAGATACAAAAATCCCTGTAGGTCCCCCTACTTATGGTGCATTCCATGAACTAGCCATAACCTTCATTTACAATATCTGACATTTCAGATTTCCTCATACATATCCTCATAATTAGATATGTGATATCAATTAAATTCTGACATACAGTAACCCTTGCTAGGGTTATTTAACTAACAAGTTGTTTTTCAGTTGCACAGTTGAATCCAACCCTTTGAGAACCCATGGACTATTGTTCGCCAGGCTCCTCTATCTTCCACCATCCTCCTCAGCCCACTCAGATCTACTCCTATTGTAAAAAACAATGCTATCTATCCACCTCATCTTTTGTCGTCCTCTTCTCCTTTTTCCTTCTATCTTTCCCAGCATCAAGGCCTTCTCAAGTGAGTCCTCTCTTCTAATTTGATGGCCAAAGTACTTGAGCTTCATCTTTAGTACTTGTCCCTCCAATGAGCAGTCAAGTTTGATTTCCTTCAAGATTGACTGATTTGTTTTCCTCACAGCCCAGGGGACTCTCAAGAGTTTTCTCCAGCACCACAATTCAAAGGCATCTCTTCTTCTGTGCTCAACCTCCATGAAGCCAGTTTAGAGTGAGCGCAACTTGTGTCATCAACTTGAATACTCCTCTTAGGAGTATGCTGAAAGAAGAGTACATCCTCTACCAGCAAAATGTTTGCAGAAAGGAAGTATTCTACTACATCTTTATTTTAATTCTTCACTATGCCAAGAACGAGCCTGTCACTTAAAGAATTTGTTATTGTAGTACAAGCATTAAAACTCTCAAGCCGGTGAGGAGTGTTCACTTTCTACACGAATGGATTTCCTTTCAACTCCTGCCGAGAATTGGTAACAACAAAAACATTCTGGATGACATCTGGGAGCCCTGACAGCTTCAAAAGGAGACAGGCAAACCACAATGAACGCCCTAAGAAGTGCCTAAGTCTCCCAAAGTCAGGTGCCAGTTTCTGAGCCCAGCAGGAAAGAGAATATTCATCTCTCGGAAAGCAGACAGGACTGAGACTAAAAGGCTATTTTAGAAATACCAGGGAAGTGGTGGGCAAAGCTGAAGATGACACATTGCAGGGGGCACACCCCAGATGACACATTGCTACCTCCATTCCTTACCCAAGCAAATTCACCTGCACTATGTTTGTGACCTCTGCTCAGGCTTCAGGTGAACAGGGAAAGTTTAGGGACAGTCTTTTCTTCCCATGCCCACATCCACTGATGTAAACATATTTGTGACATAACCTTCCATGTATCTTCAAGATATAGCAGAACTGCAGCATTTGTTCAAGATCCGGGCGGCTGATTCATGATAAATAAATGAACAGACAGATTTTGAAAACCTAGCTAGCTTCTGGGGTGTAATTTTCCTTTGCAACCAGAGTGTTGTCTCTTTCTCCTCCTTCCTGAGAACAAGGCATACATGGGAATGTAAAAGGAAAGGAAATGCTTGTTAATCCTGTGGGTGTAATTGGCTGTCAGTGATTGGCAACTAGCCAAGAAATTGGGGGAGGGGGAGAAGACGGTAGAGAGCCAGGGCTCTAATGAACTGCATGCTTTTAATTTTGCTTAGGAACTTAAAGCAGGAAAACCTGAGCGGTGTCCGCAGGGAATGCAATCAATATCCAAGCAGATAACAAAGGCCTGGCACATTAGGTGGAATACAGCCCAGGACCATTAGTTTAGTGTGCAGTCTGTCTTTAGGAAGCCTCTCTTTTCCTTGGCAGAGGTGTTTGGCTTCAAATCTTTTCAACGCTAGGGAGCAGCATCTTCCTTTCCAAACATCTTCCTTAACAGAGCCACAATTCCCCACCTTTTCCTCCTGCCAACTCCCCCCCTCCTTTATTTTTTAATGACAAGTGGTGGAAGTAGAGAAAGGTGGAGGGGAGGAGAAGGAGGGGCTGGCTGTGAAACGTTCTTGATGATAATTTGATTGCATGCATTAATGATCAAAGTGTTTCAGACTAATTACTAACACTTACCTCTCAGATATTAAGTTATCATTTATTTTTCAGGGAGGATTTTTTTTACCCCTCCAACTCCACAATCTTGGGGGATAATCTAAGGGCAAAAGTCCTTTGCGGACATATTTGTCATCTCTCCCTAGGGCACTTTCATAACAAAAGCTCACCTAATGAACTGGAAGGTAAAGATCTTTCAAGGTACGAAAAACTGTTGCTGCACTTCAACTGGGAGCTTCTTGAGCTGTTATGCCTTCATCACACACAGAGATAAATCAATGAGTGTATATATGTACGTACGTACGTACGTATGTATGTATGTATGTACTGTATGTTCATTTTCTTCATCTATTTTTGTCAGAAAAGTTTGTATAGAGAAAAGAAGATGCTCTTCCTTTCCTCTTCTTTCTCATTGTTTGTACTAATGAGCAATCAAGTCCATGCAAGGCTGAATGTGATAAAACTATTTAGCTGCTCTGTGTGATGCAGTGAAAGGTACCTCTGGGGCATTGGTGCCGGCAGATGGGCAAGCTAGAAGCTCTTCATATAAAAGGGAATTTGCAAAAGTCATGGTCCTAAAATGATATGCTGAGACTGATGATACCCAGCGCATACAACCAGAACATACAACCAGTTTTGCTTAGGCTGCAACTACACTGGCAAGCTAAATTGGTTTGATTATCTTTTGGGCTTGTATTTGGCTTAGGTGATCATACAGAAACCCCAGATTGTTTGGCTGCCATGTCCACAGTACTCACTCGATCCAATGCAGTTTGATCTGCTCCCTGAGACACACATTTTAAAATATTGGCCACAAGCCAGTCTCCTTCCCTTCCTTCATCTGTACACAGGTGATCTAATGCTAAACTAATGTATCAATGCAATAGTTCAGTGTTAGATCCAATCATTTATTTAAAAAATATTCAAGGATTAAGAATAGTTGAATGATGTGATTGGTACAATGTTAGTTTATTTTGATGTTATTTAGATGATAATGGGATTTGGTATGGATTATACCTTGTGTCCAGTTCTGGGAAGTCGGGGGGGAGGGGGAGGGGGAGGGGTATTGGGGGAGGGGGGAGGGTTATGGGGGAAAAAACAGAGAATGTACACTTTTGGTAAAACTCTTTAAATAAATAAATAAAAAAATATTCAAGGATGGCAGGGAGATATGTCACTGGGATAGATGTCCCTACTGTCCCAGAAACATTATACCCAACTTTCTGTATCACCAGAAGAACCATCCAGAGTCACACTCTCATCCTTCTGTAGAACAAAACAACTGATACCTGTACATGAATCAAGAGGCAACAGTTAGGACAGAAAATGGAATGACGGAGTGGTTTGGAATAGGAAAAGGAGTAAGACAAGGCTGCATTTTGTCACCCTGCTTATTCAACTTATACACAGAACACATAATGTGCAATCCAGGGATGGAGGAATCACAATTTGGGATCAAAATTGCTGGAAGAAACATCAACAATTTGAGACATGCAGATGATACCACCCTAATGGCAGAAAGTGAGGAGGACCTAAAGAAGCTCCTGCTTAGGTTGAAAGAAGAAAGTGAAAAAGCTGGCTTGAGACTCAATATCAAGAAAACCAAGATCATGGCAACAGGCCCTATCAGTCCCTGGAAAATAGATGGGGAAGAAGTAGATGGGGAAGAAGTGACAGAGTTTACTTTCTTAGGATCAAAGCTTACTGCAGATGGTGATTGCAGCCATGAAATAAAAAGGCGACTGATTCTTGGGAGACAAGCTATGAAAAACCTGGGGAGCATAGTGAAAAGTAGAGACATCACATTGAAAACAAAAATTCGCATAGTCAAAGCAATGGTATTCCCTGTGCCAATGTATGGTTGTGAGAGCTGGACCATTAGGAAAGCTGAGCGCAGAAGAATAGACGCCTTTGAGATGTGGTGTTGGAGGAGAGTTTTGAGAGTCCCCTGGACAGCGAGGAGAACAAATAGGTCAATCTTAGAAGAAATCAACCCTGACTGCTCCTTAGAAGGTCAAATAATAAAGATGAAGCTAAAGTACTTTGGACATCAAATGAGAAGAGAGGATTCACTTGAGAAAGCCTTGATGCTTGGAAGGGTCGAGGGCAAAAGAAGAAGGGGACGGCCCAAGATGAGATGGCTAGATGGTATTGTAGACACAATGGGCACAGAGCTGAGCGAGTTGAGGGGGATGGTGGAGGACAGGAGTGCCTGGCGGACAGTGGTCCATGGGGTCGCAGAGGGTTGGAATCGACTGTGCGACTGAACAACAACAAACCTGAGGAAAACACAATTCAAATAGAGTTTTGAGAAAAGTAAATGCGGCGGGGGGCAGGGGGGTGTCCAAATTAGAAGCAAAAAGAGGTAGCCTGATTTACATTGGCTTTTGTGTCCTGTGATCTTTGTTTTAAAAAATCCTTCAAACTGAACCAGTGTACTTCCAGAGCAAATCCCTTTCCGTCTTGCCTCCATTAACTTGTGGCAGCAATTAAGGGTTCCAGGCAATTTTAGTTCCCAACCCTTCTTAGAAATACCATAGATTGAATCTGGGATCTTTTCTCTCCAAAGCTTGTGCTCTGCCACTGATTTATGGCCCAACCTAGGGATGGCTATGAGATTGGTTTGCACATTTATACAAATATAAACAATATGCACTCAAGGTGTTAATGCAATGTACAATTGGAAATCTGCATATTAATGAACCTCTTCTGCAATAGCAAGAACAGTTTATAAAACAAATACACTGAACAACATCAATAGCAATTACACTTATATACTGCTTAAAGTACTCCCTGGGCAGTTCAAAATGTAATTAGCAATTTTGCCCCCAACATACTGAGTACTCATTTTACTGACCTTGAAATGCCCTTGGAAGGCTGAGTCAACCTTGTACTCATTGGAGTCAAACTCAGATTGTGAGCAGAGTTTTGGCTGCAGTTAACCAATTTTGTACGTCTCTTATACTTTTAATTTTAAGAAAATGTCCACAGATACTTTATTCAATTGGGGTGGGGTTGGGGGTCCTGAATGACAAAAAGGAACACAAGAATCTGTACTTTTTGAAGACATGTGCCCAAAATGTGTAGACATTTCTGTGCAAGAAAGGGGAATGTGCCATCCATCCAATATAGACTCAATCTGGAAATCCCTTTGAGTTTAGGTTTATCAGTTCACTTGGAATCTTTTCTGAAAGGTCATGAATGCTCCAGTTCCTTGAGTTTGAAATTAATTCAATGTTGGTTTTAGAGACCTGAAACTAATTGGAAATCCCAAGTAGAACAGACCTGGTGAATAGGTAAGAGTTATGTATGTTTTGACACAACCCTTCAAGAACTGCTTCAGAGCTGTGTGTAAAAAATGGATTGTAATTTACACATAACTCATCCTCAGTTAAAGCTGTTAGTCTCAAAAATGCTGTGCTATTATTTCTTTCCCTTTTTAATTTTGCTGTTGCCTTCAAAATTGATTGTATGAGGTTCACTTAGGTCAGGTTTTAAATGTGATGGAAATTGATGATATTGAGAATAAGGGCTATGATGTTTTAAATCTTGTATTGGCTACTGTGGTGACATGTGTCCCCTCAGGTGAATTTGTGCAGGGGGGGCAGGCCCCCACAACACCCTCATTTTTTTTAAAATCACCAAAAATCCCTTATTTATGTTCCTAAAGGCATCCAGGAATGTTTGTTTGTTTGTTGCATTTATATATCACCCATCTGGGTGTTTTTTCCACTCTGGATGGTGTTACTGACAGAGTATTTCCAGAGCGGATTTGCCCCTGCCACACCCTTGCCTGCAGTGTTGATGATTTGTGGCTTGGGAGCCCAGAAAATACAGACAAACAGTTCTTTGTGAGGCAACAGAAACTTTTACTGACGAGGAGAGGTGCAGGAAAAAGTATTTACAGTGATGACAAAATAACAAGCTTAGCTTCAGCATTTAGGAATGGCATATATACAAGAAGTTCACAGTCCTTAGAGAGTTTCAGCTCTCACTCTCTTTGCTTACCCAGTAAGCTTTATCACAGAGTCCTTGTTGGTTCCTTGCAGATGCTTGCAGACCTTGATATGAACAGCTGTTAGGCAAGTTCTTGGTAGAAGCAAGCTCTAGGACAAAAACACCAACAATCCAAGCTGCTTGTATCCACTGATACAAAAGTCACTACCATGAAGTGGCAGAGGTTCCAAAATCACTGGCCCATAAGATACCTTCACAATGAGTATTCCAGCAAGGTGACCACTCCATTAAGACAAGGCATTAAGAGGAGGCAAGGCTTAGGCAATTTGGCTTTTGGGCAGTTCTCTAGAACAGTCCTTAAAGATATACACAACCTTTATCCATGATGCAATATGTGTCATGCCAAGGCACTGTTACTAACAGTTACAACACTGAGAGAATACATTACAAAATTCAACAATGAAAACAACAATCTGACAAAAATATTCCAATAGCAGTGTATGAGAAAGACCAACATAAATACACTTTTAAAATATGCTAAATACTAGGTGACATTGAGCAGGGTATCCTGAAAAGCCTCTTGAGAGAACCAGGTATTTAGCTGTTCTTTTAAATATACCCAGGCATCTCTGTTGGGAAGTAATTCCACAATGTGGGTGCTGCCACCTAGAAAGCCCTTCTCCTTGTCAAAGTCTTCTTTGACATTCTTGGTGTCAGCACCTGGAGCTGCACAGTTTGAGATGTACAAATGGTGTGGGCAGCCATTTAATGGGAGAGATGCTGCAACAGACAACGAGGTCTTAAACTGTACAGGGTTTTATAAGAGACTTGGGAAATGTCACAAGACCTCTATCTCCTCCTCCCTAACAAAGAAGTAATTTGGGGAGAGGGGAGCCTGAACCGGAAAAGCTTGTCTAGATACTTCCTCTTTACTCCCTCCTCAAACGAAATGTTTGAAAATAGCCATTTCTAGGTCTGCATGAGAACAAGGTTCCCCAAGCTCACTTGAGGCTACCAGTCCTATTTTAAAGGGGGGGGGGGGGAATTGTCATTGTTGTCGACTGCAACTCATATCCAAGAATACATTTTTTTTCTTGAAGAAGTAAAAATCTCATTGGCGTGAATTTGTTTAAAAATGATGAAGTGAAGAGTCACAGGCTAGATCAGTTCAATCATCCTGTCTGCACAAGCCCTCTGTGGCTTTTTTTTTTTTTGCAATCTTCAGCAGGAGACTTTTAAAAAAGACCTTTGCATTCTAAATCCTTCCATCCAGTGTAGCTCATACCACTGGTGTGGTCCATTTCTTCTTCTTCCATGTCTAGGCCAGACGTGAAAGTGCCAAAATGAAGGCACCTCTTGGTGAGTTCATTCTACACTTCCTTTTGCCTGACCTAGTATGAGAAAGATTAGCTGGCAACACAAGGTTGCCAATACCAAAGTATGCCTACAATTTTCTATATTGCCTCCATCCATTAGGGAGGGTGGGAACATTGCACACCATCACTGCAAATATGGATATGGTACTTTGTCTTTGAGGAACCTCCACTCAAATACTCTGATCATGGGATCAGACACACTGCCTAGCAACCCAGTTATGAGTCACTTACCTTATCAAAATCTGATTACAGATTGCTTGGGTGTGAATGCATATATGTTTCTTAATTTGTACTATGATCCTATGGAATTGTACTGTATCAGATTATACATTTCTTGCGAAAGAGCTGTACTCTTTTTGGGGTGTTTTTCTCCTTTGTTCTTTCAATATTTTTTAAAAACGGGTGCAGCTTTCCCCATATTTTCCCAATGGCTTTTCCTAGAGAAAAGGCATCATCAGGTAAGGTGTTCATTTATGGGAAAGACCTAGTTTTGGGGGGGAAAGAGTTCCAGTCTTAATTCAGCCTAAGGAGGTTCCTTTTTCTCTGACCCTTGGGATATGGTCATTTTCTCTTGCATTACTGCAAAGGCTGGCAGAGTTCATCTTTTATTTATATAGGATGTGAAGAATTCATGCAGAATTTTACATGCTCATTTGGACAAACTTGGATGGCATGCTGAGTTATCACATGTGTGCATGTACATGCATGCATGCACACATGCATATGCACACACACACATTTCACCTCCAGCACCAGAAAAAGATGAGTACTTTTTATTGTTGATGATGTTGCTGCAGTTTGCAGTTTGTTCAAAAGCAGTACAGTATCTTTTTCCTTTTTAAACCAAAGCGCACACAGAGAGCTAGTACAGAAGGACTGCCTAATTGATCGAAAAGACACAAACAACCCACCTGATGCTTCCGATTTCTAAAGTTTTAAGCAACAAGACTGCAGCTATCATAAGCTGCCCCACAAATGTAACTTGTGGAATATGTACAATTTCAGTATATTTGTATGAAAATACTCTTGGAAATGACAGGACTCTCATCGATAATAGCAGAATATACTCTTGTCTCATAGGAGTGAACAAATTTGTTTTTTCTCATTCTCACACATGAAAATGAAACAAGAAAAGTATTTTAATCCTATTCCTATGTTACCATTTAGTATGATGGTAACATTTCAAGAAAAAAAGGATGTACAGTACTATGATTTCTGATCCTCTTTCTGTCTGTGATGGTCTATCTAGGAGTCTACACACGGACACACACTCTGTTGTTGGGTTACTGCTGCTGTTACTACCAGAGATAGACTTTTTTAGTTACACAGCTGGTTTATTTGAGGGAAGGTTCCCCTAGTTTTCTTGGATCAACAGAGTTCTGGTATCATATGTGTTAAATTTTTGAGCAGCACTTCCACTTGCCACAAACCAACATTGAGTGGAAGGCAGGAGAGAATCAGTCAACCAGTTACACCACTGGACTATTAAGGGGCTGCAGTGGCTCAGTGGTTAAGAAGCTTGCCTTATTAGCTAGAAGGCCAGCAAGTCGGCAGTTTGAGATCCGGGTACTGCATGACAGATTAAGTGCCTGTCTCTATCCTAGCTCCTGCCAATCTAACAGATTGAAAGCAAGAAATTGCAAGTAGGGACCATTTTGGGTGGAAAAATATCTTGATGACATGAAATGAGCCTCATTTGGGCATCCCCTGAGTGGAGTTTCTCCAGCAAAAATCCTTTCAACCCATAATAATTTCTGACACGAAATTATTATTATTGGGTTATTTACTAATAACTAGTGCCAGCTTCCCACCATTACAACTGCCAGTGAGCACCCTTGATTCATTCCCACTCACAGCACATTTGAAACAAGAAAACACCATTATCCCCATTTAACAAAATGGGATCAGCAAACACAAAGAAATCGCCTCATTGAGTCACAGGCTGAAAGATTAGAAATGGCCTTTAAGGCATCTAATGTCAACAGTTGTTAACAATAAGTTTGGAAAATGAGACCTCAGGCCAGTGGCGTCGCACAGACTTCAGCCACCTGGGGCGAAGAACAAACTCGCTCTCCCTCCAGCTCGCTGCTGCCGCCGCTGCCAGTGGCGCCCCCCCCGGACCCAGGCAGAAGGCGGCCCTTTTGCTGCGCTGGCGGCCAGGCTGCCCCCTCTTTGCCTCCCACCGGCCGTGGCTGCCCTTGCTCTGCCTCCTACGCCACCTACCCCTGATGAGCGCCCACATGTGTGCGCGCGCGCTGCTCACCTCCCCCCGCCCACCCAGCTAGCCATCTGACGGCTAGCTGGGTGGGTGGCTGGGCAGGCGGAGGTGAGCAGCACACGCGCTTGGGGGGGGGCGCTCATCAGGGGTAGGTGGTGGAGAGCCCCTGATAGCTAGCTGGGTGGGTGGGTGGACGGGCGGAGGTGAGCAGCGCGTGTGCAGGGGGCGCTCGTCAGGGGTAGGTGGCGGAGGAGGCAGAGCAAGGGCAGCCACGGCCAGCAGGAGGCAAAGAGGGGGCAGCCTGGCCACCGGCGCAGCAAAAGGGCCGCCTTCTGCCTGGGAAGTCCTGCTTCCTAAGCCCAGGCAGAGAGAGGCCAAAGCAGTGGGGACATTTTGCCGCCCCCTGAAAGCCGCTGCCCGGGGCATCTGCCCCACGCTACGTCACTGCCTCAGGCTAAAGAGAGTGTTTCTTTCCCTTTCTAATCTTTCCTTATGCAGTGGTTAGGATGAAATGAAACAAAAGCTTCAATGGTTAGTAAGCTATCATAATACTATTGGAGCCATTGGGAGGACTTATAATTTTCAGTAGTGGTAGTAATTAAGAATAATATGGCATGTGCTACAACCCAGAAAGCTTCCTATTTGGCAGGCATTAGGATGTGGCTAAGACGCTGACTGGAAGGCGGGAGATAAGCAGTTCGATTCCCAAGTACTGCAGGATGGAGTGAGCTCCCATCTTTGTCCCAGCTCTTCCCAACCTAGCAGTTCAAAAACAAGAAGTTGTCTAGTCCTGCCTGCCACATGACCATGGAAATGTCTGCAGAAGCAAACAGTGCTGGCTCTTTGGCTTTGAAACAGAGATGAGTACTGAACCCTAGAGTTGGATATGACTGGCTTTCGAGCAAGGGAAACCTTTACCTAATATAAACAGATCAAAAGAGAAGGAGAAGGGAGTTCATGGTCTCTCAGTCAAGATAGGATTATTTTTCTAGAGAATTGCTGAAATCCCACTGAGCCAGGATGGGTTTTGTTGAGAAAGTAAATGCTGGGAAAGTATCAGAAGAGAAGAATCAAATTGATAACTATTTCAAGCATAGTTCAGAGCCTAAATATAGGAAGGAGAAAAGAGAGGGAAGTAAACATGCAATGGATTGGCTTGCACCTAGTTTTGTACCAAAGGACAAACTTATAGGAAGAATGAGGAGAAATTAGGAAATGAAGCTAATTAGAGAGGGCATGCCTTTGCCGGAAAAACAACCCCAAGGTGTTTCAGGAGGATAGGGAATGTAATAGGAAACCGATGAAGAGATTTATGCATAGCAAATGACCTCTCTTCCATCAGGTATTCTGTACTTCCCATACAGCTAGAGAAAGAACTTTCACTGAATCCAAGGTCATGTGACAACTCTGGTATTAATTGCCTTGCAGATAAATTGCCCAGAGTTTTGCTTGTGTCAGCATCTTGAATAACTGTTTATAAAGAGTGTCCAAGATCTAAGCCTAGGTTCTGGTCACCTGACCTACAAGCTACTAATCTCACTCAGGCCTTATCTTTCCTAAACTCCATGGTTGTTAGCAGACAATTGCCACTTCTATAGACCAGGGAACCAGATAGACATAGTTGCTGTTACAGCTAAACAAATCCTGCTCTGGTCTAGCAGAAGAAGCCAAGTCTTCTTTTTGTTTATTCATTTAAAGACTACTGCTCAGGATAAATAACCATTGTCCCATTATTTTAAATGAGTATTGCAGCCTACACTGGTCTTACTGTTATCTCTTACTTAATTGAATTTGCCATCTTATCAGTTCAGGAGGAGGAATACTCTCAAAATTGCTCAGGCTTGGGGAAACAGGCTTCTTAGACAACTTGTGACAGCCTGTTGAGGAATTGCCAGCCTCAGTGAAAGTCCTTATTTCCAGCAAGAGGGCAAAACAAGTACAAGGGATATTTCACTAGGCTTATGTAATGTGTGCCAAATGTCTTTGTGAAAAACTACTGAATGTTCTGAAGCAAAGCTCACACTTACACTCACTTTCTCTCTCTTTCACATGCACACATGCATGCACACACACACACACAAGTACAGAAGGATTGGCTGATTGACCAAAAATATACGATCAACTGATCGAGTATTTCCCATTTTTAAAAGTCCATGGAACCAGGGAACAGCCATCACATTTATTTATTTTTTTGCAATTTTTGCAAAATAATAATAATTACATGCCACCTCATTTACAATGCAAGGAAGAATCAAGGCAGCATAGGCACCTGTCCACCCAATCACCCAAAGTTTTCAACATTGTGACCAGGCAGCAACTGCCATGTTACTCACCAGAATATTTCAACTCCTAGATGTTTGCACTGTACAGCACAACTGGCTGAATATAGAAAGTGCTCTTAGAGGGCTATTTTATTGGCATGCATACATGTAGCAGGTGAGATATCACTCTGTTTACTTAGCTCTACTGTGCACAAACTCTCCGTTACAGAATTGCTGGTTTATTGGATGCAGACATCGGAGATGGTGGGCATTCAGGCTGGTTTAGTTGGTGGGTTAGGCACGTCTCATTCCTGGATCACTCACTTAACAAAAATAATTGAACTATGATCCACACCCAGCGTTGCAATGTCACAGTTTCCTATAGGCTTTTGACCCCATGGTAATATGTAGCCATGTGCACTACCCAATTGTAAGCCCAATTCTCCCACCTGTTAGCCAGTTAACCAACAAAGACTGGTTTCAGCACCACATACTGGATCCTTGGGTGCCAGGATGGAAGACCAAGTAGTGAGAACTCAAGCAATCAGTTTCCAGAGCAAAGTTTTCCCTTGCACACTTCTTTCAGAACTGATATGTGACATCATGGCAATTTAACCCATGCTTCGGGGTACCCTGGTAAAAGCAACCTTGTGTTGCCGGTTAATCTTTTCCCCACTAGGTCAGGTGAAGGGAATTGCAGAATGAACTCACCAAAAGGTGCCTTCATTTTGGTTGTTTCACATCTGGCCTAGACATGGAAGAAGAAGACTCATACTGTACTTCCATTATCATTGGCCTTTTTCTGCCAGGAACTCTACTGCATTCCCAGTAATGTCACGTGGATTTCAGCCACCAGGGGCTGAAGCCAAATTTGCCACCCCCTGGTGGATGTTGGTGCCTGCTCCCGCTAGGGCTTCTGGGAGTTGTAGTTCAAGAACACACATAGCCCAAAAAGTGCCGCCAGGGGCCAGCTGCCCCCTGTACGTGACACCACTGTGCACTCTCCTTGATAAGCTATACTACCTTGGGCACACAGAGAAGCTAGAGCAGTGTTGGGGAGATGTACAAGTAGAATCGAGGCAGCTGGGAAGCTGAAGGTGAGCCATGCCTCCTGCTCTAGTATTCCCTGCAGAAACACTTCTAGGTTTTGTAACACTTCTAGGTTTTGATTATGACTACTATGCCTGATTGATGTCACTGTGACTTTCTCACACAACTAACATGAGACCAGTTGTGAATATAGTATAAAAATACTGAGATCGAAACATTTACATTTAACAATTCATTTATAATATGACAGATCCAGATTGTGTTGTTTTTGTAGGTTTTCCACAGATCAGTGTTACTTGTATGTCAACATTGCAGCATAATTATTCAGGAAACTTCCCATTTCAGTTGCTTAACCTATTTTACTAATACAAAAGTAAAGCAACAATATTAATAATCTTAGAACTACAAGGGATCCTATAGATCAGTGATGGCAAACCTTTTAGAGACCGAGTGCCCAAACTCACCTTTGCCACAGACTCAACAGGCTGCCATCCATGCTGCACCCTCATGCCACATGTGAACCGCTCACCCTATCCCCAGACAGGGCAAGGAGGAAGCACTCCCATTGGGCTGCTGGGCTGAGGGGTGGGGTGAACTCTGTGCTTGAGGGCTGGAGGAAGCACTCCCATTGGGCTACTGGGCAGAGGGGCAGGGAAAACTTTGCTTGGGGAAGGGAGAAAGCACTCCCATTGGGCTGCTGGGCAGAGGGGCGGGGCAAACTCTGTGCTGGGGTGATGGCGCACACACCCACATGCCATCTCTGGCACACATGCCATAGGTTCACCATCACTGCTATAGATCATCAAGTCCAGAACCTATCAAGGAGGCACACTGTATAATCAAACTCCCAATCTCCTAATCCACTGAGCTATCAGCTGATCTAACAACTCCCACTGCTATTTGGAGAATGAATGAGATGGACAGTTTGCAAATGAAAAGGGTCTGTTAATGGTTCTTAACACTCAGAGAGAGAGAAAATTTGGTTTTTTTAACATTCTGATACAGGATCTGTGAACATTCCTTAAACATCAGACTTGATCCTGGTAAACTTGAATGCTATATCCCACCACCATCATCTATTCATGCTATTGCTGTTGCTGCTATTGTTACCTTGTGGCCTGTACTGTTTATCCATACAAAATAATTGGCATGACCAATTGGAGATGGAGATGACAACTTGGGCAGTACACACAAAAATACTGCAGCAACGAGCAGAGGAAGGACGTTATTGTAAGACACTACACCTGCCACTGTGCCTCAGACACAAACATTTTGCACTAGGTTTCATATATCACTACAAGCATTGCAATGAAAGCAAGAAAGAAAGGGACAACATTAAAAGCAACCACTTTCTCACTGTAGCCTGAAAAACATCTATGTTTTTCCCCGACACAAGATGAAACAGACCTTACATTCTTTCATTGCAGGTGACATTGTCTTAAGAAGTTCCTTTTCGTGCGTCTCTAGGGGAGGCAGAGTTAAAAGCAGGTTGAACTGCCAGATCTCAGTCTCAGAAATTTGAGGCCCCAAAAAGATCAATTGTGGCACAAAAGGCAAAACACAGAGAAGGCTACAAGGGAGAAAGTTGGTACTTTGAAAGATTAAGATTTCTTCCTTCTTTTTCTCCCAGCTCTCTCATGGATACCATGGCCTCTATGGGTTGATCCCAATACACTCCCAATACACTCCCAATACACTCCCTCTAGGACCTACCATATCCCATATGCAGTAGGCCATACAGTTGGTCAGCTTTTGATATTGTGGACCATGGTGTTCTTTTGGATAGCTGAGCAAGTTGGAAATCAATGGTCTATCACTTTGCTGGCTCTGATCCTTCTTCAATGGTCATGTTCATATAGCTCAGCTTGGAGGTGCTGTTTTGACCCCTTGGGTCCTATGGTAAAGGGCTATCTCCTCAAAGCTCTATAACATCTACATGAAGCTGCTAGGTGAGGTCATCTGGGGATCTGGAGTTCACTGTCATCAATATGCAGATGACATGCAGCTCCGTCTCTCCTTTGCTCATCTGCAGTGGCTGCTGTATGAATTCTGGAGTGCTGCTTTGCTTTGATAATGGACTGGTAAAAGGGTGAAATGTTAAAGCCTGGCAAGATGGAGATGTTTACCTTGCTGCTGGGATGTTTACCAGATTGATTAGGTATCAATTTGCCTAGTTTGGATGAAGTTACACTCCCTCTAGGACCACATTTGCAATTTGGGTGTGCTAGACATGTTATCTTAGTGGAGAAGGAAATATCTGCCATGGCTAGTTCTAGATTTTATCAGCTTCAGCAGATTGCACCCCTATCTGGACAGAAAATCTCTCACAATGCTAATTTACGCACTGGTAATCTTAAAAATGGATTACTGCAAAACAATCTGTGACAGCCAGGTTGGTTTCTCAGGTACATACATTTAATCACATCTCTCTGATCATGACCTGCATGGGCTCCATTTAAGCTTCTATGCCAATTTCAAGGTTTTGGTGTTGACATACAGAACCCTTAATGGACCTCAATATCTGTTGAAGTATCTCTTGCAAAGGGTTGCTAGCCATATCACCCACTCTTTCCAGCCCTTGCTACTGTGGTTGTCTGTACCAAGAGAGGTTCAGAGTGTGTTAGCTTGGAATTGGCCCATCTCATCCCTATAGAATTTAATTCAACTGGAGGTATGCCAGGTCCCCTTCCTCCAAACCTTTAGAAAGTTGGTCAAAGCAGAGCTTTATAAAGAAGCCTTTAAAAACATATTTCTTCTGCAGTAGAGATTCTGTTGAGCCTTAACAATTTAATTGTTACAATCTGGTTTCCTTCTTGCCATTGTATCTCTTTATTATATGTTGGGTTGGGGTAGAGGATGGGTGGAGTATCACGGTTAGGTGTAAACCACACAGAGTAGTGGTTTTTCATTAAATGGGTAGTATAAAACTCAAATGAATGACTGATTGAATGATGAACATTGATGGGCATAACCAGACCAAATACACATACACAGATACATACTCTCACAAAAAAACAGTGTTGGCAGGAAAGCACAGGTGCAAGCGCATACACACAGAATATTTGCCTCTGGTGAGGAGGCAAACAGAAGTGGGATGGGGGGGGGGAGGTAGCCTGAAGGAGAGACATCTCACTCGCCATGATGGATGAGCCACAACTGCAGTGTCCTTTGCCATGGCACTCCAGGAACAGATATTTCATCTCAGAGTTCTGGTAATTAGTTTCTACAGCTACAAAGGGGTTGGAAAGAATACAGGCAGACTGGGAAGTAAATTGTCAGAATCCACAAGAAAATGAATGCCAGGATACTGAGAACCAGCAGGAAATATGCATTCATTTATAAATGCCTTCTTTAGCATAAAGGCATGAGAGAGCAGAAACCCCCTGCAAACAAAACACTCAGGCACAAGATGGGAAAACAATTCTGCAAGGATACAGCATCCAGGTGCTTTTTCAATAATTGGGTCATTGCTTGCATCTTCGTGGATGCCTTGTTCCCCAGGGAGCAGCAAGAGCATGCTCAGATGCTGCTAGGTGCCTCCCAAATCTATTGCTCATCCCGACACACCTTGATTTAATTTAGGGAAAAACCACAGTCCAACTGCTTCAAACACCTAACCAGGGCAATGTGGAAAGGCAGGCAATATGCCCTTCAGAGACTCTAGCTTTCTAAGAGCCATTTCCCCTTAAAAAGACACGATAGGCTGTTTTTAAGGTACGTCTAATTTATTTCAAAAATCCAGATTGTCTCCTTGTTGCCCTAAAGAGTGTTATTCATTGTGCAATGTTTTGCTGCATTAGAGTGTGTTCATTAAGCTACCTGTCAGCATCTGCCCCCATTAACTATAAAGCTTTGGGAATCAAAGGTAGCAAGCAAACAAAGGGTTAATGAAAGGAGAGGTTTGGGGAAAGCAGTTGTGGTAGAGTTTGCAACATTCAGAAATACACAAAGTCAAGCACTGTTTCTTCCTTTTTGCACAACTGGCGTATTTGAATGGCATGGGAAGAGCATGATTTGTGTATCTATGGAACATAGCTTCTGATGTACATAGAAGAAACAGGCTGGAGGGGTTGGGGAATCACATTTTTAATAAAAACAACAAGCCTCTGGTACTCTTATTCCTATTGAGGCAAGGAGTATAGTTGACCTTCTCCCTGACATAACACAGCAAACTGTTCTTAAAAGACACTGTACAAATAGAGAAACTGAGGGTAAATCTCTATTTAGCAAAGTCTATTGGGGGTGGGGTCCATGCACTATCAAACTGCTAGAGGTCCCTCATTAAAATTTAAACTCCTATAAATAACCCATTTATTGGTTTACTTAATACACACACAGAGAGAACAGTTCACCCTCAGCCTGACCTCTTCTGCTATCAGATCAAGCAGATGAGCCATTTTCTTAATATAAGCGGTAGGAACCCTACCCTCTGTTACATTTTCTGGTTTAAAGTAGCAGCATGGGACGTATGTGACCTAGCTTTCATGTAGGACCACACACACTCACCATAACAATTTTTGGAACATTAATCCAAGGTGTATTGTTGATGCTGGATGAGTGAATTAGAAATGCTCAATGAAACGTTAGACGAAAGTCAAAACAGGAGAATGAGAAAATATTGGGTTTTTTTAAAAAGCTAGTGACATGCTGGACAAAACATTTTATTCCCAAAGCAATGTTAACATTGGGGAATGGGGTAGGGCAGTGATGGCGAACCTTGGCACTCCAGCTGTTCTTGGTCTTCAATTACCAGAAGCCCAAGTCAGCACTCCTGCTGATCAGGGCTTCTGGGAATTCAAGTTCAAGGACACCTGGAGTGCCAAGGTTCACCATCACTGGGGTAGGAGAAGCAAATAAAGGAAATTATATTTGGGGTTTTTAATGCAGAAAATTGCTTTGTGTAACCCAATTTACTAGTTTCTTTGTTATCCATGAGTGACTGTGCATGCACCTCTCTGAGGTGTTTCAAGGCTTTCCAGTGTTGGGTTAATTGATCCACTCAGACCTTGTTCATTAGCCTCTTGCTTTAATAGAAGCACTTGTGCTACTCATAAATACCAAGACAAATTGAGATAAAAATATAATTAAATGGAGCTCTTATTTAGCTATTTTCCATTTTAGTTCCCAGGGGCTAATGATTTAGTGCATACAATGGGCTAAAGGGAAATATCAACTGCAATAACAGATTCACCAGTAATCCAAAGGGAAAAACTCTTTTGTGGGCTCTGCATTATGCGTAAACGAAGGATGCAGTTCCCTGTTTCTCACATCTTTACATATGAAGACAAGGTACTGTAATTTTTATTCTCCTTGCAATATGATACAGCAAAGTCAGCACTGATGCTATCAGCAAGCTTTTCTACGCTGGCAAAGATGATTTTTGCACTGATTGTGTGCATTGCATATGTTTGTACAAAACTATACTTGCTTGCCTTGTTCTCGTGACCTTAAGAAACTGAAGCACCATATAAGCCTATTTTTAAACATCCAGTCTGTCTTTTCATGCTTGTTGTGTGCACAATGCTATTAGAAAAAGAAAGAACTCTCATTTTGTGCAGACTGCCATACAGACATTTTGTGCAAATTTCAGATACTCTTGTGGGGGTGAGGAGGTGGGGAGGTGGAATCTCTCCTTGAATCGTTGTTGTCATGAAAGTGAGGTATCTCAAAGGGCTTGCAAATTCTTCACTGAGGTGTTTTTCCCCTTTGGGGGCAGCCTAAACTGAGAAGAACAAGGAATCAGATGGTATTACTCACATTGCTAGCATACTTGTTGTGTTTTTAGCATGCCATTCCACAAACATGAAGGGGTACAAATGACTATCTGCTTTTACTATTTATTTAGATTTGTATGGCCGCCCAGTCACCAAAGCAACTCCAGGTAGCTCACAATCCAACTGCACATAACCCTGCATAAAAAGACCCAACATATCATTAAAAACCTTATATGAACACATTGTTAAAATCTTTGTAACAAATAAACTAAAGAAAATAGCCTAAAAACCCAGATGGCAATTAGCATGTTCATATCAGCCTGGAGAGTAAGAGAAATTGTGTCCAATGTTTAAAATGCAGAAATGGTTGCAAATGGTAGTATATTGCTCCAGGACTAACAGCCCTATATGTCTAAAGCACATCTCCCACATCTTGTGTTGAAAGCACTTTGCCTGGCAGAAAAAAACAAGTATTATTTCCCATATAAAGGCCTTCTCCAAACTACAGTTCGCCCAGAAGATCTAAAATTTGATCCATACCAGACAGCCCACTGCTTGATTGCTCTGTGGCTTAAAAAACAACATGGGAGTAAAGATAGAGATGCGCAAAATTATGCATAAAAAAGAATTATGCATGAAGAAAGCATACAGGGAGTTTCCCTCACTATCTCATATTAGAATCCAGCCAATTAACTTGAATTGTTGGACTACATGAAAGTTACTGGTAATGGCTAGATATTATTTCACCATATTGCCCAAGAATAGAAGTGACTTATCATTTCCTTTTTTGAGCATGATCTTCTAATTGCGCTCTTTGCCCAAGGATACACAGATGATTTCCTGGAAGACACACTGGGGAACAAAATGTCAGTCTCTAGCGATGCTGCAAGATACCTCACTCAGTGGTGTAGTGTCGAGGGGGCAGGGGGCGGCTCACCCTGGGCAGCACTTTTTGGGGTATGGGTGTTCTTGGACTACAATTCCCAGAAGCCCTAGCAGGAGCAGGCACCAGTGTCCGCCAGGGGGTGGCAAATTTGGCTTAAGCCCTTGGTGGATGAAATCCATGTGATGCTACTGACCTCACTCAGTAAGCTACCCAGCCAATCTGTTGCATTCAGTACCTACCATTTTATTCCCTATATAAGAAGCTGCCTTACTTGGAATTAGACCATTGGTCTACCAAGCCCAATACAGTAATACACCGGATAACGATTGGACCGGATAGCGCTAGAATCAGATAACGATGCAAGATTTTTGGAAAAATCTTGAATTGTGTGTGTGTGTGTGGGGGGGGGGTTGGATTGGGTAGAATATCTACCCAATTCACACACACACACCAGCGATGGATCGCTGGTACTGAACTAGGGCCGGGCGAAAGGCAGGCGGGTGCCTGCCTTTCCCCCCGACCCTAGTTCAGTAGCAGCAATTGCTGGACGAAGCCTAGCGGGGTACGGGCTAGCTAGCCCGAGCGCTGCTAGGCTTCGTCAACAGCCTTGTCTCGCCACCCAACTCCAGCCTTAGCAAGTGCTAAGGCTCTTGTTGGGTGGCGAGAAGTGTTGCCCGCTCGCGCGCCACAAGGGACAACCTGCAGAGTTTGTCCCTTGTGGCGTACGATCGGGAACCTTGTCTCACCACCCAACATTAGCCTTAGCACTTGGCAAGACAAGGCACCTGCTCGTGTGCTTTGTTGCACGCCAGTGGGTGCCTGTTTCCCGCACCGCACTGGCCCTTTAGCAAGCGGCAAGGGGCCAGTGCAGTGCAGGAAACAGGCACCAGCTGGTGCGCAACAAAAGCGCATGAGCAGGTGCCTTGTCTGGCCACCTGAAACGAACCTTAGCAAGTGTGAGACAAGGCACCCGCTCGTGCACTTTTGTTGCGCACCAGTGGGTGGCTGTTTCCTGCACTGCACTGGCCCCTTAGCATGCCTAGGCAAGGGGTGCCTTGGCCGAAATCCTCTCTCCCTGTGCGGGGGAGGGAATTTCGGCCAAGCCACCTCTTCCTCGGCACGCTATCACAATGGGGATCGCACGTCAAGGCAAGGGATCAAAGCAGGGGGTGGCACCCCCCGCTTTGATCCCTTGCCTTGGTGCGTGACCCCTCGCTAAGAGTCCGGTGGGTTCGGTAGAAGAGGCTCCCGCTGGCGCGCCTTTTCGTGCGTGTGCGAGCGCCTCTTCTCCGGGCTTTTTTTTTTTTAGTGTTGTTCGATGCATGCATCGGACAACGCTAAAAATTGGATAACGTCATGACTTGTGGAACTGTATTGTTCTACTTGTTCTACTGTATTGTCAACACTTACTATAAGGTAAAGGTCTCTTTTGCTTGAAAGCTAGTAATGTCCAACTCTAGGGGGCAGTGCTCATCTCCATTTTTAGCTAAAGAGCCAGCACAGTCTGCAGGTAGCATCTGCAGATGTTTCTGTGGTCATGTGGCAGGCATGACTAGATACCAGAGCACACAGAATGCTGTTACCTTTGTCACCAAAGCGGTACCTATTTGTCTACTTGAAATTTCTTGCTTTTGAACTGCTCACTCCGTCACACAGCACTCAGGTCTCAAATTGCTGACCTGGCTACCTTCCAGTGGTAAAGCTCAGTGTCTTAACTACTAAGCCAATGCAGCCTCCATCACAGACTATAGGAAGAGATAAAATGACAACTTCACAATTTGAATATGAAGAAACTTTCCCTCTTCAATTAAGCATTACTTCAAGTCTCTCATGTTTACACAAGCAATTTGTTTATTCCCCAAAGAGACTCAACAAACAAAAGTGACCTAGTTTACATTTTCTAAAACTGTGGGGATGTCACTGGTTAGAAAAATAAGCATCCAGGAAGTGATGTTTTCCAGAGTTTCAGGCATGATTTCCCCCTAGCTCTGGCTGGAAGTCCATAGTGGACAGCAGCCCAAGCATTTACCAGATCGTCTTGTAGGATTTTCCAAAATCAGAGGAGATCAGCCATGTTTGGAGTGGAATGATGATCAAACATACTTCTAGGACAGTGATGGTGTATGTTTGCACTCCAGATATTATTGGACTTCAATTACCAGAAGCCCTGATCAGCACTCCTGCTGGTCAGGGCTTCTGGGAATTGAAGCTCAAGAATACCCGGAGTGTCAAGGTTGACCATCACTGTTCTAGGAAGTATCTGGCCAATAAATAAATTTTCCCCCAAGAGAAATCTATCCACAAAAAACCCTTGACAAAGTTAAGAGAAAAAGGCAAGAAACAACAGGAGCCAAGCTTAGAATCTTCCATCTTTTGATGCTGCATCTGTGTTCCTTCTGATCAATATACAGTACACAGTTTATGGATCAGTCACCTCTTTGGGTATTGTGTTAGTGTTATTCCTTTATTTAGTTAGAATGTTGCAAAATGCTTTCAGCCAAGCACTTCATTGATAGATTTTGGGTTTTGGTAGTATCTCTCCCTTTTCTTTTTCTTCTTATCCTGTGAAAGCAGACATAAACAAAATAAAAATTAAGCCATACCTCTCATACTCTTTCTTTTTCCAAATGAACAAACTGGAGAGAGAGGTTGTTTCTTCCTTCTTTTAAAAGAGAAGAGATGTTGCTCCTGTAGACATGGCAGCTCATATTTATATGATAATACATATCAGTAGCTCTGGTCAGGACGAAAACATGATTCACAAATGAGGTGGCTGATTTCCCAGGACAAAATGCAGAAGATCTTGGTTTATTTTTATTTGGGAATCCAAGGGCCTTTCCACACAGGGGAAATGGCACCATCTTCCTTTGTTGTGTTTTCTACTGGTTTGTTGCAGGACCTATGGCACTAAAGTTTAAAGTCCCTTTGTGGAAACTGATTTTCTTCAGGAGATTTTGAAATTATACCCAAAATCATACCTTTCCCCCACTGGAATGCCACAATTTCTTCTGATAAACTGCCAAAATGTTGTGCTAATTCTAAATGCCGGATCCATATTCTGTGATGTAGAAATGAACCCTCCATAGGAAGCACTAAACTTTGCCATCCCAAACAAATTGCATAACAAACTCTAGAATCCTCTGGTGGGAGAAGCTCTGAAATTCATTCATTCATTCATTTATAACCTACCCAATTAATGAGATCACTCCTCTGGGTGGCTTACAATAAAAGTTAGATATAATAAGATAACCAAGGCACTCTGTCATTCTGTATTGGTGTGCCAATAGCCTTTTAAATACAGGTCTGCTCAGGTGCTTTACAAATACAGGGGTGTTTTTCATTGGAAAATGTTCACTTAAGACAATTGTAATGGGCAGGAAAATCCAGACCTCAAAGAGAAGGCAGATTCCAAGCCCTGAATCTACGATGCAGAGAGGAATGTCCTTGTTTGCATGCAAGTGTGTGCGCAAAAAAATATAAATACATGCATATGTATATATAAGAGCCACTTTTATTTTCAGCACACAAATATATGCATAGCCTTAAATCTAAATATGTGAATCTGTCCTTGGAAACAGATTTTAAATGGCATCATAATCAGAAAAGTAATTATTTAACTTCAAAAATAACCCCTTCTAACTGGATACATCTGCTCTCTATGTGTTCTTTGAATCAGATTTGCTTATGTTTTGAGCAAAAAAAGATATCATTTAATCATCATTATATCCTTTCAGCGATGACACAGCTAAGGGAGAGGAAGCTAAATTCTGATCTTCACGTATGATTGACTTGATAGCTGCAGGTTCTTTGGGGAAGGTGCAAACGGCATTAAAAATGTAGCTAGCGCTTTTCATAAGCTTCATTAAGTTTGCTCCAGAAAAGATGCAGAGGGAATGAAGGTAAAGACTGCATTCTTCTGAATAATACTCACTTGAAAATAAGTCCTATTGACATGAATGAGATGCGGTTTTGAGTGAAATGAACACTGTTAGAGATTAAGTCCTTAATCTTGAATAGTCATCATTACAGTAGACTATGAGGTTTGAAAATATACTGCAAGGGCATTTCAGGCAACCAGCCTGCTTTTCCATTTTTTGATGCCTCCTTCATTAATTTGTATGGAAATTCTTTCACGAAAAATATGATGCATGTATATGACACACCACCTAGGGGTCAACACATAGGTTAACATAAGTGAACACTGCCCTATAGTTAACCAAATGTCCCTCCCAAAGCAGGGTTTTTTTTAGAGATACTGTATGTACTTCAGAAATCACTCTTGCAAAGTAAATCTGTTTTTACCTTGCAATAAACAGTCACAGAACAAAGCCTACTAAATGCAAGATAATACAGATGAGGAAAAACCTACTGCATGAGAAACACATGTCTTTCAGCTGTTGAAGGAAGAAATCTTCTAAAAATGTACTAAGCAAATCATTTCACACTGTCTCCCCTGAAATTCTGCAGAAGCATAGAGTATGTCCAGACTGCCCCTTCTGGGGTAAACTGGGCTGGGGAGGACAGAGGAGGGGGTAAATTACATGTAGGCTGTTCCCCCACCCCCATATGATGAAGTGGAGAATGAGCCACTTTAGGTAAAGGTTGACCTTGCTCGAAAGCCAGTTGTATCCGACTCTAGGGTTCAATGCTCATCTCCATTTACAGCCAAAGAGCCAGTGCTGTCTGCATCTGCAGATGTTTCCATGGACATGTGGCAGACATGCCTTGACACCAGAGTGCACGGAACACTGTTTACCTTCCCACTGAAGTGGTACCTATTTATCTACTTGCAATTTCTTGCTTTTGAACTGCTATGTTGGCAGGAGCTGGGCAGAGGCAGGAGCTCATTCCGTTGTGCAGTACTCAGGTATCAAACTGCTGACCTGCCAACCTTCCAGGCATCAAGTTCAGCATCTTAACCACTTGAGCCACCACAATCCCTAAGCCACTTTATCATACAGGTAAACAAAATGGTTCCTCTGCTCCTTCTTGGAGGACTAGGGCTAGTTCAGTAGGCTAAAAGAGAGGATTCACTTGAGAAACCCTTGATGCTAGGAAAGGTGGAGGGCAAAAGAAGAAGGGGGTGGCCAAAAATGAGAAGGCTGGGTGGTATTGTAGATTCAATGGGCACAGAGCTGGGTCGGTTGAGGAGGATGGTGGAGGACAGGGGTGCCTGGAGGGCAATGGTTCATAGAGTCACAAAGGGTCGGAATCGACTGTGCAACTGAACAACAAAAAAGGGCTAGTTCCTTCATTGTAGTAAAAAAGAAAAATTAACACCCCCACCCCCACAACAATCATCTAGGAGAGGGGAAATAAACTGTTTCCCTACCACTCTGAAGAGGAGCTGGGTAAGTATTTAATTGCATATGATGACACTTAGGGTAGTCTACATTTACATAGAGAATAGTACCATTCACACAGTATCATTCACACAGAGACACCAAGCAAGGGAAAATCCCAGAAGCTGAAGCATTCAGTTAACCACACCTCACTCAAACAAAAAGCAATTGTCGTGGCTATGTTTGGACAAAATATGAATGTTTTACTCTCATTTATAAAATTACTTCCCCCTCTCACCATTAGCACCATCAAAGATAGCTTACATCAGCATGAAATGGAAGCTTGGTATACCTTGATAAGATATATCTGAGTTTAAGATTCTTTCTCACTTGGTATGTATCTGAGTGATCTAATAACAATTTAATTTTGTTTCCAGTAGCATGAATTTGCTCCTAGCATTGAAGCTTCTGCTAAAACCACCTACGTGCTTAACTTCTCTGTTATACTATTGCACCTCTCATAGAGACTTACCCAGTGGTGGGATTCAAATATTTGTACTACCTACTCTGTGGGTGTGGTATGGTGGGCGTGGCCAGGGGGAAGCCCTCTTTTGCACCTGAATTAAGACTTCTTTATTTCAAAACTTGGATGGGTGGGGTCAGACATAATTTCTGCTACAGGTTCTGGTGAACTGGGGTGAACATGCTGAATCCTACCACTGGACTTGCCAGAATGACACAGGAGATGAATAGGGACTTCCAGCCTTCCTAGGTGACAGGGAAAAAAGTATTAGTAAATAATATTATTTTGAGGTGATCCTATAGTTTATTACTATTTGTATGGCTTTTAAAAAGGGAGGGAGGGAAAGGAGAAGCCCGCTCAAGACACCCTCTCCCAATAAATTGAAACAGAAAGTGTCTATCCCAGCACTTCTTGCTGATTTTAATTTTAATTATTATTATTATTATTAGCTTGGAGTGCCATTTCCAGATATTTCTTGCCCCAATGTGACCTTGTATAGGGCCTGGCAGTGAAATATTGGCCACTCAAAATCTAGAAAATGGGCAATTTGTGGCCTTGTCTGTGGACAACTTCAACTCCTCCAAGTTCTTGAAAGTGGTTGTTCTGGCAAGGTCTGAGAGGAGCTGCAGTCCAGCATGTCTGGAGGATCATGTATTGTCTGCCTCTCATATTAAAAATGAGGGTTGGTTCTGACTTGCTGTTGGTAGATGACTGCACCATTGTGGTTTATGCACTACTTGAGAACAATGCAACATGGTAGGATATGTCTTTTTTCCTTCTTCCACCTTCTTGGGTTTTTTTTTTCCAAAATCAACAGCAGTGTGATGCAACATTCTTGTTATTGTTGCTGTTATTGAATGCCTCTGATCCAGTTCTAGTCCTGGACCTAAGAGCCAGTGAGGCATTGTCTGATAATGTAGTTGGTACCTAGTAGCGCTACTCTCTACAACTGCTCTATTGTGATCTTATCAATGCCAGTTACACTTAAATGTTTTTTAAACCATTTTAAGATTGCTCTCAGAGTTCCTATCACTACTGGTATCACTGTTGCTCTTTCCCCCTGTTGTAAAATCCCCCAATACTTATCACTTTCATCATATCCAAGATTCTGTATGGTTCTTCCCTCTGCCAGCTGTATTCCTTCTGACTCAAAAACTTTTTATTCCAAAATCCACCACAATATCATTGCTGAATATTTGGACTGTGTACACAAATGATTCTATTCCCCGCAGTGTTTTCCAATATAGTTATGGTTGTCTATATACAGCAGGTGTTAAATCCTTCCACATATCCTCAGTGCTTGATATCTGTGACCCATAGTATTCAACAATATTGTATTGTCAATTGTACCATGGTTATTATAAATAACAAAGTGACAATAAATCACTTTGAAATATATCTCTCCTAAACTTGATGGTCCTAAACTCAGTTCCATTTACTGTTAGGGTGGTATTCAATTGTTTCACCAGTCTTGTCAGGGATCTCCTGACAAATCTGCAATTTTTCATCTATCCGAGTATGCAGTAGACTATCAAATGCCATTTGAAATCAATCCAAACAACATGCAAATTGGATTTACAGTTCCTCAATATCATCTTATCAATAAGTATAATTGGTCCTTTGTTCTGCATGAATTTTGACAATGTTGTTCTTCTGTTATAAGATTCTGTGTAACTAGATGTTGATAAACAGAATCTGCTAATACATCTTTGAACAGTTTGAACATTGTCAGTAATCAGGTTATGGCACTATAATGGCTTGGCACAACTCCTTTATCCTTATCTTTCATAATCAAACCTTTTAGACCACTTGTCATCCAGTCATCCATAGCATTTGTCTGCAGCACAGTATTACATTGTTTTGCTAATCTAAGGTGTAGTGCGGTTAGATTTTGAGCCAAAAACCATGAATTTCCTCTTTACTGGGAGCTGTCTAGTTTTTTTATGTTCTCCCCTTGTCTTCTTTTCATCAATGATGATTAGCAGCTCCTCCCTGTCTGTTGCATTTATATGCCTCTGAACACTGTCAAACCAGTCTACACCCATGTAGTGCTTCATTGTGCTATTGTTGTTTCTACTTGTATACCACCCATGGTGCTAAGCTGGTAATTATGCAAAAATATAAAGCTACCCATACTTCTATTTGGAACAACATGAGGAGAAAGAAAAAGGAGACAATACTCTGGTGATCCCTTGTCTCTTATCACCTCACCCTCAATCCCCTAGGATCCCTTATCTAGGGTGAGTACTTTCAATTTATTGCAAGACTCGCTATAGACAGTCATGGGCTCCAAAGAGCCAAAGTACAATCGCATGAAGAAAATTTGCTGGCAGAAGCTAGCTACTTATGCAAAGCTGGCTATTAGTTTTGTGGCAGAGTTTAATTTGCAGTCGATTATTCATAGATGGGGCTTATGGTTAGCTATTGGCATGCTCACGTCCCTCTATAAAAATATGTTCTGCATGTTTATAGCTTCTTCCAGGCTGCTATTAAAAATTCAATAATGTGTTGTAAATGGACTTTTCACATAAAGTTCCAGCTTTTTCAGACAGAAAAAAAGAAAAGAGAAAGATTTTCATTCAGGAAACTTGTTTCCTAAGGTGCTTTTGCTGTTCCCTAACTTACTACCTTGCAATAATAAATGTATGCAGTATTGGGTACATCCTTTCCCATGTCAGTTATCAATCATGGTTTGTGCAAGATGGAAGAGACCACAAGCATCACTTTTGCAGGCTTATGACCTGGAATGAAGGACTCTGTTGGAGATATTATAGGAGAGATACATGGAAACCCTTCAGGGCACCTTATACATCACAAAAATGAGAATCACCTGAATTCCATGGCCAGAACTGAGCACTAAAGGGAGACTGGTGAGGCAGACTTTGCCTTGCTTTATATACTCGGTAGTCTGACAGAAACAGTTGTGAGATTACATATGCAACTCTCTCAGATGCTGCCACAAGGATGAGTTACCTGGAAATAACATCCCTAAGGGCAAAGCAATTCTCCACCCAACATTTTTTTCCTTGATTGCTCCCAACATGTGCGCTGAAATGGGGAACAAAGGCTGCAGGGAGAGAGTTTTATGACCATTGACAGGAAAGCAATCGAGTGAATGTTCCTACAAGAAAGAACACAAAATTGGTAAATTAAATAATTTCATATTAATCTGAGGTCACTCAGGAAGCAAAGGCTTAGGAATCACTTGCCAATACCTAGCTGTTCTTTCTGAAGTACAGTAATACCTCATATAACATTAGTATCGAATAACACTAAAATCGCATAACATTAAGGAATCTGGGGGGAAGAATTGCATCAGATAACATTAAGATCCTATGGGATGCTTCAGATAACAACCGCTAAAGCCTGTGTGGTTACAATGTATCTCTATGGATCCCATAGAGGATCAGATAACACTAAAAATCATATAACACCAAGACTTGTGGAACCAGGTTTTAGTGTTATATGAGGTTTTACTGTATAAGAAAACTGTTATACTATATAGTCTTCTCAGTGGCTACTCCCAGGCTTTAGAATGCACTGCCCTAGGAAACCAGGTTGGCTCCAAAAAAGACCTTCCTTTTCAGACAGGCATTTAAACAATAAAGGTCTCAGGAATGCTTTGCTTATTCAGTGACAGATTTAAATATATTTTTGTAAAAAAAAAAGTATTTAATCTTGGTTTTATTATTGGTTCTCAACACCAGGACTGCAATGGACTGCTGCAGCCTTGAGAATATTGACAAGGTGTGCCTTCACAGCCAATCCATCTGGCATGGCCTCTTCTGCCTCCATGACCTTTGGGAATCAAAGTTCTTTCTCCACTCATTTTGCCGTTTGGACCAATATGATGGTTTCCAGTGGCATTTCCTCCACTGAGGGAGCCATCACCCCACCTAAAGGGGATCATCCACACATATCTGTTGGCCCTTTTAGGGAGTCATGTTAGTTAACTGCTGCCTGACACTCAGCATTGAGTTGTTGACTGTACGGTCTACTCCATCACCATAGCGGAATGTCTGGCCAGACATTTTGCGTGTGCCGCAGGGGATGACTCTGAAATCACAGTGTGTGGTTCACTCCATGGGAAGCTGGGATCCACCTTAAACAAATTCATACCAATTACATTTTTCTACTTCAGGAAAAATGCATTCTTGGATACGAGTTGCAGTCGGGGACGATTATTGATATATTAATTTTAATATGGTATTTATATAGTATTTTTAAACTGTTGATTGTTTAGTAGTTTTGGTTTTTGTGAGCCATCTTGGGTTCCCTACTGGAGGGTCAGGGGGAAAGGTGGCAAGCAGTTCTGTAAATAGAAAAAAGGAGAGTGAGAGGGGATAGGATAGTACTTTTCAGATACTTGAAAGATAGTCATTAAGGGTCAGGATCTTGTCTTTCATCCCAAAGTGCAGGACATGTAAGGCTCAAGTTCCATGCATAATGCAGGGCTGGAAGAAACACAAGCTGGAATTAAGATTGCTAGGAGAAATATCAACAACCTGAGATATGCAGATGGCACTACCCTAATGACAAAAAGTGAAGAAGACCTAAAGAGCCTTTTGATGATGGTGAAAGAGGAGAGTGCAAAAGCTGGCCTGAAAGTCAACATCAAGGAAATCAAGATCATGGCTTCTGGCCCCATCACTCCCTGGCAAATAGAAGAGGAGGAAATAGAAATAGTGACAGACTTTACCTTCTTGGGATCCAAGATCACTGCAGATGGTGACTGCAGCCATGAAACAAAAAGATGCTTACTTCATGGGAGGCAAGCTATGGCAAACCTAGGCAGCAAAATAAAAAGTAGAGACCTCACCCTGCCAACAAAAGTCTGCATAGTTAAAACAATGGTCTTCCCAGTAGTAATGTATGGCTGTGAGAGTTGGAATATAAGGAAGGGTGAGCACAGAAGAATAGATGCCTTTGAACTATGGTGCTGGAGGAGGCTCTGGAGAGTACCCTATATTGCGAGGAGATGAAATCAGTCAATCCTAAAAGAAATCAACCCTGACTGCTCCTTGGAAGGACAAATACTGAAGCCGAAGCTCAAGTACTTTGAATACCAAATGAGAAGAGAGGACTCACTGGAGAAGGCCCTGATGCTAGGAAAGATTGAAGGCAAAAGGAGAAGGGGATAGCAGAAGATAAGATGACTAGATGTCATCATTGAAGTTGTGGCAGTGGTGGGCTCATGATTTTTTTTACTACCACAGTGTGGGTGTGGTATATGGTTGGTGTGGCCAGGGGGAAAGCCCTGCATTGCATGCAAATTAGGACTACTTTATTTCAAAATTTGGATGGGTGAGGCCAGCCAGAATTTCTGCTACCAGTTCTGGTGAACTGGGGCAAACCTGCTGATGCCCACCACTATGTGGTGGGTGTAGATCTGGGCAGACTATGGAATATGGCAAATGACAGAGGTGCCTGGAGTCCAATGGTCCATGGCGTCGCTAAAGGTCTGACTTGACTGTGCAACTGAAGAACAACAAATGTTTATTGAAACACAAACTTTCCTGCTCAGCATTTGGCTTGTTTTTATTTTGGAACTGATCATTTGGGAAATGGCCTGGATTTGTTTACATACTGTAGCATTTAAAGATTTCCATTGCCTGGAGGAATAATGCTGTCAGGAGAGGAAATATGCTTTTTCCTTAACATATAATCTGCCAGTTGCAGAACCATCCAATATGCCAGCCATAAAACCATCCAAGTAAACAATGAGCTGACCTGCTTTGAAGGGTGGATTCAATGTTCTTTTGATACTTATAGATCAGGGGTGCCCAAACTTTTCAGGCTGTGGGCCAGTCATGGGGATCAGGGAGTCAGTCATTATGGCGTGGGGCTGGATGCAGCCACCAACACCAATTCATCCGGCCCACAAAGTCCTCATTGCTCCTAAAAGTAGAAGTAAAACATGTCCTTATGGACATGGTTTACTTCCACTTCCAGGAGTGATGAGGGCTTCATGGGCCGGATGAATTGGTGTTAAGGGCCACATCTGGCCCCTAGGCCATAGTTTGGGCATCCCTGTTATAGACTAATATGTGAAGCCAGCCATGTGATCCACACATAAAACAAATGCAGGAGGAAGGTGATACCTTTATAGGATCACTTTTTAAAAAATCAAACATTTTAAAGTAATCCTAAAAGTATCATCTTCCTCCTGCATTGATACTTATAGAATAATCCAAAGCATTGAACTCTCTTGTACAAATAGCAAGAAGTGTTTAGACAGCTGCTGCAGAGCCAGAGTCAGCCAATTAACTGAGAAATCAGATTTAAATGCTTTTATTAAATCCTTTGATTAAGATTCTCCTCCCTCAACATGGACAGTTGATTACTCAGAACTATACTATGAGATTTTCTTTCTGTTTATGGAGTTGCAATCTAAAGAAATAATTTTTCCCAGCTCTTGAAACAAGGAGCCAGACAAGGTAAATGAGGCAACATACTAGTACAGGTATTATAAATATCTCACTGATGTTGATTGCTTTGCTCTGGCCCCACAGGTTCTTTGTGGCTATAAGTATGACAGTTCACAATGTGCATATTTCTTTACAGCTATTTAATCTAAGCAGCAAATGAATCTTTTGGGGGATCTTGTGAAGCCAAGGGCTATTCCTTTCAGACAAGACCAGTCAAGCAAGCATCACAACATGTGTAAAGGGTTATTTTATTTGGGCTATGCATGTCTGGCCGAACATCCCACTACAGTAATGGAGTAAACCGTAGAGCCAGCGACTCAACGCCGAGTGTTTGGTGGTGGTTAACTAACCTGACTCCCTAAAGGGGCCAATGGCTACAGGCGGATGAGCCCCTTTAGGTGGGGTGATGGTCTCCTCAGTGGAGGAAATCCCACTGGAAACCATCGCATTGGGCCCAATGTCAAAATGAGCAGAGGAGGAACTCTGATTCCCAACGTCATGGAGGTGGAAGAGGGCATGCCAGGTGGCCTGGCTGTGAAGACGAACCTTGTCAATATCCTCAAGACTGTGGCAGTCCATTGCAGTCATGGTGTTAAATCTTGCATGTCTCATTTCATGTGTACTGCAGGAGATAGCTCTGTTATCATAGTTGTGGGTCACTTCATGGCAAGCTGTGATCCACCTTAAACAAATTTCCTGCTGCAGGAAAAAAATGCATTCTCAGATATGAGTTGCAGTCGACAACAACAACAATTTGTGCTATACAGGGCAAGAAGAGTGAACCCAGAAGCACTGCCATCACGTTAGAATCTCAAGGAAGCATCATTGGCAGCCACTGGTGTCCAGGTGAGGAAGACCCCAGTGATAGTTCAACAATGCTACTGGTGGACAAACTGATATGAAATCCCCAAAAGCATGTTGTTAGAAGATGAAAAATCTTTCACAGCTAACTTCAGTGATAATGATGATGAGGCTGGGTAAAAACAACTCACCAGAAAAGATGAACTGTTTACTGCAATATAATAACTGACGAGCATTAAATCTAAGAAAATGATGCTGTCTTAATGTCCTAAATTATAAAGGACTGTATGATGCATGCTCCACAGATAAAGGATGCACCTAAAAGAAAAGATGAAAGCATATTGGATTTTGCCTTGGGAAAGCTGGGTAAAACTCCTGGCTCAGCCAAAATTATTGTATATTAATCACATCATTATGCATTTGCCCTTCCCCACCAGAAACAGAGAGTGGTGTGGAGATAAAGGGAGACACACATGATGAAGAGGCAGAGTAGACTGTTCCATTGTAAGAAAGCCATTTTTTGCAGCAATTCCAGTTACTTGTAATGTATGACTCTGCCCATAGAAAGCTGGGTTAAAGCTTCTCTGTAACTAATCACTAACATAAAACTATGTGATTTAATGACATATTGTATGGGTGAAAATTACATTTTATTGCTTATAGAGCCATTGCAACTTATTCCATTTTGAAATTTTATTCAGGCTATGTCTGAGACCATCTTTCTGGCTGCAGTGGCTCTGTGGTTAAGAAGCTTGCCTTGTTAGCTGGAAGGCCGGCAAGTTGGCAGTTTGAGACCCAGGTACTGCATGACAGTATGACCGCCTGTCTCTGTCCCAGCTCCTGCCAACCTAGCAGTTTGAAAGCAAGAAATTGCAGGTGGATAAATAGGGACCATTTCGGTGGGAAAAGATCTTGGTGACATTAAAGGAGCCTCATTCAAGAGTCCCCTGAGCGGAGTTTCTCCAGCAAAAACATCATTTCAACCCAGAATAATTACTGACATCTTTGTAGCTAGAACAAGAGTATTTATGCTTATTTAAGACATATTTGGTGATCAACGTTAAGGTTTCCCTTGCTCGAAAGCTAGTCATATCCGACTCTAGGGGTCAGTGTTCATCTGTTTCTAAGCCGAAGAGCCAGAACTGTCTGCTTCTGCAGACGTTTCCATGGTCATGTGGCAGGCATGACTAGACACCGGAGCATATGGAACGCTGTTACCTTCCCACCAAAGTGGTCCCTATTTATCTACTTGCAATTTCTTGCTTTTAAACTGCTAGGTTGGCAGGAGCTGGGACAGAGATGGGAGCTCATTCCATCCTGCAGTACTCGGGAATCGAACTGCTGACCTTCCGCCTCCCAGTCAGCGTCTTAGTGACTTGAGCCACTGCAGTCCCTTGGTGGTCAAGGTTGCTAACCATGTATTTCCCACTCTGTCGCTACTTTAGATTACAGAACACTTCTGGTGGTAGAATAGAACCCACAGACACTAAGGGGCAAACAAAACAATAAGCGGATTTCATATTTGCTGCTATTCACATGGTTTGCCTCTGTTCATGAAATTTTCTCATGGATGTGTGCCTCAATATACAGAGTTGCAAAACAAACATAGGTTGACTTTCTGACAATCAGTTAAAAAGCAAAACATGTGTGGCTGCCTTCTGATTATGTGCTAAGCCTATTGTTTAAATTGACACTGCATTTTCCATTGAATTATGCTACATTAACAAAAGCATTTTCTCCTTTTATGTTTTTGACCCTACATGACACAGCGATGTGTTAAGAAAATGTCACGGGTGCATGTTATTTGAAAGATCAGAGTTTATGAAGTCAAAATTGACTATCACATTCAATATACATGTCTCACCTTCTATATTGTAGCAGATGGGGTTCCTTAGAGCATACAATTATGGGCCTGTTCTTAAAAGACAGAATAGTGAGGAATTCAATAGAGAAAAGATGATAATTTGGATCAGTGCTGCTGTCTCTTCTAGTTCTCAACCCACAATTTCATGCCCCTATGTTCCTGCTGTGGCTTCAAAGCTGATCTCTTTTCATGCATAGAGGAGTATGCCTGCCTCTCTGTTTACAGCTACACACTCCAAGGAAACCCAAATTAATTATATATGGAGAAAAAAAGAATTCAAACAAAATGGCTGAAAATCTACCAGTCCACAGATCTTTCTCATGAACTGCTATAGTGCAATAAAAGCAAAGGAAATGATGATTACAATGTTAGCTGTGCATAAATGTCTTTGTGAAATCCTCAACTCTCTTTGGAGGCAAGGAAACTGGGGTGAGGGATGTTCTTTAACCAAATAGCATCTATAGGACTACACTTATGCTCTTTTCTTCTACCCAATGCACCAGCAACCTCACAAGTAACCTGGATATCATTTTGCTTTTCTGCACATTACCTCTTACCTAGAACATTGTACAGGGTGGCCGTTAAGTCCCTACCCAGCCACAAAGAGAGTAGGACTCTGCTGTGGGAGGGAGGAAGTGCTCCCATTGGGCTGTTGGGCAGAGGGTGGGGCAAACTCTGTGCTGGAAGGAGGAAAGAAGCACTTCCATTGGGCTGCTGGGCAGAGGGGTGGGGCACATGCCCATGAAGAGGACAGATAGGGACTTACGGTATGGGTAGGGACTTACGGGCTACCACGTAGTGGTGATAGAGAAGCAGCCACCAAGGAAGGGAAGAAGAGAAGACCACATCTCAATCAGGGAGACCTGGAAATATTTCAGTTCTTTCCCCTTGAATGTTCCTCACCCAGAGTAAATGGAAGATGAGAGAGGATGTCCATCGGTAGGAGAGCCCCAGGAGGCAGCCAGCACGAGCTTTAAAACAAAGGCATGTTGACACAAAGGAGAGAACTTATTCATTCATAAGCTGGTTATATATGCAAAGATGTTTCTCCTCATCTACTGAGGGATAGTTCAAGGGCTGCTTGCTCTTTAACTGCAAAACTTCAAAGGTTATACAGTACTACATCTTCATCTGGTTTAACGACCTCTTTCAATAAGAGTGAACAAGGCCAAGAGAAAACAAAGGATTTTCCATGAATATTTTCACATGTATTGTGAACACACCCTCAGAGGCCTTTATCTCCTCTTATAAAATTGGGTAGATCTGGGTCACACATCCAGTACGCCCACATTCTGGTTTCAGTCCATTGTGGAACCCCAACACCTCCCTCTTGCTTTTTTAATGATGCTTATTCTTGCCCCTTTATCTGAAGAGCTTGTTTTTGATTTGAACTCGAATTTCCCCCTCTTGGACAGATGTCACAAGCGAGGCAAGCGACTCACTCAGTTCTTCCATGTGACTCACCACATCTCCGTACTTCAGAAGAAATGAAGCATGTTATTACTGCAAGTGCTATCTCATTGTGGCATAAAAGGGGCAGAGAGGTGAACCATGACTAGGAAGGGCAGAGAGACAGAGTGTGGTAAAAGAATGTAGGCCATGGTTGCTTTTTTATATCACCTTATGCAGACTTTACATTTCATTTCATTTGGTTTCCAAAAATAGGGATGCCCACTTTTCGACAAGCTTCTGTGGCTATGTTTTTTTTAAAAAACAAACAAACACTGGATCTGCAGTAATTAGACAACATATTACCATGAAAAATTCATTTTGCTAATTCTATCAGGTCTCTGCTGAATCCGAAACAGAGCTATAGAATTCTGTGGAGAAGTTGGCAAGACTATGCCTGAAATGAAGTCTGAATCAATGCATAGAATGGAGCCATTTCTGGAAGCAAGGCTGATACTTGCTCAGAGAAATGACTGACTAAGCTGCAATCCATTCCCTAAGATTTCAGTAGAGCTAAGAAAAATATTAGCTAAATTTCTCATTCTAGGTGATTTGTTAAGACTTACCATACTGAGACTTCTTTCCAAGTCTTGACCCTATACCAGTGGGATGTCTCAGCTTCCTATTATTTTGTTTTGTCTACTTTTTAAACTGTTCTTTTACCAGATCCTGCATAGTTCAATGCCCTTGCCAGGGCTTTCTAGGTAAAAAATACAAAGAAGTTATTTACCATATTTACCAGAGCATATTTACCAGAGCAATATTTACCATCTTATATATATATATATATAAACACTCACAATACTGAAATGTAGCCTGCTATTTGCACATCTATATCCCTAATTCTTAATTTCCTAATTCTTAATTAGCAATATGTGAACATCTACATTAATTTGCATCCAGCAGATTCCAGGCATGTTAATCTGTGCCCAGAAGTTACTGCTGTCCTCACATGCTCCTGATGATACTTTCCTTGACTTCTCTGCTATTCATGTGAACTCTCTCAAAAGGATTTACAATTGATGAGACAACTCCCTCTGGGCTGAAAGAAAATTCCAAGTGATCACATTTAGAGACCATTCTTCATTTGCAAATCACATGTATGAAGTGATGAGTGACAGATTGCATGAATGTTACATGACTATAATAAATCTTTCACACCCTGGCAAGTTTACATATCCATAATTTTGAGAGCAGTAACTGGGTGAGCTTTCCCAAACTCATTTCAGGTTAATTTGCCCACATCTCATTTCTTCCTTGTGGCAAAGGAAGGATGAATTTGGAAAATATTTTTCAAACTAGCCTTAAGAATTAGAAAAATTATATGTCCTTCATTACTGCACTTTCTCGCCTCCAAAAAACACCATGCCACGCTCCATATTCCAAACATTTCCCCCTTTCTTTGCTATTAACTAGCTATAAAAATTGCAGCATTAATCTATGAAGAGGTGGAGGAGAATTCTATCCCACCACCACCACCATTTTTATTGCTTCCCCTTGTCTCTTTGTGACGTCTACTTGAGTAAGGAAGACCGTATAAAGATGAGGTTCTCTACAGGTTCTTGCTCATGGAGCCAGTAATTTACTTTCTTTTGATGCTGCCACACCAATATTCCTACCAAATTACTATCTGTTATAGTTTGAGAGTTGAGAAGCAGACAGAGAAGGGATTATTATCTTCCCCCACATTTGCTATACCTCAGAACTGATGTTCTGGTACCTCCGAAGACCAAGGGGAAATGGCATTTTGGGAAACCATCCTTTTACCAAATTGCTGGGAAAGGAGGTGGTGAACTCACTTACTGGTCAGAAAAGGCATATCAGAAAACAAAACAAAATAAAATTAAAAAAATGTAGCACTTTAAAGACTAACTGCTATATTTGTATTGTTAGCTTTCGTGGATCAAGTCCACTTCATCAGACAAAGTGTGAAACTTACAGGAATGTTCTTTAGGCATGGTCAGAAAAGAAAATTCTCAGAAAAATGTCACATCAAATCATTTTATGAGAATTTTGATTGAGTTATAATCAACTAAGATTTTATTTATTTATTTATTTATTTATTTATTTATTTATTTATTTATTTATTTATTTATTAAACTTATATCCCACCCTTCTAGGAAAAACTTTCCTACTCAGGGTGGCTTACAGCATAAAATTCAAAAATACTGAAAAAAACACAAACATTAGAATTTTCATATAAAACCCCTCAAATCCCAAAACACCCTAATAAGAAAGCCTATTTTGGAAACAGTGGGGCAGAATAAAATGCCTAACAATTGGCCAGTGGTAAAATATTGCCAAAGGCCTCTTTAACAAGGGAAGATTTCAATTGCCTTTTAAAAACATGGAAAGATTGTACCAGGCGCAGCTCCACTGGGAGGGAATTCCACGGCATTGGTGCCTCCACTGAAAAGGCCCTATTCCTAGTCACAGCCTTTCTAGCTACTCTCAGGGTCAGCACCTGGAGCTGAATCATCATGGAGGAGCAAGTGATGCGGGCTGTTGTCCTGAGGGTAAGACGTTCCACCAGGTAGTGCACTTTGGTATATGAAGGAAGCAGTGGACTAAAAGGTGTGCTGCTCTTATTAAAATATTTGCTGTTGGATCTAGGATCTTCCACAGTATTTGTTAGTGCTACAGCTGGGGGGGGCGGCGGCGGCGGCGGAATCACAGAATATTCTTCCATGGGAGCAAAATTCAAAACAGTTCAAGATTAGGAATTTCTACCCCAACAAATTTTCAGAACATTTCTAATAATGTCTTAATTTCCAGGAAATTTAAACTTAGGAATCTAAGTTTTTGTAAAAAAAGAAGAAGAAGAAGAAGAAGAAGAAGAAGAAGAAGAAAAACAACCATCCAAAATTGTAAACATTTCACCCTGACCTTTTGTGGATATATCTGCTTCTTCAGACAAGAAGTCTGTTTATGTTTTATTTTTGTCTATATATTCTTGCATATATTATCATGGTTACTTCTTTGAAAACTAGGTTTTTGAATATTTTTATTGCAGTTTATTCTTTTTACAACACTTTTGTACTGCATATTTATGTAAAAGAAACCCACCTTCCTTATAAATCAATTCAGTTCTTGATCTTACCTGGGCAAGACTTCCTGCTAGTGCCCCATGCTCATTAGATGTGTTTTACAGTCATTTGGAGCACTCATTTAGTGAGGGTGAGGTGGGTGGTGGCACTCACTGTGGGAGAAACTATCCCTCAGCTAATTCCTTATTATTTTGATGCCATCTCCATTTCTGTAAGCCATCCCAGTATAGCTTAGCCTGGTGTTTCATATAATCATAGAGACATAGCATAACTGAGTTGAAAGTGGCCTTTGAGACCATGAAGCCCAACTTCTGGCTTAATGCAGGAAGCCAAATCAAAGAAGTTCTGAGAGATGGTTTCCTCTTGAATGCCTCCAGTATTGGATCTCTATTTAGGACAATTTATTACACTTTTTGGTAACTGGGAGGTTCTCCTAGTCTAACAGTTCAGATGTTTTCCCTGAGATTCAACCTATATCTGGTATCTTGAAATGCTACAGAGCACATAGAGTTAACAGATACTGTATTCTGGTTTTATGTTTTATTGTACTGTATATATTATTCTTGTTGCTCACAGTTTCTGCTTCAAAATAAGAACCTGCTTTATATGGAGGAAGACCCATCAGTCCATCTACTCAAATGCTGACCAGCAGCAGCTTTTCGGCAGAGTTATTTCCCAGCTCTTTTTTTGTGTCTACCTCTCATATCTCTGGTATCCCCTGCTTGTCTCCCTATTGAGTACTAATCAGATACACCCTCTTTAGCTGATTAGCTGAGTGAGTTGAGGAGGATGGGGGAGGACAGAAGTGCCTGGTGGACAGTGGTCCATGGGGTCGCAAAGGGTCAGAATTGACTGTGCGACTGAACAACAACAAGCTTTTGAAATCAAACATGATCACTTAGTGTTCAAAGTGGTAAGGTGGTGTAATAAATCAATATAGGTTTCTGTGATTACTTCCACCTGCTACTTACTCTTTCTTTTGGATAAACATTCACACAATGAAAAACAATCCAAATTTTCAAAAGAATTTTGAGAGGCAATTAATTTGAATCTGTAAGCCATCAATATTCATATTATAAACTTCTGCTGTGTTTGCATGATATCATTCTAAAGTTTATAAATAAATAAGTTTTTAACATATAAATTGTGGAACATCCCTCACCGGCACTCTGTACATCATTTGTGTGAGCTGCACTTTGGAAAGCACTTGTAGAGAGAACTTCCTGTTTTATGCACCTCACCAGCCTCTGAGGTGCCATTTGTTTTCATGCTCTTAAGGCTCACTATTTTTCTTTGCTCTAAGTATCCAGGCATGACTGACAGATCTCTCTTTCCTCCCTTCAAACCCCACCCCCCAAATATGAAGACCTATACCGAACTATTTAGCACATCTTCCATTAGGGCGCCTGTGGACTTCTTTTACATGTCATGTTTCTTCGGAATAAGTAGACTTTTCATTTTTGAATGATGTGAATACAGTTAGCTTGATGTGACAGGAATTTATGGGGTGTGAACTGCCAGGCCATCCCTTGGGACCCATGAAAAGCCCTAGATGCAGGCCACAGCAACTTTTCCAGGCAGAGGTGATGAGAGATATTTATGGGTTTACTAACAACGTTGACTTAAAAAACAAAGCAAGGAGAGTTACTGAGAAGAGGAAGAAGCTGTGAACTAAACACAGCCATCAATCTGACAGGAAGCCCTGGGAGAAGAGAGCAGGACAGGTCTTACTTATGGCTCTCTGTGTAGTTAAGAGACTATAAAGGGACAACATAGGCAATAGCAATGCAAATTTCTCCAGGCTGCCCTTCATCATTCCTACATGTCTTCCCTTTAGGGTCTTGTCTTCTCTAGCACTTCACTCATAGTCAGAAACTACTTGTTTGCTTTTGTACAGCCATTTAGTATATAGCTGCATTTTTGCAGCTGAAATAAATAAATGAAAACAAAACCAGAAGGAACTGTGTTGGTCTATGGATGAAAACATAATCCAGAGTTGGGCAATACTTTAATATTAGGATGAAAGTGCTTTTGTTGTCCTCGTTCTTACTCTTGCTGTCAGAACTGTATTCTTGTTCAATCTCACTGCATGATTTTGAAGTTCCTATGATACACAATAAGCTCCAATATCTTGGCCATATCATGAGAAACAACATGAAATATAGAATCCTCCAACTCGCTCTGCAAGGAAAGATCCCTAGGAAGAGAAGCCTTAGATGTAGATGGGCTTCATGGCTGAAGAACCTGAGAGACTGGTGTGGCATAGCCTCAGAAGAACTGTTCCGCAGAGTTAAGAACAGGAAGACTATCGCCATGATGATAGCCAATATCCACTGGAAATACAGTCCCTTAATCTGGCAAGACAGAGTTTGTGGGTGTCTTGAATTGACTTAAACCCCACCTCAACCAGCCTTATAAGTATCCCTAAGACCAGGCTCTCACACTAGATTTCTAAACAGAGAAGGCCACAAAAGTGTATGATCTTTTGAATCCTCCACAATTCTTCATGAATAAAAGCATAATCAAAATGCCACTGTTGTTGTCATTGCTATTTCTGAAACTGTAATTGCATTCTTTTTCAGGGACGGTGCATGGCTTTTGAAGCTCATGTGATACGGAGCAAATGTAACCCCTTTGACACAGGTAACATGGAGGTTGTGCGTGTGAATTTAGGTGGCATGTGAGGCAGTAGAGAGATGCTGAGTTCAGCCAGCCTTTCATCTGCAGAAATTAAGAACTGCAATGACTCTGTCTCCCTGCAATTACAATGACAGTAACGAGAATGGCAACAAATTCAAGAAGTATATCTTGAAATTATCTTTTACACTGACAGTCGAAAACAGCTCCTCCTCCTCAGGAGTTGTTAAAAGCAGGAAACTATTAATTAATGCTAGGTAAAGGTAAAGGTCACCCTTGCTCAAAAGCCAGTCATATCCAACTCTAGGGTACAGTGCTCATCTCTGTTTACAGCCAAAGAGCCAGCATTTCTGTGGACATGTGGCAGGCATGCCTCGACACCGAACTGCACCAGAACACTGTTTACCTTCCCACCTAAGTGGTACACATTTATCTATTTGCGATGTCTTGCTTTTAAACTGTTAGGTTGGCCTGGGTCAGAGACAGGAGCTTTTCCGTTGTGCAGTACTCAGGTCTCAAACTGCTGACCTACCATCTAGTTAATACTAGATGGCTTGGAAAGAGAAGTCACTAGAGATTGCTGTTTCAGCACAACTCACTATTCCCACTCACCACTCTAAATAATCTAAAGTACATCTAATACAACATACCTCACTTAACTGTTGTCAAGAGAAAATGGCAACAAAATAAAAAGAACCACTTGAGATACCTTGATTTGTTGAAGGAAGGGTAGGGAAATCCATACCTTTCCTTGATTTTTTCTTGCTTTCTTTCTTTCCCTTTCCCATATCAAATTGCAAACGGTAAGCCCTCAAGAAAGGGACTTGGAGTTGCATCCAACTGATACACTCTGCAAATAGTAAACCCCTGCTCCAGTCAACTTTGCATCCTTTAAGAAGAGGCAACTACAGGGAATAGCCAAAGATCAATAGCTTCTTCCTACCACTTCAGCTAGAGGAAGAATTCATTACTGGGAGCAACAACAAATGGACACAGAGCATCATATGCAAAGAAGGAGCCACAGTCTTCATTTTCTGGCAAACTCCAGCAATCTGGGCACCAAACAAAGTCATCCCTGGACATTAGAGGGCCATGACTACATTTCCTATTTCCCCCCTCCCACCAAATATTTATCTGCCAAAAATATTTCCTTGTATTAGAAAAATTGGAACATAACTCTCCAGCCTTGGCAGGGCTGCATTGGCTATCCATCCCTTTCTGTAGCAAGTACAAGTACAATGTGTCAGTTTTAACATATAAAGCCCTCAACAGTTTGGGACTTTCCTACCTAGTGGAATGTCTTCCCCTCAGAACATCAGCCCACATCACCTGTTCCTCCCAGACAGTGCAGCTCCAGGTACAGACCTCAAGGTTAGTAAGAAAAGCTCTGACTTGTAGAAGAGCCTTCTCAGTGGTGGCACCAGCACTTTGTAACTCTTTACCTGTTGAGCTGTGGCAGGCTCCATCTTTTCCTACATTTAAAAAACAATTGAAATTGTTTCCCTTTAAAGAGGCTTTTAAAGCAATCTTACAAATTGCCAAACAAAAGGATTAACTAGCTTATACTTTACCATAGCCAGTGTGTGTTGTTTTGGGGGCATTGTTATTGTTTATTGTTTTTGGCCATGGCTTTTTCTGTTTGGTCTATTGTTTATACAGTAATACACCGGATAACATTATGACTTGGTTCCACAAGTCATGACGTTATCCGATTTTTAGTGTTGTCCAATGCATGCATCGAACAACGCTAAAAAAAAGCCCTGACTTCAGGGACAAACCGCTTTAAACACAGGCAGGGAAAGAAAGAGACCTCCCTCACTTTAAAGCCACCCCCCATGAGCAGCGGTCTCTGCCACTGCAGTAGGGTCAGGGGAAAGCACCCACCTTTCCCCAACATACTGCAGTCGCAAAGTCTCCTTGTCTCTTTATTTCCCTCCCTGTATTTAAACTACAGGAAAGGGGGAAAGAGAGAGAGGTGATTGGTTCTCTAGAGAACCAATCACATCTCTCTTTCCCCCTCCCTGTAGTTTACATACAGGGAGGGAAAGAAAGACAGAAGCACTTTGCTCTCTCACTGTAGTTTAAATACAGGGAGGAAAAAAGACGCGATCGCGAAAAAGACGCGACACGTTTTTTCCCTCCCTGTATTTAAACTAAAGGGAGAGAGAGAAGTGCTTCCGTCTTTCTTTCCCTCCCTGTATGTAAACGAGAGAACCAATCACCTCTCTCTCTTTCCCCCTTCCCTGTATTTTAAATACAGGGAGGGAAATAGAAAAGGAGGCTTTGCGACTGCAGTATGTCGGGGAAAGGCGGGTGCTTTTCCCCGACCCTACTGCAGTGGCAGAGACCGCTGCGGGTGGGGGGTGGATTGGGTAGTTCTACCCAAACCACCCCACACCCGCAGACCATTGCATCGGACAACGCTAAAAGAATCGTTATCAGATGCAAGTTTTTTATCCGATTCTAGCGTTATCCGATGCAATCGTTATCCGGGGTATTACTGTATTTAACTTTGTATTGTTACTTGTGAAAATCTTTTAATTTGTTGTATGCTGTCTAGAATGGGAGAATATCCCAGATGGGTGGGATATAAATGTAATAAATAAATAAACTATATAAATAAATAAATCCTCTGGCACCCAGCAGGTGCCTTTTAAAAAACCATCAATCTTGGTGGAGACATGAATGGGCAAGAATGTTGGGAAGGTTGCAAACAGGTATTGCTGTGTGTGTTACATTTGATTTTTCAAATCTGATAACATGCAGACTGCGGGCCGCCTGTCATGCACTGTTGTCCTAGAACCATCACATATTGCTGGCCAGGGCAATGAATGCATTGTTGGCTGACTCCCATTCTCAAACAGAAGCCATCTGGTTTTATGGATGCACCGGCCAGCCTTGGGCTGACAGCTTAATCTTTCTTCAAATCTGATAACAATGTCAAATCCTCCACAGCATCAGAGCACAACCAACCAGCTTTGGAGGGTACATGGTGTGTAATCTAATGTGGAGTCACTAGTCTGCAATCCCCATCATTTAAAATAAAGAAAAAAGTTTGAAAATCAGAAGTATGGTTAGTATGACAAAAGTCTAAAACAGGAATGCTAATGGCTATGAAGGAACTAAAGCTGTCAACTGATTACTGAATTTTAGTTGAATAATCACCTGCCTTAACTGACCCATCAATCAACTAGATGAAGTAAACTAAACTGGGTCAACACAACTTCAATGCACAGATCTCGTGAGACTGAAGGAAGCATACGATCATTTGTAGTTTCATAATAAAAGAGTATTGCTCAGCTGTTTTATCCACTCCCTGTTCTAACAGTGGTAAGCTGGAACCAAAACCAGTCTCAGATGGTGAGCAAGATTGCCTTTAATTTGAAAAGACCTCTTACCAATTCCACCATTGGTTAAGCAACCTACATTTAAACAGGTTAAATACCCAGTGTTTGTAACACTTAGTATGAACACATTCTCCAAAGACAGGAATCAATCATTAGAAACTAAAGAAAAGCTTGAATTTTTTGGAATAGTAGCTGTGTTAGTCTGTGGTTCAGGCATATCAGAAAACAAAACAAAACAAAATAAAATAAAAAACACTGTAGCACTTTAAAGACTAACTGCTATATTTTTATTGTTAGCTGTCATGGATCAAGTCCACTTCATCAGACAAAGAATGAAACTTACAGGCATGTTCTTTATATACCAAATTCAGGGGCTCAAAGGGAGAAGGGGTGTGGTCAAGCAAGATGACAGACAAGCAAGCACAAGAATGCAGCTTCACACAGCCATTAGCAACAATAGATTATTCAGATAAACTGTAAATGACTCCCTTTCAATCTCAAGGTTGCTGAGAAAGCCCATTATGGTCTCTGATCAACTTGTGACCTGCATGTCAGGGGGGGAAAAAACAAACACCTGTACCTGGTTTCTTTCTCTTTTACTAAAGAGAATTGACAGGAAAGTTGTAATATAAAATCATATAGCAATCTGTGTATCAAATTTGATAATGTCCCAGAAATCCTTCACTAATATTTAGCCCCCTGTGATAGGTATCTAACAGATGGATGTATTTGATTTCTGCTGTCTCCCTTTCAATCCTAGTTTTGTAATTTCTCTGTTCCAGAACTGCAACTTTCAGGTCTTGGATAGAGTGTCCAGTTAGATTGAAGTGGTTTGAGACAGGTTTCTCCATGTTTATTTATTTATTTAGATTTATTATCCTGCCCCAATCAGGCAAACCTGACTCTAGGCGGCTTACAGAAAGGGGGAGAGACTATACACAATGCAAAACAATTAAACAATTCCCCTGCAAATTCATAAATTAAAACCTTAAGGTTCAAAATCACTTAAAAATCAATTTAAAAAGAATTAAACTATGAATGCACAAAAATCTAAAAGATTTAAAAAGTTAAAAGGTTTAAAAAGGTTTTAAAAGTTTAGAAGAGCGGGGGAGGGGTGGCTGTCCCACCAGATCAACCACCCAACATGGGACCCCATATTACTGGAGCCCCACACCTGCCCTGCCAGCCAGGTTTTTAGGCCCTTCCGAAAGGGCAGGAGCTCTGTCTGTAGATGTAACTCAGTTGGCAGGAGGTTCCAAGGGGCCGGGGTGGCCACGGAGAAGGCCCTCCTTCTGGTGCTAGAGAGATGCGCCTCTCTAGCCAATGGAATGATAAGAGAGCTTCTCCGATCCACCCTGGTGGGACGGACAGATGTTCTTGGGGTGACACGGTCTCTTAAGTATCCTGGTCCACTACCATGTGGTGCTTTAAAGGTAATGACCAGCACCTTGAATTGCACCTGGAGACATACTGGCAACCAGTGCAGCTCCTGAAGCAGTAGTGAGGCACGAGCATAATGCCCGCACCCCACCACTACCTGAGCAGCCGCATTCTGGACCAGCTGCAGCCTCCAAATGGTCACCAAGGGCAGCCCCATGTAGAGTGTTGCCATTCCGGATATCTGATTTGTGTCCATTAATTCTTTTGCGTAAAGATTGTCCTGTTTGTCCTACATAAAGCACTGATGGACATTTTTGGCAAGAGATGGCATAAATCACATTGGCAGAAGCACAAGTAAAACTGTCTTTAATGTTGTGTGTGGTGCCATTGGATCCAGTAATACTGTTTCCATAGCAAATGTGGGGGCGTAGTTGACATCTGGATTTGCAGCAGGGGTCTAGTTCCCATATCTGCTCCACTTCTGTGTTGTCCGTTGTGTGTCAATAGTTGTTTGAGATTGGGGGGTTGTCTATAAGCATGTAGGGGTCTGTCATCAAGGGCTTTGGAAAGTGAAGCACTCTTGTCCAAGATGGGTTGGAGATCCCTCATTATGCGTGTGAGGGGTTTAAGTTGTGAGGGCTGAAGGTGACAACCAGTGGTGTGGGATTGCTTTCCCTTCTGGACCTGTCTTGTAGTAGATCACTCCTGGGTATTCGTCTAGCCCGGTTGATTTGTTCTTTAACCATACTGGATGGGTATTGTAGTTTGAGAAATGCATTTTGTAAGTCTGTGAGCTTGGCATCTCTATCGTGTGGGACTGAGCAGATGCGATTGTACCTGAGGGCTTGGCTGAAGACAATGGATTTTGTTGTGTGTTCTGGATGGATGCTGGAGGCATGCAGGTAGGTACATCTGTCTGTGGGTTTGCGATATAGTGTGGTACTAAGATGTCCATTTTGTAATTTCACAGTGGTGTCCAGGAAATTTACTTGTTGTGTAGACTGGTCCAAACTGAGTTTGATATTTGGGTGAAAATTATTGAAGTCTTGGTGGAATTTTTCCAGGGTTTCTTTTCCATGCATCCAGATCAAGAATATGTCATCAATGTATCTCAAATAGACAAGTGGTTTATAGGTACAGCAGTTAAGAAAACGTTCTAGATCAGCCATGAATATATTAGCATACTGTGGAGCCATGCGAGTACCCATGGCAGTTCTGTTGATCTGGAGGTAGGTTTCATTGTTGAAGGTGAAGTAATTGTGTGTAAATACAAAGTTGCACAGGGAGGTGACTGTGTGGGCTTCATTTTTGTTTTGAATGATGTTCCTTATGGCTTGTAATCCATCTTTGGGTGGAATGTTGGTGTACAGAGCTTCCACATCCATTGTAGCTAAGATGGTGTTATCCGGGAGGTCATGTGTGTTTTGAAGTTTTCTTAGAAAGTCTGTGGTATCTCTTACGTAGCTGGGTACATTGGTGGCATATGGTTTGAGAAAAGCTGTGGCCAGTGCCATCAGATAGTGGCTACATCAGTGTTTCCCAATATTGGGTTTTTGGACTTCAATTCCCAGAAGCTTAAATCAATTCCCCAAAGCACTGATCAGCCAATATACTGACTTAGACTTCTGGGAATTAAAATCCCCCTATGGGGCATGTGCTCCATGTTGGAAACCACTGGATTAGTCCATCACTTTCTTTCATCTGAAGCCCTGTATTAATGGGAATAATTTCTCCTGCTGTGAAGATGAGCTTCTCACATCTGGCGCTGCTCTGAATTCCCTCACTTGAGCTAGAGTGAGTGTAAATGCCAACAATTGCGCTGTTGGTTAGAGCTGCACTAACACCACTAATAACAGGTTTCAGGACTTTTGTGTAAATGAATAATAGGAATTAGGGGGCTGTAACAGTGACAGCAGCTGCAACAGACTCGTGGGTGGGTCTGTACAGCTGGCTTGCTCCAGATTGCAGTGATAGCTGTGCACACCAAATCCCAGAGATCTGAATAGTCTCCTTTATACTTTTGGCCATCAACCTCCCTCAATGAACTTTCATTCTGCCATTACCATTCAATTTTTGTTGTCATCTTCCACTGTTTGATTTTAAACAGAAGGACCAGGGCAAACAATACAAGATGTAGTTTATCACAGCATCTTTGAGCTGTACTTCCTTTCATTTGGATTCCTTTTGTTATTGGCTATTTTTTTTTCATCCTGAGGAAGACCTGCATTTATGATAACCTGAATAAAACCTGCAGCGGTGTACAGTTTTTATGGCATAATCACTACCACGCCTCACAAATTAAAAACAGGCTCACATGATGAGGGCACCTCCTGGACTGGAGAATGTTTCAAGGGTGAAACAACGGCTGTCAGATCATTATTCTGTGTGCATGTCTGAGTTCTGTTAAAGGCATTTCATATAATGTTGCTGAACATAATTGCTCAAAGGACAAGCTGCATTTTTTAAAAAGATGCCAGTTGGTTGCACTTGTAAAAATTCAGCAGCTTTCCAGTACTTTATGGTGCCCATGGGGCTTGCTTAAAAAGAACTGTACAATGGAACTTGGTAAACAGCCTAAACTGGTTCAAACAAGTAGTCATTCTGATATTATTTGCATCAGAGGCAAATTGAAAATAAGTTAAAGGATGTAGACCAGTGGTTCCCAATGTGAACTGAAGTCCAAAAACAAAAGGTTGAGAAACACCGGGCTAATTGCAGGACATGGTAGGGCATAGTGTATTTACAGAGCCACATGCCTAGGGTAGAATCCTGTGTAACCCAATGGACAGAGTCCTGGGTGTAAACAGAATACAAGAGACAGTAGGGAACATATGGCTCCAAGGTGGATTTTCAGTTTCCAGCAACGGTTAGAAATTGCTAGAAATGTTTTGGATTTGCCAGAAGCATCTCTGTGCCAGTTATAGTGCCCACAGCAGACTCAAAAATTACTGCATCACTACGTTGCCTTATAGGAGATGTGCAGGGTTCGCTGATGTATAACCTCTTCCCAACATGTCCTGCTCGACTCCTAAGATCTTCTGCCAGCTGGTGCCTCTCACCCTGCTGCCCATTCAGAATTCAATGCCATTCATAAATATCTGCAAAGCACAAAGTGTTATGTTATGAACTTCACTAAAAGCTATAAACAGATGTTGTTAGCTGCTCTGAGTCACTTCGGTGAATAGAGCGGCATACAAATACAAAATACAAATACAACAGATGGCATTTTGTGATGCTACTTTGTTATGCACTGTCTAGTTGGAATTGACTAAGAGCAATCTTAATAGGGCTTTCAAAGTGAGTGAGATGTTTAAGGAGTGGTTTTGCCAGTTCAAAACCCTACTGATTTTTCATGGCCAAGTGGGGGTTTGAACCCAGGCCTTCTGAGTCCTAGCCCATCACTCTGCTCATTACACCACTTTGGGCCAAATACTAGGACTCTACTATAAGGTTCATTATCTGCCAACAGATAGCCAGAGACAGTTGTATTAATCAGCTCCACTAGAACCAGGGAAGAATCATGTGACACCTTATGCATCTAATGATGTGGGCCACACTTCATAAAAGCTTAAGCCAAATAGATCTTACTCATATTTAAGGTGTTTGTGAGTGAGTGAGATTAAAATTGTCAGGATTTACAGCTGCTTCTCTAAGTGCTGGAGGACTGGAGTCTCAACCTGCTGCAGTTGCTAAGCCCCCACCTGACAGCCCTGAGGAAGGTTCTGAACTTTCATAGGCTCCACGTGAAGACCCTGGGTGGCTACCTATATAAGAACTGGTCCTTCCTCCCAAAAGGTGCCTCAACAACAGTTAGTAGACTGCAGTTGCTTTGCTCCTGGTCCACTTGCTTTGTTCTAGATCTCTGCTTTGCTCCTGATTCTTGTTGTAGAAGATGTGTCTTATTCCTGCTTCTGAAGCCTCATTTACCTGTTCCTCTGGGCTGTTCTATTTATTTATTTATTTATTTAGATTTATTATCCCGCCCCAATCAGCCGAACCTGACTCTAGGCGGCTTACAAAAAGAAAAAGATCACATGAGTGCAAAACAAACTAAACAATCCCACTATACTCCTACAAATTCAGACATTAAAACCTAAGGTTCAATATTAATTTAAAAAATTAAACTATGCCTTGCCTGTATTTTTGCTTTGCCTGGAACTTCATTCTTGCCTTGTACCAGCCCCTGAGGAATCTCTGTTGTGTCTGTTCTCCTGGTTGCCTGACTTCTGGCTCATTTGGATAATGTTTTTGTTGCCTGGATTAATCTTGCATCTTTGGTTTCAGCTGAGCTTGGATTTGGGACCAAGATTCAGTTACTGGTTACCTGGTTCTCTTGAGTCTCGGCATTCATGTTGCCTGCTAGCTACCCATACCCTCACAGAAAGAGAGAAAGTCAGGCAGACAGAGAGACAAAGGAACAGAGAGATGAGGCTGGGAATTGAGATGTAAATGTCTAAACTGAGTTGTAAGTTCTAGCTAGAACAGTTTCATTGAATCAATGGGACTTTGACAGTCAGCATTTATGTTAGTTCAATTGATTGAGTGATTCTATTCTAGCTGTGATTGGCCTCTGAATATTTGCCTATATATTTTAAACTCATGTTGGTAGAAGATCACATAATATTTAACTAGTAGTGCTCATGTTGCTATTGGGTTTTTGTTTTGTTTACATTGTTTACTCTTACACCTTGTTTCTAAAATAGTATAGCAGTATACAGTATGGAATGACAGGAAGCATGTTAGAGGCAGGTCATGTGAGAATTGACACTTGGCTTCAAGCAAGGTTGAAAACTTTGTGCATTATAAAGAAAAGATAAAACCCACTAATATATACATCTTGTTGAGCTGTTTATTAAAATGTGAGAAAGTAATTTGATTCCAAGATCTATTGTTAAGATGTCCTTAGAAGCAGACCTACCTTAAAAAGAAAAGACTTTCAGGTTATTCCTATATATTAATACCTTAGTCCTCATATTGCATTTACTTCTTTTATTTTATAATTACTCAATTTGAGAAACAGTACATCTAATGGCTCAGGCATAGAGTACTGAAATATTTTTGTACCTGGAGAGATAATGTTGGACAAAGAATAATTTGTTTGCCTTAAAGTGTTGTCTGACCTTCTGACTTTGAAGTCATCATATTTTTAAATCCTTAAAACCAGTTATAAACAAGAGATAAAAGAAGCTGTTCTTGTGATACTCACAATCATTTCCTAAGGATTTTCAACTCCTATGTTTGTTTTTGTTCCCAGGCTAAATAAGACATTGCACCCACTTATCCCTGATTTTCCCCTTGTTATTTCCTCTCTTCCCAACACCTTTGCCCTTCCAACCCTTAATTTGTAAAACTTCTTATTTCTTGACTTTTCGCTACACTGTGAATCTCTTTTTTCCTCTAAAATTTCCTTTGCTCACTGTCTAATTTTAGAAACCCAATTCTTTTTCTTTCTCTCTTACTTTTCCAGTACAATCACTCCTGCGCCATTTATTGGTACATTAGCATCTCCTCCTCTTCTTTTTTCATATTAGCTTTCTTCACCTAGAATCAACACTGCCTTTTTTCTATCCCCTCCCTTCTCTTTTTCTGCTGCTTGCCATTTTATTTTGATACTTAGCCTAAGGGCAGAGACTGTGGTGAATTTATTTATTGTAAAGTGCTTAGTATACTTTAAGTGTTACAGAAATAATAAATGATGATGCTGATTTGAGCAGACCGCTTGCATAAGCAGTTATTCACAGGGGTTAGCTAGTTGTAGAAACATCTGCACCAGCTGTATGATGGATGAGGCAAAGAAGACAACAGGATTTAATAAGGAAATAATAAAAGGCACAGAGAGTGCAGAATGCCACAGCAGTTGACATAGGATTGGCATTAGTGGTTATGGTAGTGAAAAATAGGTGTGGATAGATTAGTATTATCCCAGTCATTGTCCCCAAAGCCCAAGGTCAGAGGCCAGGTACAAAACAAACTCTTCAGTCAATTTAACTTCAAACAACAGGAACACTTGAATGACCTGGGAGAACATCCCGACAGGTTCCATCACTGCCTGAGACTCAAATGTCTACTGCATGTTTAGTAGGGTCTCGGTTGCCCCATCTATTGAATGGATTTTAGTCCAACTATTCACACTGAACAAAGAAAGTGGCTTCATTTTGGCAGTCAAAAGTTTGGTTGGGACATGAAAAACAATTTTCTGATGGCACTTGGGACAGGTAGCTGAACACCCCTTCTTAGTGACGTTTGTACCATCAAGGTGTAGTCCTCATCTCCTTTGGGGACATGGTCATGTGTCTGCTGATGGGAACTCTCAGGCAGGCCAAGCTTGCTATCCAAGGAACTTCTTTAAAGATATAGGTCTCCCCAAGGGCGGCAGAAGTGTTCTTCCTCCACTGGCTTCCCCTCCAGGTTCCCCTCACCATCTTGCTTCTCATCTCCTCTGCCATTCCCTTCCTCGATCTTTTGTACAGATTTCCTCTGTCGCTGCTAGACTGTCTGCCCTAGCTCAACTGACTCCTCTTCCTTCTCTGACTTTGCAGAAGGTTCTCCCTTTTCTTGTCTACAGCTTTGTCTGTTTCTCTGCTACCTCTTGTTCCCCCACCTTAACTGGAATGGCCTCTGTCCCTTCACTATCCTTGGGTTCTTCAACACTTCCCCAGTTGTTGGGAGACCTTGTTGTTTTGAACTCCAGTTACAGGTCCACAGGGGTTGATGGGCCACAAAAGTCCTAAGGTTCCTCTTGAAAATCAGTTTGTTTTCAATCTGTGTCTCATACCACCATTGCCCACCGTCCAATGCATGCAAGGAAATGCCTTCCCTTTTTCGGAACTAGGCAGCCACTGATCTGTACTATAGACCGACATTGCAGTTTTTAAAAATTCTTCACCCTGTTTGTGGGCAAACAAATTGGGGAGGGGAGAGTAATTCTCCCATAATTTCTCATAGACTCTCCATTAATACTGCCTATAGGACTGGCTTGATTTTTACTCTCCCAAAGTCTTTTGTTCTTTACACTGTCACTATGAGTGGTAGTATCAGGGCCGGATTTTCCTATAGGCTAACTAGTCTTCAGTCTAGGGCCTCAAGATCAAGAGGGGCCTATATATTGATATACTGTACATCACAGTAATGATGTATTTTATTATCTCTCATGTAATTTACAAACTTAAAAATGGGAGGTGAAAGGGCCACATAAGTGGAATAGCCTAGGGCCTCTTTTCATGTAAATCCGGCCCTGGGTAGCAGCAGCAGCAACTGGATCAACAGCCTAGACACCATTTTACCTCCAGCATGGTGCCTTCAACCAGGTGTCATTTCAAGGCCTATGGCATGTGTAGTATTGGTGCTGATGGTAGGGATAGTGATCTGCCTTATTCCAGGAAAACAATTAAACAATGTTTAAGCTAACAGTGTTCTTTGACAAATACAGTACTGCCAAATACACACAGACACAGACACAGACACAGACACACACAGACAGACAGACAGACAGACACACACACACACACACACACACACACACACAGAGTGATTAAAAGATATCAACATTTTTGTGTGCCATTTTACGGGGAGGGGCATAGGAAGAGTTGTTGATTTTTGGAATCTGAAAATTAGCTAAGTAGGGAACAGGAAAACACAACAGAAGAAGGAAAAAGTGTGAGAAAACAGTAGCACAAGTTTCCCTTTAAACTGTTCCCTTCACTAGCTAGCAGTTAAAATAGTAAAAAGCAGCTTAAGTAAAAATGCATTTTAATTACAGTTCAGATGAGTAGTTACATAGGAATAAAAGTGAAGGAAAGGAGGTTATTATGTCTCAGCCACATACATGGTAGAGATGCAACCCAAAGGCATGCATTATGATCAGGCACTTAGCAGGAACTAACAAAGAAAGCAGTATGCAAAAACTAACAGGAAGAGGTGAGGTGGCTTGGGTCAAATCAGTGGCGTCGCGCAGAGTTCAGCCGCCGGGGGCGAAGAACAAACTCGCTCCCCCCCCCGCTCGCCGCTGCTTCCCCCCCCCGGACCCAGGCAGAAGGCGGCCCCCCTGCTGACGTGCCGCCTGCCCCTGGCTCTGCCTCCGTTGCGAGTTCGATCCTGGTGGGATACCAGATTGCCTAATAGCCATTCATCCTTCCGAGGGCGGTTAAATGAGTACCCAAGCCAATGGGACGGAGGCGAGCAGCGCTCGCCAGCAAAAGGGTCGCCCTCCGCCTCGGAAGTCCTGCACGCGCGCGTGCGCGCTGCCCACCTCCTCCCCCCCAGCCACCCAGCCAGCTTGCCGTCAGACGGGGCGCTCGTCGGGGGTGGGTGGCGCCGTAGCGGGGAGCCCCTGGCTGCTGGCTGGGTGGCTGGGCGGGAGGGAGGAGGTGGGCAGAGCGCGTGCAGGACTTCCCAGGTGGAGGGCGACCCTTTTTCTGGCGACCGAGGCCGGTTAAATGAGTACCCAAGCCAATGGGACGGAGGTGAGCAGCGCTCGCCAGCAAAAAGGTCGCCCTCCACCTGGGAAGTCCTGCACGCGCGCTGCCCACCTCCTCCCTCCCGCCCAGCCACCCAGCCAGCAGCCAGGGGCTCCCCGCTACGGCGCCACCCACCCCCGACGAGCGTCCCGTCTGACAGCAAGCTGGCTGGGTGGCTGGGGGGGAGGAGGTGGGCAGCGCGCGCGCGCGCGCGCGCGTGCAGGACTTCCCAGGCGGAGGGCGACCCTTTTGCTGGCGAGCGCTGCTCACCTCCGTCCCATTGGCTTGGGTACTCATTTAACCGCCCTCGGAAGGATGAATGGCTATTAGGCAATCTGGTATCCCACCAGGATCGAACTCGCAACGGAGGCGGAGCCAGGGGCAGGCGGCGGAAAGCCCCCGACGGCCAGCCAGGCGGACGGAGGCGAGCAGCGCTCGCCAGCAAAAGGGCCGCCCTCCGCCTGGGAAGTCCTGCTTCCTTCCTAAGCCCAGGCAGAGGGAGGAGGCCAAAGTGGTGAGGACATTTTGCCGCCCCCTGAAAGCCGCTGCCCGGGGCATCCGCCCCCCCCGCCCCCCCCACGCTACGCCACTGGGTCAAATGTCAGGAGTAGGAAAAAGAACTCTGTTAATTGGTTGGTAGGTACAAAGAGACAGCTTTTTCTTTAGTTGCACATATGAACATATTAAAATGGAGGTTTTCACATTTTATAAGTAAGAGCATGCACATTGATATGCAAACAAGAAGAAATGATGTACAAAATGTTCTGCAAAAAGTGAAGGAAAAAAGAAAATGTAAACAGGTGGGAAAAGGGATATTTTCTAATATTCAGAAACCACAACAAGAGTTTCAGAATATCCACCCTGAGTGAGATGAATTTTGGAAGCATTAATGGTTCCACAATTCTAACACCTGGAACATCTCATGTGGCCATATATTAGATATCCAATGAGCAAGCTGTGCAAGATGGCAGCACATAATACCAGTTCTACTGCTGTCTTGATTAATATAAAGAATCTGGTGTCTTTAAGACCTAATAGCTTCCAAAATCAACAGATGCTTTCTGTGAGACATTCTGTGTTCTGCTAACACAGGTGGACTTTCTTAGCTCACCAAATGCCCCTCAAGCAGCAGATACTGTTGCTGTAGTTGTTTTAAAGCAACATTTAAAATCAGCTCAAAAGCATTCTTCAGGAAAATATGTGGAAGCCAGCACCAGCGGCTTGATCAAGGCCTTTGTTTGCTTAGGGGGACTTGGCCTTGTCTAATGTTCAGCAATGCCTTCTGTATCAGAAAAGGATATCCAGGAGAGGAGGGAGCCACTGGAGCAGAAAATCAAAGGCACTCAAAGAAGCCTAGAGATGACTTTGCTAACCAGGTTTCCCTCATGCTTAGCAACAAGCGCCAGTGGACTCTTGAGAGTTTTCACTGGTTGGGAGTCTTGTTCTTTGGCAGGAATCTGATGTTGGCTCTTTAGCATGCTGCTGAACCTGTAATCTAAAGCCAAGCAATAGCGGGCAAACTAGCCAAATGAACAGCAGGCTTGGAAAAGAAGGTTATTTCAAGACACTTTGCTTTTTTCCACTCCCAAGAACAGCTTGTCAGTTGGTCATCTGATTCAGGCTTGAATCGAAGTCTTGTTGGTTCAAGACTGGGTGTGCAGAATTACAAAATATGAAGGGAACCAAAGAATCCTCCATGAATCAAACCGGGGTTCTATATGTTTGATGCTGCAGTGACATGTTGCACAAATAAACTGAGCATGCACATAAGCCTGAGGATCTTTCCTTTCATTCGGAAATGTGTGAATATAGATGTCAAAATTCATGGAGAATCTTAAGAGGTTCTGTGGGAGAGAAATGAATTTGCACAAAAGTCAAGGTTGATAAGAAATAAAGTACAGTATTCCAAAAAGAAAAGTCATTTGGTTTAATACGTAGAATATACGTAGACTGCATAAGAGGAGAAAAGTCTCCTTCAACTCTTCAGTTCTTTGATTCTGCAATTTCTTAACAACTGCTATCTTTATTCTTTTTGAAAAACTCAGAAATTTCAAAGCAGATCTCATGATGTTTAGTTAGTACATGTCATTGCTTAACAATTACATAAGTTGTAATGTATATTTCGCCTTATTCTGTCCTTATCTTTCTTGCTAGATCTGAATTTGGAAAAGTTACTACTTTTGCTTCTATATTGCAATTTTCAGAAAAAAACTAATTGTATGCGGGATAATATTCTGATTAGCAAGCAAACTGTCTGTAGGCTGAATAGAACAACTATCAAGTGGATATACAGTTGGTTACAGAATCATACTTAGTGTTTATTAGTGGCTCCCTAGGGCACACAGAAAGAGCCTCCTCAAAGATTGCGGTATTTTTAACCACAATTGGGCATATCCTGGTAACCGCCACCATGCTGTGCCAGTTAATTTTTTTCACACTAGGTCAGGAGAAAGGAACTGCAGAATGAATTCACCCAAAGGTGCCTTCATTTTGGCAGTTTAACGTCTAGCCTAGACATGGAAGAAGAAGTGACTCACTCTCATATTGAAAAGGCAATAAACTTGGTTTATAGATATACTTTATGAGAGCTTTTTGCTTAGGAATTTTGCTTAGAATTGTCATCTGTAGGATACACATTCAGCACAGATAAAGCAGTATGATTTTTTGCCCACTGCATGATATTTCTCTTCCAACTTTGCAGCATGTCTTTGAACAGTGGTAAGGGTATGGAGGATCTAACCATGCTGATCACCAGTTAGGTTTTCACTAAAATAGAAGCAATGTCAGTTCAAAATTAGCCTGTACTCTTTAACCACTGCTGTGTTAATATCTACACTTTAATTTCCCGGCACTTTTTTCATCACTACACCACAAGCTAGTCATTAGAATAGCTTTTGGAAGCATTCTTATTGTGAATTTTAGTAATTCCATTGGAGTTAACCAGCAGCCGCACAGAAGGTTTTGAGAATACAGTAGTTAAAAGTCACTGCATCCTCCCATTTTATCACAATCGCCAGCACTGAATATAGAAAAATAAATTTAAAAGCAGCTTATGTGGGGAAAAAATGCATTTTGCTTACAGTACTTAATATTTACTATTGTGTCTCCCAGCTACATCAGAAAAGGGGGAAAGGAGGCCTCAGTCCATCTGGGAACAGAGAGATTCACACATGTAGCCACATGCTTGGGGATCAGGATGGGAAGAGAAAGTTTAATTCCCTCCTTGACAAGTTCTCAACTCAATGATGTATATGTTCCCTCGCAGCTCTGCAGTTCTAATTATGATTATTATGATTATGCTCTCTAGGCCCTTTTCACTCAACAGCGAATATTTGTTTGTTTGACTTCTATACCAATAATCTAGCATGATGCCTACTCTGGGTAGTTAACATCTGCTCCATCTTCCAGTTGGTAGCCTTTCAAATATTTGAAAATGACTATCAAGAGAGAATTGGACAACTATTTGTCAGATTTGTTTTGATTTGTATATTTATAAAACTGTAAGACATAATAAGAATCATAGAGAAGTAATACACAAGATATTGGAATATGCATGCTTAACCTGCTCTACTAACCACAGTGTTTTTGCTGTACTGTCCTTTACATTTTGCTCATTAATTTACCTTATTTAATTCTTCTTCTATATAAGTATTAGTAATTGATTAGCACTGCCTGTTATCATTCTTTGATTGGCTGTTCCTCTAGAAAAGCTTTGGATCTATTTAAACCTTTCTCTCCATTAGAAAGGTAACCTTCCTTGGATCTGGTCTGATTCTTTCTAATAAGAATGTAAATCCTTGCTTGTCCAGTCCACAGAATCATTTCCTTCACCTTGCAAAAAAGTAAGGTATTTTCTGAAGATTTTGATAAAGGAAGAAAGGAGAACATGACAATATATATATGCAAATCAGGCAAAATTGCACAAGTGATACTTTAATGCATGACAATTTACCACAAAGAATGAGAACTGCATTAAATGATGGTGGCTACTGCTTTTTGCATGTTGCTTTGTTACCTGTTATAATAATTTTGTGTCTGAAATTATTCTGGCTTGAAAGGATTTTTGCTGGAGAAACTCCACTCAGGGGACATGTGAATGAGGTTCCTTTCATGTCACCAAGATCTTTTCCCACCCAAGTTGTCCCTATTGATCTACTTGCAATTTCTTGTTTTCGAACTGCTAGGTTGGCAGAAGCTGGAACAGAGATGGACACTCAAACCATCATGCAGTATCTTGGTCTCGAACTTGATGGCTTTCCAGCTAACAAGGTGAACTTCTTAACCACAGAGCCACCGCAGCCCTATTAGAAGCACTATAGGAGTATTTGTGTATAGGAGTTTGATTCCCCACTGTGCCTTCAGGGAGAAGAGTCAACGTTTGTAATCAGGGGAAGCTGCATGGTCCCAAGTCCTCCCAAAAGAAGGGAACGGTAAGTCACTTTGTGCATTCTTTTTCTAGAAAAGGGTTGCAAAGTCAGAACTGACTTGATGGCACAATTGTTCTGTGCTTGTTTTCTTAGTCTCAAAGGAGGAAAATGCTGGTTCTGCAGAGAGACAGTCTTCAGCAATTACAGAGATCCCAGTGAGAAAATATAGAAGTCCTTATCTTGCTCTTCCCTGGAGGTAGATAACATCACAGGGCTTCATAATTGCTCATCAGGTAGCTTTACTGAAACAAGATGGCCTAAATCAAAGAGAACTGGGGAGGGAGAAGTGTTGGCTACATTGACAAATAACGTAGAAAACGTTCTAGAATTGGGTCAGGCAAATTTACATTATGTTCCATTGACCACACAAAGTGAATCTGCATGGAGTCCTCCACCTCCCAGTTTGTAGGTCTTTCTTCCACCACTGGGACTTCTACTTTTTTGATAGTGAATGCATTTGCATCCATTCAGGTAGTGTGATTGCTTGAGGAAAATTTGGAAGGGTTTATTAATGTTTTATTTAGAATCCTTTCTCCCAGCTAGGTAGCAGGGAGAGAAGCAGGGCAGCAGGGAAACTGGCTGCTATTTGAATCCACTTCTCCAAACTGGATATAAGCTTTCTTTTCAGGCAACTAAAGGTGGGGGAAGGAGTTAGGAGCTGGTAGAGAGACAGGAGAAAATTTTCAGTCAGCATTGTTTCCAGCTTTTTAAGATAAGGTAAAGGTCACCCTTGCTCGAAAGCCAGTTGTATCTGACTCTAGGGTATGGTGCTCATCTCAGTTTATAGCCAAAGAGCCAGCACTGTCTGCATCTGCAGACGGTTCTATGGACATGTGGCATGACTTGATGCATAGAATGCTGTATACCTTCCTACCCAAGTGGTCCCTATTTATCTACTTGCAATTTCTTGCTTTCAAACTGTTAGGTTGGTAGGAGCTGGGACAGAGATGGAAGCTCACTCCATTATGCAGGACTCAGGTCTCAAATTGCTGACCTGTCAACCTTCTAGTCATCAAGTTAAGCATCTTAACCACTGAGTCTCCACAGTCCTTTTAACTGTTGTAGCCTTTTACTTAGACAGGTGCAATGTCTTGAGAGAAATATGTAAATACAGGTTGAATCAGAGGCATTTGTGCAATTCATGGGCAAATGGAGCAAATAAAAGGAGTAACACCACAAATAATCTTTTGTATCACGGCCTGCATTCATAGGGTTAAAAAAAGGGCAGGAATTGGAACAGAAGAAAGGCAAAAATGAAAATAAGGCTGTAGACTGAGCTCCTGGTGGAAAAGAAGAGTGGCAGTTCAATCACCCCAGTTCAATAAGCCCAAGATCTCCCCTGGACACTCCAGCCACTTAAGTACTTGGGAGTTTCCAGACTGAGATTATCACATGGCAGCTTCCCTGCCAGCCATTTTGCAGAGCCATCTAGCAAAGAAAGGGCTGGGACTGCAGTGGCTTTAGTGGTTAACCCGGAAGGTCGGCAGGCCAGCATTTTGAAACCCAAGTGCTGCATGACAGAGTGAGTTCCCGTTGTTTGTCCAAGCATCTAACAACCTGGCAGTTCAAAAGCAATTGCAAGTAGATAAATATGTACTGCTTATGTGGAAAAGGTGACAGCGTTTCTGTGCGCTCCAGCATCGAGTCATGCCCATGGAAATGTCTGCAGACAATGCTGCTATTTGGCTGTAAATGGAGATGAGGATCACCCCCCCCCCCCAAGTCAGAGATGACTAACTTTTGAGCACACAGTGCTGTCTATATACCCCTGCAACAGTCTTCTTTTTCCTTGTTCAGCTTAGTTTACTAAACTTTACTGAAATATGTATTAGGATTAAATGTATTTGTTGTTTCTTGAGCTCTTTATTTTAAAGGTTAAAATTTGTTTCATGTGTAATTTTAAATTGGGTATGAATTTGGCTGTCTGGATAAACCATTTACACTTCTATACCACCCCATATAGAGCTTAGTGCATTCTCTGGTCGGTTCACAAGTTAATTAGCATTTTGCCCCAAACATGCTGTGGACTCATTTTATTGACCCGGGATGAATGGAAGGCTGAGTCAACCTTGATCCCCATCAGGATCAAACTGATAACATTATCATCTGTGGTAATTTTGGGGAAATTAATTTTTCATTCAGAAACATCACTGCTGATGATATGACAAGCCCTGGATGTTGTAAGTTAACCAACTGGATTTCACCTTGGGAGGCAGTAGTATTCATCTCACCATCAGCAAACTGGTCCTTTCAACATCTCTAGCAAAGCTTTAAAAACTGTTCTCAGGAGAGCTAAAAATATCTTCTCAGATACCAAGAAAGGTACACACAAGAAGATCAAATTAAGAGAGATAAAGAACATAGTACAGAGTACAATATCATGTTTCTATTGCAGCCGAGCCATCTGGATTTTTTTTTTTGTAATGATGCTAACAAATATTTTCCTGCAATAAAATATGTTTTTCCAGGGTATTCTCTTTTATGAAAACATAATAATCACTAGATAAAACTCACAAGATAAACTAGACAAACAAGGAATATAGAAGCTCTACAAAACTAAAAATGCCACAACCTTGTTTGTAGAAGGGGGGCTTCTGCTTTACTTACTCCTGGAAGGCCTTCATTTAGATTGATGAAAGGGCTGTTATTGATTAGGTAACAGACATATGAAGTTTAATAATAATATGCAGGAGATAAATGAATTTGCCTTAGAATGTAACTGGCCTATAAATAGAGAGTGGCAATGCCATTAGTTCATTAAAGGCCTTGGAGAAGTGCAAGCTATTCCAATTAACATTTTACAAAGTGGCTGTAGTGTGTTAGTTATGAACCAGCATTTGTCATTTTCCTTTCAGCAATTAAATGATACCTAATTCCCCTGCTGGGCTGGAGTTGTCTCTTTTGATTGCCTTCAAACCCCTGAAGAAGTGATTGCCTTAGTCAAAGAAAGGTGTTTGTGTGTGTGCATGTACATGAGAGTGAATATGTTCTGGTTTTATTTGTTGGCTGTTGTAGCTGTTGCTTCAAATGAAATTAAAAAACCTCTTCCCAGCATGGGTGAGTGTGGTGCTTTGCCCGACAGTAGAATTAAATATCTGTTAGTTTGCTACATCTTCCTTAACATTGACTATTGGCCTTGTACCAGATGACTTGGGTATTTATTTATCAAACAGCCACTGAGTCTGTAGATCTAAATTAGGGGCTTATTTGAAATACTTAAAGTGCACCCATTACTGTTTGCCCTCAGTGAAAATCCAAGTTCTGGTTACATCCCTGCTTGCTAGGATTAGGACTGTCACAATATTTATTTAACGAGATGAAGCATGCTAAGCCATGCTGCAAACACTGCAGTGCCAATGAGAAGGGAATCCTACAGCTCTCTAGTGCTTCTGTTGCAGTATGTGATCTTACTCCCCGACCCTTTTCAACCCTGCCTTTTCCATCCATTCTGCTGCTTCCATACTAGACCTCCTATTCCTGATTGAAATAAGCCACAATTCTCTTCATCCAACCCACTTATTTGATTTGTTCATAAGAACTGGTGTCAATGCACTTGGGATACACAACCCATCACATTGTGCCCAAAAATGTTTTAACAGCCTAATCAGCTTTTGGCTAACAAAGTTCACAGGAGGACAAATCAAAATGGCACAAAGCAGAGCTAGGCATGCAGTTTGAAAGACAGTGGTTTAGGAAAAAGGTAGATGAAATATAAGAAAGTTTGATTGTAAAGCATGCATAACCATGGAGCATTTTTAGCCCTTAGAACCACTTATCTGCCTGGGTCTGTAGTTAAAAATGGATATATTCTTCTGCTTCCCACACCTTCATTCTTCAATGAATTGCATCTTACCTTAAGCCATATGCTTGTATAGTACCTGTTTTCATTGTAGTCTTTCTTTGAGTGTTCCCTTGTGTGTTCCTGGAGGCAAAGCCTGATGCTAGTTGGAAAACTGTACTGAACTTCTCTCTTTGAGGAACTTCAGTGAAGAATAATTAATAGTTGGCATCCCTTAGGGTCATTCAGTTACTCTGGAACAACCTAAAATATATTTTGAACTTCTCTTTAGGTGAAGTCATGTTCACAGATGTGCTTGGTTATGCATATCTGAATGAGTGAATCTGACTCTTATCTGTTACTTATTATGAATGAATGCCCAAAATTCCATTGGTTATATCTGCTGATGTGACACAACTGGCATGTACCTCACTGGTGAGTTGCCCCAAGTTAAGAAATCAATTCAGATATGTGCTGTTGTGTGTCAAGTCCTGTGACTATGTACAACAGCAAATGCCTATACAGTATTAACTTCTTAATTTGCAGTTACAGTACTGTACTTGCCAACAAGGGCTATGCCAACTGTTTTGTCAGCTGGTTTATATAAAAGGATTTTGGTCAATGTTTTTGGGGTTTTTTTTTACCATGCCCCATGCTTCTTCATGCATGTTTGTGTATGTGGTTGACCTTTTGTGGATAGAGGTAAAAGATGGCTTTTACATGTTGTGTCAGAAGCAACCTATTGTTGAATTTTCTTGGATCACATTGACTTATTCTCCTTTGAGGATGTCAAGAAGGTATTGAGAATTGTATGAACATGATATATAATTTGCTCTGTCCCCTTCACAGCTGACAATGGTCTATCGCATGGAACTTCATAGTGTTTTGATCAAGAAGCTCCCTTGTGCTTTGAAAAATGTTGCTATTCAGCCATCTGAGAATTTAAGAAAGAAAAGAAAAGAAGATGTAGCTAACTTGAGGGAAGCTCAAATCTTTCCTTTTGAAACAATTGACTGAGCATTTGAAATCTGAACAATAACAGCCATTTCCTCAGGATAGTTCAGTCTGACTTCTGACCTGAGTGTAGACTGAAGCTGTTTTAAGGAATAGGCGTAGATCATTGTTTCCCAAATGTTGGGGTTGGGACTTCAATTCCCAGAAGCCTAAGTCAATTCCCCAAAGCACTGACCAGCCAATGTACTGACTTAGGCTTCTAGGAATTGAAGTCCCAACCCCAACATTTGGGAAACACTGGCGTAGATCACATGTTTGCTTTGAAACTGACTGGGGGAAAAGTCTCTCCCCTAGCCTTCCTGAACTTGTCAATAGCCACCAAACAATTTACTTGTGGGTTTCAGCTCGCTGAATCCCCCAGCCACCATTCTAGAAGTTGTATCCCCGAAATAACTTTCCAACATCTGACAGTTATAGTTCTAACATAGTATAATGCTAGTCCGTTGGGGTACTCTAGTGGTTCTAGTTACTCCCCCCCCCCCCCAATAAAAAAAGAGATGTTGCTTGAGGAAGCTGTAAAATTCAGGATGTGCAGTTCCTAAAGCTTGATGCTACATCAACTGCTTAACACAGATAATTCAGAGTTTGGTGCTGAGTCAGAAGTGAGAACTCCACAGAAGGCATATGGTCTACTCTACAGTCTATAAAGGTAAAGATCACCCTTGCTTGAAAGCCAGTCATATTCAACTCTAGGGTTCAGTGCTCATCTCTCTTTCATAGCCAATAATAATAATAATAATAATAATAATAATAATAATAATAATAATAATAATAATAATAATAATAATAATAATAATAATAATAATAATAATAATAATAATAGCCAAAGAGCCAGTGCTGTCTGTGTTTGCAGACATTTCCATGGTCATGTGGCAGGCATGACCAGACACTGGAGTGCACAGAACGCTGTTTAGCTTCCCACTGAAGTGATCCCTATTTATCTATTGGCAATTTCCTGCTTTTGAACTGCTGGGTTGGCAGGAGCTGGGACAGAGATGGGAGCTCATTCCGTCCTGCAGTATTCGGGTATCAAACTGCTGACCTGCTGCCTTCCAGTCCGTATCTTAGCCACTTGAGCCACTCCATGAGATATTTTGCTGTTCTGAAGAAGAGAGCCTGGCAGACCACCACACCATAAAAATTTAAATACACGCTTGAAGAACTGGCCTTGAACCATGAAAGCTCATGTAACATTTTGTTTTTCTTAGTGATCCAATAAAGGTATCACCTCCTCCTGCATCTTTTGCATCTTTCCATTTTCTTAGTTTTATTCATTCATTCATTCATATTTATATGCTGCCCTACTCACCAAATCGACTTAGGGCAGATTGACATGACATAACAGAATATTAGAACATCAATCTAACAGTTAAATTATCAAAAATCAAGACCATCCCCTAAAAATACAGATTAAAAATTTAAAAGATTCAACAAATTAAAAGATTAATAGGATTAAGAGGTTAAAAGATTAAAAATTAACAAATTAAAAGATTAAGGGAGAGGGGGGACTCAGATTAACCAATAGGCTGGAGTCATCATGTGGCCAGCACCCCATATCTGCCCCACCAGCCATGTTCCTCTTGGGTTCTATTTTCTCTATTGTCTAGTCAGTGACTTCCAAGTAATCCAATTCTCCATGTCGTCAGGGGCTAGATTTTCCTGGAGTTCCATCAATTTTAAGAGGTGGTTAGTTCTTCCCTTCCATTTTATAATCCTGAAATTCTGTGTTTTTCCTTCAAGAGTGACAGATGTTCAGAGGAGAAAATGTCTTTGGCTTTATACTGGGAAAGGCAAGATGGTGGCCAAAGAAGTGACTGCACATTTGTTGGGCATGTTTTGAGTCTTTCACTGTTAGCTGTTATCCCCCTCCACATGTCACTGGGCACAATATGTGATAGACAGTTAATTTTATCAATAAGGGTTGGCTTCATATACCCAGTAATGATTCTACAATTTTCATTGGCCAAAATCCTATTGTTTAGCATATTAAATCATGCTGGAGGGGGTTCACTGGATTAATGGGGATTTAGTGAGTCAACTCTTTTATATGTTCCGTTCATTCCTCTGGCAGTGATGGGATGTAACAGGTTTGCACCAGTTTGCCAGAACCGATTGTAACTTTTCCCAGTGTCCTGGAGAACCAGTAGCAGCTTTTGGGGGGGAACCACCTTCGGGGCTTACCTTTTCACTGTATGCATGCCTACAGTGCTTGGCGCATATGCACGGCCTCCTTGCTGTCCTCCCAAGCGGGGAGGAGGAAGAGAAATTGCTAGCCTGAAGCTCCCTATAGCCTGTTCCCCAGGATAAGTGACTCACCTTTGGATGTGGTGAGTCTGTGTGTATTTTAATGTGTATTTAATACCTTTACCTATATTGATGTACTACCACAGTTCCTAAAAAGGCCTGGTGGCCTGGCTTGAGGTTTTTAAGCAAAGTTTTGGAGTTACCTCATCAATAAGCTACACCTGTGCTGTTCCAATTGGAGAACCCTTAAGGAGGTACAGGTGTTTTACATTTACATTAAGGCATATTATCCTAGAGAAATGGTTAGGTAAAGACTTAGTACCTAACTTCTTTAACTGTTGAAAAGTTGCAAAGTGCCAAAATGAAGCCATCTTGTGGTGAGTTCATTCTGTAGTTCCTTCCATCTGACCTAGTGTGAGAAAGATTAGCCAGAATAAGTTTTAAGCTCTGGTTTAAAAGCTCTGGTTGATTTGTGTTTGGGGTGGCTGTATTTTAATGTATTATTTATTTATTTATTTATTTATTTATTTATTTTATTTACGGGTTTGTGTTGTGGGTGGGTGGGCGGGTGGGTTGAGGTGTGTGTGTGTGTTTATTTTTATTTTATTTTATTATTATTATTATTTCTTTGGCCCCGCCCACAACATCATGACATCATGACGTTAGCTCTGCCCATACTGTGATGATGTCATGGTGAGGTAGTAAATTTTTTTACATCCCACCACTGTCCTATGGGCCTACTCTAACTATGACTTATTACGCTAAAGTAAGTAACAGGATTTTGGCCACAGCGTATAGTGCCTTGTACCTGAGAAGAGCAGTCTATTCAGACTGTGAAAGCACGTCTATGGATATCTTCCATGTCTATGGTAGATACTGCAGAGTTGTGACTTTAGCTACTGAGTGGAATGGATACTTCAGTAAACCTAAAATATAGCAAGGACATCAAACCCAGTTAGTTCCCAGACATCTTGATTCCAACAGTTGTTTGAAAAATAGTTCAGCCTGAGGGTCAAATTCCTCTACTGAGGCATGCATAACTGTTGATCAGTGGTGCAGCTACAGGAATATAAACCCCACAGAAAATGAGAAAATGCATTGAAATAGAGCTTAGACAGAGACTGCAGCTAGCAGAAGATTAGAGGTCATAAATACTTCAGCCAAAAAGGACTCCGAGACTCAGTAGCAACTCATTGTGCTGAGACCATTTATGTACAACCATATATTCTGTTCCTTTGCTTCCACCTTCATGGGCCTGTCAGGAAGAGGTCCCTGCTTTAGATTCAGAGGCTGGAGAAGCAAATTTTTATTCTCTTTAATGTTTCTGCAACTTCGGGGAAATGCCATTTTCTTCAATACAGTACAACCCAAAAGAACTGCAGTGCCTATTAAGATATTCCTCTAATCCTGTGTCAAGTCCACTGCATCAGAGTTAATGCCACAGAGTGTGTCTTCATCAACAATGCAGTATCCCTTATAGCAATTTTATTTTGCTTTGCTTTGAAGATAAAGGCAATTTATTCAGTTTTGCTCTCTGGCCAGGATGCAGCAAAAGAAACATACCTTTTTTAAAATTATTGCTGGGAATATTATTATCTGTCTAGCTATTTCTTTCCCGGTACTGTAAATGGTTCTCAGTGGCTATTCCTGTTTCATATGTAAAATGAGGAGCCTGGGAATACTGTTGGGTGCTAACTGGCTGAGATCCCAGGACTAAAATGTAAAGGTCCAATAAGGGAGCCCTGGAACACTTTAAAAAAAAAATTTTTTTTAGAAGAGAAACAAGCAATAAGGTGCATGCAACAGGATAACCTCAAAATAAAACCATCTTATTTTTAGTCACAGGCCTAATTAACAAAACATAGGCATGGGGATATTAATCCACCACCATCTGCCTACACAGGCACTGCTTGGGGGTGTATGCCTATGAGAGTAATCGGCCTCGCCAAACACAAAAGACAAAACACAAACATCATTACGTGTGGCCAATGCTAAAATAACAAGTTAACAAAATACCAAAGCTTGGAAGTAACAGGTTACTTATTATCTATAACTATTTCCTTTAGACCATGGTTCCCAGTGTGGGGCCCATGCCCCATGAGGGACTTCAATTCCCAGAAGCCTAAGTCAGTACATTGGTTGATCAGTGCTTTAAGGAATTGACTTAGGCTTCTGGGAATTGAAGTCCAAAAAAAAAAAAAGGTTGAGAAACACTGCTTTAGACAGTGACTTCCAAATACCTTCTCCACCTTCTTCCACAAGTTCAATTCCACACAATGTGAACTGCAATATTTCCACTGTGGTGTCCTTCCTCCTCTGAAAACTGACTATACGTTTCATGACAAATTTGCTAACTACGATATATTCACTTTATTTCACAGAACCTAAGAAGAACTTTTGAAAACTGGCCCTGCTTCCTCCTCCTCCTGTTCATCTTCATTCATCGGATCCAGGAACACAGACAGGGAAACCAAATATTCATTCATTCATTCATTCATTCATTGGATTTCTATTGCCACCTTCTCACCGAAGCGACTCTGGATGGCTCACAATCACCATAAAAACATACAAATATAAAACATCCCCACAACAATCAAATCACAAAAACATTTAACATTTAAAAACTGTTAAAATACCCTCCCAACAGCCACAATGAATTAAAACTGAAACTAAAAATCCAAACGGCCTTCATATATGCCGGGGTGGCTGCCCCACCTCCAGCACCCCACATCTGCTGTGCCAGCCAGGTTTTTAGACCCTTTGTAAAGGTCAATAGCCAGTGGTGGGCTCAAAAAAAATTACTACCACACTGTGGGTGTGGTATGGTGGGCATGTCCAGGGGAAAGCCCTGCATTGCACCTGAATTAGGACTACTTTATTTCAAAACTTGGATGGGCAAGGCCAGCCAGAATTTCTGATACCAGTTCTGGCAAACTGGTGCGAACCTGCTGATACCCACCTCTGTCAATAGCTATATCTTGATATGATGTTTGAATATTTTTGTGACTCACTCTCTAAAACTCATACCTGACAATGCTATTATTTAGAATTAATAGGCAGCATACAAATATTCCACCCAAACTATCCTATACAATCTTATTGACAGGAACACTGTTGATCTATAGCCAGCTGTGATTGACTTGCATTGCTTGGAGGAGGGATTCCGATAAATCCTTTCAGGATAGAATTCAAGGAGAGACTCCTGAAAATCTGGGAATATATCTGTCAGCCATTTAATGGGTGTGTTGGACCTAAATAAATCTACTTCAAATGCCATGTGGGTAGGGAAGTGTGGGTAGGGAAGAAAGTTCTCTACATTTAGGGAAATAGCATTTACCTGATATAACATGATTAGAGAGCTTTATTTCTATATCTTTGTTTTTAAAACTTTATAAAAACTATGTAACTATTAATAGTGTCACAAAGTTCTCTCAGCTACATCCTGCCAGCCACAGTTCATGAAATGCCTTGGGAACAATGCCCTATCATGTTGCATTACATCACATTATACTGCTCACAAACCATCCCAGGAAATGTGTTTGGTGGGAGAGAGAACTTCTGTCTCTTTGAGAAGAACAAGGCTTTTAAACCAATTTACCAAACTTGGAATGGAAAATATGACTATTTTTGTAAGGCTGAGTAAAATACGTGGTATCAATTCCCACCCCTCCCCTGACTTGATAACATCAGCTATGTTCTCATTCCAGAAATAAGAAAATATTTAGTGGGGTGGGGTGGAGGAAATACTCTGAGGAATCTCAGCCCAAGCTTACATGTAAATATCAAACTTAAAGTTCTCAGTCCACTGGACTGGGAAGATCCTGTAACCATAGCAACAAGAAAGGCAAATAAGCTGTTTAAGGCCATATAGAAATGGTATGGCCTGGTTGTCATGGTGAAAGGTGTTGCAGAGTGTTGAATGTATGGTAAAATTCCCTTTAGCTGCACAGTAGAAGTACAAATACCCACAGCTACAAATCTTCCAAAGTCCACCTCTTTCTCATTAACTGGTTCTCACAGTCTCAGTAACTCACTCTGAGACATTTTTTGAAGGATAAAAACATTTCTTTACTTAATTACAGTCATGTGTATGGTGGTTTCTTCATTGCATGTATGCGTACATGCATGCCAGCAAGCAATCTATCAGATCAACAGCAACAACCAACACCAAACAACAAAGAGAGGGAAAGAACACAGAGCAGAGAGAGGTGAGGCTCTCTTTGAATTCAGAGGCAGGAAGAAATAATTGGTTAATAATGGTTAGGTTGTTACTCCAGTCCAGTAAATTCCTTTCCAATCACTCCAGCTACTGATAGCATACAAGATTGTTATAAAATTCAAATACATACTGCATAACGAACACATCGCATAGTGAAAAATTTGCATAACAAAGTGTTCGCTATGTAAGGAAGATAACCCACATAATGGAAAAAAAAGTTCCTTATGCGGGGGGTTTGGAAAATAGGGTACACCCACTCAATGGGAACACCAATAATGAACTTTTCCCCCATTATGCATGGTATCTCCCATAGGAGGTAACCACATAATGAAAAAACTCATAGCAAAGAGCTCCATGGAACGGAGTTTTTCTGTTATGTGGGGTTCTACTGTATTAGGAATTGAAATCCCTTCCTCCTGGATCTATGATCATTCAGTGCAAGGCTTGGCTATCTGTCCCATAAGATTTGAGGCCAGGAAGAAGAGAACAGAGAAGCTAGAAGCCAGGTGAAGAATTGGTGAGTGTCTAAAATGATCAGGCAGACAATCACAGTTCTCAGCTATTACTGACTCTGGAGATTAAAAAAGGAGAACATTATTTTGATGCTATATATCACAAAGCCACTTTTTACTTATGCCAACCTTATGAATTAGTGGCCTCTAAAATGTCTTGCCATTTCTTAGTGTTAGGTTTAAAAGGTTGACGAATCATATATCTATTTATACCAGTCTGGCCAGGTTACCCTGCTATTGTAATAAAGTAGACCATACTGCCAGCGACTCAACACCCATTGTCAGGTGACAATTAACCTGACAACCCTGAGTACTTGGTGGTGAAGTCTACAGAGAAGGATGATGGTGATGGTCCCCAAGTGGATTAAATCCCACTTGAATCCATCTTGATGGATGCCAGCAGCTTCATCAATACTGACCTGGGCTCAGGACCAGAAAGTGACTCATGGAACTGGATCAGTAGTATGGGTGTCATGCTGCAATGTGGAAGGCAAATTGAAGGCCACTGCATCATATTGTTCCCAGGACAATCTTCATGGCTGATTGCCTTGATTATAACCAATATTCATAATCGGATACAGTTGTACCTCGCTTCAATAGCATAATGTGTTCCACAGGATTGCTCTTTAAGCAAAACACCACTGAAAGTGACCAATTGTGACTTCTGGCGGGGCGGGGGGGGGATTGCGAACACCAATTTATTTGTTAAGCGAGTTTTTAGTAGGTTTTTGTTGTTAAGCGAAGTGAACATTCAGATAAAATTCTGCTCTTTAAGCGAGTTACTCTTTAAGTGAGGTGCTCTTTATGCGAGGTTTGACTGTACAGCACTTGAAGAAGAAGATATCCATTTATTGTCAATTTCTCATATTCAGTTCTTTTTCATGCTGCCTTTATTTTTTAGGATTATTGTTTTTTCCAGTGATTTTTTTTCTTTTCATGATATGCTCAAATTCTAATAATCTCTGTTTAGTCATTTTTACTTCTAGAGACAGTTCAGGCTTGATTTGACATAACACTCATTTATTTGTATTTCTTGTGATCCATGGTACATATATATAAAGCTGTCCGCCAACACTATATTAAAAAAAGCTCCCCCCCCCCTTATTGGCTTTTTTCAGTGTCCAACTTTTACATTCATGCATTGTAACTGGGAATACAACATCTCAAATGATCTTGGCCATTGTGTCCTGTGACACACCCTTACACTGGATGAGCTTTTCTAGTTCCTTCCTTGTTGCCCTTACAAATCTGTCTTCTGATTTCATGGCTTCAGTCCCCATTTGGATTGATGATTCAGCAAAGATACATAACATATTTAACAATTTATATGTCTTCATTGTCAACATTAAAGTTATGTCATCCTTCTGTAGCAATTATTTTTGTCTTTTTAATGTTCAGTTGTAATCCTGTTTCTGTGCTTTCTTTCTTTCACCATCTACAGTTGTCAGATAAGTTCATTGCTATTTTCTGCCAGTAAGGTGGTGCCATCTGCATAGCTTAAGTTATTGAAGTGTCATCCACCAATTTTCACTCATCATTAATGAGTTAATAATGTGTCATCTGTGAAAACAAAACAAAACTACTATTGCTGCTACTGTTACTACTTTTTTACACCTGATCGTTTTAAGCCATGTTAGGATATTTTTAGCTGAAGAGCAAAGTAAAAAGCTTAATTACACAATTCTACCACATTCCCTTTTGGTTGGGAATGAGGGCAGGTCTTTGGGTCTCCTTGAGGATGCAAGATTTCCAGGCAAGGTAGAATTTTTGATCCAATTGTGTGTAAAAATTTGCTTTCTAGACTGCAACTTTCAGAATCCTACAAGCCTCTGTTTATGGGACAATAGGATGAGAGGTCTAAAAATGGTAAATTCCACACGTGGTGCTTAGCGTGATGTACTAAACTTAACCTTCAAGATAAGACAGAGACTAAGCTGTGATAACAGTATCCCCAAGGCTTTGTTTCCCTAGCAGCATCAAGGCATCAATGGCATACTGTGCATCATATTGAGTTTGTTCTGTGGCTTGCTCCATTCTTTACAAAACTGTTCTTTGCTTCTATTTTGCCATGCTTATTTACTACAGTCACTGAAAACTGTGCGAAGGAAGCAATATACTTACTTTTCTGTCTGCCCATCTGTCTATCGGCTTGCCTGCCTATCCAAACATCAAATAATAAACAAAGAAAACAGTTTTATCTGTCATAAAATAACAATCGAAATCAATCATAAAACAGCAACTCTTAAAACAGAAGCACATGAAAACAAACAAATGAATAGGTCATAAAACAGTAGCTCAGCAACTCTCCGCCCTGAAACCTAGCACAATAAACACATCTTTATTAAGCTCCTAAATTTCAGTAACTCAATATATGCAGGTTTGCAAAATAGTGGGGGAAGGAATTCAACAAGCAAAGCTCGTCCTCTGTTAATTTAAGTAAGTTGCAAAGCAAATTAAAATTAAAACAGCAAAAGGAACCATGATTGTTTATCAGGAAAAAACCCACAACAATTATAATAATGTGCAATAACTTTATTAGATCTTGCAAGCATTAGGTAAGAACTTCATTAGGATCTAAAAAATTGTCACAAATATATCCAAGCTTTTTTGTTCTCTAAAATTCTTCATTAGTTTAGGAGGCACAGAAAAGAGGGGAATGGGGGACAAAACAGGAAAGTTTAAAAAATAGACCAGATATTTTATCTGTGATGTCTACTGTTAACTTGGCAGAGGCTGAAAAGGAAATGAACCAATATGTACAGACATTGGGTTAATGCATAATGGGATAAAGAACTGACATATTACGATGTGTTACATCTCTGAGCTGCAGCCAACAACTGGTGTTTTCAGGAATGGAGACCAGCTGTCCATTCTTGAAAGATGGCACATTTTTGTCCCATTTAGGTATTGCCCAACTAGAAATTGCTTTTCAACAGGGTTTGAGTTAGTAGCTCCAATAGGAAGTCCTATTGACATGAATGGAACCAGTGCAGACTCTGTGACTGAATTCCCCAGAACTGAAAGAGCTCATAGTCTCGTGGCAGAACATTTCTTCAGAAAAAAAAGAGCTGAGAAAGCCCTCCTATTGGGACCATAGAAGGCAGTGGGTAGTCAGACCATACTGTTCTGAAATAAACAGACTGATGCTGTAAGCCACTTTACACTCATTTGAAGGCCTGCAGGCTAGGATGACATGCTTAATCAGAGCTTGGAAAAGTAACTTTTTGGGAATGCAAGCATGAGGATCATCTGCTAGTCACTTACCACCTCTACCTTTATCTCTGAACTGCCATAGTGTTAAAACTTTAAAGACTAAACTGCTATATTTTTATTGTTAGCTTTTGTGGATCAAGTCCACTTTTTCAGACAGAGTGAAACTTACAGGCATGGTTTTTCTACACCAAATTCAGGGGGTCAAAGGGAGAAGGGTGTGGTCAAGCAAGATGACAGACAAGCAAGCACAACAATACAGCTTCACACAGCCATTAGCAACAATAGATTATTAGCTCTAAATGATTCCCTTTCAATCTCAAGGTTGCTGAGAAAGCCCATTCTGGTCTCTGATCAACCTTTGACCTGCATGTCAGAAAACAAACAAAAACACTGTACCTGGTTACTTTCTGTCTTGCTAAAGAGAATTGGCAGGAAGGCTGTGATATAATATATAAAATCATATAGCAATCTGTGTATCAAATTTGATAATGTCCCAGAAACCCGTCGCAGGGGTCTAAATATTAGTGAAGGGTTTCTGGGACATTATTAAATTTGATAGCCACCCTGCAGCTACAGAGGCAGGGGTGGTGTGGCTGGAAAGCTGACGGGGGGCTCCCCTGTTGGCTTCCCCAGCCACCCCACAGCTACGGAGGCAAGGGCGAGTGGCTAGGGAAGCTAACAGGGAGTCCCCATCAGCTTCCCCAGCCACCCTGCAGCTGTAGATCGGGTCCTCTGATCTCCCTGGAGCAGTCAGGGGGATCAGAGAGCCCGACATGGGTTTTAAAAAGTCCATTTTAACCCATTGCGGGCTATCTGCCCCTCTCCCACTCCAGGGAGATCAGAGAACCTGATCTACAGCTGTTTCTGGGCTTCCCCGATATCCCCAGCCAGTGGAGCAAGCCAAAACATTAGGGTTCGAACCCTGATGTTTTTGCTTGTTGCACTGGCCGAGGATGTTGGGGAAGCCCAGAAACAGCTTGGATTGGGTCCTCTGATCTCCCTGGAGCAGGTAGGGAAGTCAGAGAGCCCAACATTGTTTTTTTAAAAACATGTCCTTTTTTTTTTTTACTCATTTCAGGCTCTCTCACCTCCCTGCTTGCTCCAGGGAAATCAGAGGACCCGATCTAAGCTGTTTCTGGACTTCCCCGACGTCTTCAGCAAGTGCAGCAAGCCAAAATGTCAGGGTTCGAACCCTGATGTTTTGGCTTGCTCTACTGGTTGGGGACGTCAGGGAAGCCCAGAAACAGCTTGGATTGGGTCCTCTGATCTCCCTGGAGCAGACAGGGAAGTCAGAGAGCCCGAAATGGGTAAAAAAAACCATGTCCATTTGTTTTACTCATTTCAGGCTCTCTCACCTCCCTGCCTGCTCCAGGGAGATCAGAGGACCCGATCTAAGCTGTTTATGGGCTTCTCCCACCTCCCTGGAGGCTGTAACAAGCCAAAATGTCAGGATTCGAATCCTGACATTTTGGTTTGTTGCAGGCTCCAGGAGGACGGGGGAACTTCAAAAATAGTGCACATCAGCTCTAGGGAGGTCGAATCCTGATGTTTTGGGTGGTTACAGCCTCCAGGAGGGTGGGGGAACTTTGGAAACAGCTTGGATCGGGTCTTCCAACCTCCCTGGAGCAGGCAGGGGGGTCAGGGAACCCAAAATGGGTAAAAAAAAAAGCCCTGTTTCCCTGGAGGCTGCAGCAAGCCAAAACGTCAGGATTCAAATCCCAACGTTCTGGCTTGCTGCAGCCTCCAGGGAAACAGGGCTTTTTTTAACATTGTGCAATCAATGCATTGGACAACGTTAAAAACTGGATAACGATAAGACTTGTGGAACCAAGTCTCATCGTTATCCGAGGTACTACTGTATATTAAACCTTCCTGCCAATTCTCTTTAGCAAAACAGAAAGTAACAAGGTACAGTGTTGTTGTTGTTGTTTGTTTTCTGACATGCAGATCAAAGGTTGATCAGAGACCAGATTGGGCTTTCTCAGCAACCTTGAGATTAAAAGGGAGTCATTTAGAGCTAATCTGAATAATCTATTGTTGCTAATGGCTGTGTGAAGATGTATTGTTGTGCTTGCTTGTCTGCCATCTTGCTTGACCACACCCTTCTCCTTTTGACCCCCTGAATTTGGTGTATAAAAACCATGCCTGTAAATTTCACTCTTTGTCTGAAGAAGTGGACTTGATCCACGAAAGCTAACAATAAAAAATAGCAGTTAGTCTTTAAAGTGCTACACTGGTTTTTATTTTATTTTGTTTATTTTGTTTTGTTTTCTGATATGCCTGAACCACAGACTAACACTCTTTCTTTATGGGGCAAACCGAGAGGCACAATTTGCACCAACACACACGAGGCTACAGAAAAATACAGTGGTTGAAGAATTTATGCAGACTAGATAATCCCTGATGGGTGGTTTCAAAATGACTCGCATTTTGGCAGGATGATGCGCACTTCAGCTGTGCATCGTGCATACTTTGGTCTTTGAATTGATTTTGAACCTGGCAAAACCGATGCAAATGTAGTGTAGTGCCTTTTGCAGATCAAGGTTCACCCTTAGATGGGGCGGAGGGGTGGGGAATCAACCAGAGGTTGGCAAACAAGCTTGTTGGAAGAGAGCTGCCTGAATCCCATAGCCAGCCATGTTGACTAAAGGATTCTGGGAGTGGTAGTCCAAAAAAGGGAGTCAATATTAGCAAGCCCTGGCTTTCACTTTGTTAAAACACAACCCTGTTTGCCATCAGCATTCTGCTCCTTATCAGTGCCACCACAAGGGTGAGGAAGGATGAATTTTGTATATGGTACAGTGTGTAGTTTAAGGGGTAATTGCTCTTTACATGTAGTGCACATCCAGACTGTGAGGCACAGCATTTCCCTTGATCTGCACAGAGAAGCCTGATGTATGTAAATCCCCCTCTTGTGCTTCTCTGGACCTTTTACTATTATTCTGCCCTCACACACACCCGGCCAGCTCCTTCTTTCCATTCCAAATTTTGACACAAAATTCTTGCTGGCTGCACAGGGCTCTCTCATATATGCAGCTTCTCTTTGTGGCAAATTGGAATTGCTGATGCAGACCTGCTCCGATTCATTCATTCATTCATTTATTTATTTATTTACAAGAATGGGATAAATTGAACCAATAAAATAAAAATAAAAAGCCAAGCCTCCCAGGCCCAGATCCAAGTGGAGGCGGTGGAAAGGAAGAGAACAGAATCTCAAATACGCCTGGCTTATGTTATCCAAATCCCTCCAGTCCTCACATGGATGCCACTTCTTTCCTATTTTAAAACAAGCCAGAGATGAAACATCACTTTTAAAGGAAAATCACAGAGCAAAAACTGTGGATTTTCTGCCATGTACCCACCCCCAAATAACATCTATCTATCATGCTTCTAATATTTTGTGCTTTAGAGCATTAACATAGCCATTTATATAAATTAGCAACCTTTTGCTCAGGTGGTTGCATCACTGTAGCATTACTAATCAAATCACAATAAACCTGGTTTGCTGCTGTATTTATTATAGACCTGTCGTGCCAGTATTAGAGCTCTTACTAGTTGCTACACATTTTTATCCAGTTGGAAATAAACTGGGATGACATTGAAAAGACTTCAGTCTTTGTTCTGGCAGCAGTATAGCACACAAAACTAAAACACTTTTCATCATTTGAAAGCCATTCTGTGAACACCACAACCAGCACACTCCTTTTGACATGAATTCAATTGGGCACTCATGGTGTATAGATTAGAATCGATGGATTTGCTATTGTTCAACTCTCTTCCTGAAAGGCAGGGGAAGCCACACATAAGCTTCCTACAAATCCACCATTAGAATAGAATACATTCATTAAAGGCCACTCAATACTGCAGTTTAGAAGTAATGAAGTATACATAAGGTAGTTACACTTTTTGCATAACAAGGTTGTATCAAAGATACCTTTCCAAAATAAAACAGCATGTAGGAATAAAACTGTTTTACTGATATACAAAGCATGTTGTTGTTGTTGTTGTTGTTGTTGTTGTTGTTGTTGTTGTTGTTGTTGTTGTTGTTGTTGTTGTTGTTGTTGTTGTTGTTGTTGTTGTTGTTGTTGAGTCAAACAGACAAGTCCAACCCTTTGCAATCCCATGGACCACCGCACACCAGCCTCCTCTGTCATTTGCCATCCTCTGTAGTCTGCCCAGATCTACGCCCACCGCTTCAACGATGCCATCTAACCATCTCATCCTCTGCCATCCCCTTCTCCTTTTGCCTTCAAAAGGTATTTCCTTTGCCTTCAATAGGAACTTCCTTTTGTCTTCAGTAGGAACTCTACAAAAAGGACCTCACCATCCCTAATAATCACAATGATGAGGACATTGGACTTGAGCCAGACATCCTAGAGATTGAAGTCAGAAAGGCCCTAAAAAGCACTGCAAACAACAAAGCCAGTGGAGATGATGGTACCCCAGCTGAATTTTATAAAGCCCTAAAAGATGATGGAAACACATTATTGCATTCTATATGCCAGCAGATTTAGAAAACACAACAATGGCCACAGGATTGGAAAAGATCAGTATATGTTCCAATCTCAAAAAAGGGTAATGCCAAAGAATGCTCAAATTATTTAACAACAACTGCTACTGCTACTGCTACTGCTACTGCTACTGCTACTGCTACTGCTACTGCTACTGCTACTGCTACTGCTACTGCTACTGCTACTGCTTGTATGCCGCCCCACTCACAAAGTTATTTTGGGCAGCTAACAAAGATACAAAATATATAGTTACAATTACAAGGTACCACATTATCATAATACAGAAATATTTCAGAACATGTGTGTGTGTGTGTGTGTGTGTGTATCCCAATTACAATTACACTTATAATTACAAAATATTGAGTTATCATGATACAAAATGTGCTTTAAAAAAAACACACGGGGGGGGCATCATAAACCCAACCACTATGTCCAAGGGAGAGTCCAGTGGTGGTAGCGTTGGTGTTGGTGTTCTTATAGCTGGCCGCTCAGGCCGCTCAGCTGTTCCTCCTTCCCTCAGCCGAGGTGGCTGAGGAAAACCAGTGGTGATGGCACTCATGCCACACGCTAGCAAGGTTATGCTCAAGATAATAAAGGACAGACTTCAACAGCATGTGAAGAGAGAGTTACCAGAAGTGCAGGCTCATTTCCGAAGAGGCAGGGGGACAAGAGACCACATTGTCAACATATGTTGGATCATGGAGAAAAGAAAGGAATACCAGAAACAAGTCTACTTCTGTTTCATTCACTGCACCAAGGCCTTTGACTGTGTGGACCACAACATAATGTTGCAAGAAATTAAAGAAATGGGAATACCAGAACACCTTATATGCCTCATGAGAAATCTGTACATGAGTCAAGAAACAACAGTTAGGACAGAATATGGAATGACGGACTGGTTTGGCATAGGAAAAGCAGTAAGACAAAGCTTCATTTTATCACCCTGCTTATTCAACTTATACACAGAGCACATAATGTGCAATGCAGGGATGGAGGAATCACAAGTTGGGATCAAAATTGCTGGGAGAAACATCAACGATTTGAGATACACAGATGATACTACCCTAATGGCAGAAAGTGAGGAAGACCTAAAGAGGCAAAGGTTCAAAGAAGAGAGTGTAAAAGCTGACATGAGACTCAACATCAAGAAAACCAAGATAATGGCAACAGGTCCTATCAGTCCCTTGGAAATAGATGGGGAAGAAGTAGAAGCAGTGACAGATTTTACTTTCTTAGGATCAAAGCTCACTGCAGATGGTGATTGCAGCCATGAAATAAAAAAGGTGTCTGATTCTTGGGAGACAAGCTATGAGAAACCTGGGGAACATCGTGAAAAGTAGAGACATCACCTTACAAACAAAAGTCCGCATAGTCAAAGCAATGGTATTCCTGGTGGTAATGTATGGTTGTGAGAGCTGGACCATTAGGAAAGCTGAGTGTAGAATAATAGATGCCTTTGAGATGTGGTGTTGGAGGAGAGTTTTGAGAGTCCTCTGGACAGTGAGGAGAACAAATAGGTCAATCTTAGAAGAAATCAACCCTGACTGCTTCTTAGAAGATCAAATAGTAAAGATGAAGCTAAAGTACTTTGGACATCAAATGAGAAGAGAGGATTCACTTGAGAAAGCCTTGATGCTGGGAAAGGTGGAGGGCAAAAGAAGAAAGGGGCGGTCAAAAATGAGATGGCTAGATGGTATTGTGGATGCAGTGGACACAGAGCTGGGCGGGCTGAGGAGGACAGAGGTGCCTGGAGGGCAATTGTCCATAGCGTTACAAAGGGTCAGAATCGACTGTGCGACTGAACAACAAAGGTACTTCCAAAAGTTACTTATCAAGGACAATCAATGACTTTTTAGTAGAATTTAGCATTTTCCAGGTTTTATGTCATCTTCCTCAATATTGAGTAGAAAACAAGGTATTGTTCATTGGAAGGGCTAGGCCTGAATTTATTGGCCAAGCCTTCAGCACCTGCCATGGCATACCAATGTCACAAAGGCCCATTCACCCACCAATTCCCTCCCGACACTGATGCTACAGTGGAGGGAAACACCTTTGTTGTGTGCATTTTTCTGTGCCATCAAGTCACTTCTAGTATATGACAATTCTTAATAGGATTTTCCAGATACGTGACATATTCAAAGAATAGTTCACTACATGCCTTTCTCCGATGCATTTCTATAGCCAAGTGGGAAATTGAACCTTAGTCCTGAGTTCTGGTCCAATATATTATCCACTGTGTTGCAGTGTTTTTAATTTTCAAGATGCATCATCTCAGTTGGCTTGTAGCAATAAACTGAGAGCATTCCTGTACATTTGCTGGCATGCCACTGATAACAGTGGAATATATTAATAACATGTAACCAACAAACCTTTTTTTTATGTGGCCGACTCCAAACAAGAGGTAACATAATGAAGTGTTCTTCGCAACTAATTATCCAACTTCTGCTTTTTACCAGAAGCTCCTTCCTTCCCATCATTGTAATTTCTTGCCTACTTGTGCAAGAAACCAAACCACTGTCTTAATGCTGTTTCTATCCTCATTTTCAATTATTATTCAGACTGTTTATATCACTTGCTAGTTTATTGTTTCACCTGGTTTCTAAACTGTGTACCTTTGGGTATTCTTACCTCACAGCATTGGAAACCTATCCTGGTAGGAATGGTTTTACCTAGCAAAATTCAGTTTGGTGAGATTTCCTCTTCCCTCCTCCTTTTATCTTGGTTGAGAATGACTCTGTAGGAAGACAGTAGATGGCTACCATCTAGTTTACTTACTGTCATCTAGGAGGGCACATTGCTAGTCATTTATTTATTTTTAAATGTGATTTTCCAGTATGCTTTAGAGAGATCCACAGAGAATAAATTTCCCCACTATATTTTTCCTGCAAAGCTGTGGAACTTAGTGATTTTTTTTTTAAAAAAATGTGTGACCACTTATCCCACAATCACATAGCAGTAGCTTTGAGGAGAAAAAGGCTAACCTTTCTTGATAAATTTCCTTTTCTCTCTCAAAAGAAGTTTCTCCCTCTTTCTGTGTTCTTTCTGCCTTGTTCACTGCTGGTTCAAGTTCTCCTGCCACCCAGAGCCAGAGAGGAACTCTCCTGGGGAAAAGAAGAGAGGAAGGAGTTGGATGAAAGCAGTAACAACAGCAGCATTGCTTTCCTTCTCTTTGCCACTGCCTTCTCCCTCTACAGCAGTCTTTCCTTTGGTTTTTGGACTTCAATTCCCAGGAGCCCAGGTCAATTCCCTAAAGCACTGATCAGCCAATGTACTGACTTAGGCTTCTGGGAATTGTGCCTCACACTGGGAACCACTACTTTACAGCATAACTGCTTCTCAGCCAACTCTGCAAACAGTGCTTGCCTCTGTGGATCAGATTGTGGCAGATGGGTGGTGGTTCAGCTCCATCATTGTCCTGACGATCCCACTGCCTCACTTTGACTACTGAATGTAACAATCCATTACTCATTAATAGAACCGACAAGTAGGTGGGACTGCATCTGAATCCAGGATTTTAAGCTTGTCTTCTCACATGTCCTGACCTTTATCTAGGCTGTAAGTAAGGTAGTGGATAGCCAAGTAAACACTCCAGTTATTTTTTGTCTTTCAAAAGTATATTGTAGTCAAAGTAAGTTAGAGAACAAAGTTTTAGGAAGCAAAGACTTCTTAGTTTCAAAAGTTCAGAAAGCACATTAAAACAATGAAAACATATCTAATGGGGAAAGGTCTGCCCCCCCCCCCTTAGCTTAAACGCTCCAGCATGACTTACTCAGTGTTGAACACTGGACCAATAAAACATTCTGTCCCCTCCCTCTGGTTTTTATAGCTTCCAACAAGTTCCATCCTCAAGATGACTCCAGCCAATCACTACACAGTATCATATGCCTATCACAAATTAGGCTTCAATTCTCCAAGAACATGAGGCTAGCATGTTTTGACTATCAATCCTGCTGAGGAATGCCCCATACCTTCTCCCACACTTGGGAATCTCCATTACAGATTCAAAGGATGCACACAGGCCCCATTCTAACCATGACATTGATTGTCCTTGGTCTGGCCTTGCTCATGAACTAAAGAGTAAAATCAGTGTGACTCCATCCAATTCCATTCCAGAAAATAAATGTGGAGACATATTTTCTAACCGACCCTATGACCCTGTCTTCTTCTTCCATTTCTTCAAAAGCCAACCAACTGATATGAATTCTTCTTGAAACTAGGTCATGTTGACTTCAGTGGTGTTTTCTCACATGTCACATCAGAACACAAAAGACCCTGCAGTGCATTTACATTACGATTCTACCATAAAGAAGGGTGATAAAAAAAAAGAATAATGGTAACAGTTTGTAACTACAGAGAATGGGTTGACTGCTTTAGTATGTCTTCTACCACAGCCTATGGGCCTGTCGCACTCTGATGGTTTTAAAAAACCTAAAGTGTTGAAATAATGAGAAACTAGTTTTGGGGCCTTGGAAATGCAAATGTAACTAATTTCTAATAAAATATAGCTTCCTAAGCTATTGAATAAGCTTAAGCTGCCAAGAAGTCATGGGAAGCAAGGGTTATTTACTGGAGGCCCTAAAGCAAGACATCTATCATCAGCAGAACTATGTTCTGTAAATAACACAGCACAACAAACATATTTAGTCAATCTGCAGATAAAAGGGAAGATATTATAGAAAGATCCATTGCTTATGTGACAGATTTATTAGACTGTGAACAGAAATTCTGCTCAACAGGAAGAGAAGTAAAAACCATCCAAAAGCTTGCACTCCCAGTCATAAATGCAAAGTAGTGGGACAGTAGAAATGGTACCCAGCCATAATCATAAGTTACTACAATTTGACTTTGCTTATACTCTTTCAGATGCAGTTGCATCTTCTAAGAGTTCATTATATATAGTCAATGACAGCAAAGGCTCTGTTCAGATGCCTTTTTAAAACTATATCATTACATTTGTATCCTGCCTTTCTACTAAAGTCAGTGCAGATGTCAGCTGACAATAAAATGCAACTAAAATAACAGAAATAGATGAATATCTTCTTTTCAAGTGGAGAAACAGATGGGAACTGGTGATCCACATCAGGCCTGTGTTGGCCTGGTGGGATGCTGGGACATGTCGCCACATGCCCCTACTTATAACTTACAACTTAAAGGGCCATGCCACCTCAGCAGTTTCCACTCCCACTTCAGCTCCTCTTGCCGGGCTCCCCTCCGCCCAGTGGGAGAAAGTCTGAAGTTCTTCAGAAGTGGTGTGGAGATACTAATAATTTTGTGTTGTTCATCCCCCTCCCCCCCCAAAAAATCTAGGCATTATTATTGTCATCTTCACACCACTGCCGAAGCCCTTCAGACTTTCTGCCACAGGGCAGAGGGAAGCCCGGCAAGAGGAGCTGAAGTGGAAGCAAAAACTGCCGAGGTGGTGTGGCCTTTCAAGTTATAAGCAAGGGCATGTAGCAACACAACCTGGTATCCCACTGGGCCAGTAGGGGCCTGATCCACATGGTCAAAACATGAGTTGTATTGTTTATTTTGGGACTGAGTCAGTGAGTCGTTGAAGAAGAGAGCCTGGCAGACCAACACACCATGAACATTTTAATACATGCCTGAAGAAGTGATCAAGGGAGGGGGGTGATCCCGAGCTTGGGATCCCACCTCCTCCCTTTCCCAGAAGGCAGGCATGTGCATGGGGCTGCCTGCCTTCTGCCGAAGGGAGGGGGGTAATCTCGAGCTTGGGATCCCACCCCTCCCTTTCGAAGGGCAGACACGCATGCTTGCATCAATGGGGCATTTGGGAAAGGTATGGGGAACTCTTCCAAAGCCCCCCCCCCCCGGATCGCCAAGTTCTTTGTACCTCAGAGAGAATTCTGTGCTTATCTGGTACAGTTAATCCCTTTAGTTATGACCAGCTATAATATTCTTAAAGATAATTTCTTGTGTTAATAATAGTTTTATCACTTTGGACTTTCATTTTCTGTGCCTGTATCCCTCTCCTGTGTTCCCACCTCCACAGTGAACATTGTATATAAATGTATGACTAAATATTTCACACCCCCGGTGTCTGAGAAGGTAGATGAAAATTCACTCTGAAATGGATATGTTATTCCGTATGGTGCCACGATAATTTTATTTTTGTTTTGTTTTAGCAATTACACTTTTTTTGTTTTCATTTTGCTCCACATGGTGAGACATAATCACTTGGTTCCCTCGTTGAAAAAGGCATACATGTAACAGATCTCTCTGAGATTAATACAGTAATATCCCGCATAATGTGTGCACTGCACAACATTAAAACCCCACAACATTAAGAAATCTGAAGAAAAATTTGCACCACACAACGTTAACATTGTGTGATACATCGCATCCCCCCCCCCCAATTTCTCTGCCCCAAAGCCTGCAGGGCTGCTCTTCATCCAGGAAGTGCCTTCAGCACCTTCCCAGGCGGAGAGCAGCCCTTCGGGCTTTGGGGCAGAGATCTCTGGAGGTATCACACAACATTAAAAATTGCACAACGTTAAGGATCATGGAACCAAGCTTTAACATTATGCAGGATATTACTGTACTTATGTGAACTACTTCTGAAAGGGTCAGATATCTGGGATAGTTCTAGCTCAAACTTTTCTGGCTGTGGGCCATTCACGTGGTCAAGAATGCTGGTCACATGGTTCCTCTCACCTGGAACTAGAAATAAAATGTGCATGTGCAGAACCCACATGCACAGAACACTGCTGTAAATGACCTGCAGCTGTTGTAACACATTTACAATGGCTGCAGGCAGTGGTGGGCACCAAAAATTTCTGCTACCACACCGTGGGTATAGCCTACGTCATGGGCAGAGCCTACGTTGGGGTGATCATGCTTGTCATATGGCCATGTATACATCTGCAAACACAGGTAGCACTGGCTCTTTGGCTGTAAGTGGAGATGAGCACTGCATCCTAGAGTCAGATATGACTGGCTTTTGAGCAAGGGAGACCTTGAATCATTTTCAGGGACAAAACCTGATGGGGCAGGGCAGGGAGATGGGCATGGCCACACAATTTCGCTAATCTCTCCCCCGCCCCCTGTCCGAAGCCCACCCAATTTCTCCACGCCCCTGCTCAGAGGCCACCCAATTTTGCTAAACCTCCCCCTCCCGGGGTGTGCGAACCTGTTGCTGCCCACCACTGGCTGCAGGTCATTTATGGCTGTTTTCTGTATGGGCATGTTTTGTGCACACGCATACACATTTTACTTCCACTTCCAGGAGCAGTGAGGGCAGTGTGTGCCAGATTAATTAGTGCTGTGGGCCTGATCTGGCCCACAAGCTGTAGTTTGGGCACCCCTTTTCTAGCTGAAGGCTACATCCATCAGGCTTCAATTGTTACAACCTCACAGTTGTTTCATTACATTGAAGAATCCAGATTTCAGGATTGATCCTCCAGTCTTCTCCTTTGGACCGAGAGCATTCCATTCAATAAGTGTTTCCGAACAAGGTGCCTGTGGATAGATTGGAAATAGACTTAATGATGGGCTATGAACATTTCATTACACAGAGGGAAAAAGATAGGCACTGAAGCTTTAATGTGGTCCTCTTGCAGGTTTTCTTACTCCCTGCTTTATACAAAGAATATGAGTGTCATTAAAATTGAAAGGAGGGAGGAAATTCACTCATTCCTTTGCCCTCGTCACAATTACAGTTTGGCTTCATGAAATAAGTCCAAGAGGACTGAGGCTTAGAGAGCATAGAGTTTGGACTATGGTAGGTGTGGAGCATTATTTTTCTGATATTTCCAAAAAAGAAAGGAAAAATTGTTCAGAAAAGAGGCTTCTTTAGGTAGTACAAAGGCATGCCCAAGATGTTTTGCTGCCTGAAAAAAAGAATAAGGTGGCACCTCCCTATTCCTTTCCACAGTAATGAGCCCTGGTGGTGCAGTGGTAAAACTGCTGTACTGTAGCCAAAACATTGTGAGTTCAATTCTGACAGGGATCAAGGTTGACTTAGCCTTCCATCCTCCCGAAGTTGGTAAAATGAGGACCCAACATGTTAGGGACAAAAATGTTAATCACCCTGTGAACCGTCCAGAGAGTGCACTAAGTGCTGTTGTCGACTGCAACTTGTATCTGAGAATGCATTTTTTCCTGAAGCAGGAAAAATGTAATTGGCATGATCTTGTTTTAAGGTGAATCCCAGCTTGCCATGAAGTGACCCACACACTGTGATCACAGAGCCATCTCCTGCGGCACGTATGAAATGAGACATACAGTATTTAACACCAGGATTGCAATGGACTGCTGCAGCCTTGAGGATATGGACAAGGTGCGCCTTCACAGCCAGTCCATCTGGCATGGCCTCTTCCGTCACCAAGACCATTGGGAATCAGAGTTCCTCCTCTGTCCATTTTGACGTTGAGCCCAATATGATGGTTTCCAGTAGCATTTCCTCCACTGACTCTTGGCATTGAGTCACTGGCTCTCCGGTCTACTCCATTACCATAGCGGAGTGTCCAGCCAGACATGCTAAGTGCTATAGGGTGGTATATAAGTATATTTGCTTTTTGCTTTGCTTTAAGAAACTCATTAGTTTTCCATTTAAATGCTGATAATGGAATAGCATTATCTATCTATCTATCTATCTATCTATCTATCTATCTATCTATCTATCTATCTATCTATCTATCTATCTATCTATCTATCTATCTATCTATCTATCTATCTATCTATCACATACACAACACAAACATGGGGGATGGCAGACAGGCAGGCAAAAATTCACATATACTGGGAGGAGCAAGGGAAGCTAGGGATGGCTGGGAGGAGGTCTTCTTTCATGTCCTGATCAAACCCTGGACTGCAAAATGAGGCCATTTTCTTGGCTTTGTTGTTGGCCAAACCTACGTCCTCATCAGTGCATGTCTCTGGCAGTAATTCACAGACCAGTATATGAGCCAGATTCTGTATCTCTCCACATTCACACAGCATGTTGTTGTCTGTCAGCCGCTTCAGTATGTTGGTGTTGCATTTAGGGACTCCTACTGTCAGACGAGTGACAAAGGGAAGGTTGCATTCCTCAGCTATATATCATCCCTTAATGTTGCTCCTTGTCCAGGGAGTTCCTTCCTCCATCTTATAATTTGGTTTTGTTCTTGTGCACCCTCAAGAATGTTTGTTCTTGTCATAAAGGAGGTGGGATGATCTACTGCAGGAGTTCTCAACCTTTTAAAGCAGGGGCCAGGTCACGCTCCCTCAGACAGCTTTGGCGACTGAACAGCCATTTTGTCCTTCCTCCACCATATGGCACTTCCTGGTGTGGTGGATGTGGTGGTGGGTCACATGAAATGGCACCACACAGCACATCCAGCTCATAGGCCACAGGCTGAGAATCCCTGATCTACTGGTTGCCCCATGGGCAAATCATCACTAAATAAAGGGAAAAACCAAAAGATCCAGGAGGAAGAGCAAAGAAACTACTATTGGATACCCTGTAGTATCTACTGTTTCCCTACTTTTGCCTCATAATATATCTGGCCCTGACTCTTTCATAATCAAGATGTATTATACAATAGTTGGAGGAAAGCTTCTGCTTGCAGGCAATGCTCATATGCATGCACACATATGTGCCTCTTTACTCAATGTTTATGTGTACAAGCTACATACACAGATATGTTTTTTTAAAGTATGTACCTGCATTTTTGGCAAGCTACAAATTTAATTTATTCACTCATTCACATCCATGTGCATAATGGCTTTTTTCCTGCACAGGATTCCCCAGAAAGAGCATTTTGCTGCACAAAATTGGGCAGTGACTTATTCAAAACAAGTTACAAAAAATAAAGAAACAAAAAACCCAAGAAAACAAGGACAGGGACTGGCCTTATTTTGCAGGAAGTAAGAAAATTTCATTGGTGCTTGGAGAGTTTTTGGCAGAGCCTTAGCATAGCAAGATTTGGAAAATCACCAAGAAAATTCTTGTCCCCATCTGGAAGGCACCCTTTTGTAGATGGTTACAGACTAGGTAAGATGGCTCCTTTATATTGTTATTGATGGGTGCTATTACAGGAATACAATAGGAAATCGTTACATGAAGGTTAGGAATTCTCAGTCACATTTTACCAACAGACAATAATAACTACAGCCTAGGGAAGAACTGTAGACTCTGTTTTCAGTTAGAATAACTGATGAAACTGATTAGCATACCAATGAAAAACTATTGTATGATTAGTCCTTTTCAAGGCTTAGAAGATAAAACACTCACTGCAAACACACATTTAATGGAGGTTAGAGATGGCCAAATGGAGGAGGTTAGGGGAAACCTGAGGTGAGGAACAAAGTGAGGAGTAAACATGAAACATGCAGTGGTTCCATGAACACATAAAGGAAACCACTTCATTTTTGTCAACAGTTGCTTTTTCAAAAACATTCTTTTATTTGCTATCGACTGAGGGAGGCTGCAAATTGGAATCCATGGGGGTGGATAAAAAGCTATTTTGCAATATGTTTTGCCAGGCCCAGAATGCAGCGTGGAGCTGAGCCAGAGCTGGCTGGCTACACCGGGAACTGTCTGAATACATTGGCAAGCAGTTTAAGGAGAAAAAGATTGAGCACAAGTAATAATATAAGGCGTCCAGAGGGATTGGAGTGATTTGTTAGGATTGATGTAGAATGGAAATTAGCAAGACCCTGAAGTGGATAGCTCCCCAAAAGGGGAGAGGAAACAGAAGAGGCTGGAGCGATACTTTGCTGAGCTCCACCTGATCGGACGGCTGATCAAAGAGCAGGGGACCATGAGCCTGGCTGCAGAAATAGGCAGGAGTTGGCAAGGTGTAGCTGACATCTGAATAAAGGGCACAGGATCTAGGAAAGCAACCACGACAGAGTCTTAAGGAAGGATTATTCTAGAGACAGAAGAATAACAACCACATCACACATCTGTTTTTCAAACGAACCAGTCTACACAGCCATCTCCTTTCCATGTGGGAGGCATGTTTGTGGAAATCTCACAGGCAAAGCCATTAGACAAAATGCAGAAAAACAGTGGTTTTGATTGCACTTTATTCTTATTCTGGGTTACTTCACACACATGACTCCCTATATGAATAGGAGATGTTCTGGTTTGGTTGTTTTATGTGGTTGCATTTTATAATTTTTATTGTACTGTTGTTGGTTTGACTGTAAGCCGCCCTGAGTCGCGTTGGCGAGTGGGCGGCAATATAAATCTAAATAAATAAATAAATAAATAAATAAATAAAATGACAAAGTCTCTTCAGCAAATGCAAATTATTTTTAAAAAGCCACCAAATTCTGAGTTCCTAGAAGTCCACTTAGCTACTCACCAACAATACATGTTTTATAGTTTCACTATTTGTTTTCTTACTTTTTCACCCAGTGTTAATAAATGTGCAGGACCACTTGCCATGAAGGCAAAGTATTACGTTTGAATTAGTCTGCCGCAACAGCTGCCACTCTGTGGGATGCTGAGGCACCCATATTTATAGGGCTCTGTTTCTCTTACATACCTTCACTCTAAAGGTAAAAAGTCATTCTTGCTTAAAAGTCTGTCGTATCCGACCCAAGGGTCCAGTGCTTATCTTGTTTACAGCCAAAGAGCCAGCACTGTCTGCATCTGCAATTGTTTCTGTGGTAGGCATGATTGGATGCTGGAGTGCATGGAATGCTCTTACCTTTTCTGCAAAAGTGGTACCTATTTATCTACCTGCAATTTCTTGCTTTCAAACTGCTAGGTTGGCAGGAGCTAGGACAGAGACAGGAGCTCACTCCATCATGCAGCTTGTGATGCAAAGGAGATCCTATTAGTGCAGAGAGTTGAGACGGAGAAGATAAAGAATTATAAACAACAGGTTGGCCTGGGTCAGCCTACAGGACAATTCTTTTAGCAATACAGTAAAACTGAAATATCTCCTTTACAAAAGCTGGTCTCAGAAACTTCTTGGTTCTCTTTTCTCTCTGCACCTGGAATGGGTCTGAAAGACTGGGGCAAAGGTCCATTTATTCCAAGGATTTCTGATGCCTCTGAGAGGAATGGAGGTGACTCCAAAGAAGAGATTGATTGACTATTTCTCAAGCCAGTGGGTTGGTTCATTTAATAATAATGTGTGTCGTCAAGTCAATTTTGACTTATTGCGAACCTTTCCAAGGTTTTCTGGGCAGAGAGTACACCGAAGTGGTTTACTATTCCCTTCTTCTGGAAATGCCCTTGGACTATTTAGCTTGCCCATATCTATGCAAGCTGGCTCTGCTCCCAGGAGGCACTGTGGGGAATTGAACTCCCAACCACCACTGAGTTTTCCAGCCAACTTGATTCATTTAAACAAGTCATAATTGTATTGCTTCATGTCTACAGTGTTTCTGTATTGTGATTCCATAGCCTAACCTCTTGTAGGGATAGTTTGTGGAATTCAGCCCAGCTGGACTGAAATGCATCTTTCATAAAGCTGCATAATCTAATTATAAAGATTCAAAGATAAAGTATGTCAGCCATCACATTGGCAATATATTCTCCTGGTTAATTATCTCCTATTGCTAGGAAATTGCATCTTGTTTCAGGGTTGAATTTATCTAAATTCAATTTTTGTCCACTGTCTAGCGTTGTTCTTAGGTCTGCAAGATCAGGAGAATTTGCTTTTTAAAGAGCAAGTCCCTCTGCCTAAAGAAAACGCCACCTCTCTAGAACGGCCTCACATGGCCTACTATGTGTTTCTGTGCCTTTGTTGCAACAGACAATGTCTATGAAGATTTCTTAACTTGCTGCAATATGCATCCAGAATTTGTTTCCAAAAGTTACACCATTTGTGTAACTGCATGACAAGATTTCAGCTATTAGGTTGTTCTCCCCCCCCCCCTTCCTGGACTTCCCGCTGTTGTGAGAGCACTGCTGTTTTGCTGATGTTGCTGTTTGGCATAGACCAGTGATGGTGAACCTTTTAGAGACCGAGTGCCCAAACTGCAACTCAAAACCTACTTATTTATTTCAAAGTGCCAACCCAGCAACAGGGGAGGAAGGAAACGCTCCCATTGGGCTGCTGGCCAGAGGGGCAGGGTGAACCCTGTGCTGGGGGAGGGAGGAAGTGCTCCTATTGGGTTGCTGGGCACAGGGGTGTGTTCAACTCTGTGCTGGGGGAGGAAGTGCTCACATTGGGCAGTTGGGCAGAGGGGCAGGGCAAACTCTGTGCTGGGGTGACTGCCAGGTTCACCACCACTGGCATAGACCTTCTTGAGATGTGGCACCAGCTCATCTTCTCTGCTTTGTCTTCTTCCCTCCCCTTGCTGCTAAATGCATGCTAGCAATACTTCCCTTGTTGTCATGGAGCCAGCCTGAATGGCTCTCGGAGAATAACAATAGAAAGAAACATTAGACGTTTCAGTCTCACTGGACTGACCTACAGCACCTCTATGGCTTTCTAATTTTTATGTCAATCTTTTAAAGAGTCATTGGCCCTGAGATTAGTGTTATCAGTTCCAAGGGTCATGGCTGAAATCTCAGCAAATTGCTATGCTTCTTCTAGATTCCAAGTAGGGAAACATATCTCAGGGCAAATTGTACCAGTGAATGATTAAATTGGATTGTTGTGTGTGAGGTGGCTGTAAAGCCACTCATTTGCCAGAGATGCCAAGGCTCACTGGCTCAATGCAAAAGTGTTTGCCCAGATTTGTATTTGTATAATGCAGTGCACCAAAAATAATAATAATCTAGAAACATGGGGAGGAGACTGGGGAAAGAGACAGTGGATACATATACTTGGGTATCTCAGATCGTTTGGAGCAAGACAGGCAGCAGAGCACTTCTGTCATGACTCACAAGCACTTCTTGTTACAGAAATGCAGGTAGCAACAGCAGAGAGCCTACCAACAAACTTGGCCTGTGGGTGAGCATTGAGCCAAAGCATAGGGTCTGATAAAACTCCCATAATCTCATGGGTGCTATAAATCTTGCTGGGAGGGATTGTGAGCCCTGGCAGAAATTGTGTTGATTGCTATACCTTAGTCACTCAGGCAGCTCTAAGAATTCCCACCCCCAACCCGATTCTGGGTTTCCATTCTGTATGCGCTGGTTAACCAGGATGTATCTGGGAGTTAGGTCCATTTCTCCAGAAGCCTCAGGTGTCTTTCCACTGTCCATTGGCCTAGAACTGGGATGGCGAACCTTGGCACTCCAGATGTTCTTGGACTTCAATTCCTAGAAGCCCGTCTGGGTGGATTTTACTTCCATTTCCGGGAGCAACGAGGGCAGCATGGGCAGGATGAATTGCAGTAAACCCATTTGTGTGGATTCACAGGGGGCTTGGGCTTCTGGGAATTGAAGTCCAAGAACATCTGGAGTGCCAAGGTTCACCATCACAGGCCTAGAAGCAGTTTTGCTCTCATCCTAATCATCCCAAACCTTGTGATATTGGAAGGACCCAAGTGTAGTTCTCAGTTTGGGACCTTGAAATATCAGGGAACGGCATACTGGTGATGCAACAACCTTATCTCAGACAAACACAGAAGCAGAGAAAGTATGACATTTTTTAGGATAGCTTCTACAATTTCCCAGATAGTGATGCCACAGAGTGTTCTGGCTGTAGGAGAGGGGGACAATCTGGAAAATATAGTCCAAACAAGTCACTTTTTCAATCTTTGGATGAACAGACGTAGGGGCGTACTTCCTCAGAACATGATTACTCAGATGTTATGATAGTGTAAAACTCTGCTGCCTGCCTCCTGATGGATCTTGGCAGCAGCCAGCATATTCAGTTTGTTTCTGGACTGAATTCAGCACTGGCTTTCCAATGTCTTTTATAGACTGAGAGTCCAGTACTTTCCAAACCTGTTCCTGTAGAAGTCTTTAGCTGTGGTTGTGTTCAGTAGCTCCTTGCCAGTCCAGCCTGAGACATTTTGTTACTTGGGGCAGAACAACAATTTCCCTTGCCTTCCCATTGAAGTCAAGATGTTTAACACCTAAGATAAGAGCCACGTTCTTGTGCCACATGAGGAAAAATCTCTCACAAGAGTCTCTTCCTCTTTCTGGCAGTGAAAATATGAAAATAACAAAAACATAGTGCTTTTTTTTTTTTTTTTTGCCTTTCATGATGCCCTAAATCAGCTGTCTGAGGCAGCTCCTGAATGATGGAGCCTGGTCTAGTTCTTGGTTTCAGAAGGAGAAAAAATTACCAAAGGGTCACACCAAAGGAAATTTGAAGCATTTCCCCCATCCCTGTAGAGCAGGGGTTTTCAACCTATGGTCCGCAAGCCGGACCTGGCCCATGACACCATTTCATGTGGCCCACGCTGCCACCGCCAGAAGTGGATGCACTTATGATAGCCGTGAATGTGCCCACGGCTGTTGTAAACAAGCCACTTTGAGCAGCAGGAAGGTAAACTGGGATGCTCTGGGTTCCTCTTGTTCCTGAGCCAGACAGTCTGAGCACTGGAAGGGAGAGAGAATCCCCCTCCCCCCAAATGTAGCTAAGGTGGGCCCACCTGAATCCCTCTACACCTCAAGCAGCTCCGCCTGCCCCACCCCCATGTCTGACGAAGTGGACTTGATCCACAAAAGCTAACGTTAAAATTTAACAGTTAGTCTTCAAAGTGCTACAGTGTTTTTTGTTTATTCCCTGAAATGCTTGTCACACCGACTAACACGGCTACTATTCAAAAATATTTAAATCCATATTTTAAAAGATATGTTCTCCTGTGATATCGGTTTAAAATATATTTTGCGTTTTGAGATGGGTCTTTAAAAAAAAAACCACAAAAAAACCTAACTCTCTCTCTCTCGCTCTCTCAAAGCTAAAACCAACATTGGAACATTTTGGAAGTGCAAAAGACAGAGAATAATTCATTTGTATGCTATGCTATTAACTCCTGAATTATCCCAAATCAAGGGTGAAGCTCCACCACTTGCATGGATCTGTGAATCTGCTTACTTTGTTACCACAGTTTATGCCATTCCATTGGCTTTTCTTTAAAAAAATGTATGATCCTTCCCTTTGAATTGTATGTTTCTCATGGCTTTGAGAGACACCCTGAACCTTGGGAAATATGCCCTAATGCCATGTAAAATATTTTAAATAAGTAAATGCTACTTTGTTGCACTTTGTTTCAACACCCCATGCTCTCCTTGAAAGCTTTGTTCTGAGCACTGCAATTATTACAACGTCCTTCTATGCTTTTTCTGGGTGAATTTCATTAACATGCTTTACTAGCGCTTTGACCTTTTCAGTATTCTGCCATTTGATTGGCTTGTCGCTGCACTCCTCCCCCTTAGGTGAGGGCGACAATGTTGTTGAGTAGAAACAGCAGACAGCAAATCAAAGTGCAACATACTGAAAAGGTCATTGTGGTAAAACACACATGCAGCCATTACTCATAGGGCAGAGTAGAAATAATTATGCTCCTTTTCCACATTCCTACGTTGAAGGTATGTAGAGAGATCTGTAAAGAGCCAAAGTGGTAGAAATTACATTGAAAAAAATAAGTGTGCCCAATGAACCAGGCCTCCCCTAAACCAGTGATGGTGAACCTTGGCACTCCAGCTGTTCTTGCGGTTCAATTACCAGAAGCCCAAGTCAGCACTCCTACTGATCAGGGCTTCTGGAAATTGAAGTTCAAGAAGAGCTGGAGTGCCAAGGTTAACCATCCCTGCCCTAAGCTATAGGTAGAATTTCCACTGTAATTTCGGCAATGAGCTTGCTTATCTCACCCAATTTTGAAAGCCAAGCAGGGCTGGGCCTGGTTAATACTTAAAATGGGAGACCAGCAGAGTATAGCAAGTTCTGTGTATGGCTAGGAAAAAAATCCTGCCCCTGAAATATTTTCCAGCCACTGCCAGGCAGATTTAATAGTGCTAGACTGGCTGGATCAGCCATCTGACTCAGCATGAAGCAGCTTTTTACATTTCTCTGTTACAACGCACCCTTAGCTGCCATTCAAAACCATATTATGTGATTAAGGTGCAAAAGGCAACAGCAGAGCTGGATTAAATTTTATTTATATAGGGACAATTTAAGTGGGGGAAAAAACAACCTACTTTCCAGGATCTTTCCCCTCACAGGCTTATCGGAAAGAATCAAAGCTGACTTTACTCATCCTCTAATTCAGAGCAAGACAGCTTCTTTTAGAAATTAAATACTAGGTGATTTATTTTTAAAAAAGACCTTCAAGTAAACCAACAGAGATGGAATTCTAAACAAATAAATAAAATGTTCTACCAGTTTTACAGTTCAGAATGGATGACAGTCTTCCTAAGGGCCAGTAATAATAATTTCGTGTCAGAAATTATTCTGGGTTGAAAGGATTTTTGTGAAAGAAACTCCACTCAGGGAATGCCCAAATGAGGCTCCTTTCATGTCCCCAAGAAATGGGACAGAGACAGGCACTCAATCCTGTTGACTTGGCAGCCTTCCAGCTAACATGGCAACCTGCTTAATCACTGAGCCACCGCAGTCCCTACTCACCAGTGATGTTGCCAACTAGGTATGATTTTGGATGAAGATCAAAACTTCAGCTAAATTGGTTTGGTTCAGATTGGTTCTACTATACAGTGCTCCCTGGCTCAAACAAAAAAGGGTTAAGTCACCAAAGTACATTGCCCTTATGTGGATTCTAAATGAAATGAAAACTAACCAAGAAGAAACCTGTGTAATAATCGCCCAGGAAGGCTCGTGTTAGTGTGGGACTAGAGATCAAAGCCTAATAATTGGGAAGGCTGGCCACTCTAAATGTCACAGAATGGGATTCTAAAATGACTTTTCCCAAAGTCATTCACTGGAAAAAAATCATTATTTTATAAAAACTTTAAACTGACTTCAGGCATCATAAGTTTCTAGCCACGCATTTTTCCTTTTGATGTTTTCCAGCTTTGTTGGCTACTTCCATCTCCTGTTTTTAAAAAAAGGGCAAGGAAAAGGAAAAGGAAATAATTCATACTCCCACATGCACTCCTTCCTTCTTGAAATAAATTTTTTTAAAAATACACCACTTGTATGCTTCTGAAACTTAGTGGATTTATCAATTCTGCCTTTCTACTGTTTGCCACTTTTGGAGCAAAAGTTCACATGAAAAGGTTCACAGCCTTATCTAGCAATTAGTCTTTAAGGTGCCACAACATTTTTGTCTCTTGTTTTCCTTGTTTTATCTTGGTTCTTGTCTGATATGCTTGCACAGACTAACACAAAATAGGAGCATGGAGCTGTTTTTTCTCAGATCTTCTCCAAATGGGAGGACTGCTCTTCCACAAGTATCTTTACACCTGCATCTATCTCTTAGCAGACAGGAATATGCTTGCCTATATATTTATACAAGTACCTGTACTTAAAAATGCCATCAGCTAAATTTCATGAGCAGCCCTGCACAGACTAGCAATCTGGCAGTTTTTGTCCTTTAATACAGAGCTATTACCCTGGCAAATTTACATATGCACCTTCCAAAGCCCAATATGAAAAATGAGCAGAGGAGGAACTGATTCCCAGTGGTCATGGAGGTGGAAGAGGCCATGCCAGATGGACTGGCTGTGAAGGCACACCTTGTCCATATCCTCAAGGCTGTGGCAATCCATTGCAGTCCTGGTGTTAAATCCTGAATGCATGCCGTGGGTGATGGCTCTGAGATCATAGTGTGTGGGTCACTTCTTGGCAAGCTGGGATCCACCTGAAACAAACTCACCCCAGTGACATTTTTCCTGCTTCGGGAAAAAAAACTGCATTCTTGGTTACAAGTTGCAGTCAACGACGATTCCAAAGCATTGTCTGTAACAGAAACAGGAAATGCTTGGTTTTTTAACTGTGACATTCAGAATTTCACAGCCAACATAGCCATAGGCTGGATATACTGGCTTTTGGATCCAAAGAACTACACTCCAATGCATAAGAACTTCCTTTATATCATTTATAGGTAGCATATTTCATTTCTTGGTCCTTCTATATTTTATTATCACTCTATATGACTGGCAAGGGGCAGCTTGTAGGTTGGGAACAGGGAGGTGCTTTTACCTCTGTTACAAGCCACCCTTGATTTACGAAAGCATGCCTGTCTCTAAGATAACTGGATAGCTTAGGTTATAACAAATTTGTTTGATGAAAAAATTAAAATGTCATTTTCTACTGAATTATTGGTGATTCTGGGAACACATTAAAGACAAATACACCAGTGGGTTATACAAGCAACCATATGGAGAGGTGGTTGCCATGCCTGGTTCATTCTGCAACATTACTCTTTGAACAGTCAGTCATCTAACTTTCTATTGCGATGCAGAGAAATCTCTGGGGGTGGAAAGCTAGGCTGGAGCTGACAGAATCTACTCAAGCTGCACCACAGCTGGTTGGACTCTGCTTTCTGAAGAATTATTCAAATCAACAGTTAAGATTTTGCCATCAAATGTAGTAATGTAGTATATTCAGAATAATGTGAGACTTCGTAGCATCTAATGTATGCAGCTCTAATCACAGTATTTCATACTCATCTCCAGTTCAGTCGGAATGGCTGAAGTGTGGTAAGAGGCACATGGATCTATATTATTTATTTATTTATTCATATTTGTATGCCACCCTCCTCATGAATGACCCAGGGCGGCTAACATGACATTAAAAACAGCAGTTAAAACAGAATTAAAAGATTAAAACAAGATTTAAAAAGATTAAGAAAGGAGATTTACAAAGTGATTCACCAAGAGAGAAGGAGTCAAACAATCCAGCAGGTCAGGGTGACCATGTGGCCCGTACCCCATACCTGCTCCACCAGCTAGGTCTTAACACCCTTTCTGAAGGGCAGCAACTCTGTCTGGAGATGCAATTCGGTTGGCAGGAGGTTCCACAGGGCCAGAGAGGACACGGAGAAGGCCCTCCTTCTGGTGCCAGAGAGATGCACCTCTCTAACTGATGGCACTACCAGACAGCCTCTCTGGTCTGCTCTGGTGGAATGGACAGATGTCCTAGGAATGACGCGGTCTCTTAAGTATCCTGGTCCACTACCATATAGGGCTTTAAAGGTAATAACCAACACCTTGATTTGCACTCGGAGGCATACTGGCAACCAGTGCAGCTCCTGGAGCAGTGGTGAGGTGTGAGCATAATGCCCGCAACCCATCACAACCCGAGCAGCTGCATTCTGGACCAGTTGCAGCCTCCAAAAGGTCACCAAGGGCAGCCCCATGTAGAGCGCATTACAATAATCAAGTCTGGAGGTGACCAAAGCGTGTGTGATCATGAGCAAGGAGTCCTGATCTAGGAGCGGCGTAACTGGTGTATAACACAAAGTTGTGCAAAAGCCCTCCTGGCCACAACTGCCACCTGCTCCTTGAGCAGGAGTTGTGAGTCCGGGAGGACCCCCAGATTACACACTGGGTCTGTTTGGGCCAGAGCCGCCCCATCCAGAACCAAAGATGGTATTATAGATAATAACTCTTTTTTTACTCTTGTTTATATTCATGTTGTCCATGTCTATCAACAAAGCGGTACCTGACCCCAGCTTAAGGCTCATTCTTGAAGTTTCTTCCTCAATTTTTGCCCAAAAATATTTTACCACATTACAACTCCACCACATGTGTTCATAAGTACCCAATGTATTCTTACATATCCAACACATTTTATTTTTTATTATTATCCATCTGATGCAACCTGACAGGGATCAGGTACCACCTCCATAACATTTTATAATTATGTTCTTTCACTCTAACAGACATGTTTTTCCAAGCTATTTCTGTAATTTTAACATTCAAATCTTGTTCCCAAATTGTTCTCAATGTTTCTTGTGGCCTACTTTCTTGATTTAGAATCTTATATATCTTACTCACCAAGCCCTTAATTCCCATTTCTCCCTTTCTTATCTTTAATGCCAATTCCTCAAATTCCGTCCTAGGCATTTCTAGACAGGTTTCCCTCAAATATTTGTTGTTCCACTTATTTACTAACATGATCTGAAACCAGTTCAACTTCATTTGTGTATATATATATTTTTCTCTATCTTTACAAATCCATATCCAATCATTCAACAGGAACACATCATTTCTAACAAAAACTTCCTTTATCATCTATTTTTATCAGGAAATTCTTCATATCTTCCATTTCTATAATCGGGGATGTATCTGGGGCTAGTTTCTTCTTCACTTTCTTCCATACATCTACCATTGTCCTATCATTTTATTCTTAATAACTATTTTACCCATGTATTTATCTAAAAATATTGTTTTACCAATTTAAACTAATTCTTTCATCTCAGTTTCTTCCCAGATTACCACCTCCCTCATTAAAACCTTCACGGTATTCTTTACTTGAACAGCTCTATAACAGTTCTTAATATTCAGCAGTCCCAATCGTCCTTCTTTCTGGGATAAATACCACAGTTTTTTCAATATTCTTGGTTTGTTTCCTCCATTACAAAAATTGTTTAGCAAATTTTTATATTCCATAATTTCCTTATCCTTGAGTTGGATTGGCAGGGCATCAAACAAAAAAATTAAATAACAGTAACAACATCATTTTACACAATGCTATCCTGCCAAACCAAGACAACTTCAACTTTTTATATTTCTGTATTTTATCTTTCTCTCCCCCCCATTCAATCTCATTTCATCAAATTTATTTGTTATTTATCCCCAAGTATTTCAAACTATCTGTTACCTGTATATTTGTCCTTTTCCCCCTGTTCTTCTTTATCTGTATTACAAAATATAATTTCAGATTTTCCCCAATTTATTTTTAAACCTGTCATTCCCGCAAACTCCTTCAAATGTATTTGTATCCTTTCTAATACCTTCATAGGATGTTTTGTAATTACCAACATGTCATCTGCATATAAACTTTTTTTATTACCTTCTACTCTTCAATATTTTTATCCTCTCTTATGGCACTTGATGTTGGGATTATGTTTTAGGTTGTTTACAGCCTCATGCTCTGTTCAACTGAGACTGTATGTTGAATTATGTGCCTGGCTGATTATTTCAGCTCAGGTAAGGTGGCGAAAGCATTCCATGTAGAAATCAAAATCCTTGTTTTGACCCTCCAGAAAATTTCACATATAATTCTTCTTTATGTGGTGCTGGGAGTAAGGTGGTTATGGATTGGTATATTGTTTCTCCTCATCATGTTTTGGTGGGTGATGAACAGCTTGTGAATTGTCATCCTGGTTGTTCTCAGAGTTATGGAAATATTATTTTAGTCATAGTCCATGGACAAAGGGAGCACTAACCACTAGCATCTTTTCTTCTTTGTGTCTGAAGTCTGAAATGGCTGTCTTCCTGCACTCCAGTGTATGCAATATTGTATGCGCACATGTATGTGTACAGTCTAATCTGCACACCTGGGCCATCAAAATCTTTCTCTGTAGGGAGCCATAGTTTTATGTCTCCCTTGTATGCCTCTAGAACAACATTTTGGAAATGCAGAGAGAAAAGGCATCTCATTAGTGATGAAGAGTCAGCTTGTTGCTCACCCTGAAAATCAGTTCAACTCTTTGAATATTCTTTTGAAGAAGGCAGAGACTTCCAAGGATTCTTTTTCCTTCTGAACATTTGAAAACTATGCTCAAAGGTCTCAATTGCTGCCAGTTCAGTGTCAACTTCAGGCATCAGGTATCTGGGTTCCTCAGTTAAGTGAGGATGGAAAAATAGAGATAAACTTTGTATCCAGCAAAGAAGGAAATAAATCCAATGCAGCAGCCACTTGTTGCATGCTCCTTCAGTCTCTTCCTTCAGACATTTTTTCTTTCTTAGAGAGGAGACAGAGTTACAGGCATTTGAATACACACAATAGATTCTGGGGTCCTTCACAAGGGGGGGAGGTATTTCACCTGCTGTAGAAGTGATCAAGGCCGGCTTGAGTATAAGCCAAGTCTATTTTTTTCCAGCACATTTTTGGTGCTGACAAAATTGGCTTATACTCGAGTATATATGAAATATACTACCCCATAGTGCTTAGTGCACTCTCTGGGGAGATCACAAGTTAATTAGCATTTTGCCTCAAACATGCTGGATTTTGCCAAACTCAGAAGGATGGAAGTCTGAGTCAACCTTGAGCCCTGGTCAGGATAGTCTGAGTCAACCTTGAGCCCTGGTTGCAGTACAGTTTAACCACCGTGCCACCAGGGCTCCTAAAAAAATTGGACCTTTATTTTTGGCAGTCAAGTGAGCATTGTCTTTGGAACACCCATTGCATGGGGAGGACACAGCTTGGAAAAGTTACTTTGAAGCCTACAACTCCCAGAAACACCATGTTACCACACCCACTGATTGCTAGGGGATCCTGGGAGTTGCAGTCCAAAATAGTAGCCTTTTTGAGTTCCACAGGGACGTCTGTAAGTTTCTCTTTCAGATATACATCCATTTCTCTTTGCTTCCTGCAGCCTTCTCAATTTCCTTTCACTGTTCAATGCAGGGAATTAGGGCATAGAATCTCTGGGTTGTAAGGAGCCTTTTAGGCCACTGAGTCCAAACCCATGCATGGGTAGATAAAGAGAGGGTCAGAGGGTCAAACTGGCATCATCTTCATGAAGAGCCAATGCTTGTGTGTGTGTGTGTGTGTGTGTGTGTGTGTGTGCGCGCGCGCGTGCGTGTGTGCGCGCGCGTGTGTGCGTGCGTGCGTGCGTGCATGCGTGTGCGTGCGTGCGTGCATGCGTGTGTGCGTGCGTGCGTGCGTGTGTGTGTTATCCTTAACTCTTGAACCCGATCTCTAACATCATTTCTGCTTTCTCTTTATCAGAGAGCTATGGCATTTCAACAAGCCTTTGGAAATCTACCCACAATAAGAAAAGATTGAAGGTACAAGCTAATAAGCAAGCAACTGAGCTAAAGACAAATTAATCCACAAATCCTGTGATTGTTTACCACTAATGGATACTGGAGAAGATAACCTTTTAATCCAAAACTATAATGAAATATGCAAAAAGGATTTATTTCTGTTTTCTGACTCATAACAGAGTGAAGCAGAGGAATAAAACTGAGACAGACTCCAGGGAGAACTAAGCAAGAACAGCAAGCAGGGAGAGCAAACAGGAGTCTGACAAGGAAGCTCAATGAGGATGCCAAGTGAGGGAGGCCTGTAACAAAATGTTTGATTTCTGGATATTGCTATATATTTGTGGATTTTCCCACCATCCTTCAAGGAAGGGAAACAAAGGAAAGAGCCCTCCATGAAAAGGTGAGTCAGGAGGACGCGGATTCTGGTGACAAGATATTGTCCCCACTCCCAGGAATACTCTTCAGGCAGCTCTCTCTTTTTGATGATGAATGAGCAAAACATTGGGACTCTTCCAAGCAAAAGGGGAATGGTGACAGGAGAGAAAATAGAAAGTGGCAGGAGAAAATTGTAGAAAGAGGGAAGTATAAAAAGATAAGCTGGGGAGATTGTGGAGGTTCTGGTGGAGAAAGAATGAGCTGATGTGGAGGTACAAGTACGTCCAGGGGATTTTCCTTCAGAAGCCATGGGCAGAAAAGAAAAAGGTGAAATAGAAGATATTGAGTCACTTTTTGTTGATTTTTGTTTTGTTTATTTTAGTATCCAAATCACATGAACATCTAGTTCCCCTCTATTTGGCACTTGTTAAGCCTCATCTTGAGTACTGTGTCTAGTTGTGGATGCCACACTGCAAGAAGGATGCCAACAAACTGGAATAAATTCAACAAAGGAAACATATTTTCAAATGCTTGAAAGAGTGTCATATAGAGAAGGGACATATCAGACAAGAAACAAAGCAAAACAGAAGTAAGAACAAAAAGACATAAATGTTGTGACATTTTAAAGACCAACTGTTGTATTTTAATATGAGCTTTTATGAATCAAGTCGACTTCCTCAGATATAGGAGAGAAAGTACATGGCAATACAGTAATTTATGTTGTTGTTCAGTCGCACAGTCGAGGGTGACCCTTTGCAGCACACCAGGCTCCTCTGTCATCCACCATCCTGCGTTGGCACTGCTTCAACAATGCTGTCTAACCTTCTCATCCTCTGCCACCCTGTTCTCCTTTTGCCTTCAATCTTTCCTAGCATCAGGGCCTTCTCCACTGAGTCCTCTCTTCTCATTTGGCTGCAAAGTACTTGAGCTTCAGCTTTAGTATTTGTCCTTCCAAAGATCAATCAGGGTTGATTTCCTTCATGACTGACCTCCTTGCAGTCCAGGGGACTCAAAAATCTTCTCCAGCACCACAGTTCAAAGGTATCTATTCTTCTGCACTCAGCCTTCCTTATGGTCCAGCTCTCACAGCCATATATAACTACTGGGAAGACCATTGCTTTAACTATGTGTACTTTGTTGGCAGGGTGATGTCTCTACTTTTTATTATGCTGCCTAGGTATGCTATAGTTTGCTTCCCATGGACCGAGCATCTTTTTATTTTATAGCTGTAGTAGCCCCAAGATAAAGATACAGTTATAATATTGGTGGAAACCAATTGCAATTTTTGTGAGTTAATGGGGAATTTCCCACCTTGTAATGATGCATTTGGATGCTGGAGGTATTCAAGAGAAAATTAAACAACCATCTGTCAGACATACATTGATTTGGATTCCTGCACTGAGCAGGGGGTTGGACTCAATGGCCTTATGGGCCCCTTTTAATTCCATTATTATATGATTCAATGATACTATTTATAATCTGCTACTATAAAATGAAAATCTTGCAAACCCAAAGGGAATAGCAAAACAGGCGTCTACAGCTTCAAACATTTATCCAAATTGAGCTGTGTTTATGTGATATAAAGTCGAATGAATATGTAAGTGTAATGTATATGTATAGTCCTTTTCTTTTCAAATATACCAACTGTTTATCATAATAGGAAGTAATGCATATTTTGCAGGATAAAAGGTTACTTATTAAAATTCCCTTCCTCCAGTCTTTTGCATATATAAAAGCTCTATTTACATAGAGATGATGTTTGTATTCTTTTATCTCAGACATATTCCAAGTTCAAAAGATTTAAAAGATTACTAAAGTAAAACTAAGAATATTTCTAAAAAAGAAAATCCTTTTTTCTCCTCATAGGCCAGTATAAAGGCATGTTTTCCTTAGGCACTGTGCCAAACAATCTCCATTCTAAATTATCTAGCACGTCTCACAGTTTTCTCACTGTCCCCAATATGGTAGTTTCTAGATAAGAGAATACTCCCCACTTCATAAGACATGATCACAAAACAACATTCACCAACTTTTCTGTGAATGTAGAGAAATTCAATTAATACATTATTTATGTGAATGTAATTTATGCCCTGCTACATATATACAAGATGTAGTAGATGGCTGAGATACTGCAATTGAAGTGATCTGCTCCAGGTCAAAAAATAGTCTAATCATTTTAACATTATAATTTGTTTTGAATTTTACCTAAATTTCATAAATATTCATAATTTTAAATGTGCAGTGCTTTGCAACAAATAAAGAAAATCCATTTCACTTTTACATCTGTTACATACCATTTCCTTATTAATTAACTTATATGTTTAAAAACCATGAAAATTCATATTTAAAAATTGTTTGTGAAAGAAAAAAGAAAGAACATCAGGCAAGCATTTTGGAACTTAAGTCTCTACTGTCTTTGGCCTTCCATGCTAAATCAAGCTCTAACTAACCTATCCAGTTGGACTGTCACCAATATGTGGGTGTTTTTTTTTGGGGGGGGGCATCATTATTGTTTCGTTGTTGCTTATAATTTTACAGTATTTGGTTTGTTTATATTTGATATTTAATCTCTTCTGTTATTGTAAAGATTATAATTTGTTGTAAACCACCCAGAGTGAGATAATGTCCCAGATGGGTGGGATATAAATGCAATAAATAAATAAATAAATCTGCAATTATCAGCACCAGCTCACATGCATTGCCCACACATGAGCTGGGATTTCTCCTCAAACATGTCACTCTCCATGCAGAGAAAGTGACACACAATAGAAAGGGGAGATGTTAGTCCTTCTTCTCTAAGTTTATTGATAATGAACAAGGCTCAGATGTAGAGAGCTTGGCCTAGAACCATAACGGCCAACCTTGACATTCCAGCAGTTCTTGGACTTCAATTACCAGAAGCCCAAGTCAGCACTCCTGCTGGTCATGTCTTCTGGGAATTGAAGTCCAAGAACATCTGGGGTGCCAAGGTTGGCCATCACTGGCCTAGAAGTGGATTGGCCTGGAATGTCATTCTCTGTGTCATTTCTCCACAAGAAGTTCACAATTAATGTGATGTGTAGATGAGGTGTCCTCCTCTCTCCCAATACTTTGGGCTGGTGGAATGAGAAGGGAAAATTATTTCTTAAAATCTAAATATAGGAGCTTTTGTGCACTTCCTAGTTGTCCTTAAGAGCAAAGCCAAGCAAGGTGAAGAGAACATGCCCAGCTGGGAGGAAGTACAGAAGAAGACCTTGTTCTTTTTCCTCTGTCAGAATTATGCAGACTGAAAAGATACAGATAGATCTCAGAGAAAACACCCTGCTGAATAACTTCTGAATCTTTTCAGGTGTGCCAAATGCAGCTACAGGGGGAAAAATGTTCTAAGCTAATATTTCCACAGACCCATGTGAAGCCAGATAAAGGGAAACCTTGGCCCCTGCCCCTTTGTAGGAATAAAATAGTTTTACAAAAGCTGGCCTTGAGATGCTGAATGGCTCCCCCCCACACACACCTATAGCCTGAAGGTTCACTTTTCCCTGTCAGTAGCCACAATTCTTCTCTCTAAGAATTGATGTCAAAAAGGCCTGTGAAAAAGTTTTCTTGGCAAAACTTGGCAGAACACCACCCCTCTCCCCAGCTTCCGTATTGACTGTTATTGCCAACTTCAATAGCAATAATGTAGTAATAAGGTCAGAGACCTCTGGAGCAAAGCCAAATCTCTGGATGGAAGCCGTCCAGCTACACAGGGTCTGCTGAGAGAGGAAGGGGGTCCTTCTTCTGCCTGCATGATCTGAGATCTAATAAAGAATTGCAAGAGTGACTCGTGCTTAAAATATTTCTCCCTCCTTGCTGTCAGAAGCTCTTTGAGAGTGAGATGTGGAGCGGGGTGGAGGTGGGGAAATAATTGTGATTGCCATGTTCACTTCACATGCATGCAAAGTCTTAGAGTGTTTCATTAAAATTTGCCAGTTATTTTCAGCTCAGGTGCAGAGTAAAAGCAATTAAAGCAGCACAGAAATTATCACAAGTGAGAAAATGTCTGCCATTAGCTTTTTAAAAAAAGGAAGATTATTCATTTCCCCCCTTTTAACAAGAAGAAGTGGATTAGGATCAAGGAAACTAAATTTGATATTTAGTTAAACACATAAGGATTGTGACAAAATGTACTTTAGAATGCTTTGTAGAGTACATAAGCCATGGTCTCTTCTAGGATATGATATTCTAGTCTACATTCTCCCCTACGTTTCCATCCCCCTCCTCAAGAGTTAGTCAGTATTCTGTAGACACTGAGAATACCCAGTCCTCACTGAGTACTGTAGGGTATTTCTTCCTCCCAGGATATCCTTTCTTTTAAAACAACTTATGGGTTCCCCAAGCTTATTCTTAACTTCTTCTCATTGAGACGATGATTGTGCCCACTTCATCTATGTATTGGAGTGGTGAATTTGCTATTTCCATATCTAATAAAATCTATTCATAGTTTGAGTTTTAGAAGTCTAAATTATGAAGTGTGCAAGCTAGAATACTCAGTCCTGGGCATGTGTACTATCTCCAGATAAATGTGCAAAAACAGAGCAAACGATTGGTATTAATATGATTCCATAGCAACTGTAAGGCAAAGTGGCAGATGAAGAATTCCACAATAGACCACTACCTAGTCCTCCGACATCTCATTGAGAAATAGTCTTCCAAGAGCCCAGTATCTCTGTATGCTGCTTTCATCGATCTAAAGCAGTGGTACCCAAACTTTTTTTCAGTGGACCGGTCCCGCCCCCGACATGCAGCTGCTCCAGTTGCTGACCATTTGTATGTCAGTGGCAGCGGCAGCGATGGCAGCAATCATGTTTCACCCCTGCTGGTCCAAACAGCCTCCGCTCATTCCCAGCAGTGTGAAAGCCCTTGGCAATGTGGATCACTGCATTGTGGAAATTTTTTGAGCCTCCATTTCAAAATCTGCGACACTGGAAAGGTAAACTTGGTGTGCCGTGCTGACATCCACCTTCACCATACTAAAATTCCTGAGGACAAATGGAGGCCAATACATCCCTGCTGCATTACAACTATGAAGCCAAAATCCTATTGCAACTGCTCTACTGAGTCCAATCAAGCTCCCCACCTAACAACGTGGCTCTTATGGAAAGAGTACAATCTAAATTCTTACATGCAATGCTTCAGACCCCTCGCTGTATATCCAACGCCACCCTTCACCTGGAGATGGGCATGCTAGAGGTTGAGGCAAGATTGCGGATATCTACTCTCAACCTTTGGCTCAAAATCCCAGTGGGCTGGCTCCTCTAACTTTCCAGTACAGCTTCCAATCAGCATGGAAAAGAACAATCCAACCCAGACTGCAGTACCTTGCCTCTCCCACTCTCTCATACAGGCTATGAGTCACAACCAGGCAAAATGGGCCATCAAACAGAGAACTCTAGACTTGGAAAAGCAAACTGACCTAGCCAGGGCCCCTACCTTCCTGGCTCCAGAGTCTTGGATACACATTGCTGCCCCGGCCCCATACCTGCACCAATTTGAAACACCAAGTCATCAGAGGGTATTTATGCTAGCCTGCTGCCAGGCCTTCCCTTCTGCAGTTCTCTAGGGAAAGTTCCAAAGGACACCAATGACAGAGAGACAATGCCCCTGTGACACCAGAGAAATTGAAATCATGGAACATGTTCTCTGCAGCTGCCCTTTGTATAGAGACATCAGGAACAAATTCATATCTCTGCTGCTCTGCAAGTATCCTAGCTGGTCAAACAACACATACACTCACTGGCTGTTATCTGATGAAAGACCCACCTTCACCAGCAACACTGCCAGGTTCTGAGCCACAGCGTGTAAAATCAGAACAATCCTGGCTGGATCTTCAGCCAATTAAACTACTAGCACCACAGCACAGGCTTAGTAATAGCTGTAACCTTATTGATCTGTGTACTAATGTTACTACCTTAACTGTGAACAGAAATGCTCCTTTTAAGCATCTTCCTTTTAACTTCTGTCTCTTGATATATTTCAAGTATCCCCATTTTAACTTCTGTTCCCTTCGCTGTTCTATACTGGTCTTGGATCATAATAAAGATTTGATTTGATCTGATATAAGGCAAAGCACACAGCCACTCAAATATAGATGGGTTGATTCCATTAAGGAGATTATAGACTTGAATTTGCAAGACCTGAGCAGGACTATTAATTACTGGGCCTTTTGGAGGACACTAATTCACAGAGTTGTTGTTAGATGGAAACAACTTATCAACAGAAGAACAATGGTTTATATGCCACCCACGCTTCCATGAAAGTTTGCAAGTAACACTGAAATGAATCACAATAAAGTGTGTTTTTTATATAAAAATAGAAATATTAATAACTAAAACCATATATGAAGTACTTTTTCTGTTACTTCTTAATACATAACATTTCCTTTTGAACACACTGTGCTTACAATTCCTCTCCCAATGTGTCCTTTAACTTTGGACCAGATTTTATGCATTTAATGAACTGGACTATTGTTGAATGTTTGTAAAGGAGTTTATTTTGAAATAGGAAACAGTGAAGATTAGAAGCAGCTGGAAGTACAGATGGTCAGATGAAAAGAACTGCAGAATGAACTCACCAAAAGGTGCCTTCATTTTGGCAGTTTCACATCTGGCGAAGAAGAAGAAGAAGAAGAAGAAGAAGAAGAAGAAGAAGAAGAAGAAGAAGAAGAAGAAGAAGAAGAAGAAGAAGAAGAAGAAGAAGAAGAAGAAGAAGAAGAAGAAGAAGAAGAAGAAGAAGAAGAAGAAGAAGAAGAAGAAGAAGAAGAAGAAGAAGAAGAAGAAGAAGAAGAAGAAGAAGAAGAAGAAGAAGAAGAAGAAGAAGAAGAAGAAGAAGAAGAAGAAGAAGAAGAAGAAGAAGAAGAAGAAGAAGAAGAAGAAGAAGAAGAAGAAGAAGAAGAAGAAGAAGAAGCACCACCACCACCACCACCACCACCACCACCACCACCACCACCACCACCACCACCATAATTAGTTTCTTGTCTATTGACATAACTGCCTTTTTCATGCATACATTTTTGTTTCTTAAACATTTTCTGCAGGGTGGAGAAAAGATAGATACTTCTGCAATCACAACTCTCAGCTGAGAAAACCAGTAGTTCTAGATCATCAGAAGAGTCGCTTTTAGATTTTGGTATACTCTAGATCAGTGATGGTGAATGACCGAGTGCACAAACTGCAAGCCCAAACCCACTTATTTATTGCAAATTGCCAACTTGGTAACAGGGGAGGGAGTAAGTGCTCTCATTGGATTGCTGGGCAGAGGGACGGTGTGAACTCTATGCTGGGGTGACAGCACAAGTGCCCACAGAGAGGGCTCTGAGTGCCACCTATGGCATATGTGCCATAGGTTTGCCACCACTGCTCTAGATCAGTGGTTCCCAACCTTTTTTTTTTTTTTTTGGCCATGCCCCACCTAAGCTTCTCTAAACTCCTTTGTGACATATAATTTGCATTATTCAAAAAGTGAGCTCCTATTCACGTGGAGGAAGACTAAAAGGCCTTTCACTGTTAATAACTCATTCTCAAATTTTCCCCTTTAAAAATCAAATTGCCCCCCAGTGGGGCATGTGCCCCACGATGGGAAGCATGGCTCTTGATTTTGGTACCTGGGGCAAAGGCATTATACCAGTAGTTCTACCCTAATTACAGCCCTAGCAACTGTTACCATGCAACTTTCTGTAAGTCTTCTTTGGTGTCCCTTTTTAAAATCCAGGGAGAGGTTTGCAGCCTACATCAGATGAAGTGGGCAGCATGTCTCTGTTTCTCTGCCTGAAGGTTTCATAACAGAGCTCCAATTATGGCATAAACTGGTCATCAAGAAACACAGAAATTCTGGATGGTGACAGTGAGGGCAATTTTTTCTGCCCTTACAAAATCTCTGCAAGAGGGGAAAATGAAAAGGGCAGGTGGCACTGCATCCATGCCCCATGTATAGCACATAATGGAAGAGTATAAACTCATCATGATGTATTCAAGGGAGCCAAATGTCACCATGTACTGACACTTACAATGAGGCCATGCTAATGCAGCAATATGTGCAACATTATTTCTGCTCAGTTTGCCCATACCATTCATTTCTGGAAGAGAGAGGCTGAAAATGCATGAAATGTGTCCCATCAATCAATTCACACAAGGAATACAGTAAAAGGCATCATATTTATGTGTGAAATATTCAGAAACACATCTGGGCTGGAGATGGTGCTTCAATAGATAGCAGACCATGCTGCTTTCTGCATCCAAAAGGATAAGGTTTCTGTTCTATATTCTCAGTACAACATCTGCCATGACAAATGTGTCCTGACTATAATGTGACTCTCTCCTTCTCTCAGAATACCCTGAACTCTGACAGACATTTGACCTGAACTGTCACACCTTCATCAGCCATGGGCTCTCCAGGTGAAGATCAGAGGAAAGTGAATGAATGCTGTAGGTGCTCTCAAACTTACAAATTACATTCTGTTGTGCTCCAGTCCTCATCAAACTCTGAGGATGGCCTGGATCTGGGGGCACTCCCTATGCCCAGCCCAGTCCTGCCTGCACCTGAACCTGGGGATGTCCTGAGCCAGGGATCTCAGCCTGCGCCTGGCCCAAGTCTGTTTCCCACAGCAGATGATCTGTCAGATCAGGGGTCTGACTTTGACAGTGATCAGCCCTCAGTCAGGGAAAGGTACAGAAAGGAGCTACACCTAAGACACAGGCAAGCTAGAGCAAAGTACCAAAGAAGGCTCTCAGCTGATATCAATTAGCTGGGAGGCTTATAAGCATGCTTGCTGCAGCCTTCCAGTGTCGGTACAACTCTGGTGCGAAGACCGACACCCTGCTGGACTCCAGACTGCCTGCCTAGACCCTGACCTGATGATGCCCCTGGACACCCTTTGGATTAGATGCTTGCTCGGACTATCGGTAACCAGACATGGGCTTGACTTTTGGACAGAGGCGTAGCTACCGCCGTATCAGCTGTATCAATTATACGGGGCCCCCGGGCTACGGGGGCCCCCAAAGGCAAAAAATAAAATTTAAAATAAAAAAGAGCAAAAATTTACTGCGCATGCGCAGAAACTCAATCTGATGCATTGCGCATGCGTCAGATTGAGTTTCTGCGCATGCACACTTTATTGGAGCCATTTTTGGCTCCAATTTTTTAAAAAAAGCCGGAGTCGGAGAGTCGGAGTCGGAGCCGCAGCTTTTAAGCGCGGCTCCGATGGCGGCCGTCAGAGGGCCGAGGTGCAGCGCGCGGAGCCGTAGCTGAGCTGGCGAAGGCAAGGGGCAGCTCGGCTGTGGAAGGCGAGGCGAGCGGGCGCAGCGAGGCAGCCCCGACTCCGAGCCCGAGGCCCTCCCCCCGGTCGCCGCGGGGGCTCCCTGCCTGGCTGCGCCAGCCCGGGCGGCGCTCTCCACCTCGACGCTGGAGTGGGAGTCCAGCGCTGCAGGACCAGCTCGCGCGCCCCGTCCCGCAGGCGGCAGGTGACAGGTCAGCTCCAGGCGCGCTCCAGGTTGCTGCGCCTGGCTGGAGCTGACCTGCGCGCGAGCTGGTCCTGCAGCTGGACTCCCACTCCAGCGTCGAGGTGGAGAGTGCCGCCCGGGCTGGCGCAGCCAGGCAGGGAGCCCCCGCGGCGACCGGGGGAGGGCCTCGGGCTCGGAGTCGGGGCTGCCTCGGGCTCGGAGTTGGGGCTGCCTCGCTGTGCCCGCTCGCCTCACCTTCCACAGCCGAGCCACCCCTTGCCTTCGCCGTGTGCGGCGAGGGAGCGATTGTTCGCGATGGCGGCAGCAGAGGCGGAGGAAGAAGAGGCCCCAGGATTAAGGTAAGTGAGGTTTTTGTGTTTCGGGTGGGTGGGTTGAGGTGTGTGTGGTTGTTTTTTTTTTTTACATTTTAATTCTATTTTATTTATTTTATTTTTATTTATTTTATTTTTATTTTGGCCCTGCCCATGACGTCATGACGTTGGCTCCCCCCACGACATCATGATGTCATGACGTTAGCTCCGCCCCGCATATAAAGGGCCCCCAAACATTTTTTATACGGGGCCCTGCCAAGGTAAGCTACGCTTCTGCTTTTGGACTTACTATCTAGATTCTCCTCAAATAGATTCCCTGTGTTGCCATGTGGTGACCGTGACTGCTTGGGTAGATCAGTATACATTCTGATTGGCTTTTGCTCAAAGAGAAACTTTAACATCTGTCTTCTCATCCTCTATCCCTCACCTGAAACCCCAACTCAGAGTACAAAAACAGATAGCTCCTCATGTGGTGGTTTAGAATTTGTTTCTATAATTTTCCAGAGTTTGTCTCCCTCTCCTACTTTTGTAAGCTTTACTACTGGAAAATTTCCCAAATGGGTAACATAAAAATGGAATAAATAAATACTATTTTCTTGTTGCTCTGTTTTGTAGGTAGGCACAGTTCTTACAGAATGATATTCAGAGGTTTGTCTTGATTCCTCAAATCAACATGGACAAGCAACAACTGGTTGTTTGAGCACCACATAAGTAGAAATTGGTATGGCTGCCCACCGAGAAAAACAGACCAGTGGCTTTTATTCATATCTTCATGCTTATTATGTTTAGCTAAAGAAAATTTATGGTGCAACACCATTACAGTCAGCTTCTCTGTCACCACCATTGCTTCAATAGATAGTAGCTGAGGAAATGGAACAGATTCATCTATTGAGAGAGTCTGACACATAATCATTGCTCCAAGAGTACTACAGAAGTTTATGGATCTTTAGGAAAAAGTCAGAAGCCCGTGTTTGTCACAACTACCATTTATCCCAATAAAAGCAATTATTTCTAAGCATATCAAAATTCACCTGAGTTTCAAGGTATAATTCCTTTCATCGTTTCAACAATTTCAGACATTAGCTTGTCTATTTCTACAAACTTTATTTATTTTCATTGCTTCTGTGTTCCATATGTACAAAAATACTTTGAAGTTGTAGAAAACATCCAAAAGGCTTACAGCTATGGAAAAAACTGTAGGCACAAATGCTTAAAAACATATGAAAACTCAAGTTTCAGGCAAATACTGGTAATTAAGTCATCAATCCAAAATACAGAAACACAAAAAGTAGAAAATACCCAAAATAATGTTTTAATTATATTCTAAAAATGTAGGAACTTATAGCCTAAAAAGGCACATTAAAAATAGGCACATACAAATAAACATCATCATTTAAAAGTAAAAAGCATTAAAATATTAAGCAATCCTTAGCCTTTAATCAAATTGTAAGTGGACCCAGAGGAAGACCACCTCACAGATGGGAAGATTATGGAGAAGAACAGCCAGGGACAGATCAATATGGGCAGAAGTTGTGCGGAATGTCATCTCAGAGACGTCTACTCATACGAGGACTCCTTGCTGAATAATGATCCCAAAGTACCAAAGACAAGTACACAAAAATTATTCAAAATGCTCACCCAGCTGTGTTGTCCTTGTCTGCTGCAGTTATTGCTGCTACACATCTCTGGTGTTTTTGGCATAGTAGAGATTTGTGTGTTGGTCCTGTGGCCTGGCTATCTTTTGTGTCTCTTATTTGTACCCTTATCTCCCCTCTGTGATTCAGAATCGTTATGAAAATAAATATCACTGTTTTGAAAAAAACACTTGCAAAGCCTGGAGAAATAAAGGTGTGTAAATATAAGGGTTTGATGCACCGTGGGATAGTACAGCTAGAGTTTTGTAGCGGAAGAAAATGCAAGTCACATAATCTGAAAACTCTGTCCCTGCTCATATTACATGTTGCAACATCAATTCCTATCAGTTCAATTAAGTTTCAATTCTCTCTCAGCCATGGGGTGGGGGAGGGGGGAATATTTTGTAAGGAGCAAAATTGAAATAGAAGTAATCTAAGGGAAACCTAAATCTTTTAAATGTATGAAAATCATTGGGAGTATATGTCTTCAGGTGTGGCTAGGGATGTACATATGCACACACATACAAATTCTACGTATACAGTGGATGCTCACTTCAAACCTCCATACCAAACAACAGTGGCTTTGCATCAGAGAGGAGAACAGCATGTACAGGAATAGCTATGTGACACACACCACTCTGTCCTGCAAGCACTGCTTAAGTGAAATGACTTGACTGAGTGCTGACACCTGAGGCAGTTGCCTCCCTCTGCTTAAAAGCAGTGCCAGTCTTAAATGTGTCATTGTGGCTTGATTTTCTAACAGACACAAGATTCGAATTAAAAGTTGCTACCTGACAGTTCAGCCTCTTAGTTGCTTTACTTCACAACAGTGATCACCACAAATAGACCCCAATGCAGACTAGCTTTCTTTTGGCATTGGCATTCACTTCTGCGTTGTTTCTAGGATCACCGCTCTCACAATGCCATGGAAGATCATTTTCTTCATGAACATCATGAACCCCCAGGAGGGTACACAAAGATCAAAAGCCTGGTATTTTTGCCACTATATCCCTTTGCCTCTCACAGATGTACATAACACTAAGTTTCTTCTTAGTCTCCAAAATGAGATCATTGTTGTTGCTTAAAAAAATATCTCACTTGCTCTTCACAGAATCTCCCATTTTCCAAAGACCATAATGACTCAGCAGGGGCAGAGCAGCAGAGCAGTTATTACTTAGCAGTAATAAGTCAGGGAAGGGGAGGAGAAGTAGAAACCTCTGTCAAATTGCTACAGCCATTTCCACTGTCTCTCTGAGTTATAATATCTTTCTCCAATCCTAGGTGTAGCTTTATTTATTTATTTATTTATTGCATTTTTATGCTACCCAAATGGGAAATTTCCTACTCTGGGCAGCGTACACACAGTATCAGATAACACAACAAAACACACAACAAATCAAAAACAGACCCGCCAAACAAATACATCCCAAAATAAAATAAAATAACTGGCATCAGAGGACACAGGGAATCACCTGTCTAGCTAATTTATAGCCAATGGGACAACACCTTGAAAGGCCTTCTTGAACAAGGGAGTTTTTAATTGTTTCTTGAAGATAGCCAGTGATGGGGCCTGGTGCAGTTCCACCAGTAGTGTGTTCCACAATGTTGGTGCCACCACCGAGAAGGCTCTATTTCTAGTAAGACTTTCTAGCCATCCTCGAGGTCGGCACCTGGAGCCCCACAGACTGTGACAAACAGGTGATGTACATAGCAAAGCAAGGTCCCAAACTATATAGGGTCTTTTGTGATAACAGTAACACCTTGTATCTGACACAGTAGGCAACAGGTAGCCAGTGCAGGCCTGCCAAGGCTGGGGGAATATGATTGAATTTATTTATTTATTTATTTGTATTTCTCCACCGCTCTTCTCACCGAAGTGACTCAGGGCGGTTTACAAGTAATTAAAAAAACATGACAATAAAACACAAACACTACTAAAACACCTTAAAACTGTTAAAATTAAAATTTAAATCTAAAAAAGATTGAAAGCACACCAAATGCTACATCTTACTAATTAAAAAAGTAGAGGAAAAGAGGAGCTCAGATCATCCAGCATGCTGGGGTCATTATACCTCCCGCACCCCATTCCTGCGCTGCCAGCCATGTTTTTAGCTTCTTCCTAAAGGGCAGATCTTCTGTCTAGAGACGTAGCTCCTGTCACCAGCCTGGCCACTGCATTTTGGACCCGCTGTAATCTCTATATCAGAGACAAGGGCAGCCCCACGTAGAGAGTATTACAATAGTCAATCCACAAGATTACCAATGAGCGGATCAGAGTTATGAGAGACTGTCTGTCCAAGTAGGAGTGTAACTGTGCAATCTGCCAGAGTGGGGAAAAAGCAGCCTTGGACACGGCTGCTATTTGTTGTTCAAATGTGAGTGATGGGTCCATAATGACCCCCATATTGCAGTCCTGGTCCCTAGGGACAGTGGTGGGCATCAGCAGGTTTGTACCAGTTCACCAGAACTGGTAGCAGAAATTCTGGCTGGCCCCGCCCATCCAAGTTTTGAAATAAAGTAGTCCTAATTCGGGTGCAACTCAGGGCTTTCCCCTGGCCATGCCCACCATTCCATGCTCACAGTGTGGTAGTAATTTCTTTTGGAGCCCACCACTGCCTAGGGGTAAGAGTAGTCCACCCAGGGGAGGTAACAGGCCTCCTAGTTGGGCAGACAGCCTCTCAAACACCAAAACATCCATCTTGTCAGCTGTATCATCAACAGGAGCCCTGGCTAGATCAACTGGAAGCCCACCAAGGCTGCTTTGAAACCAATTGGATCCAGCAGCCTCCGTGGGCTGACCATTCTAATTGGTCCTGGCTCCCTACGGGAGGGTTGTCATCATAATTTTGAACTTCACCAGAGCACAATCTGACCATGATAGGATGGTGGGCCAGAGTGCGCCCAGTCACATGCATGGATCCAATGACATGCTGAGACTGGCCCATGGATATAATGGAATCCATGAATTCCAAGGCTGCCCCAACCAGACTCCCCTCTGTGTGGATGTTAAAGTTCCCTAACATGACCAGTTTGGGGGACATCAGCACCATTGCAGAGATGAAGTCAGTCGACCATGCCAAGGATTGGGCCAGGTCATGGGGAGCTTGGTACACTAGCCCAATCCCCAGCCTGTCCTTAGACCCAGCACACACATGAATGGCCTCCCAACCTGGATTTGAGGCTTCAGAGACTCTGCTGACCATGTTGGAATCTTTACGAATGACAGCAGCCCCACCCCTTCCCTCAATTCTGCCTTGGTGCTGTATGTAGTGGTGGGCAGCAACAGATTTGCACCCCCCAGGAGTTGGCCTTCAGGTGGGGGGTTTAGTGAAATTGGGTGGCCACACCCACCTCCTTGCCCTGCCTCAACAGGTTTTGTCCCTGCAAGTGGTTCAAGGTCTCCCTTGCTCAAAACCCTGTCATATCTGACTCTAGGCTGCAGTACCCATCTCCATTTACATCCAAAGAGCCATATGGCAGGCATGACTAGATTGCCCACAATGTAGACTCCACCCATGATATAGGCTCCACCCATGACATAGACTCCACCCACAGTGTGGTAGCAATTTTTTTGCTGCCTACCACTGGCTGTATGGAATACCCAGGAGAACACATTAAGGACAGTGAAACGCCATCCTTATTACCCACCCAGGTCTCCTTTATACATGCCAGGTCAGGATGTTCTTCCAACAACAGGTCCCAGATCAATTGAACTTGTTCTTGATAAACCTGGCAGGACAGTTCTGAGGGTTGGCTGAATAGGCCACCTTGTATCTGATGGGTCAGAGTGCAATTAGAGCACATGACAGATTTCAAGCATCTCACATATGATCTCCTTAAACAACCAACTGACCTATGTGTGTTCTACCTCCCATGACCCCACATCACCAGGATCTTATTTTCTCTGATCACAAGATTGGTTTCTACTCAAGGAGGAACTTCCTGGGTCACAAATAATCAATATCATTAGGATCTTCCACTGACAATGTTATATAGAATCAATAATAGAACTGCCAACTGTTACCTCTTCTTCTGGCTTCTATTGTAAAACCACTGCCAGGATGGGATGAACTGTATTTTTCCACTCGTTTTTTTTTTACATTCTAAATAAATGTTCTGTTGTTTCTTCCTTAGGAGATGAAGCACCTTTCACTGATAAGCTGCTCTGCTTTGTCTTGTGACAAGTCATCACAAAGCCAGCCTATCACATCTCCAAAATCATAGGAAATGTTGTTAAAGTGCCAGAGAAATAAAGCGATAGAGGCCGGGGGGGGGGGAGCAATAACACTGAAACATGGATACAGTGAAACATCTGCTAGCAGATGGTCCTGTACAGTCTGGAGAGAAAACATAGCAAACACCATTTTGCTCCTGCTGCAACTTAACTGAAGTTGTCTGTGATTTATATAAGGTTGAGATAAGCTGGAAAGTATCAGCTTAAAACCTTTGCACTTGTAAGTGTTTAGGTCTTAAAACTCTAGAGTAATTCATAATTTAGGAATTGCAGAATGAACTCACCAAAAGGTGCCTTCATTTTGGCAGTTTCACATTTTTGGCCTAGACATGGAAGAAGAAGAACGGCAGAGACTCTTCTACCCCATCCAGGAGTGTATTCTCACAAAGCAATGCAGTTCGGGAATGAAAAGATATTCTGATCTTTGACTTTATATTATTTTATCATGTTGGACTCGAATGTTTTTGTAATAGAAACAAATATCATCACAAAGATGCAGGTATGGAAGGATGAAATTCTAAATCACCAATAGGCAACAGGTGGCCCTGTAGATGCTGATGAACTGAAACTTTCGGAAGCAAGCTTAGCCAGCTGAACCAATGATGAGAAGTGATGGAAGTTGTAGACCATCAACATTTGAAGAGGCATACATTCTGTGCCCCAGTTGTGAGCCAAGTCTCTCATCACAGCAAAGGTCTGTATCTGCCAGTTTATACAGGGCAGCTGGATTTTTGAAAAATGAGTGGCAAATTAAATTTTTTGGAGGGGACTTTTCATAGAAGCATATCATCCAGTATTCACAATCTGAATAGTGTAATTTAAATTCAGAACACCTGGTTTGCAAACAGCAATTAGATATAATACAGTGGGCATAATACAGTACTGGTTGATATGGCTAATGGAATAAGCAATTGAGCTTCAGATTGCAAGGTGTTCTCTGGAACCCAAGAGCAAAAAGTTTGAAAGTCAATAGCCCATAAGTAGCAAAACATCTATTAAAGAAAAACAAAACGAACACAAATGTAAGAAGAAGACAAAGATGTGGCATATTAAAGACTAACTTTTATACAAGTAATACCTCATATAACATTAGTATCGAATAACACTAAAATCGCATAACATTAAGGAATCTGGGGGGAAGAATTGCATCAGATAACATTAAGATCCTATGGGATGCTTCAGATAACAACCGCTAAAGCCTGTGTGGTTACAATGTATCTCTATGGATCCCATAGGATTTTAACATGCATCAGATAACACTAAAAATCATGTAACACCAAGACTTGTGGAACCAGGTTTTAGTGTTATATGAGGTTTTACTGTACTTTAATATAAGCTTTTTTGGGTCAAATCTACTTACTCAGAAAAAAGGATGCTGCTGCATTGCAATCATTTTTACGTAGCCTCAAGATAAAGAGACACTGATTGGCTAGACACAAGTTGCAAATAGTGTGAGCTAATGGAGAACTTCCTGCATTGCAATGACATAAGACCCCTGTTTGCTATTCAGTTCTTTTCCAATGGAGATTAGTTCAGTAACAGATAGTTTCTAAGGTGGGTGCTGGACTGTCAGGCATTCCTAATGGAATAACAATGCAGTTGCAAATTGTGCAAGTCAATATGGTATTTCCCTCTAGTAATATTCTAAATACTCTAATTTGATATCCAGTTCTTTTCCAATGTTGCTTTGTTTTTGGAAGCCTGGTCTAAAAAAGAGGCCGTTGTTAGTTGGGAAGGAACCTGTGAAAAATGGCAGCACATAACAACTATCTGTGGCATTTAACATTTGGTAATGACTTAAGAACCCTTGAGTAATACTGAATCCATTGATATAGCTATCAAGCATATCCATCCTTTTTTTTCTAATCCTTGTATACTTCTTCAGAATCAAAACTTTTAAATCCTGGGAAATGTGTCCAGATAGATTGAAATGATTTTAAACAGGTTTCTGTGTATTTCCAATAAAATGATATCTTATATCTTATTTAACAACAATGCCCATAGAAATTCTGGGGAAACATCATTTTAAAGATCTATATCTACAAGGAGAACATGCCCAGTCGTAGTTTTGCTCACATTCTGTGAAGGAGAAATAATGAAATGGCCATGATGACAGCCACCAATTCACTTCCTTGGTCAATCCTGTGTCCCATTTGACAGAATTAGGTAATTAAAAAAAATAATTCTTCCCTCTTCCATCGGAGGTATATAAGAGAATGGACCTTTGTCCTCTATTCGAATGGATATCCATGCCAAAGGTTATCCATCCAAAATGGATGAAAGAGTAAGAAGAGGAAGAGGGGAGAAGCCTTCAACATTTAGTACCTTGACAATAGACAGATCAATGGGTTTTTCTTGCTCATGATAGTGAAATATATGGGACTTGACTGTATATTCCTATCAGAAAACAGAAAAGTTGAAGCAAGCCACTTTATTAAAAGCATTTAGTCTTACACAATGCCACAGCATATATATTTTTGGTCACACATGGGCACATGTAATTTTGATGTGTGGTAATGTGTTGTTTCTTTTTTGGAATTATGCTTCTTCCTCAGTCAATGGATTACAAGAATTTTTTTTAAAAAACTAAACCTCCTTAGTTTTTTATGACATTGGAAAGGCAAATGTTAGGAACTTGTTCAGTACTTACTCGTACTTACTCAAGCATGAGGAAGCTGCCACAGTGACCTGACTGGGTTAGACACACACATGCGACTGTGTGGGACCACCACATTGTTAGATTGCTATGGCAGCTCTCACAGTTGGACATCCATATATAACAATATTGAACTGCATACTGGCCAGTACCTAAAAATGTTGGTTTGTATAAGGGAGAGAGAAATATGTAGAGAGAAGGTTGGGGGGAGAGAGAGATTGCTTCCCTTCAGCTTTGAATTCCACTGCAGTGCATTGTGAAACAAAGATGAGCACCAGAATGTTAGGAATATCAAAAACTGACAATCCCCTGATTATCAGCTTTGAAAACATTAGCTGATACAGGAAAAACACCCATTCCCAAACCTGCGGAATTAGAAAGAGCTCAGAAAAGTCTCCTGGAATGGTCAAAAACCCAAATTCCCCCCACATTCGATCTGCATAAACAGGGCACAAGTGAAAGCAGCTCTGTTACTACCAGTAGTAGCATCTGTTTGTCTGTTTCTCATTAGACACCTCTTTAAAAACTTTACCTCTTATCTTTCTTTTGAAACCAGTTTGATGGCGAGCCACAGAACTAATCAGGAGAAAGAGGCAGCTGCTCTTTTCAAATCTTTCCTTAAAATTTCACAGCCAAACCCGTCTATCTTTTCACAGCCCCCTTTTTGTGTCATTCTGGAGGCCTTTAAAGAACATAGCACATCCTGTGGTGAGTAACAGTTGGCAAATGCTTCTTTTAAGAGTGTTTGTACATTTGCGGATTGATCTTTTTATGATCAAAGATTATAATAATCCCCCCAAGTTCTTTTGAAAAGAAACTAATCACATTCACGAAGAGAATGGAGGAGGGAAGAATTATTTTTTTAATTACCTCATTTTAATTAGTAGCTTCCCTCCCCCCTTGACAACATTTCCTGTCTCTAAACAACAATAGCAATTCTGCAGCAGTACCAATGTATATGGTGTGTTACAAGTTACGATAAGAAAAGAAAGACAAGGATATGTCCCAAAGGAGCTTACAGCTTGAATTTTGACAGTCAGAGAGACAAGAGAAGGAGGAGAGGGGAAATTATTTAAAATAATAATTATTTGGTGAATATACCTGAGTACAATTTCATGAGCCCAGGCCCTGGTTTTAGTTGAGAGGGTAAGGACATCCAATATTTATATATTGTCACTTTGATAACATTAATAACAATAATTGTCAAGCCAATTCTGACTTATCGTAATCTTTTCCAGGGTTTTCTCTGTAGAGAATACATATACTGTAAGTGGTTTACGATTCCCTTCTCTTTTTTGGTGATCCTGGGACTCTGAAGCTTGCCCAGTACTACACAGGCTGGCAACCCTTGCAACTGAGCATCTTTGTAGTCTAACTGGCTTTAACCTGGAGAGAGAATCTGAATCATTTTGATGATTTGATCCTTTTTCTCAATTTCCCCCCCATCTAGCTGACTTTGTAGAATTTAGGGGAACTCGAATCTGCCCATCTAAGGGAAGAGAGCAAAGTCAAGAATTATTTTGGGATATGGTGTATGGCTGTGGTGAGTTGGTGGTTAAGATGCTAAAGTTGATGACTGGAAGGTTGGCAGGTTAGCAGTTTGAGACCTGAGTACTGAATGATAGAGTGAGCTCCCATCTCTGTCCCAGTTCCTGCCAACCTAGCAGTTCGAAAGCAAGAAATTTCAAGTAGATAAATAGGTAAATAAATAGGTTGGTGGAGGACAGAAGTGCCTGGCGGACAGTGGTCAAGGGGGTTACAAAGGGTCGGAATTGACTGTGCAACTGAACAACAAAAATAGGTACCACTTGGGTGGGAAGGTAAACAGCATTCCGTGCACTCTGGTGTCTAGTCATGCCTGCCACATATCCATGGAAACATCTGCAAACACAGACAGAGCTGGCTCTTTGGCTATACACATAGATGAGCACTGAACCCTAGAGTCAAGTTCAAGTTCATTTTCATTTTAATTGAGTTCTGTATAGCTGAAAAACCTACAAAAGCATCACAATACTAAAAATTTGGCAAGACTCATTCCTCCTGACTGTCAGTAAGGCTGTTGGTGTCATGTACCTGCGTGGCATGAAGCGAGAATATAGAGACAAGATCCTCTCTCTCTATTAAAACCCAGGTGGGAGATCCAAAATAGATAAAAAGAAGTTCACAGAGCACATAATTAAATTGTGGTATTCGCTGCCAAAGATGTGATGATAGCTGTCAACCTGAATAACTTTAAAGAAGGATCAGATAAATTCATAGAGGCTATGGCCCTCAGTGGCTACTAATCAGGATGGTTTCATATATCTTCTTGTATTGAAAGTATGTTCAGGGAAATGTGAGAAACAGTACAGTTGTGCTTAACACAGGCTTTGCATTGGTCACTATATTTGGTGAACAGAATAATGGATAAGGTAAGCCTTTGGCCAGATCCAGTACAGCCTTTCTTATGTTGTTATGTCACTAATAATCCAACCATATGTGAGGCTTCTGGGTCACAAGCAAGTTACTAACAGCTGGGAGACAATGAGAGGATCAGGATGGCTACCTAATACTATTTTTGGCTGTGTTGCTTTAAGATGGGAGCTGTAAGTAGAGTCTCTGGGCTTTACTTTGCTTCTCTATTTGTTAGAGTTGTTGTTATCTTCTCAAAATCTCCAGCCAGACCAAAGCAACCAAGTTTTTGGCTACACCTACACTTCACTTTCAGTACTCTTTGGCATTTGGTTCTCAGGATGCAATCTGAGAAAGCTTATTTCAAACTAAACTGATTAGTATTCAATATATCACAAGATTCTTTGTTGGTATCTTATAAAGATGTGGTTTCTGTCTTCAGTGGAATCCAGAGACATTCCTTCACAATAATAAGCCCCTCCTTTGCAGACATCCATGCTCTTTGTGGGATACTGGGGGCAAGGCTGTGCAATGTAGTAATCTTGTATACAAAGATGTATGGCAGTGATGGCCAACCATGGCACTCCAGATGTTTTTGAACTTCAGTTCCCAGAAGCCCTGATCAGCAGGTGTGTTGACTTGGGCTTCTGGAAATTTAAGTCCAAGAACACCTTGAATGCCAAGGTTGGCCATCATTGATGTATAGGAATGTCTGAATAGGAACCCCACTTCTGAAGCTTACTTCATTTTCAATTCTCTGTCATGAACTATGGAAGCAAAATCCCTGAACAAGCAGAACTATAAACATTTTGAGGTATCTTCTTTATCAGAATGTAGCTAAAAGAAATGCTTGAAATAATGTAAATATTCATTGATTCCTCCCCCCCCACCCACGGATATTAGAAGTGTTGAATATATAAAATTTACAGATCATTCACAAACTGTTCAAATGAAATTGCAGAGGAATTGCCACAGGCTTTGAAGAAGTTGGGTGGAAATTGTATTAGTTTACATTTCAATGTATATATCAGAAAGTATCAACTTTTTCTTTTCTTTAAAACAAAATTCTACATTTTTGTAATACATTATCAATTCATTATTTTCACATGACAGAAATTCTGAAACAACTCATGGAGCAGTTTCCACAAACTTTTCCTAAGGAAACACTAGCTTTTGTGTTTCTTGGAAACCAGCACTATTCTCAAGTTGCAATTTTAGCTGTGGAAGAAGTTGGCTCCCTGCTGGGGATCGCACTCATTAGTAATTTTTCTCAACAGTCTTGAAAGTGAACAGTTTTTTTTGCACACAAAAAATACACTGCTTTGTACAAATGTACAATTGTCCTCAAGCAAATATAATGGTTTTATACATAACACATTTTATAATAACGGATTTTTATGCAAAACTGGAACATTTTCTTGGTATTTATATATAAAAATGATTAAATTTTGTTTGGGGTAGATAGTTAGAAGTAGTTGCACACAGAGGTGGGATTCAAAATTTTTTACTACCTACTCTGTGGGAGTGGTATGGTGGGCAGGGTCAGTCAGAATTTCTGCTACCGGTTCTGGAGAACTGGGGCGAAACCTGCTGGATCCCACCACTGGTTGCACTGCAAGAAGAGTGGAACTGAGTTAGAGTTGGGTTTAAAGCAAGTTCACTTTTTACATAATTCCTCTCACTCTTAGCCAAGCTACAATAATTAGTCAGGCAAAAACTTCAGGTAAAAGAGAAATAACATTTCACTCACAAAAATGTGTTCATGTTCAGAAAAAGGTTGCACATGTTCAGAAGCCTTGATAGGGTGTATAAGGTTAGTAAAACATGTGGGGGAAATCAGGTAAGGTAGTTACCTGGTTATTTGGGACTGTGGTGGCTCAAGTAGTTAAGGCTCTGAACAGACAATGTTGGCAAATACAGACTGTTGGCTATTTGGCTATAAACAGAGATGTGCACTGAACCCTAGAGTCAGATAAGACTGGTTTTTGAGCAAAGGTGACCTTTACCTTTACCTAGTTACCTAGTTGGTAAAATGTTTCCTTCTTTTTCTTAACCATATGACTGAGAAGATGGCAGCACTGAGGTAAGCATTTCTCCTCTTTGAAGGCAAAACAAAAACAAAAACCCAAGTGGTAGACAGAGCAGAGAAAGATTACCAGGCATACAAATTAGAGACAAAAATCATGTGGTGAAAAGACAGGAACTTTGCTAATTGCTGGTTAACTATATAGAAAGTTAGCTTTTAGTTAGTTTGGAATGTGGCCAGTCAGCCAGCCAGTCAATGGAACCTGAAACATTAGTTCTTAAAAGTCTGAGTTTAGAATCCTGTGACTTTGATTATACGTTAATGTCAGATTAGATTCACTAATGTTTTTTCACTAATGCCTTTTCTCTCTGACAAACTGTTCCTTTTTCACATCTGCATGACAGGCAGACACAACTCATGCATATTCCATTGCTTAGAATAGTTGATCCTATTGAACAGTTCCATGGCACAAGACGGAAATTTTTGATCATTTAGACTGTTTGCTTTGCTTTGCTAAGAACTTAAACGTCATTCTCAAATCTTGATTATTTTTTTTTTGGGGGGGGGGAACCTTGAAATTTTGCCTTGCATCCACTCCAACCCTTATACAGTTTTAGATCTCATGCATTCAGCACTGAACTAGGAGAATACTGGCATCACTTCCAATAGGGGCCAGCTGATTCATTCAGCACATGTACATTTATACTGGGTAACATCCTTCCAGAGATATGTGCTTTCATCCCATTGAAATGACATATCGCAGCACACGTTAATGTTCCAAAAAAGCAAGTGCTTAAATGTAGAGTCCAAATCGGAAAATCATTAGCGGCAGCTGTGGGAGATGAAAGTACTGTTGTGATGACATGGAGTGATAATATTAAAATAGTGTTAAATAAAGAGTTAGATAAAGTAGCAATAGGGCTGCAAAGCAATCAGAACAACAATCAATCAGGCCAGTTCTCTTCTTCCCATCCTTGTTGAAACCAGACAAGCATGTAATGTAGAGGTCAGACCTGGACAATATCCATAGAGATTTAGATTTAAATTCCATCTCTACCATGAAGATTTTTCTGTCAGACTAGTAGGTCTCATCGGCTTGCCATGATGATCACATAGGGAGGCCAATCATTACTTTGAAGACAAGACATTAAAAGAAAAGTGGGGATTCAAACTGTTAGGTATATGTGGTAAATGCTTAAAATAGTATAATGTTGTTTTTGTGTCTATTGGATGAAAATAAATACTCTGGAGGGAAGCAATTAGAAAAAGAACATTTTGCTTAATTTTTTCCTCAATACCCATTCAAAAATAGAAAAGAAGTGACATTCTTGCTTAGTTTCAAATGCTCCTAGAGCTGATTTCTATGAATATAAGTTTCCTGTAACCATCATAGAGGAAACACAATTCCCTTCAGTCTTTTGAAGACAAAAATTGGGATGGAAGAACACTAATCTACATGTCAATAAATACTTAGAAAAACAGGATGGGAGAGAAACCTGGGTTTGCCTTGCTGCCTTTTTTTATCTCTATATGGGTTTTATTTACCTGTTGCAACCACTGGGTCTCAAATTAGAAGAGGAAAGCAGATTTTCCCTTAAATAATTATTTTGCACTTTAGTTGTATAAATCAAACAAATCAACTGCTTTTGTGTTGCCACTAGTTCTATTTGGTAGGTCAACACATCAGTCCAGAAATTATGCACAGGGCATACCTAGGGGTGAAAAGTAATTTTATTGTATTTGACAATCTCAGTGAAAGTAGTACTTTTGCGCCTCCTGTGACCCGTTGTGAGTCGAAGCACACTTTTTTGTGAGAATTCACAAAATTTTGATGATTGGCACCCATCTCAGATAAAATTAAGCATATGGTGCATTTAAAATATAAACAGCTAAAATGTGCACAATTTTTAAAAAAATATGCAGAAAATCTGTTTCAACCAATAAGGAGACCCACAAATAAGTAGAATAAATAGATGAAGAAGGAAATGCATTAAGATGTCTATGGGGGAAAGTGACATGGAAGGCTTGTCTGAAACCAGGCTGGAATTTATCTAGACAATCATTTCCCTTTAAGAATGTCTGAAACTACCCAGGAATCCCTTCTAGTTTACAGTCTTTAAGGGCAAACTAACTTAAGCAATCCTCCATATCTCCAAGGGCAATCTGCTACCATCAATTGAAACAGCACAAGAAAGTAGTGAAACCATAGCAGAGGCAATCTCTTATCAATCAATTAAACCTTACCATGAGTTGGTCAGTATATTCTTTCTTTATTCATGTCAGAGGCACCACAAAGCATATAATAGCATACAAAGCTAAAGCCAACATATATAAAACAAACAGGAACTAGATTACGGCGGCCAACCATCCCGCAGTCTGCGCAGCAATCCCATTTAGGGAGGGGGAATTTCGACTTACCCTTGTTTCAAAAATGGTACCGGACCTCCCCCGTTGAGTCACGGAAGCCCCGGTTTCTCTCCGACCAGCAGGCAGTTAAAGAGAAATGGAGCCGAAATGGCTCCAATAAACTGCGCATGCGCAGAAACTAGAAAGTTCTAAATGGGACTCAGGATAGCCTTGGAAGAACAGAGAAGTCCCCCCAGAAACACAGTCCTAATGTTCTCCAACACAACCTCTGAGCCAGCTCAAACAGGGAGACTGCTGGATAGTAGGATGGGCAGTACTACAACATCATCACTATCTCTGTGTCTCCTGGATAGTCCAGCTGCACTCCTCCACTGTCTTTCATCCTGCCTTAATAGATGAGAATTATGATCATAAATAAGCCAGGATAGCTATAAATCCAAATCTTATACTAAAAATGGTACAAATCAAATAACCCACACAAATACTGTACAATAAATGATTGGAAGATAACACATATAGTCAAATTGAATTGCATGAATCAAAGAAACTTATTTCATACTATAATTTATTTCATTCTTAGATTTCACTTGGGTATCTATTCTGTTTCAACATATAAACACAATAAAGTGCAAGGGGAGGATGGAAATGCAAGACCTTCTGTAGAGATGAAAAGCAGAATAACTGCTGGACTTTATCCAAAAGCATATATTTTCAAATCTTCTAAACTGAGGGTATTAATCACACACACACACACACACACACACACACACACACACACACACACACACACACACACACACACACACACACACACACACACACACACACACACACACACACACACACACACACACACACACACGCTAAATTGTGAAACTTGCTGAAATGTTGAACATTGTCCTTGAATTTTCATGGCTATGTTCTTTATGAAAGCATTCTGATAACACACATGTGCGTATGACAGAAAACGGAAAAATTAGAGGGCATGGCTGGATTTGTTGAACAAATGAACTCTCATGTAACTGTGAGTTCTCATCAAACTCTTCTCGATTTTGTTCTAGTAAGAAATGTAAAACATGTGGGTGACCTTCAAACCCAACAGAAGAATACAGAGAAAGATTATGCACAAGCAAACTGCCCTGTAAGAGGTTACATGAGGGCAAGAGTTTCCATATCAACGTTTCTCTTCTCCAGCAACATTATTATTATTATTATTATTATTATTATTATTATTATTATTATTATTATTATTATTATTATTATTATTATTATTATTATTATTATTATTATTATTATTATTAAATTAGATTTATATGCCCCTCTACTCACCTCACTGAGGCGACTCAGAGGGGCTCACATAATACAAACATATACAGTATCACAATCTCAAATATAAATACAGCATAATATAAAAATATAACAACAGATGCAGCACAGATAACACAATAAATTTTACATAAAAGAAAAAAACAATACAATAAAATACAGTGTAAAAATACAATACAGTCAAGAGAGACAGCAAGGTCTTTATGGCTGAGCTAGCTGGTCCACACAGTTGGCCCTCATTCCCCCTCTCCAGCAGGCAGAGAGAGTTCTGTGATATTCCTGAGGTGGTCATGGAGGCAGCAACAGCAGTAGCAGCAAGGTCTCTATGGTTGAGCTAGCTGGTCCACACAGCTGGCCCCCATTCCCCCTCTCCAGCAGGCAAAGAGAGTTCTGCGATGTTCCTGAGGTGGTCATGGAGGCAGCAATAGCAGTAGCAGCAAGGTCTTTATGGCTGAGCTAGCTGGTCCACACAGTTGGCCCTCATTCCCCCTCTCCAGCAGGTAGAGAGAGTTCTGCGATGTTCCTGAGGTGGTCATGGAGGCAGCAATAGCAGTAAGGTCTTTATGGCTGAGCTAGCTGGTCCACACAGCTGGCCCTCATTCCCCCTCTCCAGCAGGCAAAGAGAGTTCTGTGATGTTCCTGAGGTGGTCATGGAGGCAGCAATAGCAGTAGCAGCAAGGTCTTTATGGCTGAGCTAGCTGGTCCACACAGCTGGCCCTCATTCCCCCTCTCCAGCAGGCAAAGAGAGTTCTGTGATGTGTATAGAACACATGGAATAAGGACATAGACTTGAAACACATAATGTGTCCAATACACCATTGTGTTTTTCTTACCCTTTGCAGTATGGAGTAATTTTGAGAACACTTTTCAAGGGCAGCTGGCAGATTGCAGACAAAGAGGCTATGCTACTCAGATTAGTCCCAGTTGGTTCTATTTCTAGGTAACAAACAGAAGGAGGCCACTGAACCAGACAACCATAGGGGGAAAGGATACTTGCCTCCATCCAGAATCATAACTTTCTCTTTTATTTTTAATGCATACAGACAGAAGTAATGTGTTATAGTGCCTGTGAATTATTCTAACGTAACACTTCTGCTAACAAGCAGTTCGAAAGCAAGTAATTGCAAGTAGATAAATAGGGACCACTTCAGTGGAAAGGTAAACAGTGTTCGTGTCTAGTCATGCCTGCCACATGACCACAGAAACATCTGCAGAAGCAGACAGCGCTGGCTCTTTGGCTATGAAACAGAGATGAGCACTGAACCCTAGAATCAAAATATGACTGGCTTTCAAGCAAGGGTGACCTTTACCTTTAACACTATTTAAATTCCACCCACCTCACAGAAAAAGTTCTGTGAACACCATTAATCCATGATATATTATTAGCATATGACTAGACAATTATTGTTGTTTTGTTATGACTGAAAAACATTCCATTATGTTTGCTTAGAAAACCTGCTTTTCCAGAGCAAAATGAGTGACATGGTGTCCTAGTTGGCTTGAAGCAATGAATGTGAGAAATTGATATTTTTTATCATCAAGAGCTTTGGTTGTTTTTGCAATTATAAGAGAAAGTTGTGTTTATTTTCTAATCTTTTGCAGTAAGTGTACATGTAAATAGGATAAATAACCGTGCAATTAAAATAAGTCACTATACAGTATTATTATTTTTGTATCACCCTAAAACAGGTTACAATTTTGATTTATATTTCACTATCTACAATGCATAAAATATGTGATGCACTTGCTTCCCCATTAATCTTCCATGTTTTTGTTTGAAATATTATGGAAGGTGACATGACAAATTACTGCTGGAGTCAATCTGTTCCTGAAGAGCAAGTCATTTAAAAATATCTTCTCTCTGTGTGTGTGTGTGTGTGTGTGTGTGTGTGTGTGTGTGTGTGTGTGTGTGTGTGTGTGTGTGTGTGTGTGTGTGTGTGTGTGTGTGTGTGTGTGTGTGTGTGTGAAGAACAGCATGCTATCAACTAAAAGGCCATTCCTGGTATGTGCTTGAACTTCATAGTGTAATGGAGTCTCCAAGAAAAAATAGAACATTGCCGGTCAGAGGAAAAGTCATCCATCAGCATAATCACTTTACTGAATTGCCTATGCTATTTTTTAAAATCTGTTACATTTCTGTCAGTCCTCTGAAGAGCTCAAGGCAATAAACCTATTCCCCACAGCAATTTTTATCTTTCCAAAAACCAGGCTAGGCAGGATAATCTGAGAAACAGCAGTTCCTGGCCCAAGGTGACTTGAAGAATTTCATGGCTGAATAGGAATTTGACTCTCTAAGTCCTCATCCAATACTCTAACCATGTTGGTTTTCTTTCTGACAGTGGAGCGATTTCCTCTTTCCACTAGGCTGGAATAAATATCAAAACATTTTCTTCCAACAAAGAACAACCTATGATAGTGGAGGAAAAGGACAAGGACCATAGCCTTGTCTCCCTACATGTCATAGGCGAGGCTGACTTTGAAAACCACCCACAATCTGAAGTTAGTACAGCCACTGCATTGCTAACAGGACACTTCTATTGCCACTGCTTAGAACAAGAGTTCTCAAACTTTTTAAGCCGGGGGCCAGGTCATGCTCCCTCAGACAGCTTTGGGGGCCAGATGGCCATTTTGCCCTTTCTCCACCACATGGCACTTCCTGGTGTAGCGGAGGTGGTGGGGGCCACATGAAATGGTGCTGCAGGCTGCAGGTTGGGAATCCCTGGCTTAGAAAGATCGATGTATGGTCTATTTCTGGGCACATCTTTCACTTTCAGTCCCTACATGCAGTGGTGGATTGTCAAAATTTCCACTACCACGCCATGATGTCATCACAGTGTGGGTGGAGCCAACATCATGATGTCATGATGTCGTGGGCAGGAACAAAGAAAAAAATAAATTAAAAATAAAATAAATTAAAAATGACATAAATATAACAAAAATAAACACATACACACACATACACACACCTCAACCCACCCACCACCACCCCAAACACACACACACACAAAACCCATCACTTACCTTACCTAGGCAGGCATCAGGCAGGCAGGAAATGCGGTGGCATGGCAGCAAAGCGCCGCTGCGGCAAACCATTGCTGCGGCCTGGTGGTGAGCTGTGCCAAGGAAAGGCCGCCGCCACCGCTTGAAGCACTGCCTGTGTTTCTTTCTGGGCAGCCCAAATGGCTGCCCATAACTGTGCATGCATCAAACCTCTATTTGATGCATGCGCAGTTCTATTTCTTACTGCTCATGCATCAAATAGAGGTTTGATGTATGCGCAGTTACGGGCAGCCATTATGGCTGCCTGGAAATTTTTTTGGGGAGGCGATCGAACCAGTCACCCGGGGTTCTACGAACCCCCCCCCCGGTGAACCCCTCGTGATGGGCGCTACCTGTTTGGGCGAACCAGACCGGACCGGTAATATCCCATCACTGCCTACATGGCTTCAGACCCAGAGCAGGAAGCAGCAACACGAGGCAAATGAGTGTTACAAAAACATTATGTTTGTAACTATTGTATTTCTGTTACTGGCTACTCCATTTCAGGCATTAACATGTCTTGGGTCAATGGAAAATTCTGTCACATCAGTCTGCTCCTATATCAGAATACACTAGAACCCCGGACAACGTTATGACATGGTTCCACGAGTCATGACGTTGTCCGGTTTTTAACGTTGTTCGATACATTGATCCAACAATGCTAAAAAAAACCTGAGAAGAGGCACTCGCACACGCGCAAAAAGGCGCGCCAGTGGGAGCCTCTTCTACCAAACAGGTATAGCAAAGGGCATCGCACGTCAAGGCAAGGTATCAAAGCGGGGGGTGCCACCCCCCGCTTTGATCCCTTACCTTAACGTGGGATCCTTGTTTCGTGCACCTGGGCAAGGTTAGGCTTTTCCGAATTCACCCCTCCCCCGGGGGAGGGGGGAATTCGGAAAAACCAACCCTTATTTAGGCGAGCAAAACGGGGATCCCACATCAAGGCAATTGCCTTGACGTGCGATCCACGTTGCTATAGCGTGCCCGGGAAAGAGGCGGCTCGGTTGAAATCCTCACCCCCACACAGGGGGAGGGAATTTCAGCCAAGCCGCCTCTTTCCCAAGCCGGGGAGACCCCGCAGAAAGGCGCCTCTCCTCTCCCGAAGTTCCGGAAGGGTAAAGATCCTTATCTTTTCGGAACCTCGGGTGGCTTGCAGGCACGCGCCCGTTGGTGGGGGTCAGCGCAGGGTACTGGGGGACCTCCGTACCCTGTGCTAACCCCCACCTACGTTAAAATAACGTGAAAATCGCGTTATTCGATACAAGATTTTTCTGAAAATCTTGTCACGTTATGCGGTTTTCACGCTATACGGTACTCGCGTTACCCGGGGTATTACTGTATTTACATTAAAATAACAGTCCTCTGAATCCCTTCTTCAAAGAGCCTCCATTATGTGAAATAGGGGAGGCAGCTACGAGACTTGGAGTGGATCTCTTTGGTTATGGTGTCTTCTTGTCTCAGCCAAGCTTCCTAATGCCCCTTCTATGTTTCCAACCTTTTAACCTCCACAACATTTCCTTCACTGTGGTAGATTTCATTGTCTTTCATTGTTGTAACTGGTTCTTACTGTGCTTTATAAGTTAGTTTATTAGTTATCATATACTGCTCTTGAAATTTCAGACAGAAATACAAGATAAAAATGTTTTCAATATGTAGGAACCATTGAGATTTTTCATCCCATTCATTTTTTATAAGAATTCTCAACATTCATATTTGTGACAGAAAAAAATTGAGGGTTTTTTCAACAATTGTGGGAGAAACCAGGTTAAGTTTTGTTTCTTGAGGCCTAAAGCATTTTGTTTAGCTCTTTAAATTCTTTAGATTTTTTTCTGAGTATATACAGTCATATCTAAAGAAGAGTTACTATCTATTTTTTTTTTCAGATTTACTTTATTAAATACAATTCAAAACCAGATTTATTTATTTCAATACTTGGTACCTTCTCAGCCAAGTATAGTAACATTATTATATAATTTGCATGCTTGAATAGTAGTAATCCCGAACCTTCTGGGACATGAGGGCTGCATTAGAGTGTCCAGTGCCTAAAATGGCCACATCTTGTATCATTATTGAATTGTTATATTGTATTTAATTGTACGTTGGGAGCCGCCCTGAGTTGGTTTTCACCAAGTAGGGCGGCATATAAATCAAAATAATAAATATAAATAAATAAATAATAATAATCTTAAATCAAAATATAACAAAATAAGTAATCTAGCAATTAAGATCAAACAATGTAGTTATAACTAGAGGGGAAGAGATTTGACAAGAATAAATATAGCCAGACTAATCTTATCTCATTTTTCAATCAGGTAACTTTCTTGGTAGATGTGTTCGTGCGTGCGTGCGTGCATGCGTGTGTACACTCCCCAGTGCATATATATAAGATTCTCCAGAATTAAAGAAGCAACACATCTCCAGGTCCTGATGTTGTTTCTTTAATATTTCCACCAATTTTCCCCATTTCTGGCAGGATTTTTATATACATTGTAAGGCTCTTTTGAAATCTTGTCATTCTAGTTGTCATCCAGTCCTTTCAACATGTGAGCCTTTACCCATATTTTCTTGTGCAAGAGCAAAGTATTCTTATTTATGGAAACTGTTCCTTGATTGGGAAGGGCATAATTTGTAATGCAATTTCTCTCGATTGGTGCTATTCTAACACAAAGAATGTGCCTAAATGTCCATAGCAGTATTGTGAAAGCATGCACCTAAGTCAGTGATGGCCAACCTTGGCACTCCAGATGTTCTTGGACTTCAATTCCCAGAAGCCCAAGTCAGGACTTCTGCTGATCAGGGCTTCTGGGAATTGAAGTTCAAGAACACCTGGAGTTTCAAGGTTAGCCATCACTGACCTAAGTTCGATCTTGATCTGCATGTGCATTTTTCTTTATTTTCCCACGTGTTACTCTTCATTCAATAAATAAAAGGCATTACTCTTGGGAGCACCTCACACTAGTATGTCGGTTGGTAGTGAAGTAAAGTAGGTCAAATACTTAATTAGCCTGACTCTACAAAGTGTTTTGAATAAAACATTCTGCATACTTTTCACTACATGCTGTGTTCTATACATATCTCCAATCAGGAGTATTTAAAACCCCTTGATTTCAAGGAGACATGGACTGACTGATTGCTAGACAGGCAGATACTTAAATGCGCCATCAAGACTTCTGCACACAAATAAATTTCAGGTCATTGGCTTTTTGCTTCTTCCAATACAGTACTTTGTTTCATGCTTCCTCTGATTCCACACACTCAAAAACAAATTGATTCACTGCTGGGGGAGCAAAGGAGCCAAGCAGCCTACTTGAGAAGTCCTTAGTAGCTTTTGAATTAGTTGAATGAGAATGTAAACAAATTTGTCATTTTCAATTATTATCCCTAGTTATTAAGATTATACGCCATCAATAGTGCTTGCACTGAAAGAGTATTGACTCAAAGTAACATGTATCTAAACATCAGAGTCTGGAAAACTTACTTTTGGAAACTAGAGCTTCCAGAATTCCCATAGCCAGCATGACTGTTGGAGGTTTTGTGGTCGAAAAATATAACTTTTCTAAGCTCTGCTAAGGGACTGGAGTGGCTCAAGTGGTTAAAATGCTGGACTTACTGAAAGCTCAGCAGTTTGAGACCTGAGTACTTCACAACAGAATGAGCTCCCATTTATGTCTCAGCTCCTGCCAACCTAACAGTTCGAAAGCAAGAAATTGCAAACTTAGATAAACAGATACCACTTCAGTGGCAATGTAAACAGTGTTCCATTAACTCTGGTGTCTAGTCATGCCTGCCACATATCCATGGAGACACCTGCAGACATAGACAGCACTGGCTCTTTGGCTGTAAACAGAGATGAGCACTGAACTCTAGAGTCAGACATGACTGGCTTTCAAGCAAGGGTGACCTTTGCCTTTACCTAAGCTCTGCTAAATATCCTGCTATAACATTCTGCTTGGCTTTACTCCACAGTTGGACAGTCAATCCATGCTGTTTTGAAAAAGATGGCACACTCTTTCTTTCTGTACAGTGTCATCCTCATCTTCTATAATCTATAAATTAGATTTTAATATTATGAAGAAGTCATATTGGATTCACATTTAGGTATTTGAGAACCTCCTGATTCTACATGGCTGCTTATTGCTATGAGTAAAGAAGAACGGAAACTCCTCTCTAGGTTCATTCTACTTTTCCTGGTGGCCAATGTGTGCCAAAATCAGCAACCTGGGCTTTCTTAACATGTGCATTTACACCACGGTTTTCCCAATCTGCAGCCCATAGCATGTGGACTCTGAGCTCTTACTGTGAGGCCCTCCAAGCTGATTGCATACTACTAGCACCCTCAAGGCATTTCCCCTCAGACCCACACTGTATTTACTATTTCTGTTGGCACCATCTAATGCTCTTTTCCCTGTCTCTTCTGTCATCCCACCCATTGGTCTTACATTTTGGGCATTCTGAGTGTTTTGCTAGCAAGCAGAGCTCAGGTACCTGTAACCTTTCTCAGAATCATAGAATAATTGGTTTGGAAGGGGTCTCTGAGACCATTGAGTACAACCCCCTGCTCAATGTAGATCTAAATCAAAGCAGATCTGACAGATGGTTGTCCAATTTTCTCTTGAATGCCTCCAGCAATGGAGTGCTACCACCTTCTGAGGTAGCTGGCTCCATTGCTGTACTGCTCTAGCAGTTAAGGTTTTTTTTCCTGATATTCAGCCTATATTTGCCTTTCTGTAGTTTCAGCCCATTGTTACATGTCCTGCACTCTGGGATGATTTGAGAACCAATCCTGCCCTCCTCTTTATGACTGTCTTTCAAGATTTGAAAAGTGCTATCATATCCCCTTAGTCTCCTTTTCTCAAGACTGTATGGTGGTCACATTTATGTTGAAAGGCTGCTGCTGCTGCTGCTGCTGCTGTTGCTGTTCTTCAGTCGCACAGTTGAGTCCAACTCTTTGTGACCCCATGGACCCCGGACGCCAGGCGCCTCTGTCCTCTGCCATCATCCGCAGTCTGGCCAGATAAATGCTCATCGAATCAATGATTCCATCCATCCGCCTCATCCTCTGCCAGCCCTTTCTCCTTTTGCCATCAATCTTTCTCAGCATCAAGACCTTCTCAAGTGAGTCCTCTTTTGGTGGTCAAAGTACTTTACAGGGCCGTAGCCACCCTCAAACTCCCAGTTGCTTATGTAAGAATCATTATTACTCAAATCCTACACACTGTCAGCTAACTGGATGCAAGTGCCATGGAATCTAATGATGCTTACCTCTCTAAATCAACAGATTTTTTTCTTGTAAAATGCATGGCAGATTAACCAAGGACAATCTTTACACAATGCCATCTATCTTTTGTCTCCATTTAAACTACTTGTGTGAAGTAAGAAACCCTTCAGATAAAAAGAAATAAGCAACCTCTGCTTGGTTATTTTCCTCATTCCAGTGTTATTCATTTACAAGCCATAGAAAAAACTAAAAGCCTCATTATCACCTCATTTGCTTTCTAGGGCCAATTTAAAAAATAATCACCTACCCTGATCCTCTGCTTTGTGCTATTATTGCCTTTGCTGTGGGGGAAAAAATATCACAGAGCTGTGGTCTGTTGCACCACTGCTCCTGTCCAGTAGAGAATAGCAACTGCCTTTCAGCCTTTGAGCCATTCTATTTAGTTGAAAACAGCTCTGTGAGTAAGGCAGAGTTAGAGTTTTGGAGTTTCATTCCCAACTCTACATCCCTGCATAAGCAGGGCAGGCTACACAGTCCCAGGGTACCCCCAGCAGAAAGAATGATCAATCTCTTCTGAGTACAGTACTCTTTAACTCAAAAATCCTGACAAAGATCATCATAAGTCAATATTGACTTGATGACACACAATTAGTGTTGTTATTATTTCTCTGATGACTTAAGTTATCACAGAGCTGTTCACAACTGTTCTCAGGCAATAACTTTTGCTTGAGGAAAAAAAGCTAATCTTTAAACCGCTAAGTAAAATTATTCATTGTTCACTATATGTTTGTCATATTACAATTTGTAGAATACAAGTTTATTAATGAAAAAAGTAATGCTTTTGGTGGTGAAACATGGGTCTGAGATCCTGGGATAACATCTGGGATTAGGGAGGTGGGGATTTTAGATTTTGCATACAATTGTAGAATTTACTTGCAGGTTCATAAATCCCATTGACATAGTTGAATACAGGAATTCAAATGTATCAAGATTACAACATCGGGTTCTATATTTCTTCCTATAATGCACAAATGAAATAAAGCTATAAAGTACATCTTGTGAATATTGAGTCATAAACTGCCATCATCAATCAAATTCAGAACTATATCCAGTGATCTGGGTACATTAATGGCATTCTAAGTGCAAGACCTGTTATAAAGTCAACGTAGCCTTCTTTGTGAAATGTTGAGATGTTGGTTAGATCTCTTCCAAATTGGTCTGTCTTGAGTACTCTCTCTTCTGCTCATTTGTTCTTGTGCTGGGTTTGGAGTAAATAGCCCAAAGAACACAAGACCATAGGAAAAACCACGTTAGATAAGACCAAAGATGTATTTTGTCCAACACTGAACTTGCAGAATGGTCAACCAGTTGCCTACGGGGAATGTAGCAGTAGGATGGGAGTGCTACTACACCCAGCAGCTGATATACAGAGATGTACTGCATCTGCTACTTCAGGTCATTCATTCATTCATTTACACTTATATCCCACCCATCTAGGGAACAAATCTTCCCTCCTCAGGGTCGCTAACATCATAAAACCAGTAATACAACTATCAAGAAATATTTTTTTAAAATACACACAATAAAACTCCCAATAAAATCATCACCAAACATTACAATAACCAGAAAGTACTGCGTTCCAGGATCCAGGTGATACACAGTCATCCTGAATGGCAGCTGTTCTCAAATGCCTTCAAACAATATGGCAGAGTGTTTAAGCAGCGGAGTGTGCTCCTGCCACGCCCTTGTCTTCTGTGTTTGTGACTAGCAGAATGCATGCCCAAGAAAACACAGGCATACAGTTTTGTGAGGCAAACCGAAAAGAACTTTTACTCACAAGGTGAGGTGCAAGCAGAAAAACTCTTTACAACGGTGACAAAACATAACAGGCTTTTCTTCAGCAAAACAGCAAGGGAATATTTACACAAAGTTCAGAGTTCATAGAGAGTTCCCAGCTTCACTCTCTTCTGCTCACCAAGTAAGCAAAGCACAAAGTCCTTGTTGGTTTTCTGGCAGATGCTTCCACACCTTTGGAACAGCTGTTAGGCAAAGTTCTTTGGTAGAAGCAGTAACTCCAGACGAAAACACCAACAGACTAAGTTACTGATACAAGCAGTCCTTATTTTCATGATGTGGCGAGGGTCCCAAAACTCACGGGCCCATAAGGTCAGCCCCACGATGAGTGACAAACACTCCAACAAGATAAGCAGCAGGAACAACAGGAGGCAAAATGGCATAAGAAGCAACCAGGCATAGAAGCAAATTGGCTCAGGGTTTTGCCTCCTCTTATACAAAAGAAGGATTCCTTGTTAGCAGCTGATCTAGTGCAGCTGGCTTCTGTTCCACGACAGTCCTTAAAGGTATAGTCTACCATTTGTCCATGTTGCAACCAGTGCCACGCCTAGGCACAGTTACTAACGCAATATAAGACACTTGGCCATTTTATTCAGACACCAGATGTCAATGAGCAATCTTCAGGCAGCTGTCCCATCTCTGTCAAATATCAATAAGGTCATACCAATGAAAGAGAGAATTTTTTTAAAAAAATATTCATTCTTCTCCCACCATAAGACAACCATTTTGATAGGAACCTGAGTAGCCCACAGGACATAGAGACTTTGCCATCTGCTTTATAGACCTGCATCTATCTATGTGGTAAGAAACCCCTACCTCTTCTTCTGATTCTCTGAAAGACTGCTAACTGGGTCAGAAACAGGTTTGAGAATACAAAGGGGATAACAGTTTTTGTGGGTTGTTGTGGTTTTTTTACACAGTTCCAATGGCTTGAAGTAGTTTTTTTGTTGTGCAATCGCACAGTCAATTCCGACCCTTTACGACCCTTTGCAACCCCATGGACCACTGCCCTCCAGTCACCCCTGTCCTCCACCATCCTCCTCAACCCACCCAGCTCTGTGCCCATTGCATCTACAATACCATCTAGCCATCTCATTTTTGGCCGCCCCCTTCTAATTAATCAGGGGCTCTCAATTTCTTACCATGGTCAGGGACAACAGCATGAATATTATTAAAATCCTGCTCTGTTTTATAGTCATTGGGAAAAGGTGAAGTAATCAGTCTTCAGTTTGTGACCCAAGTGTGGGCTAGAACCACATCTGACTCAGAGAAGGCAAAGAAATATATTTGATGTTGAGATAGTATAGTGTTTTGTTGCAGTTTGTTTAATAAAGTTGTGTTTGATGGTTTGGTGGCTTCTTTGCTTGCCTGCCTGTTCAATTAAATTTTTTATATGCCATATTTCTCCTTAAAAGACTCTAAGACCTCACAGTTTCAAAAGAAGCAATATGGAAAGCTAAAAATATATTATTACAATAAAGTACTTAAAAGAATTGAACAATTGTAATATTAAAACTGCTAGATGCAAACAGTAGAAAAACACATTATAAGTATCAAAAGCCAAAAGAACATAAACATCCTTTTAAAAGCAAAGCAAACATCATAGACAACCAGTCAGGCTGCATGAAGGTCTTTGCCTGGTTGGAGAAGGACAGTAAGGATGGGACCAGAGGGGTCTCCTTTTGGAGAGAATTCCAGAGAATTCAGAGCAGAGAAACACAGAAAGCCCTTTCTGTGTCCCCATGGGGTTTCATAGCTTCATATCACTCCTTGGCCTTCTCCTCTCCATTCTGAACATACTCATGTCCCATCAGCCATTTTTCACAGGACATGCCTTCCAGGCCTTTCACCACCCTGTTTGTCCTCTTCTGAGGAACTTTCAGCTTAGCAATATCCTCCTTAAACTATCCTTTTTATGCTCTAATGCTCCCACTGTGTAAATGACATTGGTCTGGACACCTGATATAGTAATATTTATACAGTACAGTATATAAGAAGAAAACTGGATTAAAATTTCTAATGTGTTGTTATTTTTAAGTAATGCAGTTGTGTTAACCTATTCCAGAATAAGAATGATTTAAATCGACAAAATCAGTCTGTTCCTTTAAATGGTGCCACAAGTACCATTTAAAGTATTAGACTGATTTGTCACTTTTAGGGAATTACAGTTGACAAAATCTTCCAGTTTCTTTCTCTCTCTCTCTCTCTTTTCCCCCACTATCTTCCACAAGCCAGAATCCTATTAATTATGCTTGCTGATGTAACTAAATCAGCATAACTTTCAGTGGGGACAGAAAATGGAATGATGGAGTGGTTTGGAATAGGAAAAGGAGTAAGACAAGGCTGCATTTTGTCACCCTGTTTATTCAACTTATACACAGAACACATAATGCGCAATGCAGGGATGGAGGAATCACAATTTGGGATCAAAATTGCTGGAAGAAACATCAACAATTTGAGATATGCAGATGATACCACCCTAATGGCAGAAGGTGAGGAGGACCTAAAGAAGCTCCTGATTAGGTTGAAAGAAGAAAGTGAAAAAGCTGGCTTGAGACTCAATATCAAGAAAACCAAGATAATGGCAACAGGCCCTATCAGTCCCTGGAAAATAGATGGGGAAGAAGTAGAAGCAGTGACAGATTTTACTTTCTTAGGATCTAAGCTCACTGCAGATGGTGATTGCAGCCATGAAATAAAAAGGCGACTGATTCTTGGGAGGCAAGTGATGAGAAACCTGGGGAACATAGTGAAAACAAAAATCCGCATAGTCAAAGCAATGGTATTCCCTGTGGCAATGTATGGTTGTGAGAGCTGGACCATTAGGAAAGCTGAGCGCAGAAGAATAGACACCTTTGAGATGTGGTGTTGGAGGAGAGTTTTGACAGTCCCCTGGACAGCGAGGAGAACAAATAGGTCAATCTTAGAAGAAATCACCCCTGACTGCTCCTTAGAAGGTCAAATAATAAAGATGAGGCTAAAGTACTTTGGACATCAAATGAGAAGAGAGGATTCACTTGAGAAAGCCTTGATGCTTGGAAGGGTTGAGGGCAAAAGAAGAAGGGGCGGCCCAAGATGAGATGGCTAGATGGTATTGTAGAGACAATGGGCACAGAGTTGAGCGAGTTGAGGGGGATGGTGGAGGACAGGAGTGCCTGACGGACAGTGGTCCATGGGGTCGCAGAGGGTTGGAATCAACTGTGCGACTGAACAACAACAAAAAGAAGCAGGCATAGCCTTTTCTCACCACACAAGAGCTGTGCGAGCTGACCCATAAAAACAAAAAGCCTAGAGTTGTTATCTGGTGGCAATTTGGCCCAGATAGCCATGCTAATTGAGTTATGCTGCTGTATGTATGGACTACAGTCCTGGCCAATATGTCATATATATTCCCAGATGTACTTTACTTGTGCTAGAATCCAAAGGATTCTGTCCATGCCAGCAAATAATTGGAAATAATTCTCGGACTGAAACCAGAGAAGTCTATAGATTGGCAAATGCTTATTTTAAAGGGGGAAAAATCTTCAAAGAAGGGCATTTTAAAAACTGAAAATGGAAGCTAATTTTCACAAACAATGAAAATTAATTTGAAAATAGAGGGATTGCAGTGAATCTCTTCTTTGAACTAGCCTTAATCTATACTGAGACTGCATAAAGAAAGAGTTCCTTTTGCTTCTAATTCTTCATTTCATCCTTTTAATCTTTTAAATGTTTACTCCCCATTAGAAGCTACTGAAACTAAAACACTGGCATAAGCAGGGGTTTACTGGCAACCAGAAATTTAGACTTTTTCTTCCGTATGAAAATGCCTTTACATAACTGTATAAAGACAAATCTGTTCTACACTCTACCAGAGTATATCATCGAATGCAGCTAGTTAGACCGTAGGCATCTATTCAGGAAGTCTTGTGAAACTGCAATTAATACACATCTTGGTAAGGTATAAACAGGTGATCTGAATGTGGATATGTTTGCAGGAAAAAATAATGGCTGGCAAGAAGGGAAAGACACATGAGATGTCTGAGACTCAAAACAAGCACAACAAAAATTTTAGACTTGTGACATACTCTCCAGGCTTCTGAAAATGATAGATGCAGAGATGTGCTGTCACACACACACACAGACACACACACACAGACACACACACACAGAGACACAGACACAGACACAGACACAGACACAGACACAGACACAGACACACACACACACACACACACACACACACACACACACACACACACACACACACACAAATTCTTTCTTCCCATCAGCCTGAGGCCAAAACATTGGGGAGGAATTGGCTACCAAAAGCATGCATTATTACCTCTCCCTCATCCATTGTTCAATTCCCACTACAGCAGCATTTTTTATGTTACTTCAGACTGTATTTTCCATCTTAAAGGACTGTAATGAGAGGGATGGCCTTGGTGAAGTTGTGCCTTTAAGACACCATTTCTTCATGTCCCACTTCCTGAACTAGGATGAAAAGAAGGTTTTGAACTACAACTCAGGAAAACAGCTCTGTGCAAATTGACTTTTTTGAAATGAAAAGTATATGGATGCAGATAGGTGGGTGTATGAGTACAATCAAACCTTGCATAAAGAGCATTTCGCTTAAAGAGTAACTCACTTAAAGAGCAGAATTTTCTCTGAATGTTCGCTTCGCATAACAAATAAAACCAACCATAAACTCGCTTAACAAATAAACCAGGGTTCGCAATCCCCCCCACAATTGGTCACTTACAATGGTGTTTCGCTTAAACAGCAAACTTTCTTAAAGAGCAATCCTGTGGAATGCATTATGCTCTTTAAGCGAGGTAAAACTGTATATATCGATGTGTTCATATCAGTGATGGGATGTCCCCGGTTCCAGACGGTTCCCTGGAACCGGTAGGACCAATCCCGGAGGGTTCTCCAGGAGGGGAGTCCACTTTTGAGGCGTCCGGTTCCGGACCCCTCACCGAAAGAAATTTTTTAAAAAAAATTGGAGCAAAAATGGCTCCAATTGACTGTGCATGCGCAGAAACTCAATCTGACGCATTGCGCATGCGTCAAATTGAGTTTCTGGTCATGCGCACTAAATTGGAGCCAAATGGCTCCAATTTTTTAAAAAAAATTCTTCCGAAGCTGGAGCCGCCCCTTTTTAGAGTGGCTCCGGCAGCAGCAGCGGCAGCCCTAAGAGAAGGGCACCTCCCCTAGCCGGCCACCGAGCTCCCGTGGGTACGTTGGTGCCTGCCCGGGCCGTCCGCCCGCGCCGCGCCCTCCTAGGGACTTGGGCCCAACAAACCCCCATGCCCTGGGTAAGCCGGCTAGGGGAGGTGCCCTTCTCTTAGGGCTGCCGCTGCTGCTGCCGGAGCCACTCTAAAAAGGGGTTGCAGCCAGAGCCGGGCCGAAAAGGCACCGCCCCGAGGAAGCTGCAGGCGCCCGGCGGAGGAGGATGCGGCGGTGGCGAGCCCCGCCGGGCTTACCCAGGGCATGGGAGTTGGTTGGGCCCAAGTCCCTAGGAGGGCACGGCGTGGGTGGACAGCCCGGGCAGGCACCAACATGCCCGCGGGAGTTCGGTGGCCGGCCAGGGGCTGCAGGCGGCTGTGGCAGCCATGGCCGGCGGCTGCAGGGCCGGCAGCGGCCTTCGTAGGAGGAAACGGCCGCAGTTGGGGGCAGCGTGTCTTGCCGGGTGGCCCCGGGCCACATGGAGGTTCGTCGGCGCCAAGAAAGGTAAGTGAGGCTTTTATATTTAGGGTGGGTGGGTAATTTATTTGTGTTTTGGGTGGTTGGTTGTACTTTTATTTAATTTTTATTTTTTTATTTCTTTATTTTATTTCTTTAAGTTATTTACGGGTCTGTGTGCGTGTTTATTTTTTTATTTTTATTTTATTTTTGGCCTTGCCCACAACGTCATGATGTCATGACGTTGGCTCCGCCCATGATGTCATGACGTCATGACATTGGCCACGCCCATGATGTCCATTACGTCATGGCGTGGTAGTAGAATTTTTGACATCCCATCACTGGTTCATATGCATGAAATCCCCATGGATTACATGATTCAACCCAGCAGGTCAAGCAGTTTTAGGAAGGAGCTGCGATTCAAGATTTTAGTTGAGAATGAATGGGAAAGTTGGAGATGCAGGAGCTGTTGTTCCCCTGGAGGATGATTAACAACTGCCCTGGTGGTGTAGTGGTTAAAACTGCTCTACTCCAACCAAAAGATTGTGAGTTTGATCTTGACCAGGGATCAAGGTTGACACAGCCTTCCATCCTTCTGTGGTTGGTAAAATGAGTACCCAGCATGTTGCGGGCAAAATGCTAATTAACTTGTGAACTGCCCAGAGAGTGCACAAAGCACTATGAGGTGGTATATAAGTGTGATTACAAGTGTGATTACTTTGCTTTGCTTCTGATAAAGTTCTAACTACCATAGTTTAGGTAGTAAAATCTCAATATGTTTCTCCATGAGGACCACTAAAGGTGGCAGAGTTTTGAATTGTTGGTAAAATTCCCTTTTAACTGTGCAGTAGAAGTGTAGAGACCTACAGGAGAGAGTAGCTACAGGTCTCCCACAGTCCACTCCTTTCTCATTAAATGGCATTAGCAATCTCAGTAGCTCCTTCTGAGACATTTGTAGAAGAAAGAAACAAAAAATATTTACTTACAGTTACTTGGAAGTACAGGTGCATGAATGCTGCCTCCTTTAGTGCACACATGCTAGCAACCAACCAAAAAGATCAACAGCAACAAAAAAAAATGATGCTAAATGACAAACATAGGAAAAGAGTGCAGAATTCAGAAGTTGGGAGAAATTATTGGTTACCACTGGATAGTTAGACAGTTACCCCAGTGTAGAAAACTTAATAAAAATATTTATTTAAAAAAACCTCCAACTACAGGCACCATGCAAGGTTAACTTCCTTGGTAAACAGTAGAAATACTATATCTTGACTTCAGCAAAGCCTTTCACAAAGTGTCTGATGACATTCTCATACTTGGTTCAGTAACTCTACAAGCAAGAAGGATCTTAGAATTGTTGTAGATCACAAGTTCAACATGAGTCAACAGTGCAATGACACTGCAAAAAAGGGAAATGCTAGTTTAGGCAGCATTAAAAGAAAAACCCTAGATACTCGAGGTGGATAAAAGGAGCCTCCCTGGGCCAGGGGAGGCTCAAAGACGCCGCCGCGAGACGATGACGCTGCCGCCGCCGCCACCGCCCCCCTCCCCCGGCCCCCATCACCGGCTGGGAGGTGGATAAAAGGAGCCTCCCTGGGCCAGGGGAAGCTCGAAGACGCCGCCGCGAGACGACGACGCTGTCGGGGGCCCCCCCAATGTCTTGTTGGACCTTGTTGGACTCTTCCTCGACCAGCCGGCCTCGAAGGGAGAGAACCTGGGGGTCTTGGGTGGCGATAGAGGACTCGGGGGGGGGTCCTTTGGTGGGATATTGTTTATTGTCTTTTGTTATATTGTTCTTTGTTTACTATGGAAGCCGCCTAGAGTCAGGTTCGCCTGAGCGAGGCGGGGTATAAATTTAAAGAATAAATAAAGAATAAATAAAAATAAGCCGATCCGAATATAAGATGAGGTACCTAATTTTGACCTGAAAACCCAGGAAAATAGATTGACCTGAGCATAAACCAAGGGTGGGAAATGCAGCAGCGGCTAGAGAATTTCAATAATCAAAATACATGAAAATATGGTAAAATTAATTAAATTGTTGGCACATCTCAATCCAGCACAGTCTTGGGACCCTCATGGTCATTGACCTGAATATAAGCCATGTCCACTTTTGGGGGCTCATTTTTGGGGCTGAAAAATTCAGCTTATACTCGAGTATATACAGTATAGCCTCCAAACTCCGTGAGGTACTATTCTCCCTCTCTTTGGTTCTAGTCAGTCCAAAACCTTATTTTCACTCTAATTCAGGAAGTAGGACATGAAAAAAGATGTCTTAAGGCACAACTTCACCAAGGCCATGCCTCTCATTACAGTCATTTAAGATGGAAAATACAGTCTTCTGGAACATACTGAATGAAGGATGGCAACAAACTGGAACAATTTCATAGAATGGTAACAAAGAGGATGAAGGGGCTGGAAACCAAACCCTATGGCAGTGGTGGCTAACATTGGCACTCCAGGTGTTCTTGGGCTTCAATTACCAGAAGCCCAAATCAGCACTCCTGCTGATCAGGGCTTCTGGGAATTGAAGTTTAAGAACATCTGGAATGCCAAGGTTAGCCATCACTGCCTTATGGAGAAAGACTGGAAAAACTGGGCATATTTAACCTTGAGAAAAGGAGACTGAAGGGGGATATGACAGCAGTTTTCAAATACTTGAGAGAGAATCATAAAGAGATGGGGCTGGTTCACCTCTTGGTCATCTCAGAGTGCAGGACGCGTAATAACACGCTGAAACTATAGGAAGCCAGGTATAGGGTGAATATCAAGAAAAACATCCTAACTGTTAGAGCCATATGACAATGGAACCAATTACCATAGGAAGAGGCTGGAGGCATTCAAGAGAAAATTGGACAACTGCCTGTCATTTGCATTCTTGCATTGAGCAGAGGGCTGGACTTGATAGCCTCTTCCAACTCAGTTATCCTCTGATTCTAAGATTTAAAAAAACATTTGTAAATAAAACTGTTAGAGTGAATAAATTGAGTGATCTCGTGTATTTGCATTTGTGTTTTATTTTAGGGCTTCAGAAACGGTATACTTTAGAACTTTGTCCCTTTGTGTAGTGGATGTCCTACCTCAGTTGATAAATGTATCTGGGACTTTATTCTTATTGGGCTTCAAAGAGACAATTGCATTTTAGCCATTAAAAGCAATGTCCCTTTTAAAAATAGGTTAGTAAAACAGTAGAGGCAAACACAGCTATATTTTTACTTAGCTATTGCATTCCTATGTGTTATTTCCTCCAGTTGTTCTTTGGCAAATCTGTTATGGGTTTGTGTTTTGTATTACACCAATTTGAGCTTAATTTCTTGTCAAAATAAGATGGGGCTATAACCTGCACTGTAATCTTTATAGTTACGTGGAAATAAATTTCATTGGTTTTGGCAGAACACACTTCCAAGTAATGTTTCTTAGCATCATTCATTTGTTGTTTCCAGTATGAGATTAAGAAAAAGAAAGAGAAAGAAATAACAAGAATGTGTTATGAAGAAACAAAAAAAGAAAACATATATAGGGACTTTACAGAGTTGTGGTGGTGGTGGGGAACCGTTATGTAGACAGATGATCTTCTGACTACTGGCTTCCTGGTAGATTTTAGTGCCTTAATAATGAATAATAATTGTGTACCATTAAGAAAATTCTTACTTATGGCCACCCTTTCAAAAGTTTTCTAGATATAGTGATTTGCCATTCCCTTCTTCTGGAGGCACCCTGGGACTGTGCAAATTGCCCAAGGGCATGCAGACAGGCTTTTCTCCCAGGGGAAATGAACTCCCAACCTCTGGCTCCACAACCAGATAATTAAACCACAGTGCAAGCCCAGCAAAGAGCCCACCGTTGGCATCCCAGGCGCACAGCTGCACCACCTCCAAGCCCAGCGGTGGCAGCTCGAGCACCTTCAGCAGCGATGGTGCCCAGAAGGGCGGGAAGTGAGGCCGGTGGTGGATGCGATCCAGCACCCGCAGCCAGAGCAGCACCAGCTAGCACCGACCAGGCCTTGAGGGGGGGGGGTCTTCGGCCTGGCCGGCGCTGCTCCGGCTGTGGGTGCTGGATCACAATGACCACCGGCCTCGCTTCCCGCCCTCCTGGATGCCAACGCCACTGAAGGTGCACAAGCTGCCATCACTGGGCTCAGAGGTGGCACGGCTGTGCACCTGGGACGCCGATGGTGGGCTCTTTACTGGGCTTGCACCACCTCAGCCTCTGGGTCTCGATCCTGGACCAAGGGCGGTCCCAGGCCCTGCACAGCACCACTCGGCGCCATGAGCTGGCCATGAGAAAGAAGAAGAGGGCACCTGAGGAAGAGGAGGACAAAGGTGGTGGAGGAGGAAAAAGCGCCCCCTGGTCCCCACCGCAGTAGGATTTTGGATTTGATGGGGGTGAGCCTAGGCGGGGGCAGGGCGGTGAGCCTAAGTGGGCGGAGCAAGTTTAGCCTGTGCCCTGGGTGGCTGAAACCCATGCTACGCCCCTGTTGGCCCCATTACTTCTAATGTTCTTAACTGGACAGGATAGAAGCAGGCGCTGTTATAAAGCTGGGTTCCAACCAGCCATGGATCATCTCTCTGTCAATAAGTTACAGGAGGGAAATGATTTGTTGAAATACAATGCTGGAGAAGAGTTTTGCAGATACCCCAGATTACAACAAAAAAATGAACCAGTGGGTTCTAGAGCAAATCAAGCCTCAACTCTATTTTCAGGCAAAAATGATGAAGCTGAAGCTATCCTACTTTGTGCACATCTTGAGAAGCAAATATTATCGGGGGGGGGGGAATAATGCTGGGAAACGTTGAAATCAACAGGAAAAGAGAAGAACAAACACAAGATAGGGTGATTCTCGAAAGAAAACACAGGCTGTTGAGGACAGATAATTGTGGAGATTGCTCATTCACAGGGTCACCATTGGTTGAGGGCAACTTGATGGCCAATAATGACAATGACATGGCAGATAAGAAAGCCATGTCAAAGGCCTCAATCATCAGTTAAGTTTGTTCAGTGTATATTCCTCCTTTCTCCCAGTGCAGGCACCCAATGGCTTGAATACTTCTCTTTTGTGTAATTATTGGGAGAGTACATCCACAAGTCATTATCTTTCTGAGGATTTTCCAAAATACTTGTGGAGTTTTGTAAGGAGGCTTTGAAAAACTGAACTAGTTACGAGGTAAGCTGAGGAGAAGTTTCCCATGTCTACTTTTTCCCAAGTGAAGTTGTTACAACATGATTCCTGATTGGTTGGGCTCTCTCCAAAAACAATAACACACGCACACACACACACACACAATTCTAATAACTTAAAGAAATAATAGATGCAAACATCACTGAAATAAAGATACTTTCTTAAAAAAAATCACCCAGCCCCCTTATTTATTTATTTATTTATTTATTTATTTATTTATTTATTTATTTATTTATTTATTTATTTATTATGTATTGCACTTATACCCTGCCCATCTGGGATGGACTCTCACACTGGGCGGTTCACACTATTAAAATAAAATAAAATAAAGTACTGTAAAATAAAATAAAAGTGAAACAAACATCAAGACAATAAAACAACCCCCACTCACCTAATCAAAATCAGAACTGAGGACCCCAAACTCTTGTGACAGAAAGGCAATGAGAGGCCTTGAAAGCAAACATTTCATCCTGAAAATATTGTCAAGAAAAGTCTGAGTGCAACTATCATATAAGCAACACATTTCTCTCCCATGTGCCTACCTGACTTTTTGGATTACCTTTGAGTGATGATTCACACAAGTATGTACATCATTTGATAACTCTTCATGACTGAATGACTTATTTCTATGTCTTGAACTTTAGCTTGAGTTGCAGAAATTTAAAGGTGAGCACAACAATTTTCTAGCAGCCTTCCCTATGTAGTATGCTCTATAGGTATTACATTACAATTCCCATCAGACTAAACTCATATAGCCAATGATGGCTGTTGGAAATGCTAGTAGGTGTAGTTCAAATTTGGTGCCAGGTAGATGATGTGCTTGTTCAAGCATTTCCAAGGTCTCGTCTTATAAGAAAAAAAGAAGGCAGCTGCTACATCTCAGAATTATTAGAAAAGTCTACCAAAAGAAAAAAGGGAAAATGTAAGCTTCAGAAGGAACGTTATAGAAAATATACAAAGATCTTGTGCTTTACTCTCTGGAGAAGAGACAGAAAATAAGTAAAGTTTTAGTTGAACAGCCTTATCTTATGTATTCTGTTCATTCTGTTTCTAATTCTGTTTTACTTGACAGAAAGCGTTTGATTTCCCACCCACCCCACCCCCCACAAATCAATAGACATTCTGGTAGCAAACCCAAATGGTTCATTATGAAACTTCCTTACACAGGCTTCCCAATCAAGGCTAGCATGTGTAATTAAATTACAGCATGGAATGAAAGAATCCTAAGCAATTCCTCTTGTCTTTATCTCCCAGGTGTTGCTGTCACAATCACCAACATTTCTTCTGACATCCTAACCTTTGAAAACAGTTTGTTGCACATTATCCTTGGAAGTCATAAAGTTCTAAACTGCTGGTGTTCCTCAACTGTGTCCTAGGAGACACATTGACTTGTGGGTTCATAAATAAATGTGATGCATTGAGGGGAATGATAGTCCCAAATATGCCACAACAAAACAGTCTTTCTTGGCTGGCTTGGGGGAGAGAGACCTGTTTTTCTTCTTCACAAAACTGGACTCATCATGGTGAGGCAGGAGGTACAAGTGTTTTGACCTTCCTGCACCCAGCTTTACTGTACTTGCTGCTTCTTTTACCTCATTTCTGTTCTCTTATTCTGTGTAACTACTCTTCCCTGATTTGTTTATGTGGTTTATCTACATTTTCTGCATCACCATGGTAGCTTAGTGGTTAAGACACTGAGCTTGAAGACTGGAAGATCAGGGTTCGATACCCGAGTGCTGAACGGCAGATCTTGGGGGCATGAAAGGAGCCTCATTCAGGTATCCCCTGAGTGGAGTTTCTCCAGCAAAAATCCTTTCAACCTAGAGTAATTTCTGACACAAAATTTATTTATTATCCACTTTTTCTGCAAACATGGAATATTAGCTATGTGATCCATATTCAAATTGTAAAGAATGCAAAAGATGCAGGAAGCAGGTGATACCTTTAGTGGATCACAAAAAAAAAAAAACACCCAACATTGCACGAGCTTTTGTGGGTCAAGACCATTTCTTCAGACACGTGTTAAAATGTTCATGGCTGTTGGTCTGCCAGGCTCTCATCTTAAGAACAGCAAAATATTTCATGGAGTTAGGATGTTTGAATATTGAGTTTGAATATGAATACGGATCACATGGCTAATCTCCCTTGTTTCCCTGTGGAACTACTGGATACCGTAAAATAGCCGCTTAACATGGGACTTTTTTGATACCCAGACAGCACCACAAACTGAAGGAACATTGTACCACTATGTAATAAATTTGATTGATTTTAATTTGACTGCATTTGGCATGCCTAGTATGTATACCAAATTGAAGCCTTTCCCCCTGCTGGGAAGCACATGGCATCTGGCCACAAAAGGAAGCTACACTTCAGAGAGGGTCACTTCAGAGAGGGTCACATGGACTTCAGAGAGGGTCACATGGACTGAGAGCAAATGCCCAGCTTCCTGTAGGAGTGGCATCCTAACTCCATGAAATATTTTGCTGTTCTTGAGCCTGGCAGACCACCACACCGTGAACATTTTAATACACGCCTGAAGAAGTGGCCTTGAACCACAAAAGCTTGTGCAATGTTTTGGTTTTCTTAGTGATCCAATAAAGGTATCACCTGCCTTCTGCATCTTTTTCATCCTCTACTTTTTCTGGTTTGTCTTATGTATCCTCTTGCCAGTATTGACCTCATACTAAAACCACCCTACCAGGCCTTCCACAAGGAGGACAGGAAAGCTGCATGGTGCCCCCATAACATGGCTGATATTCTTCTCCAGTACAGAATCCCCGTTTAGTTTTTAAAAATTAAAGTTTACATCTTAGAACATGTATGTGCTGCAGGAAGTCAGTTATTTGGTTAAACACATATTATTGTGATGGCTTCCTTAGATCTGCTTGCCCCTCCTTTAATACCATCATTCACTGGGATCAGACTGGAGTAGATACATCAGGATGAAACAGTAGCCTCAGCCTTATAAGAAACTGGGAGAACTACCTTCAGACATCTCCTTTCTGAATTAAGTTCCTGCTTCCATTGCTTCCTTTGCCAAGATAATCTTCCCTTACATCTCTTCTTGGCATCCTAGTAGCTCAGAGGCTAAAGACACAGCCGTCAGGTTCTGCTAGCATTAAATAGCATGTCCATTTCCCATTTTTCTTTTGAAATACCAGAAGAGAATAAATCACATTGTAGACTAATCATCTGTCAAATTTAATTTATTAGGCTGAATCTGTTCTAATGCCATGCAAATGGAGGGAAAAAAGTCTCATCTAGACTTGGATAATTTTTGAAAGCATTTTATAGACCACTAATAAGAACCAGTATTGGATCTCCCTTCAGTATGTTAACATTAAACAAGGACCTTGTAAATTCCCAAGTTAAAATAAGAAGCATTTATTAGGGACAAGCAGATTGCTCCATTCTGTTCTTTTCATGGTTTCTCAGCTGCCACTCATGCATCCCTGATTTAACTAGAATTATACAATTGGAGTATGTGCAGTTTGCTCCCTCTTTCCATTTTTTGGTTCATTTTGTCTCATTATTATCAAGAGCATTGATACACACACAGAGACAAAAACCACAACAAGGCAATAGCGAAGCAGTCATAAAAATAATTGAATTTAGATGTTTTTGTGCTATGTTTCACTGTTGAAAAAAGTTGTGAAGAATTCTTGCAAGATTACTTATTTTCTATGTGTCAAGGGGTGGCTGACCTCCATAAGATCCCTGGCCTCTAAAATCAGGACAATTTGTATTTCTTTTCATCTTCTTCAGGCTTCCAAAATTTGTGCAAAATGTCTTTGCACGAAATGAGTATGTTCTCCTTGTAGGAAGCAATGGACATACACTGAAGGACTGGATGATTGTCCAAAATACAAAAACAACCCACCTGGTGCTTTTAATTCTTAAAACTCCACAGAACAAGGCATTGGCTGCTGTAATTTTGTACACTTTCCCAATCACATAATTTGCACAAATTGCACAAAAGTTGCTCTTCCCAGTCCAACAGCATTGCCAGAAGGTAGATAGAACAATGGAGGGCCACTCAATTCTAATGTGTTGATTCTACTTTACAACAAAAGCTGTTGATTCATGCCCAAACAACAGGTTACACTATATGATTTAAAAGATAGAGAAAGCAAGAGGAATAATAGGAGCATTCACTGCCCTCTCTTACTTGCATATTTCTCTGCAACTCTGTTCCCAAAATGGCATTGGAGGTCTCTCTCTTTAGCTCTTTTCAAGGCTGTAGAACTGCTATATGTAGCAGTCATTCAAATATTGAGGCACAGCCTGGCTCGGATATCTGTTGAGTGGTCTTGTCAGGTTTCTATGTCACCAAGTGGGTGGTGGAGAATGAGTGCAATCACGCTCACTTGTAGAACACCACAAAATCCAAGCAGTTGTCAAATGAGGGGGGAACTTCACAGCAAGAGCCAGGAAGTACCCTGAGACCGTAGCTATTAAAAGCTGTATTTTCTATCCAAACTTCAGGTTAATAGAAGAGACGTGGAGTAAGAATAGTGCAGAGGTAGCATCCAGAGTTTTTCATAAGGCTGTGCTCTATACAGAAACTCTATACAGAGAAATAGCCTCTGGACCTCAGCCCAGATTTCAGGCTCCGTATTTCTATATATATTGTTTAACTTTTTTCTGTCTGAAGAATATTTTACTATCTCATAAACATCTTTTTAAATTAAAGGCAGAGATTGCACATGGGAAAGGACTTGTATGTTAAGCACATATGAATTTTAGCTATGAAACAAAACGCACACATTTAGTACCATTTTAATTTCCACCTTTCCGAAATGGCTGCAAATGCGGAGAGGACTGGCTCTCTGGCTATAAACAGAGATGAGCACTGAACCCTAGAGTCAGATATGACTGGCTTTCGAGTAAGGGTGACCTTGACTTTTACCTAAAATGGTAGAGTCTTTACAGACAACAATAGTTATTGAGTAGTTTTTCCTATTAATGCTTTTGTAGATAGGGATGGAAGAATCTGGAAGTAGCCACATCATTGTGTTTTAGTTCCTGTAGCAGTTCAAGTAATGCAGATTAAGTAGGTTCACACCGAAATGCCAACTCAACAAATTTCTCCCCATTCTCATATAAACATTCGGAAGGAACAAATTTTTAAAAAGCTTTCCCTTGGTAGGGAATTTCACTGAAAAAGCTTTTGTCAACTCCCCAGCAAACATGCCAACATGGCACCTCTACACATTGACTTGGTTCCTTGGTTAAAAAAAAAAAAGATATACTGCAAAACTGCGAAAATTGTGATGAACTATTGTTTTAAAAAGAATAAGACAAATATCAGGGAGAAATAGAGAAAAGCAAAAGTTTGGGAACTATATAGTGATCTGAATGCTTAACTGAAACCACATCTTGGTAGTCTTCCTCTTTCTTTTTTTTAAGGTATAGATCTTATATGATCTTCATGTTCTGAGATATAATACAGATAAAATAAGTGGCCTTGCTTAGGAGAGCAACTAGCTTAAGCCAAATCTTACAATCAATTAACATGAGAACTAGCAGAAAAGGTTCATACCATTAAGAATTATTAGGTCTGATCTGTACCCATCAGAACTCTATTAACGTAGTGCAACCATCAGAAATCCTTCACTGTTTTGATGTTACTTCTTTCTTCCCGTTCTACCACTACTTCTGGGGAAACCTACTTGCTCATATTGCTCTCTACTAACATACAAATGCTTTGCTCATTTAACAATTAAGCGTACCAATTTCCTTTCATCAAATGCTGGAAGATCTCAATCTCTTTCTAACTGGGTGGCTGAATGCCTCCTGGTACTCTGTTTTTGCAACTTTCTCCCCCAGAGTGACTTGAAAACATGTTCCATCTATCAATTTCAAATTGTAACTACTAAAAAAGAATTTTCAGAAGATACTAGGTAGTGATGGAAAACCTTGGCACTCCAGGTGTTCTTGAACTTCAATTCCCACAAGCTCTGATCAACAGGAGTGTTAATTTGGACTTTTGGTAATTGAATTCAAGAACACCTAGAGTGCCAAGGTTCACCATCACTCTACTAGGGGGTTGATGTAATCTTGATATGTTGTAAATCAGGTGCAAATCAACAATCAGCTGGGCTGCAGTCCAGGCAATTGATATTTCTTTCATACTGTACATTTGAGCAGAGTTTATCTCAGAGTGAATGGTAAGGATTTTCAAGAAGCCTTCCAAACTAACTTTAGGAAATTATGCATGCTTACCAAGGGTGTAAGCTGTACTGAAGAAAACAGCATTTGTTTCCAAGTAGATAGCTACAGAATAAAGCAGCACATATAATGGAGAGAAAAATTAACTATACTCCCCAAGAGAGAGGCATTCTCTACCTCTGGCATCTGTGAACAAGCTTTTAAAATGGCTGGAATCAGCTGAGCAGATGTCCTTATAAAAATGAAACGCAGTATTGAGTTAATTCATTAAGTTAAGAATCTGCTGCCTGTTGGGATGCTGGTATTTTTCCGATAAAGGGATTTGCTGTGTTTAGAACCAGCTTCGATAAGGACATTTTACTTGAGAGTGGGAGAAGGATGGAAATACTAAAATATGAGAAACATGCATAAATTTATCATTGTCATCACAGGCAACAGGAATAGTGGTGGGGCATAAGAAGTCTGATTGCTTTGTCTTTCTCTTCTTTTGTTTCTGTTACACAGAGCAGCTGAGCTTTGATAGAGCCCAAGGTTTTTGAAGCATGAAAAGAAGCTTCAGAGTCTGTTTATCTGAGATGATAGCAAAAGGAAAGCACGATCACTATGATGATCACTATGACTGAAAATGATTCTTTCCTACTAGGAACTCTTTGAGTAGCAGGGAATCCTATCATCTCTTCAACTACAATCAGCAAGACAGTCCCATATGAGAGGTTGGCTACATGGTAACATTTATCCCACTCTGTAGCTCCCGGCTGGAACAGTTAGGATTGCTGTGAAAATCTTCAACTATGCAGCATTCTTGATTAGAGCATTCCAATTCCTCCCTTATGTGGACCAATCTCTCTCAAATTCGTATACAGTTGGAGCCTGTTTATTTGGTTAGAGGAGTTGTAGTCCAAATAGTAATTCTGAAAAGTTCTGGATCGTTGTAAAGAATGAGGTTGTATGTTTCAACAAGTAAATTACAAATAAATGCAAGTGCTATGCGGTGGAACAGAACAAAGGAATATGCCTTACAATATGGAAATCTCTGTAAGACCATTGAGGTCTCAAGCTGGAACACCTTTGTAACATTGCAAAAGTCACTTTAGACCAGGTTGGTCTACATAAAACATTATGTTCTTGGATTAACCCCACCACCACCTTTTCTCAGTAATACTGCCTGGAGGACCCTAGGATTTATGGTTCAAAAAAAGCTACTGGCTTTTTTGAATCATACTGGGACATTTGCCTCCGTTGTAAACAGAACATGGAAATGTTTCCAGAATACTGTATAACATTTACAAGCTCTGTTTGAAAGGAAAGCAAAGGAGGAACTACTAGCCCCAATAGTGGTGAGGTGGAGAAGAGGTGAACCAAATAGCACCTATTAGGCCTTTTCTATCTGTGATTTCTAGGATGAATAGCACATAAAGTGAAATGCAGCCACAGCTAAAATCAATATGGGTCAGAGCTGTGCTAAGAGTTTTTAATCAATCTCTGAAGCTGTTTATTGTGATGATCTAACAAAGCGAAAGAGATTATCACTATTACACAAGAAACCAGAACATGGAAAAAGCAAAAAGCGCACAGTGAGATACTCTGGGGAAGGTTTGAATGTGTTGCCTAGGCCTCTTTCTGGAACTTAATTGTGACAAAGCAAAGGTGAATAAGGACTGGGGAGGGGAAAGGGGGTGGGAGATCATGACTGGCTTCCAGGTACTGATCAATGGAGAGTTTAGAAAGAGGCTTTTTAAAAAGAAGACGAAGAAATGTTATCTCAGTCTGGAGTGAATAGATAAGCTCTAGCAACATTAACTGCTCCCATAGGGCCATCAGAAGATTTCTCCTGCATGAAGCAGAGCAACAGATGTTGCCCTCCTGCCCACCCATCAGAGCTTCAGGTGCAAAGTCCATAGAGTTGTTTAGCTACCTGAAGCATAGAATTCCACAATCACTCCTCCTGGCAACAAGAACAAATTAAATAACTAAACATTTCCTGTCTTTGTACAGTTCTGTGTGGTGGCCCTCTACCTGACCAGCCAACCTGATGCCATAGGACAAGAGTTCTCAACCTTTTAAAGCCAAGGGCCGGGTCACATTCCCTCAGACAGCTTTGGGGGCTAGAAAGATGGCCATTTTGCCCTTCCTCCCCCCCATGGCACTTCCTAGTGTGGTGGAGGTCGTGGTTGTGGGCCACATTAAATGGTGCCATGGGCTGTATCTCACCTGTGGGCCCCAAGTTGAGAATCCCTGCCATAGGAGTTCTTAATTTAGACTGGAGAGCAAAACCTCCCTTAGAGAAAAATCAGAGCACTAGTTTCTACTCAGCACCATAATCAGGCTGTGGTCCAAGGAGACAGAAAGTCTTCCTACCTAAGCAAAGGTGACCACAGACCAGATGACAAAGAAGAGAGGGATCTTGACCATTTAATGGTTGTGGATTGGAGTGTGATTTCAGCAGGTGCCACTTGCATTAAAAGCGATGCCTTTTGAAATTTCCTCTTCTAAGTAATATTTAAAGGTCCGGGAGCTTCCTCTTCTTTTTCATCTAGTGATTCAGTCCCTAATATCACCTCTCTTCTGCCCTTAAAATCACACCCCTCCCACCACTGCAATCACATTTAAAAAAGCCTAATTACACCATCTGAGGAATTGGGGAGGGGGGGGGGCGATTCCTCAAATGCTGTAATTAGGCTTTTTAAAATGTGCTTACAGTGGCGGGAGGGGTGTGATTTTAAGGGCAGATGGGAGGGTTAGTCTTTCCTTCCTTAGCCTTGACCTCTCTGAAAAATGCCTCACACATCTGTGCTTAGGCTTCTAAAAGCCCCTACTGGGTTTTTAAAAACCTTGTTGCAATGCAGCATGGCAGAGAGGAGAGGAAAATCTCTGATCTCCTATCACTGAGTAAAGATAAGGTCTTTTCAGCATGGAAGCTTTCAAGCTGGATGAGCAATTTCTCCCAGGGCTGTATTTAGTTTTGTGTAGTTCCTGCAAAGATTAATACCAGATCCAGATTTAAGCAAAGAGAGATGTTTTCACTGTATTTTGTGTTCATACAGCAGTAGCTTTATAAAATTTGACAAACAAATACAATGTAGTTTGTAACCCACCATAACATAAACATGACAACTTTATGTTGCTTTTAATGAGACATACCTCATCTCTTCCAAACAACTACAAGTCTCAGGTGTTGGTAAGTGTTTCACTGCAGATACTAGTGAATTTCAATAGTCCATCTAACAGAAAGGAGCACATTCTTTTTCAAGCTGTGTCATTATCTAGCTAAGAATGGAACCACCTAGTCTTAAAAATGTTTGGGAGAACCCCACATTTTCTAGAAGTACTAGACTACCTGGGGGGGATCCTAAATTGCAGGGAGTGAGGAAAATGAGCATTACAGTACTGTACAATGAAAACTGAGCAACAATTTTTAAAATGTTGACTGACTCTTGGGAAGAAAACAGGAAATTGTGGAGGGATTATCAATGGAGTCCCATATCCTGGAAGAGAGCACGGCCAGTAGGAAGGAGGTAGAGAAGAAAGGAATTCTGAGTAGTGATAAAGGCTGATGTCTGTCCTCTATTTTGATGGTGGTTCGATAGAGCGAGCCTTTTTCTGTAATGCACTGTAAAAACAAGACAAAACACTTCTCATGCCAAGATCACCAGTTAAATTGCAGCTGAGCGTCATCAGTTTTAGAAGTGTAATAAAGTATGGTGATATTTGTGAAGAAAATATTGGCAAATGTAAAAGGAACGTTAAGAGAGTTTCCCAGAGTTCTTGGCAGATAAAATGACACTTATTGTTATGCTTCTCCCACATTAGGAGACACTTAAAGCTTATATTTCTGTGATGGAACTTTAAGACATGGCTTTTATTGCTAATATATTACTAACGAAGTCCAGAGCATGGAAAACATATTGCCTTGCAATTTTACAACTCCTAGAATCCCCCAGGCAAGCATGATTGCTAGCTACGTTGATTGAGGTTTCTGGGAATTTTGTTGTAAGTGAGATGTTTAAGGAGAGGCTTTACCTGTTCCATTCCCCCCAGTGAATTTCCACTGATCAGAGATGTGAACCCAGGCCTCCTGAGTCCTAGTGCATCACTCTGCCCACTACACTACACTGGGTTTCCTATGGGATATGTAGTTTTAAAAAAGGAAGAAGTGGTTCCAAGTTCTGACAAAATCACAGAGATATTGAGTCCTCAAAGCTGTCTTCTAGCCCCCACTATTTTGTTCTTATTCTCATGGAGATATTAAGGACCACCCAAATGACCCTTGCTAAAGCTAGTGTGGAACACAGTAGGTTCAGGAATGTACACCACATATAATAGAATCCATTGCCATATTTTGTGGGCAATGGCCCATTCATTTTATTAGAAGTCTTGCCCAGAATGTAGACATGTAGAATAACAAATATCCTCCACCCACCACTTCAAGGGCCTTAGCACCCCAGCACCCCTCCCATGTTATTTTGGCACATGAGGTACATGGACCCTCTATCACCAAGACATAAAAAAGCTTGACCGCTTTCACCAACAGAAGCTAAGGTCCATCTTGAACATCAAGTGGGATGACTATATCACCAACATCACAGTCCTTGAGAAGACACATTTAAATAGCATTGAAGCTTCCATCATAGGCCATCATCTTAGAGGGATAGGGCATGGCCGCTGTATGGATGGTTCCAGGCTTCCTCGTCAAATTCTATGCTGATAATAGTTTATATGCTGATAATAGTTTTCTGTCCTTTCATGATACACAAAGAAAATATGCTGACCGCTTCACTTTACCTAATGGTGGGGCTGACCATCATTAGACATATATAAATTTGAAAGGCAGATTTCATTTAGCTCTGATAACTACGTGGAACAAATTGCAGCCAAATCTATCTGACTCTAGTCTGTACTATTTTTACAAGTCCTGACCCACAAATTTGTTCCATTTCATTTCTGCATTAACCTGTTTGATTTACAAATCTATATTTAAAATTGATCTTTTAAATCACGATGGGTACTTTTAAATTGTAAGTTAATATACCTAAACTGGCTGAAGCTAAAGGCTGCTAAGCAGCAGTCTGCATGTTAACCTCAGGGAAGTGGAGGGCATAAAGCCTCCTTATCTAGAAATTCCCAAATGTGCTGATTCCGTAATACCTTTATGTTGAGTCTTCATGTGTAGTGGCAGTCCTGAAATGCCAGTGATGGGAGAAAACTTATTAATAATTTTTACCAACATTCTCAACTGTTTTTATTAAAAGGATGACAAAGAATCTAAGAGTTTAAAACGCCTTTGGCAAGGAGGGCGGTATAGAAATTTAAATAAATAAATAAATAAATAAATAAATAAATAAATAAGTTATTCTATGAAATATGTTTGATTTCCAGTAGGTTCAGTGGTGTTTGTGGTCCTGAAATAAATTGCCATGTCTCTTTTTTCTCTTTCTCATTTCCCCATTTTTGGAAAGCAGGTATAGTCTGGCCAGGTCATCCTGATATGGCAATGGAGAAGACCATACTGCTAGCGACTCAACGCTGAGTATAAGGCAACAGTTAACTAACCTGACAACCCTGAGGATTAACAGCCTTGGGTGCCAAATTCCACAGGGAAAGTTGATGGTCCCCAAGTGGATTAAATCCCACTTGAATTCATCTTGATGGCGGGCAGCGGTTTCATCAATATTCACACAGAGATGATGAGAACTTTGTGTGTCAGAAGGGCTCAGGACCAGAAAGTGACTCACGGAACTGGATCAGTGGTACGGGGTTCATGGTGCGATGCAGATGAAAGGCCACTGCATTATATTGTCCCCAGGACAATCTTCATGGCTGGTCACCATGATGATTGCCAATATTCAGAATTGGATACAGGACAATAAGAAGAATAAGAATAAGAAGTATAATTTATATCTTCTCTATTCTGGGATAACATCTCCACTGGAAATTTATTGAGGTTGGGTTTTTTTTGCTAAGAATGTAACAAAATGCATTGGTTTGGGAAATTTAAAAGAGCATCAGTTAAGAAAACAAAACTTACAGAGTTGACCTTCTTCACTGAGTACCAAATATGGGGGGAATACAAATGTAGGACAATATAACCTCCAGTTTCCTTGCTTAGTTGTGAACTTAACAGGACCATCTGCCTTGCCCCAGCTGTAAACAGAACATGGTTTTGTGTTGCTTTAAAGATCAGCAAGCTTTCTTTCTTTCTTTCTTTTTGCATGGGCAGCCCAAGCTGTTGTGCTCTTTGAAGGGCTTGCATCAAAGATGTAGCTCAAATTACACTGTGTTTATCTGTGAGGAGCTGTCATGTAGCAAGGGGTGAGGCAACATTAAGCAGCAGGAGGGACTGCAGTGGCTCAAATGGCTAAGACGCTGACTGGGAGGCGGAAGGTCAGCAGTTCGATTTCTGAGTACTGCAGGACGGAATGAGCTCCCGTCTTTGTCCCAGCTCCTGCCAACCTAGCAGTTCAAAAGCAAGAAATTGCAAGTAGAGTTGTACCTCGCTTAAAGAGCATAATGTGTTCCACAGGATTGCTCTTTAAACGAGTTTGCTCTTTAAGTGAAACACCATTGTAAGTGACCAATTGTGACTTCTGGAGGGGGGGGGGATTGTTAAGTGAATTTTTTGTTGTTTTTATTTGTTAAGTGAAGCGAACATTCAGAGAAAATCCTGCTCTTTAAGCGAGTTACTCTTCAGGTGAGGCGCTCTTTATGCGCGGTTTGACTGTAGATAAATAGGGACTTACCAATGGAAAGAGGAAAAAGTAAGATTTTATATTCTACAAGCACCTTCATGCTGACTGCTTTATATGCTGAAAAACTTTGCATTGTTTTGCTCGTGTATGTTGATCCATGCTTTGTCATCATACCAAAGACGCTTTGCAACTTGTACTGTGAGTAGAACTATTTGCTGAGCCAGAAAGGGCTGCTACTTTTGTTGAGCTACAAGACTTGTAAGTAAAGGACTGTGTTACTTGTGTTTGCTACACAAACTTACAAGACAGTTCGCCACAGTGAACTGAACTGTGTGGGACCAAGGAAAAGTTATCCTACTTGTGTTACAGTTAACTATGTTAATGTAAATATTTGAACCTTCTGTTTTTTACATCAAGTAAAAGAACCGTTTTGCACAAACAATAAGCCTTGGTCCCTGTATTGATCTAAGTGCCCTCAACTTCTACTGTGCACCCTCCAGTCACTTTGCTAAACAACACCACTGTGCACACACATATAGGTGGGGAGGGCTGTCTTGGCTTTTTTAAGGGACCAAGGAGAGTCACAGGATTGGCAGGAAAGGACAGGGATGGATTTTTATTTTTATTCACCTGCCCAACAAAACTCCCCTTCCTGTCTCCTCCTGCCAATATTGCCCCTTTGTTTGCCCCTTTTAAGAAGCCAAGCTAAGCAAGCAAGCACACATGCAGATAGGGACACATACATAAATGTGCATACAGCTGGCAGAGAGATAGACATACACACCCAGGCACATGCACAGGAGGGTTTGGTTTTCAAGCAATAGCCTCTCTGCACTGGCTTTGGAAATTAAACACTTCCATGGAGTTGAGGAAAAGTTTAATTTGCCAATATCCTGAAAGTGGCTCTTTTCTTAAAGCACTTCACAATACAGTAATACACCGGATAACAATTGGATTGGATAACGCTAGAATCGGATAATGATGCAAGTTTTTGGGGAAAAACTTGCATCAGATAACGATTCTGATAACGATCCTTTAGCATTATCCAAGCCAATCGTCTGGGGCGTGGGGGTGGAGGTGGATTGGGTAGCGCGCATTTCCTCCCAACCGTACTGCGTTCGCAACAATTCTTGTGAGCGCAGTAGGGTCCAGAGGAAAGGCATCACACAAGCCAAACTGAGCTGCGGCTAGGGATCACCAGCCACAACTCTGTTTGGCTTGGGTGACAATCCCCCCTGCACCTCTTCTTGCCACCCGACACGAGCCTTAGCAAGCGCTAAGGCTCGTGTCGGGTGGCAAGACAAGGCGCGCGATCGGGTGCCACAAGGGACAAACCGCACAGTGGGTGCCTTGTCTCGCCACCCGACATGAGCCTTAGCGCTTGCTAAGGCTCGTGTCGGGTGGCGAGAAGAGTTTCCCGATCGTGCGCCACAAGGGATGAACTGTGCGGATTGTCCCTTGTGGCGTGCAATCGGGCGCCTTGTCTCGCCACCCGACACAAGCTTTAGCTCTTGCTAAGACTCGTGTCAGGTGGCGAGAAGAGGTTTGCCCCTGAAGTCAAGCTGACCCTAGGCTAGCAATCGCTATCCTAGGGTCAGTTTGACTTCAGGGACAAATCGCGTGGTTTGTCCCTGATGTCAGGGCTTTTTTTAGCGTTGTTCGATGCATGCATTGGACAACGCTAAAAATCGGATAACGTCATGACTTGTGGAACCAAGTCATAACATTATTCAGTGTTCTACTGTACTGGCAAACTCAAATTCAAAAGCTTGCTTTGGATTGTTTTCAGAAATTGTATGTGATAGAAATGAACCAAACCAGGGAGATCCTACCTACATCAGAGAAGTAGAAGCCCCTTGATATGGACCAGAAAGATGCAGACAGAAACGCTCTGGGGGAGAACTAGTTTTCCCCAACAAAGATGTCTGATTGTCATCTTGCGGAGCAGAGCAGCCTGTTTCGGCAGCATCTCAAGTAGTGTGCTAAGTGCCTGTGTAATCACCCTCATATTCTTTGCTTACTAGCATATGTTCCTTAGCCCTATCCTGGTGTTTGTTACACACTTGAGGTACATTAAAGCAAATAGCTTGTTTTCCTCCAAGCAAGACAATGTGAATGGGATCAGAGACTACCAAAGTTAGTTTGGAGACATTTTTCTTTTATGAAGTACCATTCCCAGAATATCCCAACAAGCATAGCTACTGGGTATTCTGGAGGTTGCACTTTACAAAAATAAAATAAAACTCTATCTATTTCTGAGTAGGACTTAACCATTATTCAAGTCTAGGTGGAACATCACAGACAAATATCTGTGTCACTTCATGAAAACATTTCGGGGTCTATTTTTGTTTTAAGATCCAGTACAGTAGTGAACAAACAGAAAAGAGAAAGAAATCACAACATTCCAAATTCTAGTAAAACTTGACAGAACAAAGCTACTTGACCCCTGTTGTGATCACTGCTAGCTATCTTACTCCTCAGAAGGTTCTTGAGGCATATAGTGGGTAAATTGCAGAAAACTAAAAATGGCTGACCCTTTTCTTCTGTGTCTGAAAGCCTCTCACTTCCTCACACTAATATGATACAGCAGCCTTCTGCCTGCCCACAGACATCCTCATTAAGCCATACTGAAGAAGAATATCAACCAGAAGTTTCTCCAACTTGCCACACTTTCTGGAAGTCACCCAATTAATCATCCCTACCTACCCTATCAGGTGTCAAAGATTCAATTTTAGCCTCAGCAGAAGACACCCACCTCTCACCCACCTCCCCAACTGTGAACCTTAGTTTCCATTTGATCAATTGGGTCCATGAATGAGAAACCAGCTGTTAGGTTGTCTGGCTCAAAATCTTCACTGACAGCTCTCAGAAAGGATTGGCAAGTAACATGGCTTGCTAGATGTCAAGCCCAAACATCAGAGGCACCTCAGGAGCAGTGGCATCTGTTTTAAGGGTTTGTAGCAAGCAGTAGCACCTTCCTGTGGAGATACCGATGTCTCAGTAAAAAGGGCAGCCATTTAAAATTAAAAATTAATTACATCAAAGACATCTGGCAAGATACTGCAAACCTTTCTTTTGAGCACGGTGGATGAAAAAGATTTCACACATATGGTATATATTGTTTATTTATTTAATACATTTATATACCATCCCTCTGGAGAACAAAAATCTCCTATTCTTAGAAGCTCACAACATTAAAATAGAATAATACATTAAAACAATAACCCTTTTAACCATGACACCTATACTAAATAAGTAAATATGTTGAGTCCAAAACAAAAAAAATCAAATACCCAGGGGGAAAATACCATTACATGTCTTACTAAATAAACTAATTTTCAGAGATTTTAAAATCTATCTATCTATCTATCTAGAGAGGGAAGATGCATGTTTCAATGAGAAGGAAATGTGCCAAATATCATCGTCCCTTTCAGCATTTTAACAACCAAGCTACATCTCATCTTCTTTCTCTCTCCAACATACCATTCTCACTGTCTCTTGCACTTCCACACACATATGAACACGCATTGTTTTGTGAGTGCACTGTGGGAAGAACAAGAGATGGCAGAACTTCTGGCACTGCCACCTCATGGTGCTCAGACTACAGAAAGTGGTAGCATCTAACTTCTCCTGGGCCAAAATTGCCTCGTTCTAGATGATGAGAAGAAGAAGATGTAAATCTACAGCTAGAATGGTCACTGACTTGTTTTTATCCTCCTTCCATTCAGGTGACCTGACTGAGATAAAAAAACACCCCTCCTTTGATGCAATAATGATGGTATTACAACTGTGTAGAGGGTTTCCCTAATCACCATCCCAACTAATGTTGTTTTGAGAACAAGTACAGGAATGAGTGAGATCCAACCTCTTCAGTATCTCTGGACTCTACATGCCAGAGGAGAATGTTCTGAGCCTTTGTACCCACTGTGCTTGCTCAGAACATTTTCCTGCAACGTCCCCAGCAGAGCTCAACTTGTCATGCCAACCAAGGCATTCAAGTAAATGCTGGGGGTTGGGTGTAGAAATATGAAGGAAAACACTGGGGTAGGGCATGAATGAAGCGAGTTGTACTATTTATATCTGAGGCTTGCATAAAAGGGAGATATCTATAAGTATGCCTTCTGCAACTAAAAACACTGGGCAGCAGATGTGCCGTTCTCACTATACTACACTGCACCACACAGAGGACCCTGTCTTCCTCTAGTCAGTGCTCATAATTTGGCTTGAATTGATTGTAATTGCCTAGTGTCACCCACATCTAATCTCTAAGGTAAAGGTAAAGGTTTCCCTTGCTCAAAAGCCAGTCGTATCCGACTCTAGGGGTCAGTGCTCATCTCTGTTTCTAAGCCGAAGAGCCAGCGCTGTCTGCTTCTGCAGACGTTTCCATGGTCATGTGGCAGGCATGTCTAGACACAGGCATGGAACACTGTTACCTTCCCACTGAAGTGGTCCCTATTTAACTACTTGCAATTTCTTGCTTTCGAACTGCTAGGTTGGCAGGAGCTGGGACAGAGACGGGAGCTCACCCGTCCTGCAGTACTCGGGAATCGAACTGCTGACCTTCCACCTCCCAGTCAGCGTCTTAGTGACTTGAGCCACTGCAGTCCCTAGCTTGCTACAAATGAACTGAATATGCTAAGTAGACTACTTAATAATTAATTAATAATTACATGCTATCAAGTTGATTTCAATTATGGTAACCATTCCCATTTTCTAGGTATAAAGCACTCAGAAGTGGTTTGCCCTTCCCTTCTTCTGGACATGCTTTGGGTCCATGAAAACTTGCTCAAGGATTCCCAGGCTGGCTCTTCTCCCAGGAAGCAGAGTGAGAATTTGAGCTCCCAGCCTCTGGCACCAGAGCCAGGTACAGTAATACCTCGGATAACATTTACCTTGGATAACGCTAAAATTGCATAACGTTAAGTAATCTGGGGAGGAGAATTGGATCAAATAACATTAAGGTCCTATGGGATGGATCGGATAACAACTGCTAAAGCCTGTGTGGTTACAATGTATCTCTATGGAGCTTTAACGTTATCCGATCCATCCCATAGGATTTTAACATGCATCAGATAACACTAAAAATCAGATAACACCAAGACTTGTGGAACCAAGTCTTAGCGTTATCCGAGGTATTACTATACCTAACTCACTGACAAAGGGTGAGCAAATTCTTGTGGTCTGCAATTAATCCATTCCCAACCTTTGATGGACTGCACTACAACTAAATTTCCTGCTGAAAGTGTCACTACTGCAGTTGCTATCCCAGTTTGCTTGCTCTCTGTGGTTCAGGAACATTCTAGAACACCTTCCTGCACTACAGAGTCTTGTTAGACTCTAAGGGAGTGTTTCATGTTTTTGAATTTGTGGTAAAATTCACTTTAGCTGTACAGCACAAGTGCAGATACCTTCTGAGGAAAATAGCTACAAGTCTCCCAGAGTGCACCCCTTTTCTCATTAACTGGCACTAACAGTCACAATAGCTTGCTCTGAGACATTTATTAGAGAAAGATTTTTTAAAATTCTTTATTTAGATTTACAGTAGAACCCCACATAATGAAAAAATTGTTCCACTGAGCTATTTGTTATGCAGGGGTTTTTTTGTTATGTGATACAAATGAGGAATACCCTGCTTAACAAAAAATGCTTGTTATACAGGGTTTCATTAATCGAGGTATACCTTGCTTAACAAAAAACCCAATAAAACGGGAGGGGGGGGAGCAGCAGGATGGCCACAAAAGAGGAACATAAAGTTTGTTTCTAATAAACTGTGATCTTTGCAGTGGTTTACCTGAAGGTTAAGTCCATAGCTATTTGATTTCCATGACCTGTGGCTTAGCATTTTATTGTGTTTTGCATACCTGTATTGGTGCAAATCAGGAGTAAGCCTGGGGCAAGGATCTTGGGAAGGGCCCTGGAAATCCTGGTTAGCTTAGCACAGATACATGTAGGATGCATGTAGGATTGAGGCATAGGAGTTGTTTGTGTTTTGTGTTCAGTCGTGGCACTTAATATGAGTGTGCCACACTTGCTCCTATAATACACCAAACAAATGCAGCTCCCCGGTGGCTCAGTGGGTAAAAGCACTGTGTTTGGAGACCAAAAGGACAGGGTTCGATTTCCTGAGAACTGCACAATGGGGGACATGAAAGGAGCCTCATTTGGGCATCCCCTGCAAAAATCCTTTCAACCCACAGTAATCTCTGACACAAAAACACACACACCAAACAAACAAACACAAGGGATCAGCATACTTGATTGCGATTCTTTCTGGCACTCCTCGGTTGCTCTGTGTTTTCATGGGATGGTACATCAAAGCCCAGCTTCACGCACAATGCTTGTAGCAAAGCCAAAGGTTAGCTGTCAATAGATAAATTGTGAAAGCCAAGGAAATTGGCCCTGCCAGGCAGAACAACGGGCAGAGAAATGCTATTTTTCTCTTCCATTCCAGTGTGTGCATGTTTGCATTTTTCATCACCACTTTCATTTCAAAACTTTCATGCCCTGGCAATGAAGAATGAATTGTTGAAATAAGCGGCTTGAGAAGTTTTATGGGGAGGGAGGGAGGGGTGAATCGAAACAAATAAAAATAGTACGGAATCTTTCTTTAATGTATATCTCCTTTTTTTCTGCAGAAAGGAAAAGAAAGGACACGGAGGGCAATGGAAGAACCTTACTGAATAGCCCAACTATAAAAATACAACCACAGCTACTAAAAGCCCAATCTATTTTCAAATGATTTGCTCTAATGGAATGTTGCTGTACATCTTTTGATGAGACAGGAGTCTATTTAAAAAGACAGGCGCTTTCGAATGTGCTTTTAAACCTCGTCTGTCAATTAGAACAACATCAAGGGTTCAGTGGCTGGGAAAAAAGATGACAGTAATGAAAAACTGGTAGGGCAGGGAAAGAACAGAGATAAATTCAGTGGCCAAAAAAGAGAAGAGGGAGGAAGGGGAGGAGGAAAAAACAAAGCAGAAAAAAAATAAAGCTGAATCTCAAAACAGAATGGGAAAGGGAGAAAGAAAAGAAGGGTCTCAGAGGTGGGGAAAGATTTACTTCAAAAGAGAAAACTGAGACTAGTTCAACTATTTCTTCCCCAAAAGAAAGTGTGCAATCATGAACATTGCTGTGCATAGAACAGGAATAAACTTAGGAGTCTTGTTTCTGCCAGCCAAACAGAGACTGCCCCTCCATGTGGCAGCAAGGGAGGGACAGCTAATCAGGATTAGGGCTCTTCCATTGGACCTTTGAGTTCTTCCTTGGTCATCGAGAAGAGCTGACAGGCTGATAAGGAGGCCAAGATGGCAATACCAAACCTTAGCACTTGGTAGGAGGTAGTATATCCTTCATCTAACCACAAGGAGATTTGTTATTGCTACCATTTGAACCTCATTCTTCATGACCAGAGCCTATAACTACCTGTAGCTATCCAAGCATCCTATGGCAAACCTTTTATAGACCAAGTGCCCAAGGAAGTGTGGGGGGAGATGGGCGGCAGGCATCATGTATGTCGGTGATGTCATGTCGGTGCATGACACCACTGCCACACTTCAAGCTGTGCACATAAGTACATATGTGCACCACCCTGCACCACAGAACTTTGGGCCACCACCACCTCAGCAAGCTGCCCCCCCCCCCCCAGACAAGCTCCTGCTGCCACACCAGGCCCTGCTGCCCCCCCCCCAACAAGCACTGTGTGGCTGCACCGGGCACCCAAAATGCCTCTCAGGTGCCAGAGAAGCCCTGCACAGCCACCGGAAAAGTGTCCTGGGCCCCATGAGAAGCCCTGCACAGCCACCAGAAAGACCTCCCGGGCTCTGGAAAAGCCCCACACAGCTGCTGAAAAGACATCCTGAGTTCTGGAAAAGCTCCGTACAGCCTTACCACTCCTTCTTACTACCCCATCAGGCCTTCCTAATCCCCAACTGAGCCTTCACACTCCCCCACTGGGCCTTCACACACCCTGTTGGGGCTTCCGACCCCCTCAGACGGGCCTTCCACTGTCCTAAGACAACTCCTTTCACTCATCTTAATAACCCATCTGGCTACCTGTTCTGCTGGTGAGAGGTTTTTCTCTACAGTAAAACCTCGCTTAACGAGCGACTCACTTAGTGAAAAACTCACATAACGAGCAGGTTTTTCACATAGCGAGCAGCCTCGCAGAATGAATTAATTTCGTTATGTGAGGTTTGACTGTACTTCTCATTCTGATATTCTTTTAAAGCTAACCCATGTCTTATATTCTCTTCTTTCAATCCTTCCAACTATCCGTATTATGCTGCAGTACACCTACTACTGAACCAATGTCACTTAACTTCACCTGTATTTTTTCCAGATGTACATCTTTTTAAATGCCTGATTACTATGATACTGCATCTGTCTTCACCAATACAGCACAATACCTGGCCTCTGTTTCCTTTCTGCCTTGGATCCATGATCTCCGAGTTGTGACATCTAATTGAAAGCCTTTGTATTGGACTTCGACCTATGCTCCTATTGATTAAAAACACAGCAAAAATGAAGTTGTATGGCCTCAGATAATCTAAAGGATTTTTCTACAGTTTAGTTCATTACAGTTGAATATTAATATCTTGATTGTATCATAAATATAAATTGATGAAGAGAGTGTCTTTCTAGGTATGTCAGAGAGTAAACAAAGAAAAACAAAATAAAAAGACAAAAACATTGTGGCATTTTAAAGACTGACTGCTGTATTTTAATGTTAGCTTTCATGGATCAAGTCTACTTTGTTAGATGTAAGAGTGAAGCTTCATGGCATCAATTTATACACATCAGATACAGAGCACAGAGCATTACAGATAAGTATACAAGTCAACCTGTGTTTTTTTTTTTTTTAAAGAAACTGGTAATACCTGTTCTTCAGATTAGTTGTGAAACTTACGGCCTTTTGAAATGCAAATGGTTAGTAGATGAATGCAAGAAAGACTTTCTAGGTAAATCACTACACACACACACACACACACACACACACACACACACACACACACACACACCTGCAAATCTGCTTTCTCCCCCCCCCCCAAACAACAACCCACCACCATCACCACCAACACACCCTTTCTACTATCTCCTATGGGGAAAAGGAGATAGAACTAGCAAACAGTTTTGACCAATATATGTTCTGAGTCCATTACACTAAGTCCAAACGTGAGACTGAACCTATCAGATCTGCTGATTGCAAGTCCTTCATTCCATAGGCCACCTCTGTGGTTCAACAGCAAAGCTGTTGACTTGACAGATGTGATCACGCACAGAACCTACAGACAAAAGAAAATAATGTCCAAAAGGACTGTTGACTGTCAGATTTAGCCTTAAAATATTGGTATTTTTAAGCTTTAAAGCACTTGTGCAAGGCTGTTTTCTTTCTTAGAGATGGACCACAAACAATAAAGATCAAAAGAAGGTAGGGGTGTGTGTGTGGGGGGGGGGGAAAGAGAATTAAAGGAGCCATTGGCAAAGAACAAGACACCTGAGGTAAATAGCTGTGGAGAAGAGCTTTGTAGCCTAGAATGGATCCATTTTTAAAAGAATCAAAGTGACATTCTTCTACATTCTGGGATTTGCTGGCTTATAAGACTTTTTTTTTCCACCTTAAAATACACTGGAAAAATGGAGTGTCTTAAACTGTATATAGTGACCTATAGTGGGCTATTTTGGTAATAATGAGGTGCATTTTATACTCCGATGCATCTTATATGCTGGCAAATATGGTATACAGTAAAACCTCTACATATGATTTTTTTCTGTTCCACAAGGTTATTTGTATGTTGAAAAATTTGTACAGTACTGTATATCGAAAACACATTGCATTACCAGAAACTAGATGTCACCGTATATTTTATGTTAATTTTTTTTGCCAAGATTTCTATTTGCATGTTGAATTTTTTTAAATAAATTGTAGTGAGATGTTCATTTTATACCAGGGGTTGTCAATCCACAGCCCACAGGCCAGATCTGGCCTGCAGCACCATTCCATCTGGCCCATACCCTCATTCCCACCACCACCGCCACTGTCACCAACATTGCCACCATCCTTTTCCCCTCTACCTGGCTTGGCATGTCCCTAATGCCTCTCCATAGCAAGGCAGATATTGTAAGAAGGCAGTGGCAGAATCAAAAGCGGAAGATGGATGCAGCCATCCAGGTCTTTCCCGGGTGCCACTCTGTCCAAGTGCAGGCAAGGACCCCTCTTTTACCCATGGCAGGTCGGTAAGCAAGAAAGCAGCAGTGGTGTGGTGGAAGTGTTGGCGGACCAGACTGGTGGCATGGTGGGGAGCATTGATGGTGGGTTCTTGGGGTGGTCCTGTTGTCGCCACCCCCACCTTTGGCAGTGGCAGCAGGGGGACACCAGTCTGGCCCACCAACAGTCTGAAGGGGTGTGATCTGGCCCCAGACTTTAAAAGGTTGAGAAACCCTCATTTATACTCTCAAGCACTGATGGTGAAAAGGAGGTACCCTTTCTTATTTTCCCTCACAACAATTCTGTGAATTGGTTTAGATAAAATATTGTTCCATGCTGTCTATCAAGCTTCACAGAGACACATGAATCCTGCTTAGCTATCAGTCCAGCACTCTGTTCATTGTCCCACAGAGATATGATCCTATAAATATCCTTTAAAATGCTCTACCACTGTAATGTCACACAATTACATTTTTCTCCACAATCAAAAATAATGAAACAAAGGCAATGGGTTTTGAAAACTGTAGACCTGTGTCCAATATTTTGGTGTTGTTTTTTTAAAGATCTGAAAGCTGAGAATAGAATTACAAATTGGAGTAATCAAAAAGGGATGAAGGATGCAGGAGTTCCAGATTTTCCATTACCATTCAACGTAATAACAACGGGACTCACAAATTATTCCAACTTTCCCTTTGCTATGCCCTGATATAGGCTCCCAATTTAATTAGTTTTCAGAGTTGTACATTGTTTGCAGCTCATGTTTCCATGTGTCTCATAATGTATAAGCTACACTGATTTAGACAAACTGACTGCTCCCTCAGTCTCTTCTCTTCACTTCGTAGACATACAGACGCTGCCTTATCATACCTGGGATGTTTATAAAAAGCAAACACGAATCCTCTAGCCTTAATTAGAATCATTTGCCCAGGTTTTGACATGTCACAAACTCAATCAGCACTGAAAATCTTCTGCTAGCATCTGACTGCAACAGATATACATATCACAAAAGACCTTCAATTGATCAAATGAGGATTTTCCCCAAAAACATTAATAATAATAATAATAATAATAATAATAATAATAATAATAATAATAATAATAATAATAATAATAATAATAATAATAATAATAATAATAATAATAATAATAATAATAATAATAATAATAATATGCTGTCAAGTCAGTTCTGACTGTGGATGTCTTGAGACTAGCCAGCTTGCCCAGGACTACACAGGCTGGCTCTTCTCCCGAGAGGCACAGTAGAGAACTGGTCTAATTTTTTTGCATACCTAAATCATTTAGCCATCCAGTCAGATTGTAATACTTAGCTATACTTAGTGTGGGGAGGTGGAGAGGTAGCAACCACCACCACCAACAACAACACCACCACTGGCTCATTTAGTGGAGGATCACATATGCTTTTAAAAGTTTTTAACTAGATTTTTAATTGGTGTGGGTGGGAGGTAATTTTTTCTGTGTTTTTAGGAATTTTAAGGGTCTCTATAATTTTAAATGTTGGAGATTTTTATGTATGCTGCCCAGAGTTGCATGTTGATTGGGGCAGCAATACAAATTGAATAGGTAGGTAGGTAGGTAGGTAGGTAGGTAGGTAGGTAGGTAGGTAAAAGTATAGTAAAGGTCTCATTTGCTCGAAAGCCAGTTGTGTCCAACTCAAGGGATTTGTGTTCATCTCTGTTTAGAGCCAAAGAACAAGCACTCTCTGCATCTGCAGATGTTTCTGTTATCATGTGGCAGGCATGACTAGATGCCAGAGTGCATGGAGCACTGTTACCTTTCCCACTGAAGCAGTACCTATTTATCTACTTGCAATTTCTTGCTTTCGCACTGCTAGGTTGGCAGGAGCCAGGACAGATAACAGGTGCTCGCTCCATCATGCAACACTTAGGTCTCGAACTAAGCCACCATGACTCCTTGTAATACTTAGGCATGGGTAAAAGTCAGAGTTTTTAAATTATCTATTTTAAGAAACTAGGCTGCTTATAATGCACCAATTTGGATTATGAAAGGACAACATTCTTTTTGAAAGCAGTATTTAAATCAGGGGTCATCATACTATGGCCTGTGGGCTGGCTGTGGCCATGGGTTGTGCTGCAGGTGCCACCTCAATCCTTATCCGCTCCCTTCCTAATCGCAGGCATGTGTGGTAGTGGTGGCAGCAGTGGCAGTGACAGCAGAAGTGGCAGCCCCTCAACAGTCTGAGGGACCATGAACCACTCTCCTATGGAGCGCTGGCAGGGACACACCAAGCCAAGTAGAGGAGGAGGCGGTGGCAGCCTCTCAAAGTTTTTCCCATTCTCTGCACTGTTTCGCTGTGCCAAAATTCTCCACTGAGTCCTCTCCTTGGACCTACAGTATTCCTAGCTTCCTGTAGAAATAAGACCTCTGCTTATTTATTTATTTATTTATTTATTTATTTATTTATTTATTTATTTATTTATTTATTTATCTCTATTCTCCCATCTCCCTTCTCCTCTGTAGGAAGCTGCCAAATTCTGTGTAGATGACATTTTGCAGAGGAACGGTAATCCTCTTCTGCAGAGTGGCGTTACATCTGCTCATTCCAAGTGAATCCTGTACAGGGAAGATGCCAGCTTGCACAGGAATTGTAATAAATCTGTGTATCTTGCCATTTCTTCCAGGAAAATAATGAATAAACAACCCTCTCAGCAATCCCAAAAGTGTTTCTATAAGATTTCTCAGAACAAATGTATCCCACACAAACAATATCTTTCTGTGAGGCAATAAAAGAGAGGTTTCTTTCTCTGTGTCTTTCTAAAAGCAAGAACCTACATGCAGGATTCACATCCCTACTTTGAATCGCAGGCATATCTTCACTCCTTTTGCAGCATGACTGTAATTTTAGTTGCCTTTATATTCATGTGGGCACAGCCCCAGTAAATGGCAGAAGGGCAATAACATATGTTTTAAATGCTAGATTTTGTTATACCTCATGCTGCTGGACTAAAAGGATTCATATGTGTTTTTAAGGAGTTACGGTATGTAATTATTATTAAGATTGATTGGATAGCTCATTGTTTTGGGGCTCTACAATGAAAGACTTGGAATTCAATTCAGCACTTTGCCTTCCAAGAGAAGAACTAAACTGTATGGTCCTGGGCAAGGTTCCTGAAGAGGGGCCCCAAGAGATGAAGTAGTAAACTACTTATGAGTACTTTGTATCTGCGAACATGCTGGGAAAGATTTCCATAAGTGGAAATCAAATCAACAAAAGTAACCTTTTAATTTAAAAATAAATTACACTTTATACATTAGAAATTAATAAACATCCATGCATGGTGAAGGGAAGTAGGTGGGATGAAAGAGCTGTTGACATAGTTGCCTATGTATAGGTCTCCCCTCTCCCCCTGGCAATACCATCAGGGGATATGTTCTGAGACCTACCACAGATACTTTAAACCACAAATAACAAGAGACCCTATATTTTACATTGAAGATGGTGGTCTCTAGTGGTTGTAATGGAAATAGAAATGGGGCTTGTATTTTTTAAAAAATGGCAATGTAGATTTCTGTATGCTGTTCACTGAAGAGAGGTGACAGTGATGCATTCTGGGTTGTTACTGGGCAAGTACTGTATTGTGTTTTAGACTAAACAATCTACCTTTGTGTTCTTGGAGAAATGAAACCTAAAATTGGATAGACATGCAGTACTGTGGCCAGTCATTGACTGGAACCCTTCAGAGAATGAGACAGAGGGTGGAACTTGTTGGGGGAGATGAACGAAATGGGAGAGAAAGGAGGTCTCTCTTTATTATTTTCGCCATGTTTCATAAGTCTGCTTAGAACTTTAGCAAACATGTAGCCTTTTGAAATAGAAGAGGAGGCCCCTCAGGGCTTCCAAACTTAGAATAGGTTTCATTTACCTGTATTTTAAATGTGCTTTCTGAACTAAATATCATTTGATTAATAAATCTGTAACCTGTTTTTGTTACAATACTGTACAGTGGTACCTCGCTTAAAGAGCATAATGCATTCCATGGGACTGCTCTTTAAGCGAAACACCATTGTAAGTGCCCAACTGTGACTTCTTGCAGGGTGGATTGTGAAACCTGATTTATTTGTTAAGTGAATTTTTGGTTGGTTTTCGTTGTTAAGCGAAGCAGCCATTCAGAGAAAATTCTGCTCTTTAAGCGAGTTAGTCTCTAAGTGAGGCATTCTTTATCCGAGGTTTTACTGTATATACATTTTTAAAGACATGAAGATGATTGGAGTTGTTTATTTTTCTATCCACTACCTTACTAACAGCCTGACAGGACATGTGAGAAGGCAAGCAAAATCCTGAATTGCTTAGCTTGAGGGCATCAATTCAGGTGTGTTTCCACTTACGTGTAGGCCAAGGCTCTACTCAGAAGTAACATGATCATGTGGTCAGTTCCAGGAATGTGCCATTAAAATACATATATATTTCAAGGTTGTTGGGTCTTTAAAAAATATTTTAAAACCCACAGATAATTGAAACAATGTATACTCAACCTGCGGATATAAGGGGGTGACCTGTATATTCACTAGTAGAAGACATATCAGTTGTACGAAAAAGATTATATTGGAGTCCAGTCGTGTCGTCTATATTGTCTGATGGTGTCAGTGTTTCATCAGAGGCCATTTTGGACAGGTGAATTGCACAACAGTTCAACAGGGATTCCAATGCAAAGTGATGGCAAACATCATTTTGTGTGGTGGAACAAAACTGGACTGTTCGTGTTTCATAGTAGGACAGATTCACATGGTCCTTTATCCTATCCTCAGGGATCCCAGAAACTATAAATGCTGTTCACTCTGATTAAAGTGCTGGACCAAAAGAAAAGAGATTTGCAACTCCTACCACAGCTCTGGTGCCTGCTGTCTCTGTATATAACAGAGAACTTGTTTAATCTTGGCCCCAGAGTCCCTTCTGAAAAATCAAAGTAATATACTCCCCTACTGTTTTGTGCAGATATACATTTTCTAATGTCAGTGAGTCTCTGAGACATTCCAGTAATGAGGACCATCGAAGAGCCTAGAAAGAGCAAACACATTTATGGAACTGCAGTGCAAATCCCCAGTCATCATTACCCAGGAAAAGCCTGCTGTTCCTCTTCTATTTATGTTTCCCCTACAGCTCCCTGCTGCTGCAGTTATGGCATTCCTCTGCCTGCATACTCGGATTCAAACCATAGTCTTTTAAAACATGCATTATGCTGTCATTTAAATAGTGCATTTCTTACACTATATGAATTACATACCTGTCACCCACAGAACTCACTCATGCAAAGCAAAAGCAGTCATTACATGTTTGGCAGTAAAACTTATAATGCTACCCGCTATTGTCTTTTTCTTATATGTATGCACCAAAGAGATAAAGCTACTTGGCTGCCCCTAATGCCATGAATGCTTCAGAAGGAGATGAGCCCACAGGCAATTCATGATGGCCCAGGGGGGTGAGGTCTCAATCCACAATAAACCATGAGTTTGAAGCATGTCTTTATTTTTTAAGGGATTATTACCATAGGTTTAAAATTGTCTAAGCAATAGCCAGGTGCCATTTCTCCAACAGAGGAACTTGAATGAACTTGAGATGTGCTGCTTAGCTTTCATATCTTTCCTGTCAGTCAACAGATTCCAAAGCACTTTGCAAATACTAATTAATCCACATATTTATGTACATGAAGATGGTATTCTTTTCCCAGTGATCCTATCTTACAACTAAACAGTAGGATGAAGAATGCAGATGGAACAGATTATAGGAACAGGACATGGAAAATGTGCTTTTCCATTTTACTTTTTAAAAACATATTAAAATACTATTTAAAATTTCAGTCCTGAAGAGTTACTTATTTATTTTTATTTTTATTTTTAGCATTTATATCCCACCCTTTTGGTGCATGCACTAATCAGGGTGGCTTATAAACATATAAAAACATAAAAATGACAACAAATAAGGCAATTAAATAAAACACAACAAATAACAGAAAAGTATAATACCAAAAAACACAAAAGCATTAAGGAAAAACGTAAAGATACTTGCTCTCCCAGGAAGAAGAATAATGTATGTTTATATTTCTATCATTCCCCATTCTGAGTGTTCATTTTATCATGGTGAGGTGGTTTGAGTGTGTCAGAAAAGCTAAGCTCTTTGCCATGAGGAGACCAGACTTTGTTACGAGTGGGAAGTCCTAGCAGGGTCACCCAAAGCAGAATGGTCTCAGAAGAGACACAAGAGTAAGATGCCTCCATCTTCTTCAAGGGTAATGACCATATCAGCAGAAGGGAATGAATAGTTCCAATAGTGATGGAGGCATTGAAGCTTCTGGAGGGCAGCTACTGGTCAACAGCAATAGAAGGTGACAACAACAGAAGATTTTTTACAGACAATGGCAGTGATACTTGTGTTAACTTTTATTACTGTGCAGAAGAAGGCAATGGTAAACAATTGCTGACATTTTAAATTTTGAAAGCACTGTGGTGAGACTATTCAAAATGAAATGATGATTTTGTGCTGGAAGATGACAATATGAAGTTAGAAAGCAGAATCAGCCTCTGGGCAACAGCAAATGACAAGTACAAATAGTGCTGTTGCTAATGATACAACTAAATTAAACTTGAAAGGATGTCTAGTGGCTGAAATGCACAGAGGTGAAAAGGCAAAGCTGATGCTACACAACACATACAACTGGAACATGGAACATGAGAAGTATGAAACAAGGTAAACTGGAAACTGTAAAACAAAAAACGGAATGCATAAGCACTGTAATGCTTGGTGTCAATGGAAACAAATGAGTCCTAGAGAAAATCAAGCCTAAACTATCTCTGATAAAAATAATGAAACTCATACTGTCATACTGTGGTTGCATCATAAGAAAGCTGGATTCCCTGGAAAATATGATAACGCTGAGAAATTCTGATGATAGCAGTAAAAGAGGAAGAGCAAATATAAGATAAATTGACATCATAAAGGAATATATAGCCTCAAATTTGCAAGAGCTGAGCAGGGCTATTAAGGACAAGACATTTGGGAAATTGTTCATTCACCATAAGCTGGAGGTGACAAAGAATAATAAATTTCTATCATTTCCTGTACCAAAATGTAAACATTACAAGTATGTGATTTCTAAGCTGCAGATGCTTTGTACTTACTTAAAAAACCATTCAAGTCTGCAGTACCATCCTAATAATGTCTAGTTTAGAATTTTTTATTAAAATATTTGCTTACCACTCTTTCATCTATCAAAACTGCTAAAACACTATATGAAACAAAGAGTAAAATTATTAAAACCAGGTTTAAAACATTTAGTAAAAGCCAATTTTCAAAGCAATGTCAAAGACCAAAGGCAATCAAAACTGTTTTGATTGCCTTTGTTCCTTGACATTGCTTTGGAAATGTCAGTTTTGATTGAATGCTTGAAGCTCAACAAGGATGGAGCCTCTTTAATTTTCTGTGGGAAGAAGTTCCTCATTCAGTCACTGTCTTGTGTACTTGCTAACTTAGCTTCTAAGGGTAGTGGGACAGACAACAAGCCCCCTGTTGTGGGCCTGAAATTGTGGACAGGCACATATCTGAGGAGTTGGCCTTTCAGATACCACTTTACATGAGATCCATAAAACACTAATACAATGCAACTTGTTTTAAAGTTGTACAATACAGATATATGCATTTCAACTCACCTGTACTGATTTTAATGGGATTTATTCCCATGGTGCCCATATGAGATTTTTACTGCACATTTGTGCCTCAAACCATAGACATTCACATTCAAAGGGTCTTCAGTTTGCAATCTGACCATGTCTTTCCATTGTTTCTCAGTATTTTTCTTACCAGAGAAAACCCATTATGGGGGGGGGGGGTAGAAGAAGTAGCTGCATGATGGCTTTCAAGCTGTCTGTCTGGAAACCCTCTTAGGGATTCTCAACCTGCGATCTGTGGGCCATATGTGGCCCATGGCACCATTTCATGTGGCCTGCCTCCACCACACCCGAAAGTGCCATGTGGTGGAGGAAGGGGAAAATGTCCATCCAGCCCCCAAAGCTGTCTGAGGGAGTGTGACCCAGACCCTGGCTTTAAAAGGTTGAGAACTCTTGCTATTAGGTATGTATGTCTAGGGCAGTGTTTTCCCAACCTTTGGTTTTTTGACTTCAATTCCCAAAAGCCTAAGTGAATTCCCCATAGCACTGATCAGCAAATGTACTGACTTAAGATTCTGGGAATTGAAATCCCCCTGCTGGGCATGGACCACACATTGGGAACCACTGGTCTAGGGTCAGGTAAGTATGTTTGAGACTGCAAACATTGGCTACAGTCCTACAGCCCAGAAGCACAACAGTATGTTCCACTCTCAGAGGCTTCATATCAACCAAAGTCTTAATAGGTTTTTGCCGCAAGAGCAAGTACATTACTAGGTTCTGTAGCATTTCTTCCTCTCCCCACCCACCTCTGCTTGACTTGTTTTATTGCTTTCAGCTAAAATGTCCCCCATTGCTAGAGGAAGGAAAGAAAGGAGTACGCAGTGGTGGGATGTCAAAAAATTTACTACCACACCATGGGCGGATCTGACATCAGGGCGGAGCCAACATCATGATGTCATGGTGCGGGCTGAGCCAAAGTTAAAAAAATACACATTAAAATACAAATTAAAATAAATACATGTAAATGCATATAAATTAAAATAAATACATATACACATAATACATAAAATACACATAAAAACAAACTACATAAAACACATGCACCTCAACCCATTCACCCACCCCAAACACAAACCCGTTACTTACCTTACCCTGGGGTCGGGGAGCAGCAGGCAGGCAGGCACAGCAGTGCACGGCGGCCTGGCGGCGCGGCCTAGCCCAGCCTGGCTGGGCCTGGCAGTGCAGCACAGCCTAGCCCGGCAGCGTGGCCTGGCCTGGCCCGGCCCAGCGGTGCACTGGGGAAAAGCCACTGCTGCTGCTGCCGCTCCTCCAAGCGCTGCCTGCACCCTTTCCGGGCAGCCCAAAATGGCTGCTTGGAAGTGTGCATGCATCAAATGGAATTTTGATGCATGCACACTTCTGTTTTTCAGTGTGCATGCATCAAATGGAGTTTTGATGCATGTGCACTTCCGAGCAGCCATTTTGGGCTGCCCGGAAGACAGATCCAGAGGGTGGCCAGAGAGGCAACCGAATCAGTTGCCTGGGGGTTCCCCCCCCCCCCCGGCAATCCCCTCCAGATGGCTTCTACCGGTTCGGCCGAACCAGTCTGAACCGGGAGCAGCCCATCACTGGATAAGCCCCTGAGGTGGTTACCCCCAAAAGCCACTACCAGTTCTCCGGGACACTGGGAAAAGTTACTACCAGTTCTGGTGAGCTGGTGTGAACCTGTTACATCCCGTCACTGGGAGTAAGTTGTGTTCTGAAATGCCCCTATATTTGTGTAGTTACAATCAGGAGAAAGCTGTCATTCCAAGCAGAGACAACAAAAAACAAAAAACCAATGTATCCACATTGTTTTGGTTTGAAATCAGGGCCGTAGCCAGGATTCTAGATTGAGGGTGTGTGTGAAAAAAAAATTCAGGAGGGGCAACAATGACACACTCACATATATAATATTGGCACCACAGGTGGTGGGTGGGTGGGGCTGTTAACTCAGGAGGGTTTTTTTGGGGGGAGGGGGGAGAGGGCTTGGCTACTGCCCTGTTTGAAATGTCCAATATTTTAAACTAGTAGCTGTTGATTCTGTTTCTCTCTGACAACACAAATCACGAGGTGTATCCAATAATAATATAGTATTAATACATAATTCTTCAAGTTATATGAAAAATAGATGGTTTCTGATAGTGCTTTTATTATCCCTCACCTAACAGTGCAGATTTCCTTTGCAAGAATATCTTTTCAGTGTGTTCCTCTGGATATTACACAATTTGGGGCTATGTACAAATCTTGGAAGGTTGCTTTTTCAAACTAACTGATTACAGTTATTGCTCAAATAAGCTAACAGAACATTAGCATTAGTGTAACATTTTTAAAAGGTTCTTTTTCGTGTACCTTAAAAGTAACTAAAATGTTATTCTAATGGAGTTTTTTTTAAAAAAAAAATCTGAATAGTGCAAACTGATGGTCAGCCCTACAAAACATTGTCCTCCTATTCATTTCGTTATCATTTGGATTTTCACACTAGAGCAATAGGCAACAGCACAAGACGCAGAATGGTCCAGCACATGAAACCATTTGACATTGTCCTCTGCAGACTCTTCATTATGAGCATAACTAAAATTTACTGATGTATCATAAAAGCAGTGAAGGCATGTCTCATCAAGTTGCGATTGTAAAATAACTGAGAGTAACTCATGTTTTTCCTTTTATGTTCCAAATTATTCTTTATTTTTATAAATGGAACAGATATGACTGTCTTACACTAATTCTGCAGACCTATAATAAGGCAGATACTGATTCACTTAAATGAAATTCACAGGGCTATAATGTCAGCGTTAGAAGCACATGAAAAACCACATACATGAAGTTTGGGGAGAGAAGCAAGTTTAAATGGCTTTTAATTCATTGGAAGATAAGGTATATCTGTCATTCAAATGGCAAAGATAGGAGGAAACAGAGTTTGCCCTGTGACTGAAGGATGCTGTGAATTTTTTCTCATTTATACTACATAATAACTTGATTCAGACTCACTTTGGTCATATCCCAATACTAATATGTTATGGTGCACAAAAACAAATCCAGTCTAAATTGCTCTTTTGTATACATTTTAAAAGTGGGAAAAGATAATGAGAAGATCTCATCATTATAATGGCTTTTCATCTGGCTATATCTTTTAATCCCTGCACAAATTTGTTCTTATGTCCCAAGCAATTGGATTTCTTATTGTTCAAGAGGAATAGGACTGTTATTCAACTTGAGGCAATCTTGAGGTCATCTATAACCAGATAGAGCTAGAGCTGATGAATATGGTGCATTTAACAATGAAAATGGGACACACAGTGTCTTTTGCATATAAACCATGGGCTTTAATAATAACTCAAGAATTTCTTTAATTGGTAACAATAAGATTCTGCCCCTGAGGGAGTATATATGGTTCTATCTCCACAACCATCCTTCTTATCTATCAATTTTATCTTCATAACACTCAGTGCAGTGGTATAGCTTGAGGGGGGAAATGACTGGTTCAAAATCAACCAAGGAGCATCATGATTTGAACTCTCTGACCTTGGTCTGATACTCCAACACTCTGACTACACTGGCTTTACTCCCATGAGACTGAAGGCACTCTCTCCTTGTTCCCTACTCTGAAGCCAGTGTGGACTTCCTCCGCTATTGCTTATTTGTAATGGTTGACCACAGGTAGACTTCCTTTTGACGTGAATTCTACGAATGTCTTACGTTTTGGTTGGCTGGTCTGACAGCTTTTGCAGTGTAACGAAAATTATGAACTTTTGAGAAGCTGCAACACCAAAACTAAGACACCCGTGAAAATAAGGGTTATGTCATTTGAAAGAATGTCTTGGCGACTTTAAGAATTGGTAGAACACAAAAGCTGAAAATTCAAAGCAATGACGTCATTGCTTTTGGAATAGAATTGGAAAAGTGACAATTTTGCTGGAGGGTGGGGTCAGTTGTCAGGGGATCAGCAAAAAAATTACCAAACCAATTCAGATGATCCAAAGTGCATTTGAAAGAGGAAAGATTATCCTTTGTGTAGACACTTTCAGATTTGAAATTAGACTTCAGAAAAATAATCTATGAAGCATTTTACAAAAAACCACTCAAACAAGGTCACAAAAACCAAATAAATGGAGGAAAAACCAATTTAGAAATTGAATATGACAACTTCCTGAGGTGGAGAAAAATGACGCCATAGCAGGAATCCACAAAAAAGATAGTGAGGAAAAACTTGACGTGTAAAAATGACATTTCCGCGGGGGTGGCGGGGGGTGTTTGCTGGTGATCTAAAGTGCTCTTGAAAGAGGACAGAATAACTTTTCTTTTGACACTTATACAATTTGGATTGGACTTCAGACACATTTTCTATGAAGGTATAAAACAAAAAAACACACCTTTCTAATCTTCTTTCCTTCAAAAAAAAGTATCTCTCTACACCAGAATAGATACATTGGTATGAGAATGGATACACTGTAGCAAGTTTTTCCTTTGAAGTCATAACCACTTTCACTTTTGGCTTTCCCTCTTATTGAAAAACTGCTTTCAAAGAATCATGAAGGAAAAACTCCTTTTCTTTGCAATTTGACTACTGAGATATTTATTAAAAATAGATCCTTTGTAGTTATTCACCTCTTGATCTAAGTCAATGACACTCCAACATTCCTTAGGTGGGGAGTGAGCCAAATCTGTAAATAAAAGGAGTGAATTTTGCCCAGTTACAAAACTCGTCAAGGTATTCAGCGAGAGCCTTTGATCTTCGAGGATCTAAATGGACATCTAAAAAGAATGAGGCTGGGGACGGCCTGACTCTTTGAAATTTTATCAGAAGGAAGGGAGTCTGAGATGGGAGCAGAATACTTTGAAAAATATTGTGGCTTCCAGACTTAGAGAAAATTTGCAACATCTTCGAACTTTGAAGATTTCTGGAGCTTGCTTAGCTTTACATGGAGACAACATGGTTTGTTGTTTTATTAGACAAAGTGTGATAGGCTTTGAGTTTAGGATATTGTTAAGACTAGTTTGTTTTAGATTACGTAGGTTTTACCCTACTATGGGAAGTTTTATTTTACTTTTAAGTCAAGTTTTCCTTTTTGCTATTGTGATCCTTTGCATGAAGAAACAACTGGCTTTCTACACTGCATTTCATTCTTTATTTCAATAAAATGGAAGAGTCTGCCAAGGTCTCTAAGAAAGACAATTGGAAGCATTGAGTCCGAGTTGTGTGGGATTTAACAACACCTGTCTGTACTTGCACCTGTTTACCACACTATATGAAAATCTCCCATCGCTCGTCCTTGAGAGAAGAAGCATGAGGAGGAGGAGAGGCCAGGGGGGTGATAAGGAGAGCTGCTCAGGCAGAATGTTCAAGGTCCCAGGGCAGATTTCTAAGGAGTCATGGGAGTCTACAAGCTCTGAAGCCTTTGGTAACTGATTCGAGGCTCGAAGTTCAGAGCCACTTTCTCAGCTCTCCCCCCTTCTAGGTGAGGCCATTTTGAGGCCATTCCTAGGGATACAGGTTTCTCCCCAGTTGGCCTTGTGGAAGGGACATATTTATGACAGCCATAAATGCACCTGTGCATGCACAAATGAGTCCCCCCTCGGTTTATGGCTGCATTTATGGCAGGGGAAACCCACTTGTCCAGCTTGCTCAGCTGCCTGAGCAGGTGTGGTCAAGCACATCATGCAGAAACATTGAGAACCCCTGTGATACAGTCAGTGAAAATTATATGTCCTCCACCCCACCCCACCCTTTTTCTTTTTTTGCTACCTTCAGCATGTGTATTAGGAATTATTCTGTTCTCCTCCACGCCCACATTAACATTTTCATCTCCATCTGTCAAAACACGAGGCTTTCTGAAATGCAAGATATTGTCTTGTTAGTGTTCCTGTCATAATCATTATATCTCCTCTAATTCTTACCCTTTTGAGGCTGCCAATGGTGCTGAATGCTGAAAAGCCGATAATAACCGATCCAAGACTCAAAATGACAGCAGCCATTCCAGGGAAATCGAATTAAATAGCAACTCTTTAAAGAATACTTTTAGCAATCCCAGAAGAAGTAACTGAGTTTGAATCTTTGGGCATTTCTGTTCCTTATAATACAATAGAAATTGGCAAAATCTTATTCCCTGCACTTCATATCTTTGTAGCATGTTGACAGGGGAAAATCCCAAGATCCTTGCATTATCTCTCCAGCTATCTCTTGGGGACTATTGAGGTCCCATTCTTTTAAATCTCTTTGAGAATGGTAAAATAAAACATTAGGTCTCTCGATGTGACAAATGATTTGTCACTGCCTTTCAAAACAATGCTGCATTTTTCTCTAGAAAGCTTCTTCTAAAGCTATATAGCAATTCTACAATTTGATAAGTTGGCCAAATCACAGACCAACATAGGAAGCTGCATTCTTGGTCCATCTAATCCTGTACAGTCAACATGGACTGACTTCATGTATGCATGCAACATTCTTTCCTAAACCTATTTGGGATGGCTGGTATTGCCTAATGGTGATCCATCTAAGTACAAACCAGATCTCGCTTTGCTAAACTCTGAAATCAAGTCATGATAGGGTGGATTCAGGCTGAGTGGTATCCTGAGATCCAGAAATGTTTAAACTGGTGTTTTGGCACAGCTTGTATACTGCACAAAGGTAGGATTTAGAAATTTCCAGACTGAACATAAGCTGGGTTAGGCAGCATGAAACCTGTCAATTGTGCTGTCCTGGCAGTCAGCTAGAATGTGGGGCTGGCAATCAACCCATAGATCCTATAAGTAAAAGGCAAAAATGTCATCTGGCTAGAACCCTCTTAACCAAGACATGGGAAGAACTAATTGTTGCTTACTTTCTCTTACATATATTTGCTACTGCTGGTTTGTTTTTCTGTTTTTTTGGGGTAGTTGGTGATTCAGGAATATTAATCAGCTACTGCCTCTCATACCTACCTGTCCTGTATACAGTACTCAGTGCAAATGCATCAATTGATATTTTAATGCATGCACACTCACCAGTAGCCATTTTGGGCTGCAGTGTTAGGCAGCCAGAGAGGCCCTCAGTGGCCTCCTCGGAGGTGTGGCAGCAGCAGCGGTGGTGGTGGCGGCAGTGGCTGTGACCCTTGATCAAGTTGCCGTGCACTGCTGCCACCATCACACCATTGTGTATTTTATGTGGTTTTATGTGTATTTAAATGTGTATTTAATGTGGGTTTTTTTTAATGTGTATTTAATTTGTATTTTTATGTGTACTGTATATTTATGTGTTTTTTTTTACTTTGGCCCCACCCATGATATTATCTCCGCCCATGATGTCATGATGTTGGCTCTGCCCATGATTTTGGCTCCACCCATGAAGTTGGCTCCGCCCACAGTGTGGTAGTAAAAATTTTGGCTGGCCATTGCAGACATGTTTACCCAACTAAGCATGCTCAAGACTGCAGACTTGATTGTGTTGTCCCAGTTGCTGCCTTGTGTTCTCTTACTTCAGAGAGAAAGGTAACAGAAAGACTCCACTTAACATTGCCATGCTAGAAGGAATTGAGCCCTTTTCAAATGAAATGTAACCTTTTTTTCAAGCTTTTACAAGGGACTTTCAAGACAACGTTACAAAGCTTTGCATTTCATTTCCAGAGTTTCGAGAGTTTGGAAAAGTATTTTTTCCCTTCAGATTCCCCGTGGCCATGCTACCCAGGCAGTGGTGGGATGTCAACATTTTTACTACCCCACCGTAACGTCATCACACTGTGGGTGGAGCTAATGTCATGATGTCATGATGTCATGGGTGGAGCCAGCATCATGACATCATGATGTTGTGGGTGGGGCCAAATAAAAAATAAAAATAAAATAAAATAAAAATAAGCACACACACATACACACCATTCAACCCACCCACCCACCCACAACACAAACCTGTAAATTAATTAATTAATTAATTAATTAATTAAAATAAAAAATACATTAAAATACACACACACACACACCCCAAACACAAATCAACCAGAGCTTTTAAACCAGAGATTAAAGCTTATTCTGGCTAATCTTTCTCACACTAGGTCAGATGGAAGGAACTACAGAATGAACTCACCACAAGATGGCTTCATTTTGGCACTTTTCAACAGTTAAAGAAGTTAGGTACTAAGTCTTTGCCTAACCAGTACGCTAGGATAATATGCCTTAATGTAAATGTAAAACAGCTGTACCTCCTTAAGGGTTCTCCAATTGGAACAGCAATTGGAACAGCACAGGTGTATCTTATTAATGAGATAACTCCAAGACTTTATAAACCCCAAGCCAGGCAGCCAGGCCTGCCAGCCACCAGGCCTTTTTTAGGAACTGTGGTAGTACGTCAATATAGGTAAAGGTATTAAATACACATTAAAATACACACAGAGACACCACATCCAAAGGTGAGTCACTTACCCTGGGGAGCAGGCTATAGGGAGCTTCAGGCTAGCAGCTTCTCTTCCTCCTCCCTGCTTGGGAGGACAGCAAGGAGGCCGTGCATACGCGCCAAGCACTGTAGCCGTGCATGCACACCAAGTGCTTGGCGTGCATGTGCAGTGGGGGAACCAGTGAAAAAGTAAGCCCTGAAGGTGGTTTCCCCCAAAAGCTGCTACCAGTTCTCTGGGACACTGGGAAAGTTACTACCAGTTCTGGCGAACTGGTGTGAACCTGTTACATCCCATCACTGTACCCAGGGATTTAGGCAGGTTCTGTCCAAGCCCAGTAATGTTTCTAAGCTTTGGGGTTCTGTGACTACCACTTTTAGTAGGCAGAATAGATGCTTCTGGTATAGTGGGGATATGTCAGGGGTAGAATAACATCAGGTCAGACATTCAATTGGAATTATTCAGACGTATTTCCTATGGCATTATCCTGTAACACCCATCGCTGCTGTTACTCCTGACCTCTTTTACAGTTGACTCCGAAGAATTAGATTGTTTGCTTTATTATCCTTTTAAAATTCCTATGGCATTATCCTGTAACACCCATGGAGGAAATAGCTTAGCTGCCGAATATAGATCCTGACTCCTAGAGAAGGAGGAAAACGGAAATAAAAACTGCAGAGAGAAAAGTCATGTAAAACCACCTTCAGTTAACAGTGATGGCAAGCTTCAGGAAATGAAAGGGGAAAAGTGAAGATTTATGGAAAAAATTGTGAGTGTAATTATTATGTGCACGGTATTGATTTAAGAGGATTACACTGCCCCCAAATTGAAAAGGCTTTTACGTGTTTGGGCTCATCCCTGACAAAAACACTTTCTTCTCTGTTGACAAGGCCCTGTTGCCATGGAAATGCAGGGCTGGATGCAGGGGCAAAGGCACGTTTTGATAAGGCAAAACTAATGGATGTATTTTTCAAACATTCACAACTACTTTCTTTTTATTTTCTCTTGAGCAGACTCGTCCATTACTTCTATTTGTTACCAATTGATGAGAGAAAAATATATCTCTAATCTTTTAATTTAGTTCAGCTTCCCTCCTCCTTCCATGTTTTGCAGTCTGGCAATTAAAGGCACCATGCTGGGGCTGGTTGCCTGTTGTCCACTTGTCCCTGTCTGTGAATCTTGCTTACAGATGTCCTCTCCATATTGTTGCTTTAGAAGCACCATATGCCTTCCTGATTTTGCTTTATACAGGGCCAGATATTTTGCTGATATATAACTTGAACCATCTCAGCTGTATCATAAACAATACTATGACATCCTATATGTATAGTTACACAACCTCTGACATTGGTTTTGCTCTTCATGAAAGATTAGCTCCTCAGAATAGTATTGAAACCAAGTGGCAAGCGGAGGGAAAGGCACATTAATGTCTCTGGCAGACTGCAGTCTTCAGAAGAGCTTGACTGACATCACAGGCCAATTGTCCATTTCTGTGTGGCTGTCAGGATTGTCAAAGCTGACAAGAAGTTCTTTTTGATCTAGTGACAGTGAACATGTTCATGAAAGAAGCAGCACAAAATGTTAGTAAAGAGATGGCAGAATCAAAAATATAGGCAAGAGAGTAGAAGTGTGCAAAGTAAAACCAGCCTTATGCCCATTCTGTCCAGCAAGAACACCTGCACAACCACCAGCTATTGACCCATGGGAAACATACTTTCATAGAACCTTTCCAGAGAAAGTCAATGCCAAGACTCAGCAATGGCCAAGATTCCCAGTTCTTATATACCTTTACAAGGTACATAATAAATGTTTTCTAGCTAGAGAATATTCAGAAGCAGTTTCCCATTCCCTTCTTCTGGGGGTGCCCTGGGATTGTGCAGCTTGCCCAGAGTAATACCGGTTGGCTCTTCTCCCTGGAGACACATTGGGAAATTGAATTTCCAAACTCCAGCTCTGAAATCAGATGCCTAAACCACTGAGCCATATGCATTGTTTTGTTGTTCAGTCGTACAGTCGATTCCGACCCTCTGCAACCCCATGGACCACTGTCCGCCAGGCACTCCTGTCCTCCACCATCCCCCTCAACTTGCTCAGCTCTGTGCCCATTGTCTCTACAATACCATCTAGCCATCTCATCTTGGGCCGTCCCCTTCTTCTTTTGCCCTCGACCCTTTCAAGCATCAAGGCTTTCTCAAGTGAATCCTCTCTTCTCATTTGATGTCCAAAGTACTTTAGCTTCATCTTTATTATTTGACCTTCTAAGCAGCAGTCAGGGGTGATTTCTTCTAAGATTGACCTATTTGTTCTCCTTGCTGTCCAGGGGACTCTCAAAACTCTCCTCCAACACCACATCTCAAAGGCGTCTATTCTTCTGCGCTCAGCTTTCCTAATGGTTCAGCTCTCACAACCATACATTGCCACAGGGAATACCATTGCTTTGACTATGCAAATTTTTGTTTGCAATGTGATGTCTCTACTTTTCACTATGCTCCCCAGGTTTCTCATTGTTTGCCTCCCAAGAATCAGTCACCTTTTTATTTCATGGCTGCAATCCCCATCTGCAGTGAGCTTTGATCCTAGGAAAGTAAAATCTGTCACTGCTTCTACTTCTTCCCATCTATTTTCCAGGGACTGATAGGGCCTGTTGCCATTATCTTGGTTTTCTTGATATTGAATCTCAAGCCAGCTTTTTCACTTTCTTCTTTCAACCTAATCAGGAGCTTCTTTAGGTCCTCCTCACTTTCTGCCATTAGGGTGGTATCATTTGCATATCTCAAATTGTTGATGTTTCTTCCAGCAATTTTGATCCCAAATTGGGATTCCTCCATCCCTGCATTACACATTATGTGTCTGTATAAGTTGAATAAGCAGGGTGACAAAATGCAGCCATGTCTTACTCCTTTTCCTATTCCAAACCACTCCATCATTCCATTTTCTGTCCTAACTGTTGCCTCTTAATTCATGTACAGATTTCTCATGAGGCCTATAAGGTGTTCCGGTATTCCCATTTCTTTAATTACTTGCCACATTTTGTTGTGGTCGACACAGTCAAAAGCCTTAGTGTAGTCAATGAAACAGAAGTAGACTTGTTTTTTCCTTTGTTTTTTCCATGATCCATCTTATGTTGGCGATGTGATCTCTAGTCCCCCTGCCTCTTCTGAAACCCGCCTGCACTTCTGGTAATTCTCTCTCCACATACTGTTGCAGTCTATCCTGTATTATCTTGAGCATCACCTTGCTAGCGTGCGGGATGAGTGCAATTGTTCGATAATTTGAACATTCTTTGGCATTACCCTTTTTGGGGAGTGGAACGTATACAGATCTTTTCCAATCCTGTGGCCATTGCTGTGTTTTCCGAATCTGCTGGCATATAGAATGCAATAATTTGATTCCATCATCTTGCATACCTGTTCATTAACACATCTGCATACAGCCAACTTTAGGAATGTTTATATTTTACTAATTAGCAAGGTGATTACATAGCATCTTACTAATGATAACTGAACCAGACATCAAAGCATAACACCTGTTAGTCCAACCTCAGTATGCCTTATTTCTTTCAAAATTCCAGAATATCTGGAGAGACGACCAATACTCCAGTCATTCACCTAGAGTAGATGGGCTTCTGCTGGTTTCCAGAAATGGAAATTTCCCCCAGGTACACTTTAATAAGCTCTAATTCCTATCAGTGTCCAACAGTAGCTTAAGTATCAAAGACATCATAAACATGAGACACAGAGAAGAATATTGCCAAATGCCACATTTAACCACCTTACCTTCGCTATTGTTGTTGGGTTTTGTTTTGGAATGAACTTTACAGTAAATTGATCCCTATGGAGGTGTCTGACTGTTTGCAACCCCATGAACCACCCCATGCCAGGCTCCTCTGTCATTTGCCATCCTCCGTAGCCAGCCCAGATCAACACCCACCGTGTCATGATGCCATCTAGCCATCTAATCCTCAACTTTACCCTTCTACTTTTGCCTTTGATCTTTCCCAGCATCAGAGCCTTCTCCAGTGAGTCCTCTCTTCTCATTTGGTGGCCAAAGTACTTGAGCTTCAGTTTCAATAATTGTCCTTCCAAGGAGTAGTCAGGATTTATTTCCTTTAGGATTGACTGATTTGATCTCTTTGTAGTCCAGGGGACTCTCAAGAGTCTCCTCCAGCACCACAGTTCAAAAGTGTTTATTCTTCTGTGCTCAGCCTTTCTTATGGTCCAGATCTCACAGCCATACATTACTAATGGGAAGACCATACCTTTAACTATGCAGACTTTTGTTGGCAGGGTGATGTCTCTACTTTTTATTATGATGCCTAGGATTGCCATAGCTTGCTTCCCAAGAAGTAAGCATCTTTTTATTTCATGGCTGCAGTCACCATCAGTAGTGACCTTAGATCCCAAGAAGGTAAAGTCTATCTATTTCCTCCCCTTCTATTTGCCAGGGAGTGATGGGGCCGAATGCCGCGATCTTGGGTTTTTTGATGTTGAATTTGGGGCCAGCTTTGCACTCTCCTCTTTCACCATCATCAAGAGGCTCTTTAGGTCTTCTTCATTTTCTGACATTAGGGTAGTGTCATCTGCATATCTCAGGTTGTTGATATTTCTCCCAGCAATCTTTATCCCCCAGCCTGTGCTTCTTCCAGCCTTGCATTATACATTATGCACTCTGCAAATAAGTTAAATAAGTAGGATGACAATATACAGATTTCTCAGGAAACAGGTGAGGTGGTCTGGTACTCCCATCTCTTCAAGGACTTGCCACAGTTTATTGTGGTCCACACAATCAAAGGCTTTGTTGTAGTCAATGGAACAGAAGTAGACATTTTTCTGGTACTTCCTTGCTTTCTCCATTATCCAGCAAATGTTGACAATTTGTTCTCTAGTTCCCCTGCCTTTTCGGAATCCAGCTTGTACTTCTGGAAGTTCTCAATCCACATACTGCTGAAGCCTAGTTTGTAAGATCTTGAGCATTACATTCTTAGCATGTGAGAGGAGCACAATTCTACAATAATTTGAACATTTTTTGGCATTGTCCTTCTTTGGAATTGGGATGTAGACTGACCTTTTCCAATCCTGTGGCCACTGCTGTATTTTCCAAATCTGCTGGCATGCTGAGTGCAACACTTTAATGACATCTTTTTTTAGGGCTTTAAATAGCTCAACTGGAACACTGTCATCTCCACTAGCTTTGTTGTTAGCAATACTTTCTAGGGCCCACTTGACTTCACTCTCCAGAATGTGGACAATCACCATTGTAATTGTCAGCGACATTAAGGTCCTTTTTGTAGAGTTCTGCCTATTCTTGCCATCTTTTCCTAATCAATTTTGCATCTGTTAAGTCTCTACTGTTTTTGTCCTTTATCATGGCCATTTCTGCTTGATACATTCCCTGAATTTTCCCAATTTTCTTGAAGAGATCTCTAGTTCTTCCCCTTATGCTGTTTTCCTCTATTACTTTGCACTGTTCATTTCAGAAGAACTCCTTATCTATCCTTGTTGTTCTCTGGAATTCTGCATTCAATTGAGTGAATCTTTCTCTCAACAACAGAGGTGTATGATTTGTCTCACACAATTTGATGTGGAGGGCAGGCAAAATTATCACCATATGCTGAGGAAAAATACCAGAAGAATGGAATTCAGTGAAAAAAAATTTCATGAACACCAAATGTAAGAACCATCAGCACTACTCCAGTTAGTCATCAACATAGAGACAGTGGGGAATAATAGAGAAGTGAAAATCCCCCCATCTTGATTATTTTGTGTACTTCATCTATTGTATATGTTTTTCAGAAATGCCCATAAAGTGTGCTAATGAGAATTCTTAATATGAGGTACATTTACCCTTACTGTGAGTTGTGGGTATTTTTAAAGAGTATTTATTTATTTATTTATTTATTTATTTATTTATTTATTTATTTATTTATTTATTTATTTATTTATTTATTTATTTATTATTCATGCTTGTTTATCACCCCACTCCCTGAAGTGATTCAGGGTGATTCACAACACGTCATCAATAACAATCAAATAATTAAAACTCATTAAAAGATTAAAAGATTAAAAAGATTAAAACTAGGAGTTATAGCCAAAAGGCAAGGGGGATCAAATCATCCAACCAGCTGGGGATATTGTTCCATCCATCCCCCAGACCCAACCCGCCAGCCAGGTTTCACTCCTTTCCTAAAGGACAGCAGCTCTGTCTGTATGCATAACTCTGTGGCAAGAGGTACCATAGGCCCAGGACGGACACAGACAAGGCCCTCCTTCTAGTGCCAAAGAGGTGTGCCTCTCTGGACGATGGCACAGCCAGAGAGCCTCTCCAGTCCGCTCTGATGGGACGGACATATGTCCTTGGGGTAATGCGGTCTCTTAAGTATCCTGTTCTACTACCATGTAGGGCTTTAAAGGTAATAACCAGCATCTTGAATTGCACCTGGAGGCAAACTGGGAGCCAGTACAGCTCCCTCAGCAGTGGTGAGGCATGGGCATAATGCTCACATCCCATCACAACCCGAGCAGCCGCATTCTGAACCAGCTGTAGCCTCCGAATGGTCACCAAGGACAGCCCCATGTAGAGCACATTACAATAATCAAGTCTTAAGTTGCTTTTGTTGAAACAAGGCACTGCAGTGGCTCAAGCAGTTCAGATGCTGACTGGAAGGTAGCAGGTCAGCAATTTGATACCCAAATACTGCATGACTGAATGAGCTCCCGTCTCTCTCCCAGCTCCTGCCAACCTAGCAGTTCAAAAGCAAGAAATTGCAAGCAGATAAATAGGGACCACTTTGGTGGGAAGGTAAACAGCATCCTATGCAGATGTCCATGGAAACGTCTGCAGACACAAACAGTGCTGGCTTATAAAAAGAGATGAGTACTGACCCCTAGAGTCAGATATGACTGGCTTTTGAGCAACGGTGACTTTTACCTTTGTTGAAACTCCCACAAAATTCTTTTCCATCCCTGAAATATAGATGAAGACAAGGAGAGGTATACTTGAGGACCATTGATAAGGCAATAAGTATGCATACCACCAAGGCTTTCTACAGACACCCCACCCCACCTCCATTAGTAGAGGAAGACACTGGCTATCACCATATATATACTAGACAATGAGGAAAGAATTTTCACAGACTTTGACCACTGCACATGAAATGGTCAACACAGGGCTATGTAGGAACAGGACTATCAGGCTATTACCTGAGGTTTCAGGCCCCAGCCATGGTGATAAACTGAATGCCAGGTAACTTGGTTGTCACACAAATGTGAACAATTATTTCTGGAACAGTGGTCACAGTCTGCCATTTACCGGTATTACAAAGCCTTACCAGTCTTGCTGTCCTTAAGCACCCACTTTTAAGCACCCAAAGCAGAATTTCAGTGCACCACATTTCTGTCTTTGGGATGCTAATCCAATGAAGTCACAAGGAAAGTATGTTTCAAAAGCCCTTCCTCTCTTCTGGAGGCCTGTCCAACACATGTCATAGCTTGCATCTCTTTAGCTACTTTTCTGCTCTTGACTGTGTTTATTCAGAAGAATGCATAGCTTGTTTTTAAACAAGTTTTGTGCATAGACCCACCACTTTAGTGCAACCTTTATTTGGCTAATTAGTGTGAGTGATTCTTCTTTTTAATTTTTATTCCTTGTGTGGTCATCACAAAATTACTGTATCTTATTCCTGCCTCATTCTCCATTTTTGTATGCCCATCATTTCTAGAAGAGAGCCCACACAGAATGTAATTCCAAGTCTATTGAAAGGAAATGAAACTGGAATGTAAGATCCGATCAGTGCATAAGTTGCTACAAATTGTGGTGGTGAGGAGTACATCACTGTTCATATTGCTCTTTCATACCGTGCTCATTCAAAGAATACAGCTGCAGACCATCTCTTGAATTCAGATAAACTCCAGTAGCTTAAATCCAGTTGGTACTCCCTACTGGTGCAGACCTATTGAATAAGTCGATGAGTCAACATATATAAATGCCATTGCTTAAGTAAATCTACTGTAGACTGAGGTACTAATTGAGTCTTTTCTTCCCACACCTCTTCACTCCCTCTTTTTTTTATCCTAACAGTGTAAGAAGCCCTAAATCTCAACTGGTTTATCCTCTATCATTGTAACCAGTCAGAAATGGAGTTCCAACTTAGCCACTCTCAAGCACATGTGGCAGTCTGCTGTTTCTTCAGGCTTCACAGGCCAAACCACAAGTGCACATCTAAACTAATTATAGATTTTATTATGTCTGTTTAATTGTGTGCTTTATATGTCTGGTATGCATTGGATTGTCCACTGTCTGAAAGCTAATTAATTCCTTATTAGACTTCATGTGGTTGCAATAGCAATTCCCAAACAATGAGTAACATGTATATTTTTTTCTTGTGCATTAAATATCTCTTTTTTAGTTTTTTAGCAATGGGTTATCCATTGATAGCTCATTGGGCCTGTTGCAACTTCACCAGGTCTTTTCAGGGAAATCCATGATGGCCTTCATGTCTTCTGTAGCAGTTCTGTGGTGCAAGCCCATGCCATTCTTTGCACAATCCTAGCAATTCCTTAACTGAATCTGCTACCACCTCTCATGTCTTGGATGTGGAGTTGGACTTTGAGAGCCATCTTCCTTAACACCCAATGGGGTAACAGAGAAAGAAAAGAAGAAGAGAAGAAGCATTAAATATAATTCCTTGAAGAAAATAAACCAATATGAATGTGAGATACCAAGACAAATCAGTTAAGGTATACTAGCACCACTTTAGCTAGGTCATTTACACACAAGTATCTCAGAACAAATGCAAAATTTTATAAATCTTCACTTTAAAATGTCCATTCCATATGAAGTAAGACTATATGCACACAAATTTCACCTGACTATAAATCTATGTTATCATCTGTTTGTTGCAGTGTCACGCAAAACAGCTGGACAGATTTTTATCAGATATGAAGTGAGATCTCAGATGGGTCTGACTTTTTAAAAAAAGACTGTGTGGCATACATGAAAACCATTTTGGGGCCCTTGGAGTAAGTACTCCAGTTGATTTCTCATAAATGGGTGGATGGACCTTCACCAAATCTGGAGAACATCCTTCAGATGCGTTGACTTGCAATTCAGGCTAGGTGCTCTGCACAAAAATCTTGTTGGCAGATCTCAGAGGCCCACTTTTTCTCTTAAATAGCTGGAAAAATACTGTACTCTATATAATCAAGTAACAAAAGATGAATACATGTCACATTTGACTTCTACAATTACAAAAGGTGGTCAAGGTGGTTGCCATAAGCATCCAGACACTTCTTATTATGGTGAACTTCTGCTTCATTAACATTGAGAAAAGTGTCCACTTGTATTGCTGTGATTGTTGTTTTAATTCTTTCCCAAAATATCACCATTGTAACCAGTTTTCTATGGTACACCATATCCTTTAAGGTCCCCCATAGGTCGACGTTAAGGGGTGTTAAGTCAGGAGTACTTAAGGCATTCTATTTCCATAATGTTCTCAAATTTCAAATAGCACTTCAAAATGGTCTTGGACTCCTCAAAGGACAACTGTGCTTTTGCCATTTTCTTTGACTGTCCTGCCTATCACAAGGTAATACTAGCACTCATTCTTTTAAGCAAACTTCATAGTACACATTGATGCAGCTCTCCTGTGTAGCTTTCCCAAGGTCACACTGGATGGTTCCACAGCCAGATTCCTAACTCATTTAACATTCAGCCAGCTAGTCAGCATATAGCCAAGACCCATTTAAACCAACACAGAGGAATAGCTATGGCTAATGATGTAGATTCTTATTTGAATTTACCCAGGGGGTTAATTGTTTCACAACACTGTCATTATAACTGAAGTTAGTATTACATGGGTATATGTGTTTACACACCTTGCAATTTCATACTCACTTTATTAAAGTTTGTAGAACAAGACATACTTTCTCTCAAGGAAAATCCCCAGTGCCAATCTGTAATGTAAAAGGGGAGGGGGGGAGAGAAGGAAACCACACTGTGCTATGATAGAAAATTTTCTAAAGGGGAAAAGAGAAACAACCCCTATTTTAATATGGTAGTAAAGGTAAAGGTTTCCCTTGTTCAAAAACCAGTCATATCCAACTGTAGGGTTCAGTGCTCATCTCTGTTTCAAAGCTGAAGAAGCTGTCTGCTTCTGCAGATGTTTCTATTGTCATGTGGCAGGCATGACTACACACTGGAGCACATGGAATGCTGTTTACTTTCCCACTGAAGTGGTCCCTATTTATCTACTTGCAATTTCTTGCTTTTGAACTGCTAGGTTGGCAGCAGCTTGGACAAAGACGGGAGTTCATTCCGTCCTGCAGTACTCAGGAATCAAACTGCTGACCTCCTGCCTTTCAGTCAGTCTCTTGTCCACTTGAGCCACTGCTGTCCCCTTTTAATGTGGTAGTAATTTTGAATTCCTTGCTTGCTTTTGGTAAGTATATATGATTCTGGGTTATTGCTAACTAAGAAAAGAACCATGGCTCATCTGGTTAGCATAACCTGGAATCAGTTGAAAGACATTCCCATATGGCAGCTTATTTAAATGAATTTTGTGAGTTTGTGTTTCCCAAAGGATTGTCATTAACATTAGAGCTTGCCTCCCCAGGTGAATATAACAAGCTTTGTAGATGACAGTTTCAGAGAGCAAATGAAAATTGAATGATCTTGAACAACAAACTGTATTTTCACATGCTTCACCACTAAATGTAGATTTTTTTCTGTTTTTAGGAAGAAATGCATTTCGCATTTGCAGCTCCATCACCCTATGCTGTTTCTAATCTGTTCTTCATCTGTGCCACTTTTATTTTAGTGCTGTTGTGTCATCAGGCACATACTTCATAACACCAGTTAATTAGTAGCAACTCACTCCATCAAGTTATGCAGGTCTCACAGGATTCTGGTCATTTATCCAAAACCTTCATTCCACTGTTACCAACTTGTTTTTTTTTTTTAAAAGTCCCATGTTTCTTTTTCATTGACCAGTCACTGAACAAAAGCTAGCTAGGGAAAACAAATGTCATATGTCTCTTAAGGCCACTCTGTCTCTAATTATGGAGCTGCCTTCTCATCTCTGAGTATATCCAGATGGACTTTTAGCTCATTCTTTGATGCTCTTGGGGATTAGTCTTGGTTCAATGTGTCCACATTTCATGAACACTGGGCCATCACAACATTGCCCAGGCTCATATTTTTCAACCCCTATCAGGGGTTCTACTTTTTCATATTGATTCCATGTATGCCATTCCCAATGCTAACAAGCCCCTTCAACATATCTGATGCTTGAATTAATCACCCCCCTTGCTTTCCTGCATAGGGGTAGGGTAAGTGTTATTATTACACACACACACACACACACACACACACACACACACTCATTGCAATGCTGACATATATATTATTTTACTCTCCTAACTGATCCAGTGATACAAAGATCAGCTAGGATGGGGTGGGGGATAATTACACTTTCCCTGCATCCCTGCAGAGAAGCAGAGGAAGTGTTTCATTAGCCTATATAGCTCATCCGACACTTTGCCTTGCAGGAAAAAAATCACTTAGGTTGTTTGAACAGGCTAAATGGAGCCTTGTTGGCTTGTTGGCACAGTGGTTAAACTGCTAATAATAATTTCATGTCAGAAATTATTCTGGGTTGAAAGGATTTTTTGCTGAAGAAACTCCACTCAGGGGACACCTGAATGAGGCTCCTTTCATGTCCCCAAGATCTTTTTCCCACCGAAGTGGTGCCTATTTATCTATTTGCAATTTCTTGCTTTTGAACTGCTAGGTTGGCAGGAGCTGAGACAGAGATGGGAGCTCAATGCTGTACCTGGGTCTCGAACTGGTGACTTCCTGACCTTCCAGCTAACAAGGCAAGCTTCTTAACCACTGAGCCACAGCAGCCCCTGATTAAACTGCTGCAATGCAGCCAAATTGTTCTGAGTTCAATCTTGATGGGGATCAAAGCTGACTCAGCCTTCTATCTTCCAAAGGTTGGTAAAATGGGTACTCAGAATGTTGGGAGCAAAAATGTTAATTAACTTGTGAACTCTCCAGAGAATGCACTAAGCACTCAGTATATAATAGCAACAGCAATTGCGCATATAAGAGTAATTGCTATTTCTATTGCTATATTATATAGCTTCTTCCCCATCCTAAACTGACCTGAAAGTCAGCAAGCCCAGTCTTCCCCACAAGAGGCAGTCTGGATGCCCTGCAAGATAACTTTACTATTATTGAGGTATAATTGTAACTTTTTATCTTTAATAATTATCATGATAAAATTTCACTGAATTGTGGACAAATGGCACATGGTTCAAGTGTGGGCTCTAGGTGTACCTCATAACATGTTGTTGTAATACAATCATGAAATACAGAAAGAGAGTATGTTTTATACTGTAGATTAGTGTTTTGTAACTGTTTGAATTATTTTGAGAAATGCTGACCCTCAGACCAGGAGGCTGGCTTGCAGGGACAGTTTACATGACATACTATTTCCTCATCCTCCAGTAACTTCATTTAGGAAAGAATTGAAGACGTGGTTGGCAAAATGGGTCTGGGGGCCAGGATTGTCAACAAGCTCCCCTTTCTGGCTCATCTGAGCCCCCCCCCCCTCCTGTAATTAATTTTTTAATGTTAAGGTTTTGTAGATTTTATATTTGTTTTAAGATAGTAAATGGCACAGCAGGGGGGGTATTGCTATGTTTTAAAGGGTTTTTTAATTGTTTTATATTGGTTTTAACTTGTGTATACTGCCCAGAGTCCATTGGATAGGGCAGTATATAAATCTATTAAATTAAATTAAACTTGCACCATCCAGCACCATCTTGACATTTCTAAGTGAGCTGCCTCACCCAACCCAATGATAGGGCTGGCTTTCATTTAACTGGTCACCTAGCCTGCTTTTTATATAATTTACATCTTGGTTCTTTTAAACCTGTATTTCAGCATTTGCTCTCTGTGATTCTGGCATTGTCTGGAAGTTGGGTTTTTGTTCTCTCTTCTGCCCAGAGCACTGGGAGCTACCACAGGAAGTCTCCTCTGAAGAAAAACCATTTTCTGCCTTTCTAAATCAAGGCTGACTGAACAATCTAATCATACCTGATGCTGAGAGGTGGCAAAATTATCTGCCTGCAATGGAGGCTTATTGGAACATTAAATTATACTGATCCATGATGGAGCGTCTCCTCCATGGGTGCCCTGAATTATTTAATTCATCTTTCAGAGCACACCAACTCTTCTCTTAGTGTGCCGGGAGTCTCTTTTCTAGAGCCTGTTGAGAAAATGGGTCCTGAGAGGCTATGCCGGGGCTGCTTGGCACTGTTGCTTGAAGGAACGCTCGCACGCTACAGCTGGAGTCCCCAACTGGGAGCTTGTAGGCGGAAGCGTAAAACACTGTTATGACTAGAGGTGAAGTGTAGCAGAAGATGATGATGTGGGATGGCTGAGTGGGTGTTTATTAGCTTTCTTAACCAGTTTGGCGGTTCCTTCCAGTGTTGTACATTTTTAAATACCGTGCTGCTTCATTTAACTAAATGGCCCTGGGGAGAGCCAAAACATTAGGCTAATCAGATGCCTAGATAGGCTAGTGTTGATTATGGAAGTATATAGAGGCCATGTAGCAAATTTCAAACATGTGGGCATTCTGGATTCTTTAGATAATACACAAAGGAGATTCTGCCCAGATATGTTTCTTGTAGAGGTACTTGCAGAGTACACAAAACAATGATAGCTTGCTCTTAAAGAAAGAAAGAAAAATCCCTGACGCCTACTTGCAGCCTTTAATGAAAGGCAAGTACTGTATTTCTATGGAGTTGTTTTTGTTCTTTAGGAGAAGAACAGGCTAAGAAAAAGAGTTTCACAGATTTCTTACATTTCTTATTGTTCCTGGTCTAGATTTTCCTTTCAAATCTCATTTTACCCCTCAGACTTAATTTCCTATGTTTGCCAACCTTTTTCAGGTGTCATTGTAATATCAAACTCAAATTTTAGATTAATTAAACTTGAATTAGCTTCCATTCATCAGTTCTGTAGTTGCTAAATGAATGTAACTCTGCACTTCTTAAGTTACTAGTGTACCTGCAGGGTGGTCCGTAAGTCCCTACCCGGCCACAAAGAGAGTAGGGCTCTGCTGGGACAGGGAAGAAGTGCTCCCACTGGACTGCTGGGCAGAGGGTGAGGCACGTGCCCACAGAGAGGATGGGTAGGGACTTACAGGCTAGGTAGGGACTTATTGGCCACCATGTAGATATCAGGGATCTACTCCATGGGTTTTTTTGTTTGAAGATTCATTGGCAGACATTGTAGTCTCCTGCAGAGGTACAGTGAAATGAGGCCAAATTCCATACAGAGTATCTGTATGTGCAAATGGGTTTGTGCTGGAGGTCTTTAAAATTTAAGGTCTGTGGAAGTATTCATCCCTTTCCTTGACATTTTGTGAGCAATTTGCATTAACATAATAAACAGCATAACCAGCTAAGCACTCTGTTAATATTTTAGAAGTAAAGACGCAGTGGTCAGAAGTTACATACTCTTTTAAAAATAAAAGAATTCAAGGCTTTAAGAAATCATTCTGTTAATGTCTGTGAAAGTCATGGGCGGTCTAAAGCTGGTTGAAACAAGGATTGGGGATGTGATCAAGAGACTGATTGAAAGTAAAAAGAAGCCCTGATCAAACCATTTCCTCTACCTGCCTCCTTTGGGAGTCACAGCCGAAAAATCAATTAACCATCAATTGATCAATTAGAAGTCTGTTTCTTCTGTTGTTACTTTTTTCTTTTCTCCTATCCCTCCAGATACTTCCCTTCTGTGCTCTCATTTATTTTTCACTCTCTTCAATCATACGTGTCTGTGGTATTAAACCTCTTGTAATGAACTTACTCTTCCCTGTTCTTTCGTCAGATTCTTTCCTCCAACCTCCATTTTAACAAAATACACAGGAAGAGAAGACATAGATATATTTCAAAAAGCAGGTACGCTGATTTTGCTTGCTGATATATTTTTAGTATGCTAAAAACAGTTTATGATAATCTAAGAGTATAAAAAAAACCTCTAGCAGAACAAGCAGGGGCATGCTGGCTATGCTAAATGGGTGGTGGACAGGGGGAGGGGCGAAGCCTGTGGAGTTGGGTGTGGAGTGACCGAGGCCAAGGCAGGGGCAGGGCTGGGCTGGTGCACCAACCAGCTACGGCATGGGGTGGGGCTGGTTGGTGTACAACAATAGCTGCCCCACGGAAACAGCATCCTGTTGCCTCAAAAGGTTCCAGCTTGAGCAGAAACTGACTTGCACCATTGTGTAGCTAGCCTGTGTCATACTTCTGCCTGCCTTGAGGGGGGGTGCCAGACCCTGTGGTGCACCAGGACTTGTCCTGGTGTCCAAAATAGCCACCACGGGCCTGAGAACAAGTTAGGAGACACTGTGACATAGAGGAAAAACCACTATGAATAACAATACAAAAATGTGGAAAAACACAGGAGCAGTCCTAAAAATGCTATTTAAAGCCATTCACATGGTCAAAAGAAAATATGAACCAGTGGAAAAATAAAACAGAGTTGGAAGTGAAGAATGATTCTGTGTGTGTGTGTGTGTGTGTGTGTGTGTGCGTGCGTGTGTGCGTGTGTGCGCGTGCGTGTGTGTGTGTGTGTGTGTGAGAGAGAGAGAGAGAGAGAGAGATGTTCCACTATGTCAGAACCTACTTATGGTGACCCTTATAGGGCCCTCTCCATAAGCGAGATATCTAAGGAATGGTTTTGCCACTCCCAACCCACTCCATTAAGTTTTCTTGGTTGAATGGGAATTTGAATCCAGGTCTCTTAAATTCTAGTCTACCTCTCTGTCCACTACAAAAAAGGTGGAGGGTGGTGTAACACCTGACTGGCTTAACACCTAACAAGGGGACTGCCATATAATGTGACCAACAATATCCTCTAATATAATTGTCCAAGGGTGAGTCCTATTGAATTCAACAAGAATTGCTCTATATTAAGTGTTCAGTTTGTAAAATGAGCTTGACCCCAAATTTGATGAGTAGCAGTATATAACTACTATATTGCTACAAAAGTAAATATATATATATATATATATATGCAATTTTAATTAGGATTGCATTTGCATATGTTACCTTAAATTTGCATATGTGACTTTAATGAAATTAAATATATTTGCATGCCTTATATATATTTGCATGTATGTATACATTTAATGCCAAATGTCCTCTTTAGAATAAAAAATGTTGTCATTTTTGGTTACCCTTTCTTCCATGTCTTCCCTTTTTGCAATGCACTGATGGCAGCCCGGCACCAAATCATTCCTATACTGAATAATAAGCTGGACAACATGACCTACAAGCTTCCCTCCAACTCTAAAATTCTGCAATTGTCACTATTTTATTCTGGTATACAGGCAGAAACTTTATGCTGCAGTTTATTATGGTTATGCATGAGACTTAAACTCTTCCCTAGTCATCACAGCAGCTCTACCTTTACAAACTGTCATCTGTAAGTAATATGCAGTACATGTTTCTTCCTTCATAAGAAAAAATGTAATTTATTTTCTAATTACAATAGAACATAGGACTTTTCAAAAGAGAAAAATTATGACTGCCATATGGTGAATTGCTGTTTAGCAGGAACAAGCAAGGAGAGGACTCAGTCAATCACCTGGTAAGTGATAAGGCAGCAGAGTGAACTACCAAAGAAGAAAGAAGCTCATTACACAAGGCACTAAATTATTCTTATAGAGACTACTTCCACTTTTTTCCCTTCTTCTATTTTTTATTCCAAGCCATAAAACAAGCAATTCCACCAAGCCCTTCTTTTAAATGATTAACATTTCCATTCTAACTTTTGTTTCTAATTGTGCTCCAGCCATTAATCTTTCTCCTGTTCTACTCCTCTTCCTTTTTAAAAACAGGTTTCACTCATTTGAGTGTGTCTGCAAAAATCACAGCAGTTTTTTCCCAGGGTGTGGTTCTACGGTGTGTTGTAATGACAACATTACTTCTTCCACAGTGCGAAGCCATAAAAGTTAGGGTCAGCAGGACATTACAAAGGCCCATCTGAAGGGTCTTCACTTAGAGAAGGCATTCATCTGAGGATTACTCCAAAATGATGCATAGATGACCTCTGTGTGAAATTCATCATATGGCAACTTCAAAAGACACATTTAAAATATATGCCTTCTGCCATGGGGAGCCTTTCTTCTCTGGTATACACAGAGCACAAAATGTGCAATGCAGGGATGGAGGAACCACAATTTGGGATCAAAATTGCTGGGAGAAACATCAACAATTTGAGATATGCAGATGATACCACCCTAATGGCAGAAAGTGAGGAGGACTTTAAAAAGCTCCTGATTAGGTTGATAGAAGAAAGTGCAAAAGCTGGCTTGAGACTCAATATAAAGAAAACAAAGATAATGGCAACAGGCTCTATCAGTCCCTGGAAAATAGATGGGGAAGAAGTCAGTGATGGGATGTAACAGGTTCTCACCAGTTCTCCAGAACCGGTAGTAACTTTCCCCAGTGTCCCGGAGAACTGGTAGCAGCTTTTGGGGGGAACCACCTTTGGAGCTTACCTTTTCACTGGTTCCCCCACTGTGCATGCGGGCCAAGCACTTGGTGTGCATGCATGCCTGCAGTGCTTGGTGCATATGCACAGCCTCTTTGCTGTCCTCCCAAGCGGGGAGGAGGAAGAGAAGCTGCTAGCCTGAAGCTCCCTATAGCCTGCTCCCCAGGGTAAGTAACTCACCTTTCGATGTGGTGTGACTGTGTGTATTTTAATGCGTATTTAATACTTTTACCTTTTTATTTTATTTTTTATATATTTTTATTTTTTTTTCTTTGGCCCCGCCCATGACATCATGATATCATGACATTGGCTACACCCATGACATCATGACATTAGCTCCGCCCACACTGTGATGATGTCACGGTGGGGTAGTAAAATTTTTGACATCCCACCACTGGAAGAAGTAGAAGCAGTGACAGATTTTACTTTCTTAGGATCAAAGCTCACTGCAGATGGGGATTGCAGCCATAAAATAAAAAGGTGACTGATTCTTGGGAGGCAAGCTATGAGAAACCTGGGGAACATAGTGAAAAGTAGAGACATCACATTGCTCTTTACTCTTGCCCTTTACACCAGCCTCCTGGGAGAAACAGGGCTCAGCTGTGGAGCCCGGTGGCCTCAAAAGACCAGCGTTTCGCTGCTACCGGGACTCCTGCCTCTTTACACCAGCCTCCTGGGAGAAACAGGGCTATTGCCCCCCCCCCCCCGGGCCCACCCATGCCCAGGGGATGAAAAGCCTGGACTTGGCTTTTGGAGCTGGGCGGGTTGGCCTCAAAATGCACTTCTGCCACCACAGTCATTGTTCCCATCTGCAGACGTTGAGCCTGAGCTCGGCTATGGACATTGAGCTTGGGCTCTGTTGGGGACACTGTGGATTGGTTTGTTTGGGTTTGTTGTGTATTAACAGTTAGGTAGGTTGATCTATTGTGTATTGACTTATCGTGTATTGATTTATTGTGTGTATTGATCTATTATATGCTGATTACTGTATTTATTGTTCTGTTATATTTTATCCTAGTGTATTTTTGTTGTATTGTAACTTTGATATTGGTGGATTCTGTAAGCTGCCCTGAGTTGGTTTTTACCAAGTAGGGTGGCATAGAAATCTAATCTAATAATAATAATAATAATAATAATAATAATAATAATAATAATAATAATAATAATAATAATAATAATAATAATAATAATAATAATAATAATAATAATAATAATAATAATAATAATTGCAAACAAAAATTTGTATAGTCAGAGCAATGGTATTTCCCATGCCAATGTATGGTTGTGAGAGCTGGACCATTAGGAAAGCTGAGTGCAGAAGAATAGATGCCTTTGAGATGTGGTGTTGGAGGAGAGTTTTGAGAGTCCCCTGGACAGCGAGGAGAACAAATAGCTCAATCTTAGAAGAAATTAACCCTGAGTGCTCCTTAGAAGGTCAATTAGTAAAGATGAAGCTAAAGTACTTTGGACATCAAATGAGAAGAGAGGATTCGCTTGAGAAAGCCTTGATGCTGGGAAGGGTGGAGGGCAAAAGAAGAAGGGGGCGGCCAAAAATGAGATGGCTAAATGGTATTGCAGACACAAAGGACACAAAGCTGAGTGAGTTGAGGAGGATGGTGGAGGACAGAAGTGCCTGGCGGACAGTGGTCCATGGGGTCGGAAAGGGTCGGAATTGACTATGCGACTGAACAACAACAAATGGCATGTTGCCCTCCCACCGAACAGCTCCCTAGTGGCTCAGTGGGTAAATGTACTGTTCTTGGAGACTGAAACATGGGGTTCGATTCCCCAAGAGCTGCATGATAGAGGACATGAAAGGAGCCTCATTCGGGCATCCCCTGCAAAAATCCTTTCATCCCAGAGTAATCTCTGACATGAAAACACACACCTAAACAGAGGGTAACGTTCTGATACTTAAAGGAAAAAGAATACTGGAGCATTTTTATTTTATTTTTTTGGTGGTGGTGGTGGGGAGGCTAGATTAAGAAAAGGACGGGAGAGTTAATACACAGCTAAATCCCTATCTTTGTAGTGGAAGTTTATAAAACTGTATCTTAAATTGAGGGGGAAATTAAATACTGGGAGAAGAACAGTTTACCCCACCACACTTTGTCTCCCTTTCTTTGTTTTGATAAATTGGTGGGATAATTTTAGAATCACTTGTGTCTTCACTCATAACTTGGTTCATTTTAGAATTAGGATCTGTATTACTGGTTTTCTTTACCCGTGCAATGGCAACTATTATAATGCTTTCCACAAGGGACTGGGCTGAATGATGAAAACAAACATGATTAAAATTTAATAGGAGGAATAAGCTGTTCAGAAATGTATAACCACTATTTATTTATTTATTTATTTATTTATTTATTTATTTATTTATTCCAACTTGTTATCCCGCCCCAATCGGGTAAACCCAACTCTGGGCGGCACTATATGCTATTATTACACTGGTTGCACTGATTTAATTTCTGGCTCCTGTTCAATATTTGCCCTTTAAAGCTCAATGAGCTCCCGTCTCTGTCCCAGCTCCTGCCAACCTAGCAGTTCAAAATCAAGAAATTGCAAGTAGATAAATAGGGACCACTTTGGTGGGAAGGTAAACAGCTCATTTCATGCCTGCCACATGACCACAGAAACATCTACAGAAACAGACAGCGCTGGGTCTTCCACTTTGTAACAGAGATGAGCCCTGAGCCCTGAAGTCAGATACGACTGGCTTTCAAGCAAGGGTGACCTTTACCTTATGACTTAGAAGATATGAAAAGATACCTATCCCAATTTTTATTTTCCTTAAAGATCTTTGATCTTAAAGTCATTTCTACAGGTGCCTCCCCAATAACTGAGGCCAAGTAGGCATTGAATAGGGTTAGAGCCATTTTGGAACTACCAACCACCATCTTAAAATTAAATGAAAATAAATTAAGTACATAAAATGACATAAAATAACCAAAAATGAGCTCTCTTTTGTATCCTACAAACACAGTGACAAATGTGGGGTCTTTCTAGCTAAGCCCACAGGAAGACATGATGTGATTATGAGAATACTGCTGAGTTTACATAGATCAGTCCCTAGATATAGAACAGCAGTTCAGAGTAATAGTTTTGATAACACTCTAATGCTACACTAAATATAGCAATGCCTGCACTAATGATGCAATTTGAATTTGAAGTGTTTTCCTGAAAAGGGAAAGGGCAGCTTATTTTCCAAATTAGCTGCAGAATATTGTCCTGAGCTGCAGAGCAATACATCTCCATTTGGGTGTAACAGACCAAAGTAGTTTTTCATAAGTAGGAACCTATTATTCATTGTTGTGGGAACCAATTATTCAGAACTGCAAGACTCTGGGGAATATGTTTAGGGAAGCTACATTTCCTTTTATCTTTATAAGAGTTTATGTTTCTTGAGCAGGCAGCGGAAAAAATGTAAGCATATGGCAAGAGGTTTCTTAATTAGAAGCTAAAGAATGGTTATATGAGTTAAGATATGAAGCTAATACAACAGCTTCTTTTCCAAGATAAATCAGCATTATACGAAAGATTCAAGTTAGTGGGTCAATGCGCATAAATTATTTTCTTGGAGCAAAAGTGCTTTAGGTTGTAATAGCAAATGAGAATAAGTTAATTGCAAGATGTCTGGGCACTTTGCTATCTGTAAAAAAAACACAAAGATTATGTTTGAAGTGAAAACAAATTAAAATTAATTAATCAGTGGGAAACACTTCATTTGATCAGGAGAAAACAACTGTAAATATCAAATCTAGCTGGACAAACAGGATAATCAAATCAATATACACACACTTGTACTGGCTGAAGCCACAAGCAATATTGCTGACATACACGTGAATCCAATTAAATTCCTTTTAGATACCAAGTGGTTATTTTATTAAGCTGTGTCCTCTCCCGAAGAGGAACCATTCTCTCATTTCATGAATTTAGATTTTGTTTGCAACAAAAATAAAATCTTCATCTTTTTGGTACTTTCCCACTCCCAGTCTAGCTTTTTAACAGAAGGAAAGCAATGTTTCTTCTTCTAGCCCAACATCTCACATCATGAGTTGCTTAAAGCTTTAATTATGTACTCTATGGATGAATTCAGAGGTAGATTGCTATGTGTAAGCAATCGTCCACTCACAAGTCAAGGAAAGTAAAAGACACCAAATAATCTCATGGGGATGATCTTTTGTCACAATCAATAAGAATAATAGCAAGCAACAAAAATCACACGTGCTGTTCATCTAACATTGTCCAAAGATAACCCAGGTGCCCTACTTAACTAATAGGACTTTTGTTCTTTACCTTTTTTGGGAGGAAAATACAAGCATGTCGAATAAATAGGTCTGCAAAATAAAAAGAGCCTTTGACTGCAATCAGATTACCAAATTTCCTGGGCTTTCTTTTCTTCTAATTTGTAGAGGGAATTCTCTGTCATTTTGTATAGTTCCTTTCAGGGCCATAGCCAGGATTCTAGATGTAGGAGCAGCTGGGAGTTTGAGGGTGTGCAAATGCCTAACTCAGGGTAGGCGACGCCCACCCTGGCAATGGATGGCAATTAAAATACAAAACAAAACCTAGTACTAGTTCAGACCAGTGTGCCATCTATAGCTTTGTAGGCCAGTATTCTGACCTGTTGCTTCTTTGTAGGCCACCAGAGTTTGTTTTCATCTGTTAGCTCCCACATAGAAAAGGAATTTGAAAATTAAAATCTAGCGTTCACATTTGTCCTCTGTGGCTATAACTTCATGAAAGCTGTCCTCAGACATGAAGAAATTGGGTTTACATATCTCCTGAACATTTCTTTGAAGTTTCAAATACAGGCACTGCAGTGCTGAAGAGGCAAGCTGTTCTTCAGTTTCACTTTAGAGTTTGAAATCCGCGGTGGCTTGCTCTGACAGTGCTAAATTTCAGTAACTAAAAACTCTCTCCTCCCATCTCATGGCTTCTACATATTCTCAGTGATGAAAGGAATTATACATGAATGCCTTGAGAGAGAAGAAAAAAACATTTCATTTCTTAAAAATTCATCCCAGCAGATGATGTCATCAGCATTGCACAGAATGATTTTTAGACAATCAGATTGTCAGACACTGTTATTCTCAGATTTTAAGTTTTTGTCACATACAATATTTTTCTTCTTCAGGAAACTGGGACCTAGGGTCCTACGCCATTTGTATTATGATTGTTATTATTCATTCAGTCAAATCCAAAATACAGTATTTCTTTTGGTTAACAGGCTTATTATTATAGTTGCACGTAAACCCCGCCTCTCTAGGGAGAATGATTCCGTACACAAGGCTAACAACATAAAATCCCCCATACAACAAACAGACATTTTAAAAGTATCCCCCATACAATTATAATAAAAATAAGCTACAATAAAACTGACAGTAAACATGCCATAAAATTGGGCCAAAATACAGCAGACCCATGTCTTAAGATGCTGAACTGGGAAAGCATAAGCTGGGCCCCAGTCTAAAAGCCAGGGATAGGTGAAACATTTACATAGTCTCCTCAAAAAGCATAGTCTTCAATTGCTTTTTAAAAGACTGGAGAAAGGAAGCCTGGCACAGCTTGAGTGGAATAGCATTCCACAACATTGGTGCCACCACCAAGAAGGCTCATCTCCTTGTCCCATTCCTTCCAGCCAATCTCAGGGACGGTACCTGATGCTGTGCCGGTGAAAGGAGCAAGTGATGCATGCTACAGACCTGGGGGGAAGACATTCTGCAAGGTAAGAAGGTCCCAAGCCGTACAGGGCTTTAAAAGTTAACACTAACACCTTGTACTTGATGTGGAAAGACACAGCTCTATATTTTAATTTTGGATATTCAGCTACATGTCTTTTACATATTACTATTCACTTTTTTTTTACTCAATTACTTTATTAACTTCACTGAGTAGCACTGGCAAACCAGCTAAATTCTCAGCTAAATACTGTACTATCTGCATCTCTGATGTTGATAACATTACCATTGATTATGATGTCATAATTTGAATCAGCAAATTCTTCCATAAAGATATTCTCACAATACAAATTGAAAAGCAGAAGTGAGGTACATCCTTGATGTAGTCATCTTCATATGTCTGTGTCTATAATCTGATCTTCAATATTTACTGCAACATTTTATTGTCAGTACAGATTGCCAATAACATGATTTTCTGTTGAATAAAGATTTTGTTTATCAACAGCTCCATCAGCTAGCCTTCCTGGACTTTATCAAAGGCTTTGTCAAAGTCAATAAAGCAAGAATATATTTCCAATTAAATTCATCAGTTGCTACAGTGAGGAACAGGAGAATCAGAGAGCTAGTTTTGGTTATAATAATCTTGTAAACCAGTAATATTAGGTAAAATATGAGCATGCAAAGTGTGCCACATCACTGCAACCTTTCCTTTTTTTCTAGGAAGCTTTGTAGGTAAATAAGCTTCTAACCGAGCAATTTTATATATTTGTGTTTAGAATTAAGTTTCCTCAAGTTAAATGGAGTTTATTCCCAAAAAAAGTATACACTTAAATGAGCATTGCAGTTCTCACTGTCATCAGTCTGGAATAGTAACCGGACTCACTTCAATAATTTTCATCCAAATATCAAACTCAGTTTGGACCAGTCTACACAACAAGTAAATTTCCTGGACACCACTGTGAAACTACAAAATGGACATCTTAGTGTCAGGAAATGACACATTTTCTCATGCTTCCCAAGACTTGAAATTGCAATTTCTTAGCTAGGCCTCATAAAAATCCATTTTTCTCTCTGTATGCCTCACAAGACTGTCACGAGTTGGCTTGTTGACATTACGGTGTTCCTGTGCTGCTATCTTTCTAGCTAGCTGAGATCCATGTTTTGTCTACATGCCAGAACACTGATTGCACACGTGTAAAAACAATCCATTGTTTTGAGACTATTTTTCTGTTACCTGATTGGCTAAAGCTAACCCACCTGACCGCAGAGTCTTCATTTTGCAGAGAAGTTAGTTAGTTCGTCTCTGGATCTCAATGGCTTAAGACCCTGACTATGGTATGGGATTACTCTTTTCTTTTCACTATGATTACCTAACAAACTTGGACTGTTTTTATTGGACTGATTCTTTGTTATGACCTTTTAATCTGCGGTTTTCCATGGACTTTGTTACACGAACCTGAGGAATAAAGCAGCTGTTTCTCTTTGAAGATTGTTGTTCTTTGATTAGCACACACACACCTACGCTATGCTACTAAGAAGAAGCCTCCCTTGTTCTGCTCTATGCTCTACTGCCTTACTGCCTGAGCATAGTAAGAGTTCCTTTCAAGCGGCAAGCTCTCTCTCAGGTGAGGCAAGGGTTAATTTCCAGTTAAATGGGCAGTATGCCCAGGAACTAAATGGAGGGCCCTTGCAGAGTGACGGCTGAGAGTCCGACATATACCACACTATATCGCAAACCCACAGACAGATGTACCTACCTGCATGCCTCCAGCTTCCATCCAGAACACACAACAAAATTCATTGTCTTCAGCTAAACCCTCAGGTATAATCGCATCTGCTCAGACCCACATGACAGGGATGCCAAACTCAAGGACTTACAAAATGCATTTCTCAAACTACAGTTCCCATCCAATATGGTTCAAGAACAAATCAACCGGGCTAGACGAATACCCAGGAGTGATCTACTACAAGGTAGGCCCAGAAGGGAAAGCAATCAAACAGCACTGGTTGTCACCTTCAGCCCTCAACTTAAACCCCTCACACGTATAATGAGGGATCTCCAACCCATCTTGGACTAGAGTGCTTCCTATTCCAAAGCCCTCGGTGACAGACCCCTACTCGCTTATAGACAACCCTCCAATCTCAAACAACTATTGACACAAAACAGACTACAGAGAAGTGGAACAGATATGGGGACTAGACTCTGCTGCAAATCCAGATGTCAACTATGCCCCCACATTCACACTGGAAACAGTATTACTGGACCAACGGCACCACACACAACATTAAAGCAGTTTTACTTGTGCTTCTGCCAATGTGATTTATGCCATCTCTTGCCAAAAATGTCCATCTGTGCTTTATGTAGGACAAACAGGACAATCTTTACGCAAAAGAATTAATGGACACAAATCAGATATCCGGAATGGCAAAACAGAGAAACCTGTCTCAAACCACTTCAATCTAACTGGACACTCTATCCAAGACCTGAAAGTTATAATTCTGGAACAGAGAAATTACAAAACTAGGCTTGAAAGGGAGACCACAGAAATCAAATACATCCATCTGTTAGACACCCACCACAGGGGATTAAATATTAGCAAAGGGTTTCTGGGGCATTATCAAATTTGATACACAGATTGCTATATGCTGCTAGATATTTTATATATTATATTACAACCTTCCTGCCAATTCTCTTTAACAAAACAGGAAGTAACCAGGTACAGTGTTTTTGTTTGCAGGTCAAAGGTTGATCAGAGACCAGAATGGGCTTTCTCAGACCCTTTGAGATTGAAAGGGAGACATTTAGAGCTAATCTGAATAATCTATTGTTGCTGATGGCTGTGGGAAGCTGTATTGTTGTGCTTGCTTCTTGTCTGTCATTTTGCTTGAACACACCCTGCTCCCTTTGACCCCTGAATTTGGTGTATAAAAATCATGCCTGTAAGTTTCACTCCTTATCTGAAGAAGTGGACTTGATCCACGAAAGCTAACAATAAAAATATAGTCTTTAAAGTGCTAGTGTTTTTTATTTTGTTTTGTTTATTTTGTTTTGTTTTGTTTTTTGATATGCCTGAATCACAGACTAACACGACTACTATTCAAAAAAAAAAAACCCACTAGAATCAGCTCTTGTCTTCCCACCTACTTCAATGGAATTGCAGTAAAGTAAGCAGCACATAATCTTTATTGTAAGATAAGAAGTTGAGAGCATATAGTGTGGCTCCTGTGACCAATCAAGGACTTGAAACTGTGTTCCAAATGCACTTAACATAAATACAATTTCACATGATGAAAAAGCCATAGACTAAGCCATACACCAAGCCCATTTACATAAATTAAATAGAAAATTGTTTCAACTAATGATTAAGCCTGGTAAGCACACATACACTTGCACTTGGGATGAAAAATAGGCAGCCAAAATAAGTCAGATTCTTGGAAATAAATAGTTTTATTATTATTCATTCTTGGTTTCAGTTATCAAACCTCTCTCCTGTTTGAGCAGTACTTATATGATGCATCTCTAATTTGCACCTTGTTTTGTACAGTATCTGGTTGGATATATGTAGCAGCTCTGTTACTCTCAGCGCCCATCCACCCATTCTCAAATTGCATTAAAAAAAAAAAACCACACAACCACAATCGTCAAGCTAGAAAAGTTTCTCTGTGCCCTTCAGGGGCTGAGAGAGGACTTTTTCCAAAATTTTAAGAACCTTCTAGGACACCTCAGGCCTTCTCCACCACCTTGAAAGATTTTTTAAAAACTGTTTAAATGTTTAATTAACCACTAGGGGGCATATGGGACTTTCCCCAGTGAAAAATCCATTTTTGTAAGAATTTATTAACAGGATTGAAATCACAAGAGCATTTGTGATTCACCACAGTCAAGCAATGAGAGCGTATGGCCGCTAGACATTTAAGAATTATTTGAACATTGTGTAAAGTTTTAAATACTGTACAGTGTTTTAAAAAATGACTCATAAAGCACAGTGTGTACTTCACTTTTTCTGATCTTATATCTATAATGTTACAATTGTTATGCATCCATCTAAGAAATCCATAGTGTGGGGTGCATGATCTGAGACATTTTACTAATGTAGGCAAGCAGAAGAAAGTATGCATGCAGATGATAGGTTGTTGGATCTATTGATTGGTTACAGTTTATTACACGGTGTGCTTCAGCAAATGCTCCTGTCATTGGTTACTGCCTCATTCTGTTTTCCTTCCACTCATGTTCCAATTAAAACAAGAATGTACTGGGTTTCCTTTTTCTCTGTTTAATCTCCTGAAATTTTTTAATGTCAAATCCACCAAGCAAATCTCCTGGAGTCTTTGAAGTCTTGGGGCATGTGAATAAAGATGTCACAGTTGCACTCACAGTGCTTCTTAATGAGTACAGAAGGTTTGATGTTGGAATAGTCCAACACCCAAAGTAAAGAAATCTTTTCCCCCTCCTTTTACATTCATGCCCGCACTGCCAGTTCCTTAGTGCCTATTTTATCTGAAAGCTAAGGTATGGAGAAGACCGGAAACTGACAACAATTTTGGCTGACAGTATGGTGCTGAGAAAATCCTGGCAGCTCAAGGCTATTTATTTTATCTTTACTGGGACTGTGCCAGAAATAATGAATGCCCTACTGACCTTGCATATGATATCCACTAGTTTGAGACTTCGACTACAGCCCTACTTGACCCCCAATATTCCCAAGTGACTGCTCCTCTCTACTGCAGGATAGCTCACCATCCCAGAACATGGGAAATGCCAGGGTTTAGTAAAGATAAACAATGCAATCTCAGCAGATGGTAAAGGGACAAGTTAGGGACTTCAAACTGCACAATGATGAAAGATCCAGATAGGTAGAGCTGTGGTGATTTGATCAAAGCTGTCTCATACTAACAAGATGGGGTAAAATGAATGTTGCCTCTTTCTTGGAAAACAGCCAGGTGTGGTTCTTTCTCCCCAAATCACCACCACCTCTATACTTCTCCCTTGCAGTTCCACAGCCACTATAAAAGGCCCTGCATAGAAAGTGGTCATATACCTGATATCATTATGTGCTCTCAAGTCACTTCCAACTATGCTAACCCTAATAAGGTATGTGATCTCTTTCAGGAGTGATTTAACCAGTGCCATACACCATTTAGGTTCCATAGTCATATGGAGATTTGAGGTCTAGTCTGACAGTCTATGGTGATGGTGAACCTTGGCACTCCAGGTGTTCTTGAACTTTAAAGCCCTGATCTGCAGCAGTGGGCTTCTGCATTACACCACACTGACTCTCAATATATACTTAGAGTGTGAATATATAAGGAGACTGTCCCACGGTTGATTTGGGTCAATTTGACAAAACCATTGTCATTCACATGGAATATTTAATTATCTCAGCCAATTTTAGGGACAAGAATCCACACCTCAAATTGTTAGTTTTCAATGCTATCAGACGTCATCTTCAATTTGTCATTAATACTGCCCTGTTCCCTGCCCATGTCTCTTGTTTTTAAATTTGGGGGCAAGTGATATAGCACTGAACTGACATAACACCTTGTGAAACTGCAGTGCTTATCTGACATAACACTATGCTGGAAAAACCAATTTTCTGCTGAAGAATATGCTAGTAGAGGAGGAAGATCATCTTCAAGTCAACACCTCTTCTTTCCTCTGGACATTTTTATAATGCCTTTCCAATTTATTACTATGTTGGATAAACACTCGTTTCACAAACTGTCAATGCATTGCTATGTTGCTTTCCATTTTTATGTTTTAAAAAAGACATCCCATCATCAACATTACCCTAGGGTAGTGATGGTGAAGCTTGGCACTCCAGGTGTTCTTGTACTTTAATTATCAGAAGCCCAAGTCAGCACTCCTGCTGATCAGGGCTTCTGGGAATTGAAGTTCTAGAACACTTAGAGTGCCAAGGTTCATCATCACTGCCCTAGGGCACACTTGCCACCATACCTTTGGACTGATACAGATAACATGCCAGAAAACACATAAAATGTAAGCAGAATTGCTACAAAAACACTAGTCATGGTGACTGAACAAAAATCAATAAACACTCATAAAAAGGCTGAGCATATTCATGATGGTCTGTACATCATGTCATCAGCAGAAAATAGATCAATTCAATTGTACCAACTTTGGCACAAATCATGAAGTAAATAGCTGTGTAGTCACACCCAAATTCAAAATAGTCATCTAAGTGCTAAGTGTAATATAATTGACTGGCCGCAAGTTTTCAAATAAAAGTATTTCCCTGGCCAGGTAAGAGATGCTACAGAGTCTCTTGCATGCAAAGTATGGCTGTACCAACGTATTACAGCTTTTCCTTACAGCAGTTACCAGTATAATTGATTGTGGGTTAGCTGGGGTATATTAGAAACCTTACCTACTGCATCCACTTTGTAGTCAACAAAACAAAATTACCCTTTTCTGCAGAAGTAATAAGTCTTTTCATATTGGCTGCTGCGGAGAAGCAGCAGAGAGGTTGGTTGCAGTGGTGGGCATCAGCAGGTTCACACCAGTTCACCAGAACTGGTAGCAGAAATTTTGGCTGGCCCCGCCCATCCAAGTTTTGAAATAAAGTAGTCCTAATTCAGTTGCAATGCTGGGCTTTCCCCCTGCCCACACCCACCATACCACTCCCACAGAGTAAGTAGTAAAAATTTTTGAATCCCATCACTGGTTGGTTGTCCTCATCTCTGGCTTCTAGGCTTTCTAGAGATATACAGCTCACAACTTTTGGAAGCAGGACACTATATTAGATGGGCATTTCATTTTATTCAGAGTTAGTGGTCCTACTAATGAGCAGACTCAGCCCATATTTAGTTAGTCTGTGTTCTGGTTTGGTTGAATTTTGTATTTTGTGAGGTTATATTTTATAATTTTGATTGTACTGTTGCTGTTTTGACTGTAAGCTGCCCTGAGTCGCCTCGGCGAGTGGGCGGCAATATAAATCTGAATAAATAAATAAACAAATATTTAGAACTAGTGCTCCCTTTAAAAATGAAAGTTTTCCAACACATTTTGTAATTTGCATTCCAGTGCATTTGGTCTTGGAAAAAGCTAAATCATGCTAACTACAGGGAATATGCAATCCTTTTAATGTTTAGTTTGACCCACAGTCAAGGATTTTCAGATGTCCTAATGGACTGCTGCTATTGCTGGCGATCAGCTCACTGCTCTCTTAGAAAGTAGCATGTTACCCATCATAATAAGTAACTAGATCAAAATAGTTTGGTAATGGCTTCTTTGCAGGTGCATCATTTAGGGAATTGCAAGAGTAGGCAATTCAATGATGGAGAAGCTAACGAGTGGTTGCAAAGTGGCTTTCAAGCAAGATTGTCAACTGTTGGAAAGAAGGAATTACAGGATCAGGAAGCTGAAAATTACATTCAATTTTTCCCACAGATGACAATTCTGGACCACAAAAAAACTAGCCATGCAGGCTGTGGGTTCTGGGAGTTATACTCCCCATCCCAACACAAAATGGAGTATCACCAGGTTACAACTATTTATGTGTGGGGAGTTGGCCAGACGGCCAACTCAGTCCCCTGGCTTGTTTAGATATCCCACCTCTCTCCTTGGTATTTTTAACTTGAATTTTAATTTTTATGTATGTGTTTTAATTGTTTTTAGTTGTAAAGCCGCCCTGAGTCTTTGGAGGAGGGAAATAAATAAATAAATAAATAAATAAATAAATAAATAAATAAATAAAATACAAGGATAGTGGTCTGGCATTCACAAAAACCTGTCCTAAACACCATAGGCACCGTATCAGGCAGGCAGTTTTCCACCTGGTCTCCCTGTTGGAACTGGAAAATTCTAGCAATGGGTGTTGAATTTGTGCCTCAGGCTGAGAGAGCATTATTCATGCACACACAAAGCCTTCTGTCCATGACAGTTTTAATGTTGAGAAACCTAAAAAGATGCCAACTTTTGCCTTTCCCCCTAAATTCTATACCAGAATCCAGTTCTGTTGGTTTCAATTTTACCTCCTCTGTCTGTTTCTTTTGAGCAACATTGCAAAAATTGATCCGGTGGCTGCCAAAACTAATGCCCCTCCAAAGAAGCCAATCAGTGCCATTTCTCATTAAGCTCCAGCATAGTGGGAATGAAGTTTTCAAAGCAGAGCTTGGAATTTCAGTTTCAGTGTGTGTCGCTCCTTAGCACTGAAATATTTAAGTTTCTTTTTAGTCAGGCGCTGGATTTATCGACAAGGAGCAGATTACTGCATTTTTCATCTAAAGAACTCTGACATTTTGACTTAGTATTATTATTTCAAATGAAACACTGCATTGACTGGCTGTGTGTGCACATGCACATGTGCGTGCATGCATGCATAGCCTTGCACTTGGCTTATCAGCTATGAATCTCTTCTTCCCAATTAGAAATTCTTCATACCAGGCAGAAAATTTCAGTAGGTGAGGGATTTCTTGCTGTCGCCACTATTCATGCATTTTAACAGAAGTTCAAGTACACAATCTCTGCACTAACTTGCACGTACAAGCATGGATTACCTCCACACCCCAAAGAACATACCGGTGGAGCAGTTGCCCCACATATAGCAAGACAGAAGACTGTGATACAATCATCTGAAAGAAGTGCTACAGAAATTCAACCTCATGGAATACACACACACACACACACACACACACACACACACACACACACACACACACACACACACACACACACACACACACACACACAAGGCATCAACTTCTTTATGGTCTCATCTAAATTTATTTATTTTTACTTATTTTATTACTGCATTTCTATTGCTGCCTCCCTCGCTGAAGCGACTCCAGGGGGCTCACAACAGTATCAAAAGTTCAAAATACAAAACGTCCTCATCATACAGAACTAAACAATTAAAACACCCTCCCTAAAAAATTGAAAAACCTGAACAGCCTTATATAAGCCAGCAAGGGGGAGGGGGGCTACCACACCAGCAGTGTCCCACAGCCACTGCACTAACCAGGTATTAAGGCCCTTTCTGAAGGCCAGCAGCTCTGGCTGGAGGCGCAATTCAGTCGGCAAGAGGTTCCACAAAGCAGATACAGAGAAGGCCTTCCTTCTAGTACCAGAGAGATGAGCCTCCCTGGCAGATGGAACCAGTAGGGAGCCCCCTGATCTTGTAAGACGGGCAGATGATCTTCAGGTGATGCGGTCTCTTAAGTATCCTGGTCCACTGCCATGTCCAGTTTTAAAGGTCATTACCAGCACCTTGAATTGCACCCGGAGGCACACCAGTAGCCAATGCAGCTCCCGCAATAGGGGTGAGGCATGGTCATCGCGACCACACCTCATCATCGCGTGGGCAGATGCATTTTGCACCAGTTGTAGCCTCCAAATGGTCATCAAGGGAAGCCCCATGTAGAGTGTGTTACAATAAACTAGTCTGGAGGTGACTAGAGCATGAGTGACCATTAGTAAGGAGTCCCAGTCCAGGAGCGAGCATAATTGGCAAATAATGTGAAGTTGCACAAAAGCCCTCCTGGCCACAACTGCCACCTGCTCTCTGAGCAGGAGTCATGAGTCCAGGAGAACCCCCAAATTACACATCAGGTCTGTCTGAGGCAAAAGAGCCCCATCCAATACCAAAGATGGTAGCTCCCGGGGCAAATTTGAGAGGTGAGAGCACCGAGCCCTGTGGCACCCCATAATGGAGAAGCCTTGGGCTGGACCTCTTGCCATCCAACACCAACTGGGTCCGTCCCCTAAGAAATGAGGAAAACCAGAACCACACAGTGCCCAGGGTCCCCAATCCTTGGAGCCATTCCAGAAGGATACTGTGGTTGATGGCAGGGCCATAGCCAGGATTCTAGATGTGGGTGGGAGAATATTTTTTTCAGGGTGGGCAACAAAGCCTCTTTTCAATGCATTCCTATGGAAAGCCATGCCTTGCCAGGGTGACCAAACTGCCAACTCAGGGTGGGTCAAGTCCATCCTGGCCCCCCTCTGGCTATGACCCTGGTTGACGGTATCAAAGGCTGCTGAGAGGTCAAGGAGAGCAAGGACTGACAGATTACCTTCATCCTGCTCCCGCCAGATATCATCCAACAGATCATCCTGACTGAAAAGGGTCCAGATAATCCGCTTCATCCAGGATCTCCTGTAGCTTCTACGCCACTGCCTTCTCCAATAAATTCAATAAAATAAATAAATAAATAAATAAATAAATATCTCCCCTAGCAAAGGGAGGTTAGATACAGGCCTAAATTTAGCAGGTACTGTTGGGTTGAGCAATGGCTTTTTCAGGAGGGGGCACACCAATGCATGTTTCAATGGTGCCGGAAACACCCCCTCCCACAAGGAAGCATTAACATCGCCCTGACCCAACCACCTGTCACCGCCTTGGATATTTTGATCAGCCAGGCAGGACATGGATCTAACATGCAGGGAGTGCATGAAAAGCCCCAAGGAGCCTGTCCACTTCTTCAGGGACAACTGGATCGAACCAATCCCAGATAACATGGCAAGACTGTGATCCAGTCAGTTCCAGACCCCTCCCATTTAACAAATCATACTAAATCAGCACAAGCTGTTTTTTCTGTAGCTGAAATAAAAGTGGGTTTCTGCTATTTGTAGTGGTACAGAATTGAACTAATAAACAAACAAACAAAATTTCTTCCCTTTAAGTCTGTACATCTAAAGAGCAGGCATTATCTTTATACAATTTGCATTGTTGGCATTAAAGCACTATTTACACAATTTCCTTAATTTATGTAGTAAAATGTGTTGTCATGCAGAACCAGGAGAATAATTTTGTGGTTCTCCCAGTCTTGCATGAGACAGCTAAAGATTTATATCCATATTTCCAAGGCAAACTGAGGGACTTTCTCATTCCTTTGCTATATCCGCACTTCCCAGAGTGTGGATATATCAACTGACCCGATTAGAATGTTTGCTATTCAGGTTTTTCTGTCAGATAATGTTCAGTCAGTGTGTGTTCTGAGGTAATTTTTAGTCATTTTGTTAATATTCTCTCTCTCTCTCTCTCTCTTCAGTCTTTGCCTTACAAGTAAAGTGTATTTGCTTAAGTGTTTGTACAGAACTGTTTATCAACAAAAGCAATTATTTATTCTTCTATTTCAAGAAAAGAACTGTGAGTAAAGAACTGTTATTCTTATACCTCAAAACGTGTGGAGAGTTTTTAATTGCTGGGCCAGAATGAGAGTCTAAGATTTTAGAAAACTTGCTTACTATAAATATTTTTGTTTAACCTGCCCTGCCTACTGCTGCTGCTGTGCTGCTGCTGTGCTGCGGCTGTATGTATGTATGTATGTATGTATGTATGTATGTATGTATGTATGTATGTATGTATGTATGTATGTATGTATGTATGTATGTATTAAAAATTAGTCTATTTAGTTGCAATAATTTCCCAAGGAAATCACCAGAGACATAGGTAGAAGTGAGTACAAAACCTGTATATTTAAAAACATTGTGTGAAAAATGTAGAGAGTAGGGAAAATTCTGTGCAAAACTCAATGCAGATTTGCATGTCTATATGTCTAAATTTGCATCCCAAAACAGCTGTAAGATGAAAGAGACTATTGACTGTTCAAATATATGAAATATATGCCAACTGGCACAAGACCTGACAGCTTTCTTAAGTACCTTGTTTTGTGATAATTAAAATGTGGTGATTGTGATCATCATCAAAATCCTCTTCATCAGTTTGCTGACAAGTTTCAGGAAATAAGATATTGGACTAGATTAAATCCTTGCTGTGATATAGGAGGACTTTTGTGATGTTCCTCCCTAATGAGACTAAGGATGATGTTATTAATTAGACAACATCATAAACCAATGCAACCTCTATCTACAGGGAATCAAGAAGTTTCATCATGACCCTGTTAATTAATTTGCCCCAGTGGCATAAAAAGGGAACTCTGTCATGGATATTCATGATAACTCAGATGACACAGCACCCTAGGGAAGTGCCCTGTGCTATTGAAAAATCCATAACGTGGGTAAGGTCTTGACTACAGCATTCATAATTAATTGTAAAAATTGACTCAAAAATAAATAAGAGAAGGGGTTGCAATTGTATTGGGCTATGAATTGGCAACATGTCCAATGCTTGTGATTGACAGCCACCACAATGGGAATTACAGAAATAGCATATTGTATAGGCTACTTTTTAAATGATTTAATTTCTTCCTTCATCATTAATATTTATGTTGAATTCAATGAGAATCTATCATTTATTTCTCTGTGTTTTGAACAGTGGAGCATCTGTTTTCTTAAATATCTACAACTAGAAAGGATAGAGGAAAGTTCAGAGGTAACAAAATAATCAGGGGACTGGAAACCAAGCCCTGAAGAAAGACTGAATGAACTGGACATGTTTAGCCTTGAGAAAAGAAGACTAAGAGGGGGTTATAGCAAGTCTTAGTCTGTCCAGCAGGGCAAACACTTCCATCCATATTATTTAGGACTGCATTCCCAAAAAGCAAAAAAAAAGAGGTGACATTACACAGGAAAATACAATTGAAGGTACCACAGTGCTTACAGTAATAGGCAGCATAAAATCACCTGTACGTTATGCCATGCTATCCAGTATAAAATATTTTTAATCATTTATTTGCATCTCAAGCCAACATGAATGGCCTTTGGTATCCAAAAGTGCTGGTAATTATGTATAAATATTTAAATGAACAAATGTTTCACCAGACGTTAATCAAGTGTGGTTGAAAACAGGAGATGCTAACACAAATCAGGTATTCTGCTTTTGGTTGAGCTCTCTTTTAAACCTATCTAATTCAGAATATGTAGGAGAAAGGCAAGCAAGGGAAAATGGATGTAGTGCTGTCTCAGGAGCAGGATAAAGGTGCTTGCTTGGCAACCAAAGCTTAGGTGCCCTCATAGACCTAAACAAGTCTATAAAACGTAATTCTATGTGTTATTATTATTGACACTGCGGACCTTAACACCTGACATGACCATGGACAGTCATGGACCTTGCCTCATGGATTATTAATGTCTTCAAACTGTACCTATTATGAACAATTCTGTCAAAGACAATTTGAGTGGTTGTTGACAGCCAGCAGTTGGAATACATGCCCTATTTAATCAGTCTGCTAGAAAAAAATGAAACAGTAGGAAACACCAGGGATACGAATCTCCCAAGCAGTTCTATAGATTATGAGATGACCTCTTGTTGAAATATTGAGCGTGAAATATAAGTCCAGTGCAGTTAGAGAAAAGGAGTAGTGACACAGAATATTACTACTATGAAACACTAAAAATGGTGGAAAACCAGGATCAATTTTGACATAAACAAAAGAGGTCTATTAGCCTAAAAGGCCCTAATAATACATATTATTGCTCTAACCGAAGACCATAACAAATATACCCTGTCCATGTTTACATAGCAAATTAAGCCAGCTTCTAGCAATTTATGGATTGTCATAATGATGTTGCACAGTAGTATGTGGGAAAGCTCACTCCCACTTGGCTCTTTGAACTAAAACGATCACCTATACCAGTGATGGCGAACCTATGGCACGCATGCCAGAGGTGGCACTTGGAGCCCTCTCTGTGGACACCCATGTGGACACCCCAGCACAGAGTACATCCTGCTTCTCTGCCCAGCAGCCCAATGGGAGTGCTTCCTCCCTCACCCCAGCATAGAGTTCACCCCACACCCAGGATTTTACCGTTTCTTATAAATTCAGCAATTCCATCACAATTATGCAACAATTCAAAATTTAAAATGCCAATTTCAGCAAACAACTGGTTGAAAGCAAACCCTTTAGAAACAATTCTGTGCATTCCACTTAAAGCAGAGAGGAAGCTCTGAGTTAGCTGGGAAGTCAACCAATGCAACATTTATGGCATACAGTTTATGCCTTACCATGTGTCAAATCTAGTAAATGTCTGAGATAACGATATTGAAGTTCCCCATTTCTGGTCAAACATAATTTATTTTAACATTTTAATTTGTTTTGAATTTTACCTACATCTCATACACATTTAAAAACACATTTTGATTTAGACTCAATCTCAGTATTTCAATGGTAGTTTATGGCAATTTTATCAAAAGAAAGCAATTTGTTGTGTTACCTGGGCACTCATATCACTCAAGAGAAACCATTTCTTTGAGAAAGAAGGTCAGTCCTCCCATAGGTCTACAAGAGATTTAAGAATTGCTTCCTGTCATTCATAGGTACAGTATATGCCACAAGTTCTCGACCTATGGTTAGGGAGTCACCCCACTGTGCTAATGAAGAAAATATTGGGAGAAAGCAATATATATATGTGAGAATATGTTTTTTTACTTCATTAAAATGCCAAATGTGATGGAGGCAGACTACTTAACTATTATAAAAACGGGTTGCGACTAAAAAAAATATGGGAAACACTGGTATATGTGTTCTGTTAAGGTTGTCATGTCATACTCAGCTTATGGCAACCCTAGTAGTGTTTCAAAGTGTAGGAAATATTTAATTAGCAATTTATTATTGGCACACCCTGTGATTTTTGAACCCAGGTTTCCTAATTCTAACACTACCCACTATACCACCATGACCCTTGTATATCGTTTAGGCAAATGGAAATATACTGTACTAGAGTCTTAATTTATTATAGGGCCACAAATACATAATCTTCATTCTACTGGTACATTCTTCTAACTGAATTCCATCTAGGACTGCCTCTTGAATGACTAGAAAATGTTAGACTGATGAAATTAATTCAGTAAATGTGTTTTCCTAATCATTTTGACCTATCTTTTTCTACCCCCTCCCCCCGTTTCAAATTTACTGACACATTGAGGTCATGTCTTCCATAATTATTCTTCTTCAACAACCCTAGATGACCAACCACATTTGCAAAACTTTCACTGAAACCAATTCTTTTATAGATATCTGTGTCATGAGCGGTAGATAAAGCCATCCTAGTGACAGCAGTTTTTTTTTAAAAATCTGCTGATATTTAATAGTGTAAAATTTTTGTCCTATTATATCTGGGCCATAGAAAAGACCATGCTTTTATTGTGTGAGCACATGGAAATTACAGAGTAGTTAAAGGATTGTCCCATAGCCTGTAAATTAAACGTTACCTCTTTACCATTTATGCCCCCCCCCCCAAAAAAAAAGACGTAATTACATAGTGAATTAAGCTGTTCAGGTCTCATGGTAATTATTCTTAGAAATCAAAGCCTTAGGCCAGGGGTGGCCAGCCTACGGCCCATGGGCCAGACCCAGAGTGCGGCACCATATCATGTGGCCTGCTGCTGCCCTTGCTGCTGCCAGAAGCAGATGCTTTTACAACAGTCATAAAATGTGCCTACACATGCATAAACGTGTCCATGCCTTCCGTGAACACTGCCATAAATGCGGTAGCACATAACTGGTCTGCTCAGCTGTCTAGGGGTGTGGTCTGGCACATGGCACAAATAGGTTGGGAACCCCTGCCTTAGGCATATATAATAGCTGCAAGTAAGATATTATCTTTGATTTAAACATATGCTAGCATTGGATCATCTACACTACAGATTTCTATTTAATATAAAACCATCTTCGAATGAAAGGTAGCATATGCTTCTAAAAAGATATTCAAATATAATGAACATATGTATATAAAAAAAGCTTAGATAGATGCAAAACTGATACAATCTCATACAGTAGAGATTACATGAAGTGAGATTATGATTGACTGAGTCAAAAATGTTCTTTGCTAAGTGAGAAAGAGCATGCTTGGACAGAGCACATAGCTTGCTATTTGGAACTCTTTGGATTTGTTCAAAGTTACGGCATCCACACATTTTGGAAGCTGGAGTGCTCCAAATCTTCTTCAACGTGCTTCTTTTTGAACTTTCATCAGGAGCTCTACTTTTATAGTGTGTTCACTTTTAGCCTGTTCCCAACATGTGTGGACACTGATAATGAGCTAAAAGTGAGCCCTACACTTGTCAAAGCTACTTCCAGAGTAAATGTCTGGTATCTTGAAATGACTTTGCATCATTTTAGTATCTCAGGAATTGAGACATACAGTTAGGGAAAGTGTTTTTTTTACTGTTGTTAGATCATTGCTGAAGCAATGCGTCACTTACTTTACATTTTAAAAAAATCATTGTGTACCTGTGTATTACTGATCAAAACTGCAAAAACAAGTCACATGATCCCGCAAGTGTTATTTTACATTTATTGTCCATATTGCAGTAATACTGTTTTAACACCAATCTGAAAGATTTACAAAAGTTTCTGAGAGAGGGAGAAAGGGCAGGCTTACACAATGTCATGATGTGTGGTGGAGAAGGAAAGAGAAACATTTTTCATTGTTTTCGCTTGGCCTAGTAGCAGCATTTCCCTGGTGTGGATTTTGGTGTTTATTTTATATTCAATTTCGGTACCTTTCTTTGTTTATTTATTATATTTTAAAGTGAAATTATGCACAGTGTCATAAAATACACATCCATCTGTACCCATATGTTTTCAACATATTCAGAAGTTTACTATTTTGAAATGGATAGGTCATTTTTGGTTATTTACACATTTCAAAAATTCATAAACAGGTTCCAGATTATTTAACAATTCTTACATTCTTAACATCTTTACTCTCCTTCCATCTTCTTATTAAATGTGTCAGCCTATTCATGCACAGAATATTTTACATTCTAGTTAACCATAATTTCTTATCACATTTTAAATTGTTATGTTTGCTTGCAACCTCAGTCTAGCAGCAATCCATGGATTAATCACTAGTTTTGAATATTTTATTAATACTGTTATTTCTCATACTTCCTAATTATTTCTTTAATTGGTTTATGGGAAATATTTACATATTTTTCTTATAAGAGCAGCCAATTCCTTCTTTAAATCATTAATTCTCTTATTCTCATCGCAAGTACATCTCACTTTTTGTTGTGAATGACTAGAGATACACTTTGCTTATTTTGTTGTTATATAAGAAAACAAAAATTACAAATGTTTATTTCCCACCTGATAAGAGTGCATAAAGTTTTGTACATTTTTCACATTATAAGACCTTTTTTTTGCAAAAAGAAAATTGCACAAAAATTATTTTATGTAACAAAATCCAATGAATTTTGTCCAGAATGCAAGCTTTTGACAAAATTGAACTTTTGTGCAAAAAATACCAGTGTTTTGCATAAAGGTTTTCTGTGTGATATAGAAAGTTTTCCTAATACTGTACAGTACTTTTGATGATCAAAAAAGTGTCAATCTTTTTCCTGTTGTGCAGGAGCAAAATAAATAAGCAAATCTTTTTCATAGAATATCACCATGTCTTGAGACACCCATTTTCAGCAAAGAAAACATTTGTTATGCCTTTATCATCAGCCGCAACTCAATCCAAGTATATTTCTTTATAGACTGCATTTAAAATTTCATTTTTAAAGTGTTCTACTGTAATTTTATCACAATTCCCCCAATTTTTCTGAATCAAACATCAATTACATCAAACTTCCTTTTGTTTTGTATAAAGATTTGTGAAGAGTGCAAGCTAGACTTTATTTTGAAATTTAGTTAAATAATTTTGTGTCTTTGAGACAATTCCAACTTATTGCATTTATAAAGGGATTCTTTTTTTCCCCCCCACTACCCTTGAAACCCTTTGGCTGCTATGTCCTGGAAGGAAAGAAAGTTGTTTTGTCTGTTTCTTTGTTTCCAGAATTAGCAACCTTACCTATCATCCCTGAAGTCTCATGTAGACTATTCAGGAACACATTTACTGCCTCATTTGGACTTTTTGTATATCAGTTGATAGCTTCCAGTAGCTTCCTCTTTTTTAAAAAAAATATGATTCTGCAAAATGCAATCAGAGGGGCAAGAAAGAAGAGAAAGAAAGATCAAAAATTTCTGGCTTCTTCCGAAATGCTCATCAGTATTCTGACATTAAGTGGTATATATTTCTTGTTCATTTCTTTTTTTCTTTTTTAGTAAGAGTAAAATTTAACTCCTGTACATCTTAACACTGATAGTTTTCATTTCTCACAGTGACAGAATTATTTCCCTCTGAAGTGCCTGCTAATTCAAGCAGTATTTGCTCCAGGTGCAAATTGGTTCTGAGATAATTATTTTCTCACCTTTCTTGTGTATGGTGGGAGAGTTTCCTATTATACATGTGGTTGAATATTAATGGGATCTCAATGGACGAGTCCGGGTTATCTGTATTTTTAGTCATACTAATATTACTCAGCTCAGTTGCATGATTAAAGCAACACTGTGCATTTACTTAAAGGAAACTGCCATGTCCTGCTGCTCAAGTATAGTGCAGTTGCTCACAACAGATACTTTTGTGTGCTTTTCATTCCTACCAGCAAGACTTTTCGATTGCCCTTTTCCTTTCAAGCTGCTAGTCAATCTTAACTCTCGATTTCTGGCTGTTTGGAACATTGATGGACACTTTATTAGGTGGAGAATCACCAAATCACACACCAAAGTGTGTGAATGATGCACATGAGGACTGAGAGTGAACAAATTCTTATGGAAGTTTATGGGAAGGAGAGGAAAGGAAATTATGGTTGCAACAAAGTGAATTAAAACTGGAATAATGAATACACCACAATATGGAAGAGAAACAGAAAAGGAACCAGTAGCTACTGTAGAAATACAGATACAAAATAGGACGAAGTGAAAGAATAAAAAAGCCTGGGAGTGTTGAAAGAAAAGGCTCTGCTCAGTGTTGAAAGGACATCTGGAGAGGGACCAGGAATGCTTCTATGTCAAGAGGTTCTAGAGTCACCATCAATGGGCAGGACCTTTCCGTTGAAACTACTTTCTGCCCTTTGGAGGAAAGGGGCATCCAGGAAAGAACTTCTATTGAATATCTTAGTGTATGAGCAGGGACTTGTGGTGGCAAGGGGTCTGTCAAAAAACCCAGTTCCATGTCACGGAAGGCTATAAAGTTTAAAAGCAGCATTTTTAACCATTACTGAAGATAACAGACCAGAAGTATATGCTATTCCTGAATTCTACAACTGTGTTAAGTTTTGACATGAATTCTATGAACGTCTTATGTTTTGGTTGTGTGGTCTGATAGCTCTTGCAATGTATCAAAAATCATGTACAGTACTTTGCCAAGCTACAACACCAAAACTAAGGCACCCACGAAAATAAGGGTTATGTAATTTGAAAGATCGTCTCGGTGACTTTAAGAATTGGTAGAAACCAAAAGCCAAAAATGCAAAGCGATGACATCATCGCTTTCGGAAGTAGCATCAGAAAAGTGAAAGTTTTGCTAGGGGGAATCAGTTGTTGGGGATCCAGCGAAAAAACTACCCAACCAATTCAGATGATCAAAAGTGCGTTTGAAATAGGAAAGATTAACCAGATTTGGAATTGGACTTCAGAAACATAATCTATGAAGCATTTTTTTTTTAAAAAAAAACCCACTTAAAAAGGTCTCACAAACCCCAAAAAAGGAGGGGTAAACTATTTAAAAAGTGAATATGACAGCTTCCTGAGGTGGATACAGTTTACATACAACATGTGGAGAAAAATAATGCCAAAGCAGGAATCCACAAAAAAGATATTGAGGAAAAACGTGACTCGTTGAAATGACATTTCCACCGTGTGTGTGTGTGTGTGTGTGTGTGTGTGTGTGTGTGTGTGTGTGTGTGTGTGTGTGTGTGTGTGTGTGTGTGTTGGCAGTGATCGAACAAAAAACTAATTGACCGATCAAAGTGATCTAAGGTGCACTTGAAAGAGGACAGAATAACCTTTGTCACCCCAGGGCCCCCCCCTCAAAACAAGGACACAAGACAACCATATGGAAAAAACATGGCCACTTTATTAAGTGACATAAAATATAACAAACCCTAAAGCCGGGGTCAGCAAAGCACAGGGGGGAGGTCAATCTCCGGGGGGAGATTTGGGTTGGGCCAAATTAGCATAACCCCGCCCATACCCAAAATCCTCCCCCCTCCCACAAGGAGTACCCCCACACCTCCCCCCCGTGCTTTCCGCCCAAACCCGTACAAAACTGTCGCCCCAAGAACCCCTACTCTTCGAGATGAGGCAGGCGAAAAAGGACCCAGCCCAGCCAATTTGCTGAGACCCAAAAATTCCTGCCCGGCCCAAAATATTGCGACCACTACTGCCATCTCGATTTCAGGGCGGGTGGGCGGGCGACCAAATCCCAACCCACAAGAATTCTCCAGAACACCACACCCTCTCTTCCATTCAAACTCCTCCCCCCAAATACAAAATCACCAATCCCCATCTTCCACACAGTTGTCTTCCGACCTGACCACCAGGGAGGGGCGGGGCGGCAAAGACCCTTCTCGAACAGTAGGCACTGCCTCGAAGGTAACCTTGCCACCCCAGGCCCCCCCCTCAAAACAAGGACACAAGACAACCATATGGAAAAAACATGGCCACTTTATTAAGTGACATAAAATATAACAAACCCTAACGCCGGGGTCAGCAAAGCACAGGGGGGAGGTCAATCTCCGGGGGAGATTTGGGTTGGGCCAAATTAGCATAACCCCGCCCATACCCAAAATCCTCCCCCCTCCCACAAGGTGTACCCCCCACACCTCCCCCCCCGTGCTTTCCGCCACACTCCGGGGTTCCGCTGGAACTCCGGACCCCCCCACCCTAGGAAAGACAGGCAACCACCCCCCGGCGAATGTCCTTGATGAAATAAGTGTATCCCGTATCCGAGAGGGTGCTCCAATTGTCCCGAAAACATGCCACGTTTGCCTTCAAGATGGCCGGGTGGGAAATAACCCGGCCCCCCATCTTCAGGAAAACCCTGGACAACCGGTAATTCAGATACATCCTGACTTGGTCCTTGCTCGCAAACCCGGGTTCCAGGCGGTCCTCCTCCTCCCAATCCTCACACATCGGCAGTATTTCTGAAAAAATAAAATTAGTACCGGGCCAAGCCTCTCCCAGCCGGGAAACAGCCTGGACCGCCCCCTCCACGATGTCTTCCACCCCACTCCGGCCCACTTCATCACCCCCCACATGCAGAACTACCACGCATGGCCGAAAACCCCACGGCCTGGGAAATAACCGCCATTCCAACCCTCCAAAACCTATCCCATCCAACCCAGTCCAGTGGACCGCACAGTCGGAGAGTCCGATGCGACTCCCCCAGCAAGATAGGGTGGCCCACTCCGCTGCCCCAGCTACATGTCAATCCCCCATGATCCAAACGTCGCCCCGCCACGGCGGTCTCCAACCTGTAAAACATAAACTCATAACAACATCAATAACTTAACACTCCCCCGGCAGGTCCCGGACATACGACCTGAACCTGGCCGAGGTCCATCTCCCTGCTTTCTTTATATCCTCCACCCTATAACCCAAGGCCGCCAACGTGGAAGCCGCTCCGATCCTAAAAGAGTTCCAGCCCACTATCCCCGCCGCCACCAAAGCCCTATTAGTGACAGCCTTAAACTGGAACATAGTTAAAGGAGCTCCCCCTTCATGCACAAAGAAAAAACCACCACCAGCCCCTCGCAGTGCCAAGTACTCCCTGGCCCTTTGCACCGGACACAACTCCCTAATGTGACAAGTCCCCAGCACCAGGCACTTACCCAATCCTCCTTGGTCCGTCTTAGAGCAACGTACAAATATATACACCCTACCGTTCGCTACCACCACATCCTCCACTCCCAGAGCTCTGCCTGAACTGTCCTCCCTAGAACGCGCTACTAGCTCGCTAATCCGCAACGCTCCGAAAAAAGCGAACAAAGCTGCCGCCTTGAATAAAGCCGTTTCAAAACCATCAACGCACACAGTCCCCCACACCCCGTCAAGCCGATTTAAGATGCCCGGGGAAAAGGGTGTGCGCTTATCCCCCCCCTCCCCGCCATCCTTTCCCACCCCTCTAGGACCTTCTTAACCCTAAAATCTCCGGAATCATCCCTAAACCCTCGCGACTTGGCATAAAACGCCACCGCCGCCAGCTTTCCCCTAATAGTATTGGAAGCCAACCCCTTGTTGTGTAGCCACACACAAAACTGAAGAGTGTGCTCCACCGGGACTGGCCAAACCTCCCCCAACCCCCCCCCCCCGCCGAAACTCACAGAACTCCTTACACGCCGCCGCGTAGGACTGTCGCGTGCTCTCGGCAATGGACCCTCTGAGAGCCTCCGCTACTTGCACTCTCCAAGAGCCCACACCTCGTCCGGCAACCACCTGGGCCGAGGAACCGCCGAAGGCACCAACTCCCGAAACTTGTCCAATTGCTGCCGGGAAAAGCATCCGCAATGCAATTGTCAACCCCCGGGATGTGCCGCGCGACAAACAGCATATTCAACTCTAAACATCTCTTCGTCAATGCCCTGACTAAAAACATCACTCGTTTAGACTTGGAAGTAAGGCTGTTTATCACTGTCACTACCGCCATATTATCACACCAAAATATCACCGTCCTGTCCTTCCACCTGTGACCCCAAATCCACACTGCCCCCACGATAGGGAAAAGCTCCAAAAACGTTAAGTCCCTGGTCACTCCCGTCTCCACCCACCTAGGGGGCCACGTCCCACAACACCATTCACCCCGAAAAAACATCCCAAAACCTAACGCCCCTGACGCATCCGTCTGCACCTGAAGTTCCTCCCTGAGCAACAACCTATCCCTCCAGAAAGACACCCCGTTAAAACTAACTAAAAACTCCTCCCAAACCCCTAAATCCGCTCTGATTCCTTGCGTTAAACGAAGCCGATGATGCGGTTTCTTCAACCCCACCATGGCATCACACAGGCTCCTCAAGAATGCCCTACCCGGGGCTACCACCCTGCAAGCAAAGTTAAGGTGACCCACCAAAACCTGCAACTCCTGCAGCGACACCTTTCTTCTACTCTTCATCACCTTGATTCTGTCCCTCAAGTCCCTCAACTTATCCTCCGGCAACCGAGAGCATTGCTGCTCCACGTCTAACTCTACCCCCAAAAAAGAAAGCTTATGCGTCGGCCCTTCCGTTTTTTCATGCGCCAGCGGTACCCCCAACTCTTCGCATACCTCCTGAAACAACTTCAGCTGCCCCAAACAATGCTCCTCCCCTTTTCCAGAACATATCAAAAAATCATCCAAATAATGAGTAATAAGCCCCCCCCCGCCCTAGTTGAGTAAACCCAATGTATGAACGTACTAAACTTCTCGAACAACGAACAAGAAATCGAACAGCCCATCGGCAAGGCCTTATCCACATAAAAACCCCCTTCAAAAACAAAACCGAGTAATCTGAAATCCTCCGGATGAATAGGCAACAGTCTAAACGCCGCTTTCACATCACATTTCGCAAGAAACGCCCCTTTTCCCGCTTTCCTGATCATAGCCACCGCCTCGTCTAAAGAAGCATATTTTACAGAACTCTGTTCCACGGGAATGGCATCATTCACTGACCCCCCTTCAGGGTAAGATAAGTGATGAATGAGCCGGTATTCCCCCGGCACCTTCTTCGGCACAAACCCCAGAGGCGAAATGTGCAGCCCGTCCAAAGGGCATGATCGGAAGGGCCCCACTATCCTGCCCAAAACCATTTCCTTCCTGATCTTTTCCCTCACTTGTTCCTCGTTACCCTTAACCGACTTCAAATTCTTCTCCGCCGATGGGCCCTTCACCCCCCCAACCACCGGAATACAAAAACCAAAACGAAAACCGTTTGCTAAGAGCTCCGCGTCCTGCCTCCTAGGGTAAGACGCCAGCCAATGGTCCAAGCTCTCTAAATTAATTGGGCTGGGGTAAATTGAACCCAGGAGGTCCTTGCCCCCCAGGTCTACCCTGGTTTTGTGCCCCCCTCGTCGGCCCTCCTCTCCCCCGGCCACAAGCTGTGACCGGATGCGTGCCGCCACACTGGGAACACCCATGCTTGAACCTACACTGCTTGCGGGCACAATAACCATGCGAGTTAAACTCCCAGCAGACCAACCTGGGTTGAACCAGCTGCCCCCCAGAAACCCGGGGGGGCGTCAAAGGAGGTCCACGTAACACCATATGCCCACTATCATGCCTCTCACCCAACAGTGGCCTGGCCGGAGCCAGATATTGCAACCAAAGCATGGAATGAGGCTCATCCCAACTAATGTCCGGCTCCTGCTGAGCCAAAGATCTAAAGAATTCATCATATTTCATCCATGACCCCCCCGCAAAATCCGTGTACGCCCTGTACACTATATCCAAATATTTCAACAACGAAAGCGCCCTATCCGGCCTTTCATAAATAATGACCCCCATGTAAATCAAATAAGCCGGCAGCCAGCTCCCCCAATTCCTAATAGGTTTCTTTTTCTTCACCAACTCCTTTTCCCTCTCATTCAACTTCTCCGCTTCCTTCACATCCACCTCCCGGTTAAGCAAGGAAAACAAATCCACGTATTCCCCTTTTAAAATCTTGTCTTTGGTCGCTTGAGACAAATGATCACCAAACGGGCAGCGCCTCTTACGCGCAGGCGCGCCCGACCCCACATCTCCTCCCGCCAAAACCTTCCCGCCCAAAGACACCAATCCCCCCCCCCATTCTTCTCGGCTGCCGAAACTACTGGGGTCTCCACCCCCTTACCGCCGGCACCATTCTCCTGTCCCCCAACCGCCACGGGTCCGGGACCCCGGGTCCCTTCCCCCTTGTCCTGCTTCTCAAGAGTAGCCGGCCCATTCTTATCAGTTCCCGACTGTCTCGCACCCGCCCCCCACGGGGGCACCGAACCCATCCCCCGTTCCCCTGATGTCCTACTCACCCCCTCCCTAGCCCCACAACTCCGAGGGCCACACGGGCAGCCCCACGGCCACCCCCAATCACTCTGAGTCGCTCTAGAAGTTCCCGAACCCCCAGACTCACCAAGTCCCCGAACCGACACCGATTGACTCTGCGCCAAAGCGCTCACATCTGCCGTTTCGGCCGAACTTGTCGCGCCGCCTCCCAAATCGCTCGACGTTTCCGCCGAGGAATCTCTCAGGCCCGCCTCGCCGCGGCTTGAAACCACTGGGCCCACCGACCCACCGGCCTCCGCTTCCATTTCCACAGACGAAGGCCCCAGCAGCTCTTGTGACTGAGGAGCCTCCCCTTTCTTTCCCTCGAGCAGCAAAAGCCTTTCTTCAAGCTGCCTGATGGCCTCCCGCCACGAACCTTTCCCCTTTCTTCCTCCTCGTCGGGTGCTTGAACTCTGTGTACGGGGAACCTCCATTCCACCCCCCGCCTCCGCCTCTAGGGCCCTCACCCTGTCGTCAAAGGACCCCAATTCGTACTCCTCCTCAGACGATTCCTCCACCGCCTCCCTGGCCCCCTTTGGCTGGGAAGCCAACTCTTCAGAGCTGACCGCCGATTGCCCTCTCTTTCTGGACATGGCCTAAACAGATTCCCCGAAACCAAAAGCATGTCCGCACCTGACCAAATCCCAACCCACAAGAATTCTCCAGAACACCACACCCTCTCTTCCATTCAAACTCCTCCCCCCAAATACAAAATCACCAATCCCCATCTTCCACACAGTTGTCTTCCGACCTGACCACCAGGGAGGGGCGGGGTGGCAAAGACCCTTCTCGAACAGTAGGCACTGCCTCGAAGGTACCCTTCTTTTGATACTTATACAATTTGGATCTGACTCCAGAAACATTTTCTATGAAGGTTTAAAACAAAAACAAAACATTTTCTTTCTAACCTTCTTTCCTTCAAAAAAAGAATATCTCCACTCCAGAATAGATACATTGGTGTGAGAAGGGATACACTGTACGAAGTTTCTCCTTTGAAGTCATAACCAGTTTCTTTTTTGGCTTTCCCTGTTATTGAAGAACTGCTTTCAAGGAATTGTGAAGGAAAAACTTTTTCTTTGCAGTTTGACTATTAAAATATTTATTAAAAATAGATCCTTTGCAGTTATTCACCTGTGGTGAATTGTTGCTAGTACAAGTGGGCTGTTTATGGACACATGTGCATAGTGGATAGAGTCAGGGAGAATGGGAAATAAAGGTTAAAAGCATCTTTATTGAAAAATAGACTATAAAAAATTAATAAACACAAATGAAATTGGGATTTCTGGTTTGGGGTTAAAACAACATGGCATTTCAAAACAAGAAATTGCAAGAAGATAAACTGGGACCACTTTGGTGAGAAAGTAAACAGCATTCCATGCCTGCCACTTGTCCACGAAAATGTCTGTAAACAAAGACAGCACTGGCTCTTTGGCTATAAACAGAGATGAGCACTGAAACCTAGAGTTGGATATGACTGGCTTTCGATCAAGGATGACCTTTACTTTAGCTCAGAAAACCTTAGATTTTATGAACATTTTATGAAAACCTTAATTTATGAACATAATGTCTTATTTTCCCCCATTTGAAACATCACCCTTAACTAATGAATGATATAAAAGAAATAAATGAACTAATGAGCATAATTCAACACATCAAATTCATGCACTAAATCTCTGAGGGTAGTGTCCTTAGACTCTACCTGCCACTTTTTTCTTTCAAGGAACACTGAATAGTTATTTATATTGCCCTATTTATGTTTCGCTATGAGCTTTTTTGTGCTGTGGTGGCTTAGTGGTTAAGATGCTGAGCTAGATGACAGTATGGTTGGCAAGTCAGCAGTTTAAGACCCATGTGCTGCATGACAGAGTGTGTCCCCATTCTCTATCTCAGCTACTGCCAACCTAGCAGTTTGAAAGCAAGAAGTTTCAAGTAGATAAATAGGTACCACTTTGGTGGAAAAGGGTAACAGCACTCATTGTGCTTCAGTGTCCAGTTGTGCCTGCCACTAGACAATGGAAATGCCTGCAGATGTAGACAGTGCTGACTCTTTGACTATAAAAAGAGATAAGTGCCGCCTCCTAGAGTCAGACACAAGTGGCTTTTAAGCAAGAGAGTCATTTACCTTTTTCTATAAGCTATTTTAAACAGTGGGACAGCAACAGATCAAAGTCACACTGAACACAAATCCATTAAATGACCAAACCTGAGTGGTGCTTGCATCAAAAGGGCAGGGTATAAATGCAAGCAAGCAAGCTGGAGGCACATCTGGGTTGGCATGTGTACAATGTAGCCCAACAGAGTTGATGCTGCTTACTACAACTTCCTTTGAAAACATGTCACACTGATTAGCAGCCAGTGTATGTGTAAGCATATGCTTTTATTATTATGTTTACTTTTAAAACATTGACCTAAATACAATGTTACTCTTTCACCACAAAATGAATGTGATTTGTAAGTCACAACTGATTTAAATCCCCTTGATTAAACTGGTTTCTAGCTCTTGCTCAGCAGTGATAATATTTTTAATGATCACATATTGGCTAACTTGGTGCCACAAAATGTTCACTTCTCTCCTGCCATCCTTCTGGAGCATTATCACATGAAACCACCACAGGAGAGGATTTACTGATGTATGAATATGCCTCATAAAATAAGCAGGTGGCTCTTACTCTAGCTAAACACCATCTGTGCTGTTGAGTCCAAAATGTATTGCATACCTAGCCTCTGATCATTATTAGCAGTGGTGTGGCTGATTTTGTAGGATGAAAAAAGGTACAGTTTCAGAGGCGGAATCTGTGTGCACTGCAGTAAGAATTCCTTTACTCCTAAACAGTGGATTCATATTCGGCTGGTGCTGAGAGAGGTTGGTTGTTCAAAGCCTTGATGGGGGGGGGGGGGAATGCCTGTGGTGAATTCAGAAGTTGCACTTGTGTAACAGCACCCCTGGAACTGCCTTGGCATGTATACTTACACTGGCATGATTGGCGTTTCTCCCCAATTCCTACAATAAAGCACAGCAAAATTGATCAGAAAAAGAAGGGCTCCACAGGATTCTGTGGCTATTTCATGTCTGTATTAGCCTAAAATGGTTTTAACCTTTTAAAATTCATTACATTACCACTGGGTACAACCACTCTATGTATTTCTCACAGGTTAACAATGCTATAAAGAGTCTGGCTAGCCAGCAAAGAGAGAGAGAGAGAGAATAACACAGAAAAGTCTGAAAAGGTCACAGCATAGCAATTGTTGCAAAAGCTTCCCTCTAATTTATAGTAGCCCGTGACCTTCATTTAACCCTTCCTTTAAATGACTGTAAATTAACCCAGGCAACATAAATGAAGCTTTAGAAATCTAAATGAATTGCAAGAGGAAGCTATATCCAACAGCTTTCCATCAATGACAAAATAGTGCTATTTAACACACAAGCATGCCAGCATCGTGTCCACAGAGAGGAATGCCTTATTTAACTCAATTTCTCAGACTTCCGCTTAATGTTTCCCTTTAAAAGGCCTCATACCATGGAGGGTACAGGGATGGCATAAAGCCATAGCTTATTAAGCAACTTCCACTCTTGAGGACAATCAGGAGGCCCATTATATATTCATTTCTTTCTCATTTGCGGCCCACTCATCTTCCAAAAAATTCAGGAGAGTATACAGCAGCCCCAATGAAGTCAGGTAGGCTTCAAACGTATAAAGTGCCATGTTGCAGGGGTGCCTGGATTTCTTGGCAGTGCTTTCAGCTGCTAGCCTTGAGCACCCCTAGGGCTCAGGTTTACAACTTAGGGGCCATTTTAGATCCTCATCTGACCCTTGAAGTGCAAATTGTGACCGTATCTAAAGCCACACTTTTCCAAGTTTATCAAACAGCTCAGTTGTTACACCTGAAATTCCTGGTTGCCCCAAGACAGGGGCAATGTCGCCAGTCCATGTGCCCCAAAGTGGAGGTGGTGGATGCTGGAACACCTGGAAAGGAAGTGCCCTGGTATTTCCTCCTTACTTTACTTTGCATAGAAGAAACAGACCAGAGCAAAGACTGCGAGAAAAATAAAAATATTTTATTGCACCGTGCGCCAAGATATCAATGCAAATTCTCTCCACAGGGCCACGGCTCTAATGCAAAAGATCAGCCCAGTACAGCTTAAACCAGGAATATTTATACACAAAGAACACTAAAGGGGGGGAGCAGGGGGAGCTTGCCACACCTGTCACAAGGTGAGGCAAGCAGGGTCACCAAAGCAGGAAATTACATCACATTATCAAAATAAAGGGCTTTCAATGTTCACACATCATCAAAGACAAAAGGAGTTACAAAACATTCAAAGTTTAAATTATTACACAAGAATAATCCAAGGAAGGTCCAGATGTCCACAAGTGTTAATAAAGAAGTCCATGCTGGCATTCCAGCCTCCCTGGGTGGAGTTGTCTCAATATGGTGCAAATGTCCATAAGCTTCTGGAGAAAGGGTGAGGTTCTCTGTTGCACAGACAGCGCCTCAGGGAACAGCCTGGAATTTTGTGGCATTGATAAGATGTTAACAATAATTGTCTAACTCTGGAGTCCATCCAAGGGTGACGGGATTATCTCAGAGTCTCAATTGTCTATGGCAAGCCTGCATCCGACCAAGTGGCTTCAGCAACATCCCAGGTGTGGTTGCCCGATCACTGTCATTGTTTCTTCATGGAAACAATCCATTCAGAGTATACCACAGGGGTTCTCAACCTTACCACACCACAGGCCAGACAACTCTCCCTCAGACTGTGCCATGGGCCAGATGCAATGTTGCCAGGCACATTTGTGCATGCGTGGGCTCATCTGATTCTGGGGTCATTGCCTAGGGCTGGATGGAACAGCACTGGCAGCTGGTTGTGAACCCCTGGTCTAGCAGGTAAATCTGTAGTCCTAGGCTGGACTAACAATCTTGAAATTATTGTCTCACATAACATCAATATTATGTGCCAAGCATCAACCCTGCTGTCTTCTCTGGAAATCAAGTCCTTTTTATTAGCAACTCACACAAGAAAACCCCATGTCTCTAGGTGTTCCAGAACTAGAGTTATACAATTTTAAATATTATTACAATTACCTCAATTGTCCTTTCATCTGGTTATACATTTTAAAATATTATGTTTGTCACAGTTGCCTCAATTGCCCTATTGCCCTAGTCATATTCTTCCACAAATTTGATATTTGGAGGCTTCCTTACAGTTTTTGCTAAACCATATTCAGAAATGAATGCACTATAGCACTTTCATCAGATCAAAGGTGACATTACATCTTCCATGAGAAACTGACAGGGGGACCAATTCACTTGTTTTCCTCCGGCTGGCATTTCACAAGAGTGGGCACCTTTTAACAGAAGCATCACTCACTGCTTCTTGTGTGAGTAGTCTGGCCATCACTTCCAGGAGCTACCAGTGGGAGATCACTGAAGCTGAAGCCACTTTAGTTCCAGAGAGGCAGTTGTTTCTTTGCAAAGGCAATGTCTCTATGGCAGTAGAGCAGGACTCCACTTGGTGCTGGGCAGCTGGTTAATGGTTAACAGCCAGAAGGTGATCTGACATTTGTCTGAATGCCCTGTTTTGACCGGGTTCATGGGGAAAGGGCTATGTTGGTGACATGTTGTGCTTGCGCAACAGATGTGTACATGTGTAGTGTTTGTGTAACTCTATTGTAAATAGGTGGGGATGAGCAATGGTCAGAGATGGAAATTTTAGGGATTGACAGCAAAAAGTCAAAGTCTTTTATTCCATGTATCAGTTGTATCCCTACTTGGACTAGCAATCCCACTCAACACTAGTTATCTCAATGCTAATTTCACATATTGATTACTTTAATGTTCTCTATGTGGGGCTCATGTGTATGCATGGGTCAAGAAGCGACAGTCAGGATAGGATATGGAACTACTAATGGTTTATGTTGGATATTTAAAAGTCTAAGCGGCGGGAAAATCGCTGCTTCCAATTGGTCAGTGGGCTGGGTCAAGCAGGGTATTTAAACCCTTGCTGACCCAGCCGTTGTTGTTGTTGTTACCAGCGGTCACAATAAACATACGTGTTGTTGGTTCACCTTAAATGGCGTCCGTGTCCTCACTCCCGCGCAAGGATCTCCGGATCTAACACTGGCGACGAAGGTGGGATTCTGAGGAACGGACCAGAACCAACACACGCCAGAGCCACCACTCTCGAAGCCACCTCGCCATGGCTACTTACGTCCCCCCGGCACCCTTCCAGCCGAAGGACGAGAGATGGAAGAGCTATATGGACCGGTTTGAATTCTCCCTCATGGCTGCAGAGCTGGGAGAGATCGCACCGGAGCGGAAGAAAGCGTTCTTCCTGACCCATTGCGGGCCCAAAGTTTACGAAGTGGCCCAGTCCCTGGTGGACCCCACGCCAATTCTGGACGTCTCGTGGGAAGCGCTACAGCGGGCCCTCAAGAATCACTACGCGCCGGAGCCCTCGAGATTTGTGTTCAGACTTCAGTTCCGGGACCGATTCCAGATGTCGGGGGAAACCATCGGCGAGTACGTGGCCGCCCTAAGGACAGCAGCCGTTCCGGCGGTATTCGGGGCATTTCTCGAGGACTCCCTAACCGAGCAGCTCATCAGGGGAGTCCGTGACAACAAACTCCGCAAGAGACTATTGGCCCGGAGAGACCTGACCCTGACCGCGGCCATCGAGGAAGCCAGAGCTTTCGAACTCTCGACGACAACAACATCCTCCTTCAACCGGCCCCCGTCGGCGCCCCGCCAAGCCTCCACTCACCATCAAGAGGTCGTTCCCGATGAGGACGAAGATGAAGAAGCGGAGGTGTGTGCGACCGACGGGGGAAACTCGGGCAGGAGCGGTCAGCGTTGCGCTAGCTGCGGAGGGCCACACCAGCGGGCACATTGCCGTTTCAGGGACGCCATCTGCCGCTACTGCGAAAAGAGGGGACACATTGGAAAGGTCTGTCGGGCCAGGCAAGCGGAGAGCCAAGCTGACCGGCACATTCAAAAGTTCCCGCCGGGCAAGATGGCCGCCAACCAGAGAGCGAATCAAAGGCGCCAAGGACGAAACAGCGGCAAATTCGAAGATGCCGAGACGCACACGCTAACGATAAGCCACACCGCCACACAGAAAGGAGGAAAGTACCACACCACAGTCACGATCGATGGGGCTGAGTGTCCCATGGAGGTCGACTCTGGGGCCGCCATATCCATCATCCCGTGGCGGTGGATGAAGAAGGCATTCCCGTCTCTGAAGGTAGCGGACCTCCAGACTCAGCGGATCCGGATCAAGGACTGCCAGGGCAGATTCCTCTCCGTCGCAGGGCAGAAGTGGGTCCAAGTTAAGTACGGACCAAAAGAAGAACGCCTCCCACTGACCATCGTCCACGGCAACATTCCAACGCTGCTAGGCACAAACTGGTTCCCCGCCCTGGGACTGTCCATCGCCGACATCCACAACACCGCGACTGACCAGCCCAGAGACGCCTCGCTGAGAAACGACCTGATGACCGAATTCCAGGACGTTTTCGGGGAAGGCTTAGGCAGGTATGTGGGGTCCCCTATTTCTTTTGCGCTCAACCCAAGCATCGCCCCCATTAGACTCAAGGCTCGGAGAGTTCCGCTGGCACTTAAACCCAGGGTCGAGAAGGAACTCGACAAACTGGTGGCCCAAGGAATCCTCGTCCCCGTGGACCATGCTAGGTGGGAGACCCCCATAGTGACCCCCATCAAGCCGGACGGGTCAGTGCGCATCTGTGCAGACTACAAATGCACGATCAACAAGGCACTAGAGCCGAGCGCGTACCCGGTTCCCGTCATAGACCACTTACTCCATTCGCTGGGCCCTGGCAAGATCTTTGCCAAGTTAGACCTGGCCCAAGCCTACCAACAGCTCCCGGTGGACGACGCCACGGCCGAGGCCCAAACCATTGTCACACACCGGGGGGCATTCAAGTGCACGAGGCTGCAGTTTGGGGTCAGCATAGCTCCGGGACTGTTTCAGAGCACGATGGAATGGCTCCTCCAAGGACTCCCGGGGGTGGTCCCATATTTTGACGACGTACTGATAATTGCAGGGGATCCCGGACAGCTAAAGGACAGGGTCGCCGCTGTCCTGGCTAAATTCAGAGCCGCTGGGCTCAAGGTAAAAAAGGACAAGTGCCTGCTGGGGGTCCCCTCCGTGGATTTCTTGGGATTCCGAATTGACGCCAAGGGCATCCACCCGACAAAGGGGAAGGTAGAGGCAATCCGGAACGCCCCGGCCCCAAAAAACAAACAGGAGCTGCAGGCGTTCCTGGGTCTCCTGAATTTCTACGCGGCCTTCCTGAAAGGGAAGGCCACGGCGGCTGAACCCCTACACAGACTGTTAGCGGCAAGGGCAGAGTGGGTGTGGGGTCCCGAACAAAAGGCGGCCTTCGCCACTGTAAAAAATCTCCTCTCCCAGGACAGTTTCCTGATACAGTACAACGCGACCCTGCCACTGGTCCTCGCCTGCGACGCGTCTCCCTACGGCGTCGGCGCGGTCCTGGCCCACCGTCTACCCAACGGCCTCGAGGCGCCCATCGCCTATTATTCCAGGACCATGTCGCCGACCGAGAGAAACTACGGCCAGATCGATAAGGAGGCGCTGGCGGCAGTGGCAGGGGTAAGGAAATTTCATGATTACTTATATGGCCGGGACTTTGAACTCGTGACTGATCATAAACCTTTGTTGGGACTTCTGGCTGGTGACCGGCCTACACCCTCTGCCTTGTCTCCCCGGATGCAACGTTGGGCCCTTTTCCTGTCGGGGTACTCATACACCTTGGTCTACCGCCCCGGGAAACACATGGGCAACGCTGACGCTTTAAGCAGATGCCCCCTTCCAACCCAGGAAGGCGCGGAAAAGGGGGAGGCATCGGTTCTTGCCCTAGACGTCCTAGATTCTTCTCCCACTACATCGGCCGAGGTTGCCAGGGAAACGGCGAGAGACGCCGACCTCCGGACTGTGTCCAGCTGGGTTCACCGGGGTTGGCCGGACAAGGGGGAAGGGGAATTCAAGGTATTTCACGACAAAAGGAACGAGATGTGTTACGTGGGGGGTTGCTTGCTGTGGGGGGACCGGGTAGTGATTCCCAGGAAACTCCGTCCCAAGGTCTTAGACACTCTGCACACCAGCCACCCGGGAATAGTAAAAATGAAAGGATTGGCCCGAAGTTACGTGTGGTGGCCTGGCATTGACAAAGACATAGAGTCATGGGTGGCCAAATGTACACCTTGCCAATCATCACGGCCCAATCCCCCGGCAGCCCCGATCAGGGAATGGGAACAACCCTCGGGCCCATGGCAGAGGATTCACATTGACCTCGCCGGCCCATTCCATGGCCAAACGTTCCTGATTGTCGTGGATGCATACTCAAAATGGTTGGAAGTCCGACTCTTGAGTAGCACCACAGCTAGAACAATAATCAGGCAACTCAGACAAATCTTTGCCACGCACGGCATCCCCGACACACTCGTCTCCGATAACGGGCCTCAGTTCACGGCCACGGAGTTCGAGCAGTACCTGGCATCCCTGGGAACCAGACACGCTCTCACATCCCCGTTCAGGGCACAAGGGAACGGGCAGGCAGAGAGGTTCGTACGAAGCGCAAAGGAAGCCCTGGGAAGGCTAGGCCCGGGGGACTGGCAGGAACGCGTGGACACGTTCTTGTTGGCCCAACACAACCTTCCCTGCGCTGCCACAGGAAGGGCCCCCGCGGAGTTGCTCATGGGTAGGAGACTCCGCTGTCATCTCGATCGGTTACATCCCAGGTACTCCCCAGACAAATTCAAGGGAGATCAACCACAGGGCAGGACACTAGCCATTGAATCGCCAATCTTTGCCAGCAACTATGCGCCCGGCCCACCGTGGGAAGAGGGAACCGTCAGCGAGATGCTGGGTCCCTACACCTACATGGTTCGCCTCGCTGATGGTCGGACATGGAAACGCCATGTCGACCAACTCAGGAGGCGAACAAGCCCCGACACGGATAGCAACCTGCCCCAGGGAGTGCAGACCGGCGCTGAGCCAGACATGCACCCGATGGACGAACCGGTCACCGACCCGGTTCGGCCAGAAGACACCCCCAGTTACGCAGCACCACCACCAGTCAACTTACCGTGTGGAGCAGGCTCACCCCCGGTCACCGCGGAGCCCGACGGTCGTGTCCCGGAACCGCCAGCGGCCCAGCCGGGGCAGAGCGAGAGCGACAGGTCCGCTCTGCTCGATGCCCCAGCGCCGATTGAACTGCGCAGGTCCGATCGCGTACGGACACGCCCCCGTCACCTGAACGATTATATATGTAAATAGCGGACTAAGGCATTCTGGGGGAAAGGGGTGTTGGATATTTAAAAGTCTAAGCGGCGGGAAAATCGCTGCTTCCAATTGGTCAGTGGGCTGGGTCAAGCAGGGTATTTAAACCCTTGCTGACCCAGCCGTTGTTGTTGTTGTTACCAGCGGTCACAATAAACATACGTGTTGTTGGTTCACCTTAAATGGCGTCCGTGTCCTCACTCCCGCGCAAGGATCTCCGGATCTAACAGTTTAGAATAGGAAAAGGAGTACGACAAGGCTGCATATTGTCACCCTGCTTATTTAATTTATATGCTGAGTACATCATGTGTATCTACACAGCTGTAAATGAGGCCACGACCATTGTAAATGTGTTTACGACAGCCAAGGATGTGTTTTATGGCACCAGTCTGGCCCACTCAGCTGTCTGAGGGGACATGGTCCAGCTTGTGGCTGAAAAACATTAAGAACCCCTATTCTAGAGGATGTATTCATGGATAAAAATGTTATCTGGCTTGCTATTGTGCATGTTGGAGCATTGTACACAAATTGCTCACAACAGGTAGCAAATGCGGGTCATCAGCTCAGCTATAGACAGACAAGAGATTTTGCCTCCCTCCCCATCCCCAGTGGAGTTTCTTTGCTCCCTGGTAGAGTTGGCAATCTTTAAGATTTATTTTCCATTCCAAACTACATGTTACTGGCAGGTGTCAGGAACGAGTACAGAGTGCCCTTTGCATCTGAGTTAGCCGATCTTTATATGAATGATTCTGAAAATCTTTTATAGGAAGGGACCATTTTCAAGTAATTCATAGGACTATACAAGAGATAAGTGGATGGTATCTTTCTAGTTTGGACAGGAAAGCCTCATATGTTCCTTCATCAGGACTTTTTGCACGTGCCAATAAAGTCCACAAGCTGATTAAATTTAAAATGAATTACAACAAATTCAGGGTTAACTTCCCAGATTTGCAGATCTTTGTGGGGAGTGAAAGAAATCAGATAACTATTGTACTGTTAGAATGAATTGACATCATCCGTCCCATATTAAAAAAAACCTACGCACAGATGCTAAGATTCTGAAAGACGTACAGTATATACCATAGTTCACCATTTCAACATACAGGGAAGGTTGCTTATTCACCAACTCAGAAACTGGAGATACCCCAGGAAAATATGACAGATTACTAAATATCAAGCACAAAGGAAAGACAGGAAAGAATAACTGTTTTCTAGGGTAAAAGCAATTTTTTAAAATCAAAAACCCACTAAGAGGGTGATTTGTATTATGTTCAATCGTTATACCAGGATATTGGAATCTCCCCAAAGGATATTCCTAGGTGGGAGGAGATGTCATCCTTTGTATACAAAAGGACTGCTAACATCAAGGATGTTTTGATGAGGATCACCTGCTATTTGAAGATCCCGTTCCAAAGACTGGATATATTTGGGAAAGACATTAGGGGGAAAGACACTTGTGTTCCTCAAAGGACCGCCTGTCTACAACAGGGAAATGATTTTAAACTCTATTTAAAGAAATAAATTTGCAGTCTGAGGGTCTGTTATCATTTGCCCATGTAATAAAATTCATATAGGAATAACATCAAGACCTAGGAAATCAGAATTAGGGAACACAGAGGTTATATCAAGAAACAATAAATCCAGGCAGCACTGGTGCAACATTTTCTCATACACAGGCACAGTGAGAACAACTTCTGATACTGTTGTACTGAAGAAAGAAAAAAATGTGGCATACTGCTACACAAGAAAGTCTAGGGATAACTTTCTTAATATTTTATGTCAGGAACTATGAATCCAGCTTATTATTTATTTTATTATTTATTTCATTTGTAGCCCGCCCTCCTCCAAAGACTCATGGCGGCTTTACAACTAAAACAATTAAAGCAGATACATAAAAATTAAAATTCAAGTTAAAACACCGAGGAGAGAAGTGGCCCACTCCCCACACATGCCCTGCCAGCCAGGTCTTCACTCCTTTCCTAAAGGGCAGCAACTCTGTCTAGAGACGTAACCAGTGATGGGATGACACCGGTTCTGACCGGATCCACAGAACCGTTTTAAGGATTTCCAGAGGGCTCTCCGTGGGGGTAAAACCGTTTTTGAGGCGTCCGGATCGGACGCCTCACCGGGAGGAAAATTTAAAAAAAAATGGAGCAAAAATGGCTCCAATTTAGTGCGCATGCGCAGAAACTCAATCTGACACATGCGCACTAAATTGGAGCCATTTTTTTCTCCGATTTAAAAAAAATTGGATCCGGCCGCCCCTGACTGGAGCCTCCTGTGGAGCCGCTTGCCGCCGTTTGCTGCTGCCTGGTGCTTCTATCACCAATGCCACCTCCTGCCATCGCTGCTGCCGTTGCCGTCCCCATCGCCGCCGGAACCGAGGAGGAGGCGGGGCGCTCCATGTCCATGTTGGCTCCAATTTTTAAAAAACCGGACCCGGAGCCACTGCCTGCTGCTACTGTCGCCGCTGCCGCCGCCTCCCGTCATCGCCATCGCCGCCGTTGCCGCCGTCGCCCCAGGCCAGCGGAGCGCGCCTCCTCCTCCTCCGGTTCCAGCAGTGGCGGCGGCAACGAAGAAGACGGGATGGGAGCCGATCAACGGGCAAGGCGGGGAAGAGAAAGCTCCGGAACGAAAAGGAAGGAGGGAAAAAGCAAATTCATCTACCCGGATCAATTACAGAAACGCTCCCGGCACTCCAGTCCCCTCCCTCTCCTCCTTCCACCCCCCCCCGGCGATGGCGATGGCGGGAGGCGGCAGCAGCGGCGACAGTAGCAGCAGGCAGTGGCTCCGGGTCCGGTTTTTTAAAAATTGGAGCCAACATGGAGCGCCCCGCCTCCTCCTCGGTTCCGGCGGCGATGGGGCGTGCCTTGCCGTGTGGCCCCGGGCCATGGGGGTCGTCGGCCCCAAGAAGGGTAAGTGAGGGTTTTGTGTTTGGGGTGGGTGGGTGGTTTATGGTGTTTTGGGTGGGTGGGTGTACTTTTATTTAATTTTTATTTTATTTATTTATTTATTTATTTTATTTCTTTAAGTTATTTACGGGTCTGTGTGCATGTTTATTTTTTTGTTATTTTTTTTATTTTTGGCCTTGCCCACAACGTCATGACGTCATGACGTTGGCTCCGCCCATGACATCATGACGTCATGACATTGGCCACGCCCATGACGTCCATGACGTCATGGCGTGGTAGTAGAATTTTTGACATCCCATCACTGGACGTAACTCTGTTGGCAGGAGGTTCCATAGGGCCGGAGTGGACACAGAAAAGGTCCTCCTTCTCGTGCTACAGAGATGAGCCTCTCCGGTCTGCTCTAGTGGGACGGACAGATGTTCTCAGGGTGACACAGTCTCTTAAGTATCCTGGCTCAATACCATGTAGGGCTTTGAAGGTAATAACTGGCACCTTGAATTGCACCCGCAGGCATACTGGGAGCCAGTGCAGCTCCTGGAGAAGTGATGAGTCATGAGGATAACATCTGCACCCCATCACAACTCGAGCAGCCGCATTATGGACCAGCTGAAGCCTCTGAATGGTCGCCAAGGGCAGCCCCATGTAGAGCACATTACAATAATCAAGTCTGGAGGTGACCAAGGCATGTGTGATCATGAGCAAGGAGTCCTGATCTTAATCTTAATGATGGTTATAAACTGGGATGTCATTAATGAATGTAAGAGAACATGCTGCTTACCTATTATAGTAAAACCCCGGGTTACTAAATTAATCCATTCCGAAGGGTTTTCCTTATAGCGATTTTTCTGTAAAGGAAAGCATGGTTTCCCATAGGAATTCATTGAAAACAATCAATAAATAAATAAAATCCAGAGGTTAGAAAAGAGCATAATAATAATAATAATAAAATTTCTGTTGAAAACTCTTTCTAAAGTGGCAAAAACACAGCAAAAAAATTCCAAAGAGCCCTTTAGAAAGAGTTTGGAACAGAAAATATGTTTTGGGGTTGTTTTTTTTTTTTTTTTTTTTTTTTTTGGCATTTTAGTTTGCTCAGGAGCTGATTCCCCCCCCCCTCCATGAATAGTCATCACATTTTTAGCATGGCCATCTAGTGGCCAGCCCTGGTAATTGCAGAAAAAGTACCGCCAATCAGCTGATGAGGGTTGGGAGGAATTTCTGCTACTTCCTGGTTGCATTGAGAGCTTCTGCCAGAGCCAAAATGCAATGAAAAATTCCAAAACTGGAGCAGAAATGCTCCAAACACCCTCCCACTGGTGAAGCATCGGAACACAAAAAAAAACCCTATCCATAACATGATTCCCCCCCATAAATCAGCACATGGTTTCCTCAGAATTTCCTTCCATAACTCAAGTCTTCCATTACCTAAGGCATCTGTAACATGGGGTTTTAGTGTGCATATATGTATGTACTGTATATATGTATGTATGTATAGTGTGTATATATGTTTATTGGTGGATGTTAAAAAATTATGTTTCCAAAGAAAAAGGTGTTCCACAACATTTAATTGTCCTGATGTATAATCTATACTTGGGGCAGAATATAGAGATATAGAATGGTTTCCAACTGGCAAGGGTGTCAGACAAAGGTGCATTCTGTCTTCTTGCCTGTTCAATCTATAGAGAGAAAATATACAAAAATCTTAATCCCATTGGATTTGCAAATGAGAGAGAGAAAGCTGCATAACATTCAGAAGATGGATTGAATGGTAAATTATGAATAATTTAATATAGAAGTTGATATTGCATTACTGTTGTCAGAAAACAGCATTGATTGAAACAATTATTGATGAAAGTTAAAAAAAGACAGTGCAGAAAGATTACAGTTAAATGTTAAGAAGTTAACTATGACTACAGCCAAATTTCATAATATTGTAATACTGCATGTATAGGCCACCTTTCTCCCAATGAGAGACTCAAGGAGGCTCACAATGTTAAAAACTCAGATTAAAACACAATTAATTATACTTGAAAAGCAATTAAACCCCAATAAAAATGTTGGACCAAAATGGAAAAGAGCTGCCAGGGACAGAGCGTTATGGACAGAAGTTGTGTGGAATGTCGTTGCAGAAAAGTCTACTCATAAAATGACTCCCCACTGAATAAAAACTCCAAGGTATCCAAGGTAATAGTTAAAATACATTATATGATAAAAACTGAATTAAAACATTTAAAAAGTAAAAAAACAAAAACAAATATTAACTTATTTTTTTAAAAAAAAACAGCATTCAGTGACTCAATTATAATTATTAAAAACTTGCCTGAAGAGATGGACATTTAGCTGTCAGTAGAAGGATAGCATTCCATACTCTGGGGGCTGCTGCAGAGAATGCCCCCTGTCATGCCCCCATCAAGCATACCTCTGGTGGCAATGGGACTGAGAGTAGGGTCTCCTCTCATGTTCCCAAGAGAGAAGTAGGCACATATGGGAGGATGCAATCCTTCCGATAGCCTGGACCCAAGCCATATAGGGCTTTATAGGTAAAGACCAGCACTTGGAATTGGACCTGGCCATAGCATCATTAGTTTAGACACAATCCTAGTTAGCCAGAGTGAATTTAGTCTAAAGGTGCAACCATAACTCAAAGATGTGCCAGCTGTAGGCAGAGAGGAGAGGCTCCAGGATTTTGTCTTCTGGACACTTTCGGGCTGTAGCTCCCACAATCTTCCACCAGTGAACAGACCATCAAGGACGGATGAGAATTATTTGTTAAAAATGTGTGGAGGGCAACAGCTGCTTTCACCTCCTAAAAAGAGCACAATGCAAAATTCTCCCTCAACAGACATCCTTTTATAATTGACAGTCATTCTTTTCACCCTCATTTTTGTTGCTACTTAGGATATTTTAAGTCTACAACAATTTGTCATATGTTCAAGATATGTTAAACACATTCTCTGAGAGCTGTTTTGTGCTGATTAGTTGGCTGATAGGACGGACCACTCACTGAATTCCCATGGATATAGAATTCAGAGAGATGAATCCATAGCAACTGGATTCTCTTTCTCCTGACTTCTTTTTAACAAAGACAATTATGTGTCTTCTTTTTCATACCTTCTTTTCCCCCACATCTTTAGCAGTCAACAATGATGGCCCAGAGCGCTATAGTGACACAATGCCAACTGGTAGCAATCTGGGTCATTAACCTATATTCTGAAGTATCCTTCTCATTATCAGTGCAGTTTCTAATGCCCTGTCAGTAAAGCACATTCAAACAGAAACCTCTAATTCAGTCTGACCTACCTATTTCGCTGTTTGCTCATACATTTCAAAAGAAATCCACTACCATTGAATTGGAGTGCTCATAATGATAATTCCTCAATTACAGTTAAACTGAAGTTGGGTGGAGACCCACAGGGCAGAATCATCATAGGACAGCACTTCATTTTACAAGATCAGGGACTGGCTTAGCGAGTTTATCTAAAATAGGGTCCTCATGTCCTTGATTTTGGGGGGAAATATCCAAAAGGGCTAAAATCATTCCAATTCAGCCTCCTTGTCTCCTACATAAAACAAAGATGTTCACTTAAAATAACCCAGACTTGGACTGGATTGCAACTGTAAGTACAATGCTAGATTGTAGGATTGCAGCCATAACTATTTCCATGAGATTGGAAACCAGCAGCTTATGTTTGAGTGACTTTATTAACAACAATAAAATGCATTCTGAGTGAGATGGACCATTGGCAAATGACCTCAGCACTTCTCAAAGTTTTTCCTCACATTTACAAGGAGTGGAAATCCTATGGCCTCTCCTATGTTTGCTGATGTTAGTCACCTACCCTCTTCCATAGCTTCTACCCAGAATCATAACTCAGAATTGCTTTTTTAAACCAACCTTTTATTTCAACAGTAAAATTTAACTATGCAGTCTTCAACATTCTGACTTGCTGTATTCAATCCTCTCGGAGCAGCTGGTCATTTCACTGCCATCTATAGTGAATGGTTTTATTCTTGTAAGATATACTGTACAGTTCAACCCAACATCACTTAAAACCATTTAACACCATTCGGACAAGCTGTGGGGCAGCATGGATTGGATGTCCTTCTTCCTCTGGAGGCTTGTTCACATCATTTCAGTATGCTCGGCCTCTCATCTCTCCTTCAACATTCCCACCTTTCCCTCTCTCCCAATAAGAGGACATTCTTGGGATTCAACCCCTCACCTGCTGATCTACCACTTCTTGGGGAAATTTCAGATGAACTCACCAGGCCAAGAGGTTTCTTTGGTTACTCAGGTTCAGCCCGGGTGTAAGTTTGGTTCAGCATCCTTGGGCATCTTTTCTCCATCCTTTTCCATTTTCCCACCCTCCCCCTTTTTCTCTTCTTCTTCCTCTTCCACCACTGTGTCTTCTTCCACCAAGTCAACCACTCTCTATTTTAGCCCTCCCAATTCCTCTTCCCTTTTGTCATCTCAAAATGTATTTCCTATTTCTGTGGACTCCTCTGTTAACCCCTCTGTTTCTACTATCACAAAAACTCCTGCTACTTTAACACTTTCTTTGGCCAAGACTACTAGAGAACTTCTCACATGGAACCTGGGCCAGGGCTGCCAGGTGAGAATGGGCTTCTTACTCTTCATGGTTCCTCCTCACAGATGAGATTACAACATTTCACATCTCTTACAACTGACCATGCTGACAAGGGAAGCTGACGTTTCCACACTGATGCATGGAAGTAGCATTTGCTGACTCAGACCTCTTCTGAAAAAAGAGGTTAGATAGCAAAGTGAGGCAACAGCCTTGCCTGAGACTCCAAAGAGCTGTTACCAGTCAGGGAAAGCCAGATACAGGCTAAAGGAATTTTAATATGCTGGGTGGAGATCATTTTAAGCAGATTTCCCTTCTAAAGCAGGGATTAGAAAACAAATTAAAGTCTGAGAACTAGTGGGGGTCTTCTCAAGCAGCTTCTCCTATCTTTAGTTTACTCACACACTTCAATTTTATACTTCCCAACCCTGGATATTTAATGCTTTTTTTATCAGTGGAAGTTGTCCAAAATTTTGGGAACAAGGCTGATTCAAAAAGGCCCATACATTGGCATTTAAATATTAGTGCCTCCTGGACAAGAAAAAACAACACATCAGATTTTCTCACTGAGCTAAAGTAATGGGACCCTGACAGCACAGGTGGGCTACTTGCTTTTCACTCCTACATGCCACACTTTGAGTCCTAGAGATAAGTTACCAACAGGTTCCTGAAGTGGAAACATGAACAAGACATGTATAATAGATAAGGACCACCTGGAACATTTTTTCAAAGCAATGTCTTTTACAAAATTAAATGAATTTACTTATTACTGGAATCCACTCAGATTTGAGTCGGCAGCCAGAACTCCTACAGAAAACTTGGGAGTGATATTGGAAAATGGAAATGCAAAGTGGACTTCCTCTAGCATTCCTCCATGCTACAGTCTTTCTTGGTAGAAAGAGTTGGCCAGTACAGCTGATTTGTATGTCTTCTTTCCTTGGTGTCTCTGATAGCTGGCAAAAGATGCTGCATCACACAAATGTTGTCTGCCATGTTGGTCTCCCTCATTTGCATGATTGCAGCACCTCATTTCCACGTAATGGAAATTAAACTGTCTGATTTTGGGGGGAAATTGGAAATAGCAAACTTTTAAGTCATTCTTTCACAGTTCCTATGGTTCTCAAGGCCTTAACTTGATTATACTTTTTGTAGAAAGGCATTGCTACTGGTGGAAGACAACTGAACATCCAGTTTCTGAAAAACAATTCAGAGAAACTATGAAGTTACCAACATCCCATCCCAATTGTAACAGCTTTGTGTAGCAATAACAGCAACTCTACCATCTATTCTGGTTTCAGGGTATAATATTCTGTTTCAAGAACCGAAGTGGCAAATACATTGTACAAGCTACATTCTGGGGTAGCATTTTATTACTCATGACCACAGGCCCTGGAAAAGTATAACAATGCAATACAGTACAAAAGCACATACTAGTAATAAAATATATTAAAATGATATGAAACTTCTGTGATGCAAAAACTTTATATATTTAGAAATTTGTTTTTTCCATGTCAAGTTATAGACAATACAAAATCATTTACAAAGAGTTGTTACCTTAAATCCTACAATAACATTTATTTGAAAGGTACATTTTGACAGCTGAAAAGGCTTAACAGAGATTGTCAATATGGCAAAACACATACATAAAATATTTAGCTTGCTTATGACAGTTTGTGTGTCATACTGAAACACAGTGACTCAAGTCACAAATGGATTTTCACAAAAAGAACAACAAAAATCAGAGTGTGTGGGAGTATCTTTCTGGGAAAATTGTATAGTTAGCAATGGAAGAAAATAAGAGAAGTCATCTATTTGGCCACCTCTGCATAGGATTCTCAGTGAACCATGGGAATTCCGCAAAATTTCTCAGTCCAAAAAACCTGATATCCAAATCTAGGATTGCAGTTCAGTGAAGTCTTTCCATATCCATGGTAAAGATGTTGTCCTTAAATAGCTATGTCTGAAAAGTTTCCCCCCCCCCCCCCCCCATAACTAGGCCATGCCATTTAGGAATAAAGATGCACTGAATCAATCTACAGTTGATAATTTGATACAGTAAAACCTCAGATAACGCTAAAACTTGGTTCCACAAGTCTTAGTGTTATACGATTTTTAATGTTATCTGATGCATGCAACGGATAACATTAAAATCCTATGGGATGCATCGGATAACATTAAAACTCCATAGAGATGCATTATAACCAGCACAGGCTTTAGCGAACATTATCCGCTGCATCCCATAGGATTTAACATTATGCGATGCAATGTTTTTTCCAGATTGCTTAACATTATGCAGTTTTAGCATTGTCTGATGCAAACGTTATCCAAGGTATTACTGTATAAGCAAATACATGTATCCTTAATTTATTCATTGACCCTAGGTTGCTCAGCATGTCAGGTAAAAAGCTACATTCTAGCATTCTTGGGAGACAGTTGTAAGGCCATTTCTTGCAAAGTCATTATAACCAACAAAGTTTGAGAGGATACTTAATGCCTTTGGGATTCATTTTCAGACAGAAACAAAGTATATCCAGTTCTATCATCTTAAAATAGTCTTGTTTACAGAACTGACCAAATTTTGATAGCATCTATCTAAAGCCAATCTGTGAAAGTGATATTAATACTATATGCTCAGAAAACAATAGTACAGTCAAACCTCGCATAAAAAGTGCCTCGCTTAAAGAGTAACTCGCTTAAAGAGCAGAATTTTCTCTGAATGTTCGCTTCGCTTAACAAATAAAGCCAACCAAAACCTCGCTTAACAAATAAATTGGGGTTCACAATTCCCCCCCCACACACACACACAATTGGTCATTCACAATGGTGTTTCGCTTAAAGAGCAAACTCGCTTAAAGAGCAATCCTGTGGAATGCATTATTATTATTTTTGCAATTATGTTTTTATTTATTATCACATAAATATTACAACAAAAATGTAAGACAATATAACAAAATTATGAAATAAAATAAACAACGAACAGATAAACCAAAAATATTCATATATTAACAGATGCGATACACACGCCCATTCACGCATACCTGCACACACACTAACTTATAAACAAAGCACTCAAATCATTCCAACTCATGTTTTACAAATGGTCCCAGATAGGTTAAATAGCTTATAGATGTTGGTATCTCAATTCTGCCAAAACTTCAACATTTCTTGACTTGGTTTGTAGAATGCATTATGCTCTTTAAGCAAGGTACAACTGTACTACTAATTCTTCCCCCTCTTCCCAAAAAGTGCAGCCTTTTGTCTGCAGACAGGGAGGAACTGCCACTTGATATTTTGTTACTTCAGTCTCACATAGAATTTAAATTCCATTTTATTTTCTTATTAGTTAGGTTTCATAGCAAGGGTATTACTTTGAGTTCAACTTTTGTACTCTGTTTTAAGCCCATGTTTTATATAATCTTTCCCTGATGAACAGCTAGCTGGAAACCTCAGTAAGATAGGTAATTGGCTGTGTAACAAGAGGTTGGGAATTCAATTCCCTAGTGTTCATCCCAGAAGAACTAGCCTGTGTGGCCCTGGGCAAGCTGCACATTCCCAGGATGCCCCTACAAGAAGGGAATGGTAAACCACTTCTGAGAACTTCCTATCTAGAAAACCCTGAAAAAGGTCACGATAAGTCAGAATTGGCTTGATGGTGCACAATTACTGTTAACTTATTGCCTGAAGGAAAGTTCTGAAGAACTTGAAAACTTGTCTTATATGAAATTTTCCATAAAGATGCTGACAACCTCAAGCTTAGCAGGGTCATCTCTCTCTCCTTCTTTGCAAAGAGGTACCACAGTATTGTAAGTACTAAAAGTAAATTCTGTGTTCTTTATACTTGTGTCAGAGTCAAAAGTGTGGGCAGCTGGCATAACTCAAGCACCAGGACCCAGGCAACAGGCCAGACAGTAATCATGTAACAGTCCAAATCTCAAATCAAACCTGTGGTAGACAGGGATACAAGGTTGGTCCAGATAACAGGGCATAGTCCGATCAAGCCAAAAATCAGATGACAAAGAGAGCGAACAAAGCAGAGTACCTCCAAAGACTGGAGCAGGGTAATGACAGGGCTGAGAGAGGAAAGATCTGGACAAGGCAGAAAAACAGTCTACAGGAACCAAATTTTTGGGAGCAGGAACAACCATCAGAAACAGGAAATAAGAGCAAGGCAAGAGACCTTGGGAGGCAGAAATCAGCAATAACTCAGGAGCTAAACTACCACAAATGCAGCAACCTTCATTAGTGGGGCAGCTCTGACCTAGAGCCACTTTTTTTATAGCTCAGCCTACCAGATCCTCCAGGTGGATATTATGATGGTCCAGAATGTTCCCTAAGGCTCTCAGGTGGGGCCTAGCAGCTCTGGCAGAGTGAGGGTATAACCCTGCAAGTATTGAAGCTGCCTCCCAGGCTGGAGGTATCATCCTGCATGCCTCAAAGTTACCTCTGGGGAACTCATCCTGCAAATACCAGAACTGCCTCCAATTCTGACAAGCTGTTTGGATAGACTTGACAACCACAATTCAATATGGTTGTTCAGTAATTCTGGAAGTACAAGATACATTTTATTTGGGTTTAACCGAGATTAGTTGTGTTTGCATTTTTCCCTCACTGGAGATGTTAGACTTTGTTCAGGCCAGATGTCCCCAACAAACCTTGCCCAGCATAGCATAGTTGAACAACATTCCTAGATTCTGTTATGAGGACATCAAACAAACAATAGGAGACAAAGGTGATATCATTCTGGCACCAAGTCAAGAAATTTATTAGCACCTATGGGGGGGGGGGTTTGAGAATTGTGGCCTGCATACCTCTTCTGAGGCTGTGATGTGATGCGTGGGCAAACCCCTTAGGTTGAGATAAAAAATTCTGCTTTTTTCATTTTGTTTCAAACATTTGGAACTCCATCGCCATCATATTTTTAGAATCACCCATGCATCCTGAGGGAATAGATGCATATAAAGCATTAAAATGTAGGCCTCTAAAAAGAGCATCAAAAAAGGCAGCCCAAATTATCATTTAGAAGACACACAAGGTCCCAATTCACCTTCCTCTGAAACAGACCCTAAAACATGCATTCCCTAACTTTGTTCCCACCCATTTGTCTTCTTTAGCAACATAACTCATAGTCCAGCTAAGAAGTAGAAGAGGGGAAAGAGTGAAGATTGCCATCTATCAGTAAACCTTTTGATGACTTACATTGATTGTAAAGGATTTATAACACCCAGTAGTTTAACTATAGCAGTAACAAAATGACAGGACACTAAATTGTTCTCTTCAAATGAAGAAAGCTGGGGAGGGAAATAATTAGTAGAGGTTTTATTTCTGTGAAAAGCCTGTGACATTTGTTTGGTTCTGATGCTGAAAGCAAATTCTGGGGGGTGTAGATGTTATTTGTATCTGGTTGGATGTGATGGATTTCAAGGTTTACCAACACAACAGCAATAGAGATCTTACAGGACAAAAATCAGCCCATCACTAAATTGCATAGCATATTAATTTTCTCCTGTAAGAATTACATTTGATTCAGTGCATAGAGAAGAACACTTTAGCCCAGGGGTGCCCAAACCTTTCAGGCCATGGGCCGGTCATATGGTTCAGAGGTGCTCAAAGTATAGCCAGTGGGCCGGATTCAGCTCCTGATGCCAATTCATCTGGCCTGTGCCACCCTCATTGCTCCCAGAAGTGGAAGTAAAATGCCAGATGTCCCAAGTGCATTTTACTTCCACTTCTGGGAGCAATGGGGGTGGCATGAGCTGGATAAATTGGCATTAGGGCCAGATCTGGCCCACAGACTGTACTTTGGGAACCCCTACTTTAGCCCATCTATGTCAGTGGCTTTAGAAAAGCTTAACTTTGCATAAGGCTGCACCATTAACACAACTGAAATCCAAAGGTGTCGGCTGTATTAGGTTAATCAGTTTGTGGACTACAGCCTTACTATTCCATTTGGTACACTGAAGATACAATCATGCCTCATTTCTTTCCTTTGTAATGTTGAAAGCATAGCAAATTGTAATAAATGAGAGCTCATATGACAAGAGAAAGAAAAGAGAGTAGTTTCTAAAGAAACACAAGAAAGCACAGGAAAGCCAATGGATAATATCCAAATCAAACTAAAGCATGAGCTGACCTTTAGTAGACTGAGTCACAGGGCTTTGTTGCCAATGACCTTCAGAGTATTTAACACTGAGGAGGAAAGAGTGAGGACTGCTTGAATCATGATATTAGCCTTGTCATATAGCAAGTTGTGGATAAGAGGGGGTTTCAGGATGTCATAATGTTGTCAACAATGGCAGACGTGGAAAACAGCAACAAATCAATCTCTTCCCTTGAGAGGAACTGGAAATTTTATTAAATGTTCCCCTGCAGTGAATTGCATCAGTACTAGGTTAACATTTACTTATCAGAAATCTGGAAGGATAGCCACACTGCTTTGATGTTGCAAAACAGACAAACAAAAATGTTAAATGATGACCTTCTCGTGCCATTTTATTTTTTTTCCACTTCAATTTCATTCTAAAGTAAAGGTAAATGTCACCCTTGCTTGAAAGCCAGTCGTATCTGACTCTAGGGTTCAGTGCTCATCTCGTTTCATAGCCAAATAGCTTCTCCAGACATTTCCATGATCATGTGGCATGCATGACTAGACACTGGAACACATGGAACACTGTTTACCTTTCCACCAAAGTGGTCACTATTTATCTACTTGCAATTTCTTGTTTTTGAACTGCTAGGTTGGCAGGAGCTGGGACAAAGACAGGAGTTCATTCTGTCCTGCATTAGTTGGGTATCAAACTGCTGACCTGCCACCTTCCAGTCAGCATCTTAGCCACTTGAACAACTGCAGTCCCTATTTCATTCTACTGTATCCCAAATTTGAAGAAATGAATTAGGTAGGGTAAATTTTCATGACCTAACTAAAAGAAAACTTGGTTCCATCTGCACCAGACAGATTCAATAAGTACAGCTTTTACAACATGGAGACCATGTTGTGTTCTGCTTGCCACATATAACTGTGGGAACCTATTGAAAAAGAGAAGGGAAGCCTAATGTAGTTCAACATTGGCACACAGAACAATGAACTGAAACAAGAATTTTACCCATTCTTACTGCAAGACCTTCAAAGAGGAACCATTGTTTTACGTCATGAATTCTGAGACTGTGGAAGGAATCCAATTCAGTGGGTGAAACAAATTAATAGAGGGTACAGAGAAAAGCCCAGGTTGGAGAATTCTGACTTTGTAAATATGCCAATAGAGAATAATACTATCTGCACCTGGCTACAGTGGGCTTTGTGATAGTATATGTCACGATAATATACTCAGATTGCAGAGTTCACAAATTTGGTCTTTGTGAGACCTAGTGCAAACTAATCAAATTATAGTTCCTGAAATAATATGTTGGTTGGAATATAATTCTTCTTTAGATCTTGCACTTGCCTATAAGCTTAAGGAATGCATAAGTTAAGTTTAAATACATTAATCAATGTGCATTTTGTGAAGTGTTGTGATCAAAATATTTATATACTGTACATATTTCCTCATCTTCACACTCCCCAACCCCAAGATTGTCACATTAATAGGGAAATTGGATAGCATAGGCTTAAGAACATAAATCTGACACAGACCAGAAATAGCTGATCCAGCCATCCTTAGCTACAGAAGTCTTTCTTATTTAATAAGATATACAAAATGAGGTTAACAGTAAGATTTCCCACCAGAAGTCAAAGCTATTTTCTTTCTAGTATTTCACTCTTATTTGCACATAAAACAAACTATGCTAAGATCCTTATACAATTATAAGCAGCATGGCATCAGAGCATCTGTGCACCATTGTTTTAAGCTACATCGAGTGCAATGGGGGATAGTGTCTAAAATATTGGAAAACAATGACTGAACAGAATAGATTTTGCACATACATTTCCAAGTTGCTTTGAAGCAGCAGCTTGAAGTTTGATTGGATGACAATAATAAGTCCTTTTGGGACTTCTGAAGGTACCACATACTGTCACTGAGCATTTCAGGTCAAGGAACTCTTTGCTTTCAGCATTGTCTATGAGAAGTGAAATGTAAAAGTGAATAGATAATAGTGAATGTCCCCATGAAGTGATGGCAATTCTATGGGGTGGAGAGCAATTTCTAATCAGAAATAAGAATTAGCTTCTGTTTGGGTAGAGTGAGCACAACCAAAGAAGAAAACTGGCAGGCCAAATGGGGAACCTCTGGGGGCTATATCCAAAGGCTCCATAGGCCTGCTATGGAGGAGTGCACAGAAACTGTGAAATTATAAGGCCTGATTCCTCTGTTGATTTGACCTACCTTTTCTCGTCCCAACCATCAAAAGTGTGAAATCCTGGTTATCCTGCCTTATCTAAGATTGCTTGATATGATGTCCTCCCTTTTTTTCAATACATCCACCTGTTCAAACTAGATATATGCAGCTTTTATTGTGCTACCCTTTATATCAGTAAAGGTAAATGTTTCCGTTGCATGAAAGCCAGTCATGTCCGAATCTAGTGGGTGGTGCTCATCTCTGTTTACAGCCCAAGAGCCAGAGCTGTCTGTGTCTGCAGACATTTCTGTGGTCATGTGGCAGGCATGACTAGATGCCAGAGCATACGGAATACTGTTAACTTTCTTGCCAAATTGGTACCTATTTATCTACTTTTAATTTTCTTGGTTTTGAACTGCTAGGTTGACAAGATACTACTCCTAGGCAATTATTATTTCATTTTAAAAGTGGAAGATCATTACTACAGATATATTTTCCACAGGGCACAGCTTGTAATAGATGGTCTTAAAACCATTAATATCCCAAGACTGTCAAGTACTCTGTTGCTGTTGTTGTTGCTGCTGCTGCTGCTGCTTTTGCTGCTATTGTTGTTGTTGTAAATGAACCACTGGGATCACATAACTCTTCTCTCGTTGTCTCTTCCCAGAACATCTTTTCTATCCGGTTCTGATCAAAATGTTTTGGTGACTATCACCCTTAGTATCAGTAGAGGGAGCCCACAACACAATCCCTTTTGGATGCATATCTTTTAAAATATGTTATTGTATCTACATAGAATTGTGAATTAAGAATATATGAGTCTTCTCCTTCTTCCGTGTCTAGGCCAGACGTGAAATACCAAAATGAAGCCACCTTTGGGGAGTTCGTTCGGTAGGGTTTTTTTTCCACCTAACCTAGTGTGAGAAAGATCAGCCAGCAAAAGGTGGCTGTTGCCCGTGGTACACCCAACTGTGGTTGAAAAACACCACAATCTTTGAGGAGGCTCTTTCTGTGTACCCCAGAGTATATGAGTGAAACTGAAAATTAACACAGAGCTGAGTCAGAGAGATTGAGTCTGGATGTATTGTATGATTCTACAGGAGGTTTCCTGTGAGAGGAGGGGAAAAACCACAAATGCTTTTGCAATGGCTGTATTGACACACATTATTCAGCTTAGGACTGAAGCCACTTGGGTGCAAGGGGGGCGGCGGCAAAATGTTGTTTGGCATGATCCCTGCATCCTGAAAACATTTTGCAGATAACTTTCTTCATCAGCTGGGAAGCAGCTTTTCTCATCACCCACAGCTAACTGAACTGCTGGAGCCCAATGGGCAGCAGGTGGTGGTGGTGGGGAGCTGCTTTCCAGCTGATGGGGAAGTGCTTCCCCAGTCAGGTGGAAAGGAGGCTGTGCTCCATTTTGTCCCTTTGCTGTTGTGCACAAATACTGGAAACAAAATAAAGACATCCTTTCCTATCCTGAATATGAAGACATTTGCACATTTTAGTAATTGCACATATAAAATGAAGTGAAATTCTAACCAAGGGGTTCCCAACATTTTCCCACCAGGGGCCAATTCCTGCCACCATGCTCAGCTGTGTGGGCAGGAGGCATGGCTGCACCCATTGCTTATGTTTTCAGCAGTGGTGGCAGAAATCAGGCCATTTAGTGGCTTCTTGCACAGCCTCCACCACTTCTCAGGGCAGTGGGATGCTTTTCGGAGCATATTCACTCATTTTTTTTGGATTTTTTCGCTGCTTCTCCGCTGCACTTCAGCAACCAAACCACAGCAGTTGGTGACTTCCTGGTTCTGCGCAGGGAATCTAGGCATTGACATAAGCTCTGCCCGGCACCAAAAGCTACCAACTGCTGCAGTTTGGCTGCCAAAATGCAGTTGAGAAGTGGTGAAAAAAACCCAAAACAGAATGAACATGCTCCAAAAAGGCTCCCATTGTGGCAGAGGCTATGAAAGAAGCCACTAAATGGCACAATTCCCGCCACCATGGTAAGTGATGTATTTTGACTTCCAGTGGTGGTGGGCAGTTCTAGAGGTGTCCAGGTGTCCACCGTGAGCTGGATTAAAGACCTCTGCAGGCTGAATTAAGCCTGTGGGATGTAGGTTGGGAACACCTGTTCTAAACCTTCCCTGGTGGTGGCAGCACTAGTGAACTAATGCATAGGCATTGTAAATTCAACTCTGTAAGTTGAAATGCCAGTATCCTGCTCACTGTGGGTAAAGCATTCATGTTATTCACAGAATTAATGACCTGTGGCCTGCCATTGTGCCCCCTCTCCCATTGTTTTCAACAGGGCTCAAGCTTGCATAAGGATTTATTGGATACCTTGTGACACAGTCTCTGAGAAGCCCTCACTGTCCACACAACACAATGGCATATGAGTGGACTGGGCACAACAGGACACAAACCAAAAACCTAGTCAAAATAGTATAACTAAAATTTGCTTTGAAAAAATCCAATGAGTTTCCAAAAAGCACTGTAACATTGTTTTAATGAATAAACTGTCTGCAAAGAAGATTTACCTCCAGATTTAAGCAGACAATTATTATGTGTTCATTTAGTATGAAACAACACATAAGTGTATAGCTACTGCCTTAATAGCACCTGTCTGTAATGATAACAATACTTCATTCTTACACAGTTCCCTCCACCTTCATGGCACTCAACAAATAAGAACTAATTAGTTCTCACAGTCTTTCCGTAAAGCAAGACTGCAGGAAGGAGGAGGGGAGGAAGAAGTATATGAGAGTTTCAGCTTGCCTCGTAACTTTTAGTGCTCATAACATTCTCTCTCATGTGAGGAAGAATTATCATTATGTTACTGATGCCCTTTGTGTCCCCTGTCATGCAATAAGGAATGAGCCTAGTAAGTGAGGTAACTATGTTTTGGGTAGCTCTAGTTATCCACAATGTTTATCAGCAGCTACTTGCAGCAAGGTCACCTTGCCACTTACCTTGTTAGTCTGATCAAAACTTACAAAGAGCCCTGCTGGATCAGGCCAAAGTCATGTCTAATCCAACATCCTGTTCCACACTAGGGCCACCACATGTCTCTAGCAATCCCATGAGTTGAGCTTGAGGGCAACATCCCTTTCCTTGTTTTCCAGCTTGCTCCCTCTGATCATGGAAATTGTATACTAGGGGTTCCCAACCTTTTCAAGCGTGGGGTTGGGTTATGCTCTCTCAGTCACTTCAAGGGCCAGACAGCCATTTTGCCCTGCCTGCACAATAGGGGTGCCCATTTTGTTCCAACAGCTTCCAAGGGGTGGGCATTTTATTTCTTGAATGCCCTTGGAAGGGCTGGGATGCCATGGAATATCAGTGGGAAATGTTTGCATTGTGAAAATGGCTCCAGACTTTCAGACCACAGTGGTAATGCCTGATGGGCAATTTAAAGATAACAGGCTCTCCAGCTACAAAGAGAAATATGTTGTGTTGCTTTTTTTTCCTATCCACTTGACTTCACCTTTGTCTGTCTGACCAAAATAATTGCATTCAGTGACAGGTTTGATGAGTACAATTGTTGCATAATACAAATATTCTGAAAATAGAGTACAGTAATGCCTCGCATAGCGAGCATCTCGCATAGCGAAAAACTCGCTTAATGAGCAGACCTTTCCCCAAAAGGTCTGCTTCGTTGAACGAGCAAAAATTCACTTAATGAGAAGCTTCGCATTTGCGGGGTGTTTCGGAACACAACAGGGGACTCCCCTGCCGCATTCCAAAACACCCCGCAGACTAGAGCAGGCTGGCTGGGTGTTTTGGAACGCAGCGGGGAGTCCCTTGTCCACGTTCCAAAATGCCCAGCTGACAGGTGGCACGGCTACAGGGTGTTTTGGAACTCGGACAGGGGCTCGCTGCTGCATTCCAAAACACCCTGCAGACGCACGGCATGCGTCAGCTGGGCATTTGGGAAGGGTGCGGGGCAATTCCCCATACCCTTCCCAACCCCCAACCCCCCACTGACATGTGCACGCCTGTGAGGCGTTTGGGAAGGGTATGGGAAAGATCCCAAAACCCTTCACAAATGCCCTGCTAATGCACCGTGCGTGTCAGCTGGGCATTTGGGAAGGGTGTGGGGATCTTCCCTGTACCCTGCCCAAAGGCCACGCAAGCATGCATGCGTGTGCAATGGGGGCTTGGGTGGTAGTTAAACAGGTGCACGCCCGTTCAACCTGAAACCCAAGCCCCATCGCAAAGAGTGCCATGGGGACTTGGGTGCCAGGTTAAACAGGCGTGAGCCCATTCAATCCGCCACCCAAGCCCCCATCGCAAAGAGTGCCATGGGGGCTTGGGTGCCAGGCTAAACAGGTGCGTGCCCGTTCAACCTGCCACCCAAGCCCCCATCAAAAAGTGTGCCATGGGGGCTTGGGTGCCGGGTTAAACAGGTGCACGCCCATTCAACCTGCCACCCAAGCCCCCATCGCAAAGAGTGCGATGGGGGCTTCGGTGGTGGGTTAAACAGGCACCTGCCCATTCAACTCACCACCCAAGCCCCCATCGCAAAGAGTGTGATGGGGGCTTGGGTGCCGGGTTAAACAGGCGTGCACCTGTTCAGCCCGCCACTCAAGCCCCCATCGCAAAGAGTGCCTTGCGCATCAGCAGGGCATTTGGGAAGGTTGTTGGGATCTTTCCCGTACCCTTCTGAAACGCCCTGCAGACACGCACACGTCAGCGGGGGTGGGGGTGAGAGTGGTTGGAAGGGTACGGGAAAGATCCCAAAACCTTTCCAAAACACCCCACTGACGCGCGAGGCACAGAGGCTGGGCGTTTTGGAAGGGTGTTGGGATCTTTCCTGTACCCTTCCCAAATGCAGCACAGGCGAAGATAAGCGAAACACATTTCCCTATGGGAAATGTGTTTCGCTTAACGAATAACTTAACGAATAATGGAACGCATTATGCTCGTTATGCGAGGTATGACTGTACTATAAAACAAACAAACATAATCTCTTAGGCCAGTGCTGGTGAACCTATTAGAGACTGAGTGCCCAAACAGAGGGGCAGGGTGAACTCTGTGCTGGAGGCAAGGAGGAAGCACAGGGGCTAGGGATTCGCCAGTTGGGGCTAGATAGGTGAAGAGGAATTTACCTGCTCTAGTACCAGGTTTTATACTACCAACCAGTGATGGGATGTAACAGGTCTGCACCAGTTCGCCAGAACCGGTAGTAACTTTTCCCAGTGTCCTGGAGAATGGGTAACAGCTTTTAGGGGGAACAACCTTCGGGGCTTACCTTTTCACTGGTTCCCCCACTGCGCTTGGTGTGCATGCATGGCTACAGTGCTTGGCACTTATGCACGGCCTCCTTGCTGTCCTCCCAAGCGGGGAGGAGGAAGAGAAGCTGCTAGCCTGAAGCTCCCTATAGCCTGCTCCCCAGGGTAAGTGACTCACCTTTGGATGTGATGTGTCTGTGTGTATTTTAATGTGTATTTAATACCTTTACCTGTATTGACGTACTACCACAGTTCCTAAAAAGGCCTGGCACCTGGCAGGCCTTGTGGCCTGTTTTGGGGTTTTTAAACCAAGTCTTGGAGTTACCTCATCAATAAGCTACACCTGTGCTGTTCCAATTGCTGTTCCAATTGGAGAACCCTTAAGGAGGTAGTTAGGCAAAGACTTAGTACCCAACTTCTTTAACTGTTGAAAAGTGCCAAAATGAAGCCATCTTGTGGTGAGTTCATTCTGTAGTTCCTTCCATCTGACCTAGTGTGAGAAAGATTTGCCAGAATAACCTTTAAGCTCTGGTTTAAAAGTTGTGGTTGATTTGTGTTTCGGGTGGGTGGGTATATTTTAATGTATTTTTAATTTAATTTATTTAATTTTTTAATGGGTTTGTGTTGTGGGTGGGTGGGTGGGTTGAGGGGTGTGTGTGTGTGTGTGTGTGTGTGTACTTATTTTTATTTTATTTATTATTTATTTTAATTTTTCTTTGGCCCCGCTGACAATGTTATGATGTTGGCTCCGCCCATGACATCATTACGTTAACTCCACCCACACTGTGATGATGTCACGGTGGCGTAGTAAAATTTTTGACATCCCACCACTGCTACCAACCCCCTATGTATGTCAGGGGTTTCAAATAATTTTTAATAAAATTGTGGCCCATGTTTTCACCAAAATTTTCTGTGTGCTGCCTCTTCATTTTGGGATTAAGAGGGATCCATTTTTGTATCCTCATTTTGGCATTCTTTATATATTGGGAGCCTCAAAGTTTAGAGTGGTACCTCTATTCCTCTCTCCTTTAGCACTGCATTTAATTTTGTAAAAACACTCACCCAGTTATCTTCTTTTGCAACTGCCAACTGCATTCAGCTCCTTTACCAGAATATGTGACATAACCATGTACAGTAATACCTCATATAACATTAGTATCGAATAACACTAAAATCGCATAACATTAAGGAATCTGGGGGGAAGAATTGCATCAGATAACATTAAGATCCTATGGGATGCTTCAGATAACAACCGCTAAAGCCTGTGTGGTTACAATGTATCTCTATGGATCCCATAGGATTTTAACATGCATCAGATAACACTAAAAATCATATAACACCAAGACTTGTGGAACCAGGTTTTAGTGTTATATGAGGTTTTACTGTATTAGAGCTTAGGGCACGGTATGACTTTTGATAATAGTATTGCAGTATTATGTTCAAAACACTATAAAAGCTGCCAAAAATTAATGAAATGAATTATTGATGGACTCAGTAGTGAGTATAAGGGAATCTTATGAGAACAGTTTTGACTGTACTTTAGCCAGGTTATGAAACAAAATGTATCTTCAGCTCCTTGTCTCACCATCTGACCTGCATAGACACATTGCTTAAGGGGAGATATAGGTTGACATGAGATAAAGATCATGCCAAATACTGGCATTTTTAAAGAGGATTAGACATTTTCTTTCCAACTGTATTCACAGTTTAGAGGGGGGGATACTTGGAGGCTAAAGTGGAAGATTGCTGTGATAGGAGCTGTTTATTGACATTGTCCATTAACCTTTCTGTTCATTAGCTGGAAAATGAAGACTCAGCAAATCTGCAAAAAATAAATAAATATATAATCACTGAGCATATCAGTAGATATATTATACAGCTTAACTACATTTTCATTTACAAAGATTCTATAGTCACATATAGAGCCCATACTGATGGCAAGGCCTAGTTACAAATACTGTACTCGTGGTTTTTATAATTAAATATGATTTGGACTAGGTAGCTGTTCAAATAGAAGATGTCTTCAAATGGAACAATGTCTTCTGTTTGAAGAGCTACCTTCAAATAGAGTAGCATTCTTTCTTCAGCTTGAAGACTGTTTTCTCTAATTCATGATCACTGTCCTGGATTTTATAGGTTTCCTCATTCATTGTAGACACAATGGGCACAGAGCTGGGCGGGTTGAGGAGGATGGTGGAGGACAGAAGTGCCTGGAGGGCAATGGTCCATAGGGTCGCAAAGGGTCGGAATCAACTGTGCGACTTAACAAACATTCACTCACAAAACTGTGTGATAGATAGCTTTATTTCTTTAATAGGGTATGGAATATTGTAAGCAGAATATGGAAGCTATCTCCTTAGGAACTTGCATATATTGTGAAGATGCTTAAACACTGTGATTTACTATTAAATAAACGGGATGGTCAGTATTTATTTATTTATTTATTTATTTATTTATTTATTTATTTATTGAATTTCTATTCCACCCTACTCGCAAGAGCGACTTAGGGAAGATTACAAACAAATCATACAAAAACATGTAAAATCATAAATTCCAAGGTACAATTAAAGTGGTTTCCCCCTATCTTGAACGGAACAAATATGTTGCTGCCAAATTATATGACTAAGTACAATGTTCTCACACCTAGGAACCCTTCATTGATCCTCAGTCACCAAACAGTGGCAGTGACTAAAGCTGTCTTTTATCGACATCACCAGATTGCACAGTTGTGACCCTATTTGAGCAGACATTCCCTTACAACTCTAGTCCGCTCATTGCTAATCTCAAGGTTTGACTATTGCAATGCTCTCTTCATGGTACTACTCTTGCACTTGATACGGAGACTTCAACAGGCCCAGAAAGCAGCTGCCAGGCTGGTGACAGGTCAAAAGAAATTTGAGCATATTTCCCCAGCCTTGGTAAGTCTGTACTGACTCCCTGGTTCCCTTCTGTATCATGTACAAGGTTTTAATGTTAACATACAAGACCTTATATAGTTTGGGACCTTCTTCTCTGTCTGAGAATCTCTCCTAAGAGAGTGGCAAGGAAGGTGATGGCACCTACACTTTGCAATGCTTTGCCGGCTAAGCTACATCAAGGCCCATCTCTGGACATTTAAAAAAAACATTTTAAAAACTTACTTTTAAAAGTGGCATTTAAGGATATCCTCCTAATGGCCAATTATTAATTTTGCTCATGTTGATATTGCTGCCTGGACACCATCATTGTTATTCATTGCTATTCATTGTTATTTATTATTGTTGTTATGAGATATTAAAGTTTGTTTTGGTACTTTAACTGCTATACGCTGCCCAGAGTGGGACAATATTCCATATGGGCAGTATATAAATGTAATAAATAAATAAAATTATCCACACTGACTGGCCGTAGCTCTCCAGTTCTACCAGAATTTGGAAGATTGGGAATGTTGTCATGCCAAGCATATGGCACATATCTTCCTCCAGTGATGGGCAGCCAAAACTTTTACTACCACACTGTGGGTGGAGCCAACATAGTAGGCGGAGCCAATGTCATGACATCATGGGTGGAGCCAAAGTCATGATGTCATGGGTGAGCCAATGATGTGGGCGGAGCCAACATAAAAAACCCCATAAAAATAAGTACACATAAAACTACAAATTAAATAGAGATAAAAATACATAAAAATGAACATACACACATAAAATACAAATTAAAATAAATACACATTAAATACACATTAAAATACACTCACCCACCCCACACCCAAAGGTGGGTCACTTATCCTGGGGAGCAGGCTATAGGGAGCTTCAGGCTAGCAGCTTCTCTTCCTCTTCCCCACTTGGGAGGACAGCAAAGAGCCCATGCATGTGCACCAAGCACTGTAGGCATGTATGTACACCAAGCGCTTGGTGCACATGCGCAGAGAAAAAGTAAGCCCCCGAGGTGGTTCCCCCCAAAAGCTGCTATCGGTTCTCTGAGACACTGGAGAAAGTTACTACCGGTTCTGGTGAACTGGTGCAAGCCTGTTGCTGCCCATCACTGTCTTCCTCCTTTATACAAGAGAACAAACCTCCACAAGTCATAGCCTCTTTGTTCAACCACAATGTCATTCCTTCACGATAAGGTTGGCATGCTTTTCAGGACACACACATCCATAAACACATACACATGCATTCAAGTACACACACACACAGTGACTGGTGTATAGCTTGGGTATGTGATGGCCTAAGCAGGGAGAAGGGGTAAAAACAATGTAGAAGGCAAACAACAGCAAAGGGAGGAAATGGAAGCTGTTTCCACACTTCCATCATAAGATCCCTTTTAAACAAAATGTGTTCTCAGGAATCATTTCAAATGGTATTGCATAAATCTAAAACTTTATGGCAGAACTGGGTCTTGGTGAGCAGCTGGAGAAGGACTCAGGCTGGCACCCAGAAGATGCCAATCCAGCCCAGTTTGATTAGATCTGAGTTTCCTTACCTCATGCTAAGCAGGGCAGATCGTGTTTGTCTTCTTCACTGGTTAATAGATTAGCTGTTCCCTGAAGGTGGTTAATTTCCTATTTAATGATGCCCATTTCTCACCACATAGTTTGGCTGCCAGCTTTGGAAGGTAATTGCACCTTGTTATTTAGAAAAGTTAAAGTTGCATTCTGCCAAAGAGACTGGAGCAATGAACTTGTGTACAGAAAGCTGCTGTTGTGGATGGAGGGAGAAAGGCTTCAGGTGCTTGTTAGGGAGTTGGTGGAACAGCCAGCAACTGGAAGACAAGGTGTTTCCTCTCCACAACAATCCTGAGATGGAAGGGATTAGAGGAAAACCTTTAAATGCAAAGGCCATTGGCCTGGTTAAAATACCCAACACAAAATGTTCTTTCCACTAAGAAAGTGATGTCACAAATGACCTTATTAAAAGAAAGTAAAGAGCTTGTTTACTTAAAGCTTCTGTTCAAAGAGAGCAGGAGAAAGGGAAATGTGTTTTAGGATATTTTTCTCAACCACCACTACCCTCCTCCTCTTTTTCCTTTCCTCCTTAAATGAGGCTGAAAGGCAGTTTTACATTTGCAAAGAGCATTGCCCTTTCCTCCAAGGAATGTATTGACACTCCAATCTATGGACATGTCCTGGTTACAAGAATTCAACATCAGTCAAAGAACAGCTCATAGACTGTATCCAGCAGCTGCAGGAGATAAGCAAGTCAGGGAATGGCAAAAGAAAAATCATCCTCAGTCTGTCTACCATAAACAGTGGTGAAAGTTTGCCTTGGAAGCCAGAAAAGCTTTGAAGAAGCAGGGGCTACAAGAACCAATTAACATTTGAGCTCAAGATCTGCAAACTCCATTTGTGATTTGAAGACTCCATTTGTGGTCAGCAATTCAAACTGGTGGCAAGCCACCATCGTCTGTATTAGATATAAATGAGATTTTTGTTTCAGTTCCTTCTTTTTCATCAAAACCTACCAAAATTCATGCATTTCTTCATATTCCAGAATTTAAGATTTATTTATTTTTTAAAAAAATACTGCTTAAGGGCAGTGGGATCCAAAAAAATTACTACTACACTGTGGGCGTGGTATGGTGGGCGTGGTCAAGGGAAAAGCCCTGCATTGCTAGGACTACTTTATTTCAAAACTTGGATGGGCAGAGGAGCCAGCCAGAATTTCTGTTACTGGTTCTGGCAGACTGGTAGGAACCTGCTGATGCCCACCACTGCTTAAAGGGGGAAAATCAGGACCTCCACATCCATCCATCCATGAGCAGTATAGGCTTGGATTCTTATGTACTCAACTATGTTAGTGCTGAAATAGATTCACATTATTTCATGTAAGATTTCACTTCAGCCTCAGCACATGGGTTTCTCAATGCCTTTCGAATGCCACCTGCTCGCCCATCTCCAGTTCTTCACACATACATTAAGAAGACAGCAAGCCTTTACACCTCTTCTTGGTAGTTAGGAGGTGTGATTCAACCCTGTTTTAAAAGAGATATGATATATTCCAAAGTAGTTGTGATCTGTCTGGAGCAAGTGATAAATGAAAACAGCGTGGCACTGACAGGTCAATCAAATATTTATGGATGAACTCCATCCATTAGCATGGCTGCTAAGGAAAAGTGGAATGAATAGATGGTTAAGCCTATGGGAGGCATCGGTATTGTGAAAGCTCAAAGATTAGTTTTAGGAGTCCAGCGTCTTTACACTTGTTATGACCATGGTTAGATAAGGAGAGGGATGTTGAAGCAGGACAGGAAAAGGTTATTGGATGGAAGCTGTAAAATAAACATAAGCTTGGATGATTCGGTTATTTCAAATACATTTCTCTATTTCCTCAAGCAACCAAATGTTTTTGCATACTGCCAAGGAGATTTGTGCCCTGAAAGGAAGAATCCAGAGGAAAGACCATGTGTCACCATGTGTGTGTATGTGTCTGTCCATGTGCGCACATGCATGCATTTATACAGCAAGAAAGGGCATCTCGTTTTGCATTCACAAGCAAGGCAGTTATTATAATCGGTGAAATGCCAGAAAAGGTTAACTCACAACAACCAGAACCATCTGGGAAGCTCTACGAAGAAAAGTGTGGAATGGAGTCAGAGAGGCTATTTTTAGGATGATGTGTTATTATTTGATTAATATTTTAGGAGACGGTTATCAAATGTTAAAATACCAAGAGATTATTAGCAGCCTATGTGCTGCAAATATTTTAACAAAGAGACTTTCAGCTAAATCTCCTGCAAGGACCTCTGCCACCCAAAGCAGCCAAGAATAGATATGCAATGGGGCTGAAGCCCTGGAAAGGGCAAGGAAGAAAAGCCCTTCTAATCGAAGGGGAGGCATTTCCTCCAAAATCAATACCTCATGAAATGGTGGCAAAGATCTACTGTGCTTTGTTGTGCTTTGCTGGAAACACATGCCATTTGGGCCTGAAATTTTTAATGAGCCTGTTATTGAAAGCAAAGCTAGTTGATGAAAGACGAAATGTGGGGTCCTGTTAAATGAAGACATTTGAAGGGGGTCATACTGGAGTCTGTGAAGAACCTTAAAGATGCTGACGTCTGTGCCACTAAGGAACCTAACTTATTAATCAAACCATAACTTTTGATCATTAAAAAAGGGTGTTCTTTTTTATCATCAGTTGGCTCCTGGGTCTGTTAATAATAAGCTTGTTCAGACTCGAGAACCGGAAGCTTTTAAGTGGGCTGTAATTGCTGCCTGGCCTGTTTTTATTCCCTTACCAGAGGGGTGAGGGATATGTGGCTCTTCAGCTGTTGTAGGACTCATACCCCCATCAGCCTCACGCAGCACAGAAAATGAATAGTGATGGTGAGAGCTCCTCTGAAGGAATGCAGATTTCCCATGCTTACAGAACAGTGCTTGTGTGAAGCCTCACCTGCACACCACATTGCTATTAAAATAAGAAGAGCAAACGTGGCCGTTTCTTTTATAGTCTGTTGACAATCTAAATCTCTTCCCATAGGCTTTGAAGGTCATGATCATGATCATGTTATTTTACACCCTAGGAAACAAAAATGACAAAAACAAGTACAGGACAGTGGAACCTCGCTTAACAAATGGCTTGGTTAACACAAAAATCACATAACAAAAGGAAATCCATATAAAATAGTGGCTCGGTTAACAATTTTTTTGGGGAGGGGGGAGCAGATTAATTGGTTTTCAATGCATTCCTATGGGAAATTACATTCAATGCATTCCTATGGGAAATTCACTTTACAAATTTATTGTAGTACAAAATGTCCCGGAAAACACATTACATTTGTTGACTGAGGTTCCACTGTATTCAGCATTTTCACTGGCCTACCAAATACCCAGTCCTTGGTCCCATCCTCCCAGAATTCATTGGACAATTGGACCAATTCTGTGTCTGACTCAGATGCTCTCATTGTTTGAAAATCACCCTGCTGCCATTTGTATTGCCCCATCTCTACATCAGCAGAGTTCCCTTCTAGGTTCCTTTTGCTAGTTATAATATTTATACAGGGTGTCCCAAAGGTTGCCATAAATAGAAATAATTGCATAACAACATATATATTGGAATGTGTTTGTCATAAGTAGGGGCAAAAACTTAGGGAGAAAATGGTGTGTATGTGTAGAAAGAGACGGCCAACACATAGATAATATTTTGTTAGTAATTTGGAAATTTTTGCAATGAATATTTTGTAAATAAAGGTACATGTAGCTACAGTTTCCCATTTCCCCTGTGTGTGGTGGCTTTTGGGATACTCTGTATGATAAACTACTGGGATGTCACTTACCCTTATTGCTATACAGTCTATTCAGAGATTACCTTCTGATGTAATTTTAGAATTGTCTCACATTATTGACATGAGGTACATGGACTGCTGATCCAAAATAACTACCAAAAATGTCTGGCATGCATAATCTATATTTTTATCAGGTTTTTCCAAGTGATACTGACTTCTTTTCGATGTGTTATCAGCATTTAATCATACTGCATCTTTTTTTTTAAACTCAAAAAGTGTTAAACCCCCAGATTCTGGTCTACATTATAATCAGTACTAGGCTCTTTGTTCCAATTTGTGGCTATTAAAGGCCTTGCGAAATGATTGTGATCCTGTCAGTGTTTTGGCATTCAGCAAAATCCCATGCACATTCCTATTTCGTGTATGTAGGAGAGCCAGTAAATAGAACAGGGGTAGACAATCGCTCAAATGCATCTGAATAGACCCTTCTGTCAGTACTGTACCTCTATTGGTAAATGTTCTGTAGGAGCCAGAATAAAGGAAGAAGACACAATATAACAATGATAGTAACTTGCCATCAAGTTAATTCTGATTTATGGATTTTCTAGGTAGAGAATACACAGAAGTGGTTTACATTCCCTACTTCTAGGGGTACCCTGGCACTGTGCAGCTTGCCCAAGTCACATTGGATAGCTATTCTCCTTGGGGAAACAATGGGGACTTGAACACCCAACTTTGACTCCAGATACTTAACTTCTAGAGCTATCCAGCTGACATAACTATGCATGTTTTTTTTAAAAAAAAACAACTATTACATTTATGTTTGACAGCTATCGTGCTAAAGTTTTAATCTCTAGTGCCTCAAAACATTCAGATAATTTGAGTTTTGCTTTATCTCTGTAAAGAAGGTAATAGCTGAGAAAAGTTACATTTTGGACTGCAATTCACAGAACAACCACCCCTCTGCCCCCTTAACATGGCCACTAAGGAGTATGGATGTTGCCATTCAAAAAAGTAACTTTTCTGAGTTCTGCAGTGTATCCCAATCTTTGGTCTTTGGACTTCAATCTCCAGAAGCCTAAGTCAATTCCCCAAAGCACTGATCAGCCAGTGTACTGGCATAGGCTTCTGGGAATTAAAGTCTACCAGAACACAGTTTGGGAAATGCTGATGACATGATATCCATAAACGACATGCACATGTCGTTTATGGATGTAGAAAGTGCTCTATATTTGGCAAAGTATTCACCTGTAGAGGGAGATCAGAAGAAGGGGAAGGCTTATTCTGAGACACATAGAATAAGTCCAGAGCAAATGTTAAAACTGAAGCAATGTTTTCCCAGTTCAAGGCCTGCTTGCTGGTTTGCCTTTGCATGCCATTTGCTGGCATGGATACTTTTTCAATTTGGCAAATGTGTGTGGTGAATTCACTGTGATGAAAATCCTTACAGTTTGAGTGAGCTGAAGAGCCAGTGTGGTGTAACTAGTGGTGGGCTCCCAAAAATTTTTACTACGACACTGTGGGCATGGTATGGTGGGCGTGGCCAGAGGGAAAGCGCTGTGTTGCAGCCAAATTAGGACTAATTTATTTCAAAACTTGGAAGGGCGTGGCCAATCAGAATTTTTGCTACTAGTTCTGGCGAACTGGTGTGAACCGGCTGATGCCCACCACTGGGTGTAACACATACAGAGTCAGAATAAGACTCATGGGGACCTGGGTTCAAATTCCCTCTCAGCCACAGAAACTCCATGGTAAACAACAAAACAAAAACCCTGTCAGGATTACCTTCAGCTGGAACTGTCTGGAGAGCACAATACAATGACTGAATTGATGGTGAAATATAAAAGGAATATAGATCACATTGACATGACAAAAATGCATAATTGCTATTTCTGTAAGAAAAGAAAGGCTGCACAAAGCTATTGGGCTGTAAAGGCCAGGAGAAACTACCTCTGAAGGCCATAAGCCTTTGAAAAGCTGAACCCTTGAAGTTCTTTTTAGTTCTCCAGATCAGGTGATTAGACTTCTAATCTGCATGTTAGTATTTCAGGAACCAGGCTATACATAGCACAGACATCTTACCCAGCACTGCAACAAGAAGCCTACAAGGAAATTGCTGTTTCATACACCAAAGCAGGGATGAAAAAGGAATTTCGCTGGAGTAGAGATTCTAGGCAAAAGAATTCATGTGGCATCTCTCAACAACATGGTTGGAGATTTAAAAAAAACAAGTTGAAAGGGATTTTGGTATTTTAAAAGTGAAATATCAGATACTATTTTTGTGTATTTTTCCGATGTGCTGCAATGCAACAGCATCACAGCATATTAATACAGTGCAATCAAATTGGTGGCTTTTATAAATGGCCCTGTGGTGATGATACAAACCATTTGACTGTTTTAGAGTAATAACAAATGTAACAAATTCCTTTTTTTAAAAAAAGCTCCCAAGCCAACTGTGAATACTTGGCTTTGAAACTTGTCTGTGAAAATGAAGTTATCTTTTCTGCAACCACACACCAACTGTTAGTACTAAAATTTCTACTACTTGATACAGTATATAAAATGTATGAGTGTTTGATGATAGACAAGGCAGGACAGGCGGCTGCTGTCTCCCTTTCTCCAACTGGACTCCTGCCTGAAAAGAACTGGCTTATTTTGGTCTTTGAAGCGACCAGATGGACAGAAAGACATTTTGAAACACAGACCAACCAAACAACAAAGTGCCAGTTTTAAAGGGTAACTCTCTAGTTCTTAACAACACCTTACATGTGCCTCAAATGTATTTAGGACAAGCCATATTTAGAAGGGTCATTTTTGGCTCAGGAATGCATCTGAGCAGGGAGCTGGTATTTGTGTTATCATTGGAAAAACATTGTTCTAAAGAGGGATCATTCCAGCACATAACAGCTAGTCAACAATCAAGGATACCAAAATCTGCAGGTTTGCAAGTTTTCGTGATGTACAGTAGATACTAAATAAATTTAACAAGAAGTGTTCCACATATTATACAACAAAAAACAACATATTTGCCTATCACCTAATGTATGGTTTTTAGAAGGGCAAGACCAAGGACATACAAATAAAAAACATAGTAAAAGTACTTGGTGTTTCTTTTTAGAGGAGGGGGAAAGGAAGCTTAAAAATGTGATTTAGCTTTGCTGCCTTTGGGTGTGAATGGAAGGGAATGGGTTCACTGACACTGTTGTTATGCCTTAAGGTGTCATCTAAAGGTCTCAAGGAATTCGTATGGATTTCTGGTTGTGTAAGCAAGGAAGCAAAAGATAGGGTGAAAAACACTATGTTTAATTTGGGTGTAATTGAAATCCAGATATCCATCTTTACCTCTTCACAGCTGGTGCCCAGGCTCAAAGGGCAAGTGCCAATTTGCTTGCATATTCCCTTACCCATATCCACGACATCATAATGAATTATGGTCCTGAAATCTCAGTTTATCTGATGTTTCTCCAGGGGCAACCCTATTTATCAATATCTAGGCTATCTGAAGGACCACATCTTTCCATATGAGCCTATTCAGCTATTAAGATCTTCATCTCAGTCCCATGGCCATCAGAGATACATTTGATGAAGACAAGAGAGAGAACCTGCTCTGTGGTTGCTCCCAATTATGGAATATGCCTCTTTCCTTTTATCTTTCCAAGAACAGTTTAAGTCCAATTTCTTCCGTCTGGCTTTTAATAATTATAATTGAATCTTTGGATGCTGGTTTTTTTATCTAAGTTATTGTCTAGTTTTAAAGTTTGTTCGTTAAAAAAAATAACGTTTTAATCCAGTTTTAATTACTTAATGTATTTTATTATTACCCAAATTTAATTATTTTAATTGTACAAATACTTTTTTTAATTCTTCTTTTTAATATTCAGCATATTTCCTCTCATGAAGTAAGACAGTCTCAATTTTGCCCCCAACATGGTTCAGGCTTAATTTGATTTAGGACTCACTTGTTTTTCTTTCTGTTTGTCTTTCTGAGAGCTCTCATTTGTAGCAATTATTTAATCACTTCACTGATATTTTTGCTCATCTTTTTTGCTTTGGTATTTTTTTTCTTTTGAGTTTGGTTTTCTAGAAGCAGGGCAGTTCCCAGAAACTAATGCTATAGAAAATGCATCTTTGCTTCCCATCTTATTATTTACATTGGATAATGCTGGACCGTACTTTGGAGGTTTCATGCTGGAAACACAATGGAGTTCCCAAGTGCATACATACTGGGAAGTATGATCAGTAGGAAATTAACTCTCCTAAGCTTTGTTGCTAGAACATGTAAAGTAGCTCTGGGAACATTTCAGCTGGGAAGCATGATATGTTGAGTGGGAAAACTTGCTATTACGTGGTCCTGTAAAGAGCATTCATATCAACACAATCTGCTTTCATAATGGAATATACCCCACAGGATACCAACACAATAATTCAGTATGCTTTCTGATTTAAAATGGTATATGCTTAACTGGCATTTGTAAAAAGCCATTAGTCCAGTAGACTCCAGAATATAGCAGCATTAGTGAGATGCACTATAAATGGCTAAATTGTATGTCTGGTGCACATCGTATTACTTGTGACTGAAGTAAAAGAGACCATATATAGATTAGAATTATAGAACTTGACTGGTGGCGATCGCCCACATCTACTCCAATGTCCACTTATACACTAAGTCAAGAAAATGTGAAGCTAAACCAATTTGTGCTGTTTTTCAATGAATAGACCATTAAGTTGAGATAAAATCTTTTGGCACTCCAGACTTTTTGGACTACCATTCACAGCATCATAGAAAACTAGGGCTGTAGTGGATCGTGGGTTTGACTGAGTCCAGCTCATCATCATCATCATCATCATCATCATCATCATCATCATCATCATCATCATCATCATCATCATCATCATCATCATCATCATCATCATCATCATCATCATCATTATTTAGACTTATACCCCATCTCACTCGCATACGACAACTCTGGGCGGCTTACAGGAATTCAAAATATACAGTTATACAATCATAGTAACATCATACATAGATCACAGGTAAACACCCCAAATACAATAAATGCACAGTAATACAATATATATAATATGGTATAATATATCTAAATCAAATTACAGGAACAACATATAATAATACACTATAAAAATTATACAATATCAATCCAGCAAGTACAATCCTCGACACTGAGAAGATACCATGTTACAACACCAATTTTAACAATACAATACAATTCAATAACCGTTCTACCCAGCCCCAAATTAGTCCAAGGGGCGGCTACCATGAAAAAATCCCACCACCTACTGCCATGGTGACCTTTAGAGGACGTGGCCAGTTGCTGAGTCCTGTGCCTCAGCAGTTCTTAAAGCCTCAGCCAGGGCGGGTCCCAGGAGCAGGTGGAAAAGAGTCCTCGGGCCGGTTGATGAGGTGACCCCTCAGGCTGCTGCAGAAGCCAAGTGAAAGCATCCCTAATACCAGGTCATTAAGGGTTAAACACCTCCAATGTTGAGGAATTCACTATCCTATAAGGTGGTCCAGTCTATTATCAAACAGCTCTCACTGTTACAAAACTCTTAACGTTAAGTTGAAATCTCATTTCTCTTCAATTAAATAAATGGCACCCAAGATTACTGGTAGCTATAATCCAAAAATATTTGTGGGGCCAAGATTGGGGACCATTGATTCAAATCCATTATTTCAAGTCAAATCCTTTAGAGCTCCAGGAAACAAGCTTATTCTATTTTTCACAGTGACATCCCTTCAAAAATTGAAGATGGCTATCATACTGATTTTTATTCCTTCACTCCACCAGATTCAATATTTCCAGATTTTTCAATGGGCTTGGTTTCCAAACCCACACATCTGGCCTAGAAATGGAAGGAGGAGGAGGAGGGGTAGGGTGTGTGTTTGTGTTTATATAGCTGAAATGTTATATACAGTAATAACCCACATAACGAAAAAACTCCATTCCACGGAGTTCTTCGTTATGTACTATTGGCGGTACCCCACATAATGGGAAAAAGTTCATTAACCAGGGTTCCCATTGAGCAGCTATACCCCAGCTACCGAAAACCCCGCATAACGAAATTTGTTATGCGGATTTTTCACTATGCGAAGCATTTGTTATGTGGGGTACTACTGTATCTGGAATATTTCAAACATGTCCACTGTGGAAGGGCTGTCAGTCAGTGTGAAGTTCTGGAGTATTCCACTGACTGTCTGGCACCAACTGGGTGCCTAGGTCATTCAGCCAACTCTCCGGTTGAAATCCAACTCCTCACACATCCCTACACCCAGATGCCTCTCTAACTTGGATCACCCCTACTGTGGTTCAAAAAGATCCTTTTAAAAGCTCCAGCTAAAATCTAAAAACAACAGCCTAGCAAGACCAGAATAAGAACACTACATTTTAGTTTTCCTTTGGTTTTATCTCCTGTTTTCCAAAATAACCAATACTGTATGTGGCGTTTTTAAGTGATGAAAAGACTTTGTTTGCTTTCTGTTTTTAACTTCAAATGACTGGCGTATACTGAAATCAAAGCAGATGATAGGATACTGACAAAAATATTCTCATTTTTTTTTCAAATGTATTGCTCTCTATTTGAAATATATTTAAGTGTATTTTTCATTGCGGCTAGAGAAAGGAATTGATTTCTTCTGAATTGAGGCAAGTAATGCAGCAAAGCCTACTTGAAAGCAATGTCCAACAATGCACTGAGGCTGTTAGGGCATAAATTCTCAGGGAGCTAAAAAGACAACACATGAGAAGGCTGACCTAACATGAGGAGAAATCTATTAAACAAAGCCCTTCTCTGTGCTCAAAATATACCCCAGAAGCAAGCTGAGCCTTCATGGATCTATCTTGGGTACAGGAATAGAATTTAGGGGCTTCAAGACTGGTGGTATAATGAATTCCCAGCTTGTCCAGAGAAAGCAGCATGTTGCAAGGCTGACATACAGAGCTCAAACACAGAATCTCAGAAGCTGTTTTTGTGACCCTTTGCACTTTTGTAAGCAACCTTTTCTCTCATGTAGACTTTTAAAAAAAATATCCCCAGCACACAATTACACAGCCACTGATGCAATTAATAGATGACCTAGTTGTGCTACCTTCACACCAATGACAGTTTCATCTACAGGCTTACACACCAACTATGGATTCCCAAATGAACTACTTCACTATAGGAAGAACACAAAGGCCATGTGAAATCATTCTGATGATGAAACAATGTACAGGATAGCTCTGATGGGGAAATGATCCAGAGAGTTTTCTGAAAGTTCTGGGAAGGGGATTTTCTAGCTGGCGGTGTCAAAGTCAATCTCTGAAATGGGGAAATGACTTACTAGCGGATGTATTCGTTAGGTGCATTCACTGTGTTTGGATAAATATAGAAAAGCAGACTGAATATTCAACCTCAGATATGTTAGGGAAATCTTGGTTTATATTACAGTTGTCGTCGTCGCCTACGTCGTCGTCGTCGTCGTCGTCGTCGTCGTCGTCATCGCCTACGTCGCCGCCTATGTCGTCGTTGCCGCCGCCTACATCGTCGTCGCCGCCGCCGCCGCCGCCACCGCCGCCTACATCATCGTCGTCGTCGTCGCCGCCGCCGCCGCCGCCGCCGCCGCCTACATCGTCGTCGTCGTCGTCGTCGTCGTCGTCGTCGTCGTCGTCGTCGTCGTCGTCGTCGTCGTCGTCGTCGTCGTCGTCGTCTTCTTCTTCTTCTTCTTCTTCTTCTTCTTCTTCTTCTTCTTCTTCTTCTTCTTCTTCTGTGCACTATATATTCTCTTACAATTTGCATCGCCAAAATCCAAGTTATCATTCATGAGCATCAAGATCTCTAAATTTAAAAAATCCTGTGACTGAGGCAAATACAAATGGCTAAGACTGGGTTGAAGACACACATCTAATCCACTCAGAGTTTGTACAGCAACAATCCTTCCCTGATCTCTCTCTCTCTCACACACACACAGCTAATTATAGTTCAGTAAAGTTTAGTCCATGGGGTCGCAAAGGGTCATAATCGACTGTGACTGAACAACAACAACAAAAGTTTAGTAAACTAAGTTAGTGAGATGGCAAGCAAAGAAGAGAGAGATGAACAAAAAAAGAGAATGGTTCAGAATGCAAAATGGTGGTTTTCCCACAGTGACTTGTGTCTTAGCACACCCTGGCATCTCAGTGTTTGGAATGTCCAGGGGAGAACTTGAGCTTTATTTCAGGGTTCTGCTGTCACTCACCTTCTTCTCTGGTGCCAGCAGCTCAGACTATTAGATCAGTAGTTGCCTACATGCCACATGTCCATGGAAATATCTGCAAATGCAGACAATGCTAGCTCTTTCGCTATAAACAGGAGCATTGAACCCTAGAGTCGGATATGACTGGCATTTGAGCAAAAGTGACCTTTACCTTACATGAGCATATGGGGCCATTGTAGCTTAGTACTTAACATGCTGCGATTGACAACTGGAAGGTCAGCAGGTCAGCAGTTTGAGATCCAAGTGCTGTACAAAAGACTGAGCTAACTTCATCTTTATTGAGCTCCTGCCAACCTAGCAGATCAAAAGCAAGAAACTGCAAGTAGATAAATAGGTACCACTTCAGCAGGAAAATTAACAGTATTCTGTGTGCTCTGGCATCTAGTCATACCTGCCACGTGACCAGACAGTGCTGACTCTTTGGCTGTAAACGAGATGAGGAAAGCACCCTAGAGTTGGACACATTGGATTTCAAGCAAGGGAAACCTTTACCTTACATGGGCATATAGACAACTCTTTGGGATGGCTTTGGGACCAGGTTGAGGTGGGTCAGTCTGATCAAGGGCAGATGTGTTGTGTGCTGGATCAGGCCAGTTAGTCCCAACCAGCTCCATTTTGAGGCCCATCCCCAGTGCACGCTGGAGACAGTAAAAAATGGAGCTTGGCTAAAGAGCTGCTTCCCAGCTGGTGGGTTTTTTTTCCTGCTTATGGGGCTGATGGAGGAGCTCAATGCTGATTTGCTTCTCCTCCCAACCTTGAGGGGCTTTTTGAAAGCTGCACTACAGTAGCCCAGGAGAGCCAGTGTAGACAGGCCCTGACTCTCTAATTTCCCTTTTCAAAGCACTGAAAGTCTTTTTAACCCTACAGATTCCAAAAGGGATAAGAAAGACCTGTTGTGATGCTGCTCTAACCTGGGATTGAAGAGTGTCTCCTTTGCAATGACATGTCATACTCACTCCAAAAGTCCACATAAAGTTCTGAGACCATTTCTTTTTGTACATTTTCCAAAGGTGGTACACACTCCCAGAACATATGTATAGTCTGACGTTGTGCTGCTCATAGTTTTTGTTCCTCCTGAGACACCAGTCTGCTAGAAATTCTTCATTCCATATCAAGCTGATCATCTGTTGGCAATGCCAAATAACAAGGCACAGATGGCTGTTCTGTGGGGAGATGTTTTCCTTGCTAACCCTGGAAGCCATTGAGGGTTGGGCCCCCAAGGGGAAAATGACGCAGTTCATCGCCTAAAGTGGCTCAGCCTATGCAGCTGTTAGGATAAGAATACCCTTTTCTGCTCAATCCTTGTCACTCATTTAACAGAGCATCAATATGAACAAACAGCCACTTTGAGTTTCCTTCTATTATTTTTTAAATTTCTCTATTTGGTGGCAAATCAGAGTCAAATTAATATCTGGCAATTAGCTCATCTTTTGTGTTTGTGTGAATCCATTCTACAGCAAAGCTCTAAATGTTTGGCTTTAATTTAAAAGGAGGGGGGCTGTCAGAGGGAATTAAACAGTACAGTACCTCCAGAGGCATAGAGACTCCTTAGTTAGAGGACATGCACATTTTGGCAGGTAACTGGTAGCTCAGCTTGGAATATCCAATATTAAGGAATCCTAATTCCTTGCTACATCTGATTGCTCCTTATGAGATGAAAACATACTTTTCTCTTTTGCATTATCATTACAAACACAACATCACAACATGTTTTCACATCTCCAAAGCATGGTGATGCCTTCTTCCCATATCTCATAGTCTGGCAATAGATACTTCGAAACTAGATTTATCAGGACTGCAACCTTGCTTTTATATTTCTTTAGTTTAAGGTAATTTTGTTGACAGTATGTGTTCTAAAATCTGTTGATTTAGACCAGTGGTTCCCAACCTAAGGCCTGTGGGCCAGATCTGGCCTGTGGCACCATTTCATGTGGCCCCTGCCCCTCCAAGGGGATTTGAGATACAAAATAGCCACCTCTTTGAAAGTGCTGGGACAAAATGGCCATGCCATAATGCAGGCAGAGCAAAATGGCCTTTCGAACGTCAATATGAAGATGAGTCCACAAACTGAGGGTTTTAATAAGTCTCCATATTTATTCTGAAGACTTGCCTAGTGAGAAAGAAGTTTCACATTTTTATGACTTGAATTACTTCTTTTAGGAATTTTTACTATTCTCTGATCAGAATTTTCCTTTGTGATTTATTTTATTTTTGCAAATATAGGTTTTCCTAGGCTAGAATTGGCCTGTGAATTGTTTTGAATAAACTCTGATTTCCTAACAATCTCACAATTCTTCCTTTTATTTTTGATTCCATACCCCATTTACCCACACTCAGACACCAGTGTTTTAGTTTATATTTTTCCTGTTAATTTTCCCAATTGAATTTTCCTGGACCAATTTACCTCCACATTCCCCTGAGCCTTTAAGGAACCCTGCTTCTTTGTACAGAAAGCTATGAAGTCTTCCTTTCTCAGTTTGTAGGCTGCTAAACAGAAGATTGCTAAACAGCAGGGAACTTAGCTGCAACTGAAGGGCCCGTAAATATAGAGCTTTATAAAAAGCCAACTATTGCCAGTTTTGCAATTACAACTTTATTTTATGCTTTAATCCAAGTTGTACTACATTACACTTTTCATTTAATCATTGTGTTTTGTATGAAATTCATTTATTTGTCTCAATTTTTTTCGTGTATTGAGTCTTCACTTTTGGGATTTTATCTCCTGTTTATCTGCTGTGATTTGAATAAATCTTCAAATCATTTGCATTTATAAATAGCTTGCAATCATCTCAGGTTACATCATTTCACCCACTGTTGCATTCACGGAACCTCATTTTCAGATACAGTAACTGAAAGATCATAATACTAGTGCTATATTTTTCTTAGTCAATCTGCTTCTCTGAATTTTTCAGAGACTTTCATCTTCATCCTCATCTACATCTCAATGCTCAGAAACTATTTAGGGCTATCATTGTCATCAGAGTTCTCTTGAGAGAAAAAGATGCAGGCCCCAATCCATAGAATACTGGCTCTATATAAGTTTACCTGCAATCCGTGTGACATGAACTAGGTAGGGCAGTTTCTATTCTGAAAGGGTGTGACAGGAAAATTATCCTTGCATTCTTCTTCTTCTGCCATATCTGAATATAGGTGATCCTCATGGGGATCAGACATGACTTTCTTGAGAATTTAATGCAGTGGCCATTCATCTGCCTTCTGCATGGCAGCATGACACCCATACCACTGATCCAATTATGCGAGTCACTTTCTGGTCCTGAGGCCATTTGGCATGCAAAGTCCTCCTCAGCCCCAGGCCAGTATTGATGAAGCTGCTTCCCTCCACAGTGAATATCTTTGCTTTTCAGGAGCCTTTCTTTTGGGGGACTGTTTGATAAATGTCTGAACACTTGTTTGTTTTCTTTTCTGTTTCCCCTAAAAAAATACAGCTACATTTTCAGCTGAGTTGCTTAGGTAAAAAAAATTACCATTAGAAGCACCAAATTCAAAAATGTGAGATAACACATTTATGCCTGTCTGATTAAAACAACAACTACCTGAAATTTTAGGGCTTGGTTCGTTTCTTGGTGGAGAATTAATTAACCTCAAAAACAGACTCCGAGGCATGGTTTTGATCAAAACAAAATTGGTTTTATTGGTATTAAGGGTTCTAATTTACATTGACTGGTATATAAACTAGAAGTCTCCACCTCAACCGTTTTAAAGAAAAACCATTCTCGGGAGCCCATCACGATATTCTGTGACAGAGCTCAATCCCTCCCATCTCTCCAACAATTTATACATTTACACTGGTTGACATCTGCGTACTGAAACTGGGGTAATTAAAAGAGTTATTTACACTTCTTGATTGCATGTTACAAAAGCTTAATAATACTGTGCAGAGGTGATTTCCAAAAGTACACATTGGCATTTTTTACAGATACAATGAAATACTGTAAGCAGCTTTGTTTGCTGGATGCTGAAATCTCCTTTAGGCAAGTTCTGATATAAATGTCTCTTTTCAGTTTTTAAATTGTCACATTTTTTCTTGATGTCAATCTAAGGTAAAGATTCCATTGAACTGTCCTCTCTGGAGCTTCAGGAGATGGGAGATAAGACAAGAGATTAGTGCCATTGTTTCTGCCGGATGACTCATCAAGGCCCTTGGGAAGCAACCAACTCCTATCAGTGATTTTAACCTAATGCCATTGCTCACATAGATTTAAATGTTGAGGCTTTTATATTAAGCCTTAAAATTGTTAGTAATTAAGAGTTGGTTTTTCCCTTGTATTCTTGGCCAGTGTATAGTGATGTTTTAATTAAACTTTATTAAGGAGAATTAAATCAAACCAGATGTATGATCTTAGAATTCAGGGGACAAGCTTCTGCTTTGAAAAGAAATATTCTGCTTTGTCATCAGGAAAACCGGTTTGCAAGGATTTCACACCTTTGGGCAAACTCTTGAGGTTTAGACAATGGGGACAACAGTAACATAATTAGTTACTGGTTTACATTCCTTGGAAATGGGAAGCCAACTCTTAATCAGCTTTTCTATTGCCAGAGTATACGTGACTAGTGGGCTCTTCCCATTTAATCACCACCACCCCTTGGAGAGGTTTCCAAATGCTTTTTAAATTAAACCTTGTATGATTTTATTTCTTTTACTAGCCATTAAATGTTGGCTTCTCCCCTTATTTTCATATCTTTGCCCATGTGTGTACAGTGGTTTTTTCCTGATTGTAACTTTATTAAAGAGTTAAATAAAAAGATGTGTTGGAATCTCAAAATTTCATGTAACACACTGATTTTGGAACTTATTTGCTTAATATAGTGGACCATGTGACTCTCTACCGCCTGGACAAGAACAACCATGGCCTGTGTGAAAAGCTTTAAATTGACTGTGTGCATGGGTAGGAAGATCAAGGCCTAATCTGAGAAAGTGGGGTTTCCCTGTAGATTACAGCCTGTGTGAATGTGGAGAAGTGCAATCTATCTCCCATATGATACAATACACACAATGCCCCTCAACGTGCATTGAGGACAACCTTATGTTGGCAAGAGGAAATGCTGTTGATGTGGCAGATGTTATCTAGCTCTTTTTAATTCTATTTTGTTTTTAGATGTGTTATTATTTATTTATTTATTTTATTCATATTTATCCACCACCCTCCTCACCGAGGTGACTCAGGGCGGTTTACAAGTCATGAGAAACACCACAATAAACATAAAAACATTTCCTAAAAACTTCAAATTTAAAACTATTAAAGATTAAAAATTTTAAATCTTAAAAAATTTAAAAGATCACCAGGTTCCTACATCTTACTGATTGGAAGTTGAGGGAGACAGGTGGCTTAAACCATCCAATGGGCTGGTGTAATTGTGCATCCCATACCCCATACCTGCCCTGCCAGCCATGTTTTTAGATTCTTCCTAAAGGGCAGCAACTCCATTTGGAGATGTAGCTCTGCTGGCAGGAGGTTCCATAGGGCTGGGGCGGACACAGAGAAGGCCCTCCTTCTGGTGCCAGAGAGATTCACCTCTCTGGCCGATGGAGCTACTAGAGAGCCTCTCCAGTCCGCTCTGGTGGGACGGACAGATGTTCTTGGGGTGAGGTGGTCTCTTAAGTATCCTGGCCCACTACCATGTAGGGCTTTAAAGGTAATGATCAGCACCTTGAATTGCACCTGGAGATATACTGGCAACCAGTGCAGTGTTAATTTTAGCTTTGTATGTTATTATATGCTGGTGGTACATCTGACATGAATAAAGAAAGTGAAGAAAGCAAAGAAACTAGCTAACTAAAAATATGTTGTCAAAGTGGATTTGGTCATGTGGAACACGTGATCTGTTGCTCTCTACTAGTTCAAGCCAGGATGTCCCCTGTCAACAGGTGGTGAGGACACCGAAAGGTCAGGGACCTTCCAGGTTTAGGAAATAGATGAGCCAGAGAAGGTGCTGGAAGAGACTATAGCAAAAGGGGAAAAAGCTCTAGAACAGGGGTTCAGAACCTTTTCAAGCCGGGGGCTGGGTCACGCTCTCTCAGTCAGCTTTGAGAGCTGTATGGCCATTTTGCCCTGCCTGCCTGATGGGGGTGGCCATTTTGTCCAAACAGCTTCAGAGGGGTAGCCATTTTGTTTCTTGAATGCCCTTGAAGGGGGGCAGATGAAATGGTGCCATGGGCTGGATCCAGCCTACGGGCCTTAGGTTGGGAATACCTACTCTAGAATGAGGTTATGGCAAGGAACTAGGGAAGATAACTAGGTTCCTCGTTGAGGTGGTGATAGAAGAAGATTGGGACAAAGGAGCTTCAGTAGAGAAGGAGAATGACACCCCAGAGATGGAAAGAGCACCAGTAAAAGATCAGGGACAAAGCAGAGAAGGAAACCAACCTGGTTGTGGAGATCAAGGGAGAAATCAAAGAGTGGGCTGTTCCACAATAACTTCCCCCAAAGAGATCAGAGGTGTAAACAGTACAACCCCAATTGTTCCCTGGGCAGGAGTGGTGGTTCACCTTCAGGTGCCTCTAACAAGGCTGAATGGCAAGATTGGGAGAGGAAGCCCCACAACCCCTGTTAATGGAGTGAACAAAAACAACACGCAAGATGTGTTGTCCAATCCCAGGAGGCTGAGTGAACTCAGGGTGCACCAGAAAGACCTATCCAGTGGGGGAAGTGCAGGACCAGTTGTCCCCACTGCAGGTATCAGGTGACCCTAATCTGAGGATCATAGGAGCAGACTTGGAGCAGACAGTTTGTAAAGGAACAGAAACTCCCAGGGAACTAGAAGACTTGCTCCTGATGACTGTTGTTCTAGTGTTTTTCCAGTTGTTTTGTTATTAATGTTCCAGTTTGTAGCAAGACATGCGAAATCCACAATTTCAAATATGGAAGAATGTGATCCAAGATATTCTAGATATGCAGTACTCAGAAGTGATCTATCATTTCCTCTTTGAAGGACACTTTGGGACTCTGCAGCTTGCCCAAGGTTACACAGGTTGGAGTCTTCTCCCAGGAGGCACAGTGGAGAATCAGATTCCCAACCTCTGGTTCCATACCAAGATATCTAGCCCACTGCACTATCCAGGCCAAAGAAACTATAGTTATACATTTTTAAAGAGACACATTAAAAAGTGAAAAACTGAATATGTAAAGCAAACAATATTTTTTAAAATCCATTTAGTTCTACCCCATAATCTTAAAAACTAGGGTGGGCAATACCTTTATTAGACCAATGAGATATCTCAGATAGGAGCTAGCTTTTGTGATAAAATGAGGCCCCAAGTCCTTCACATATCCAAAATGGAGTTTGATATGTTTTGGTCTATAGTGGAAATGTGGCTTCTTGTGCTAGCAAAAAGGCCACTTGTTTGGTTTTGCTCTCTGGGGCCCGGATGGGAAGAGGCGGACTTAGAGGCACCAGGCCTCATCAATACAAACAGAGTTTACCCCAACTCTGGGATTTGACTGGATGTCTGCTAATTACCTCATACCTGGGGAGAATTAAGCAAAAGGTTTGATATGAGAGAGAGAGAGAGAGAGAGCAGTGTGTGTAATTCTGAAGCAGAGAAGATGTAGACCCTGGAGAGGGAGGGGGAGGAAATGGGCGAATGCTACAAGCCCTTTCTCCCTGGATGTTCGCCATGAGCACATGGCTTGGAGAAGAAAGAAGTTTGAATCTGGTGTTCAACAAGGAAACACCAAAAATGGAGGAAGGTCAACCAAACAGGCCTTATCTCTGGAAGTCTTAATTATGGTAACTTAGAACAGATAGATTCTTTTTATTTAGAGGAAGACATGTCTGAAAGCATCCTTTCTCTAAAGCGAAATTTTTGATTAAGTTATTTTTCTATGCTGAGATCTGTAACCTGATTCATCAAGAACCATGCTACAACTTAAATAAAAATATTTTCTTCAATCAATGCATTTTCATTAGAAATGGGATCCCTGGGTAAAAGACAGTAAGTCCGTTTGCCTCTTTTTAAGTGCTACCTTACTTCTCATAAAAGTAACTGGGCTGGGCTCTGTAGACAGAGAAGCCCCAGGTTTAGTCAGCCGGGCGTGGCTGAGAACAAATGGTGAACATACATTCCTTGCCGTGAGTTTTGGATGAGTTCTAGAGGGGATTGAGGAATAATCCACCTTGGAAAGAACGCTGAGAGGTCCAAGAGCAAGTGAGGAAGAGTGTGCATTCATCATAGCTTTCAACTCCTGTTGGTGTCTTCATCAGCATGGTCATTGTTAGCAAGGGTTTGTACAGAAGAAATATACTGAACATGCCGAGTTACACAATGGATGGTGAGCAAGAGAGGGACCAATGAACTGTTTATTTACACAAACAGCTTTCTTCAGTATCATTTAGGTGAGCTATAGGTTTTCAATGAGTTATTCTGGTTTGATGTGAGAAAGCTATCTTAATTCCCCTGTTTAGCTGCAAAGTTTATAGGTTGGCCTTACCCAGTGATCATAATAATACACTCCAGAAAGGAGAGGATGACACTGAGGAACTAATGTTACGCTACTACTACTACTACCACCCCCAGCCATATGGTGACAAAACAGGAAAATTGTCAATAATATTTTTAATTCATAACCTTGCGAGGTAAGTTAGGCTGAGGGAAAATGGCTGCTGCAAAGTCACCCAGTTACCTGCAGATCTTGTGATTTGAACTCATAGATCTCCAATCTTGATCCGGCACTCAAATTAGTATGTTATGCCATTGACTCTCAAACTTATCAGTGAGTACAACTAATTAATCTGTCAACTCATTTGTTTCTTGATGTTACAGTAAAGCTATTTCTGATCATGCACAGAAACATCCAGTTATTTTCTTTCCTTATTCTGGGCAGTTTCCCTTCATGTTTTCCAAAACAAAAATGAAGCAAAACCAGTCTTCTTTCTTTACCTGATAGTTAAGCTCCCAGTGCAAAAACCATCAATGGCATTAACAGGTTGGCCTGTCACAGTGTCCCAGGTGGGACATAAAAATGAGCTACCCTTCTGTAATCGAGACTAGTGGCATTCTCTTTATATCCTTCCTGTGGGCCAATTTCTATCCATCCGGAGGACTGCATAATGAATGCCACAACTCAAGCTGGAGTCCCTCTGGATGCCTGTTAATTAGTCAGGAATTTGGAAGCAGCTTGGTTTTTTTTTTTTTGCCTCTTCATAGCCTGCAGCTGTTCTGGGAATAAACAGAAGTTCAGCCTCCTGGGTCATCTCGTAAGATGTTTCGCACAAACAAGGGCCCCGGAATACTAGACTAATTGGGTTAGAAATAGTAGAGTGACCAAATTCAAAGGAAGAAGGAGTACCTTCACTGTCTTAAGTGGTATAGAAAAAGAAATTTTGGTGTATGATTTTTTTTTTCCTCCCTTGACTTCTGCAGCATGTCACGACAAGCTACATTTCTTGATATGTCTTATTCTAACAGTTTGACCCATTCAGCAGATGAACGTAACCCAAAATTGAGCCATGATTATACCATGACACAAGAGAGTACAAAAGAACAAAGTTGAATAGACACTAGAGATGTTAAAAGTGATGAAGCAGGTACATGTATCCAATATTCCTTTTTAAAAACTATTTGTTTTATGCATTTGTAATATTTGTGCTATCTCTCTGCATAGACTCATAGGAAGCTTACAGCATTACAGCAACTGTTGGAAAAAACAACCAAAAGACAACGAAACTATATACTTACGACTGATAAAGAATATATTTCAAATATACAGTAAACTCCTGAATTTTTCTAACAGTTGATACTTTGCAAACATTTTCATTTACTCCTTGAAGGGCAATTCAAACTTTCATTATTATATTCCAGTGATGGCAAACCTTGACACTGCAGCTGTTCTGATCAGCACTCCTGGTGATCAGGGCTTCTGGGACTTGAAGTCCAAGAACAGCTAGAGTGTCAAGGTTCGCCAACACTGCTATATTCTCTGTCAGATTTCATTCTTCAGTGCTGGTGATATAGCAGAAAAGCTGTGTTCCTGGTGTCATGGTTTGGCTCCAGCCTTTTCCAAATTGATGCCATCCAAATTCAGTGGAATAAAACTCCCATAACACCCAGCCAGCACAGCCAGTATGGCAATGGGCCTCTTATTGAAGAGCAATGGGATTCTCACCTGATATATTGGGAGCATGCTGAAGGAAAATGAACTCCCTACCTTCTAAAAATTCCTCCTGTGGGGTTTCATCACTGGCTTCATCATGTTAAAATCGAATTTGTATGCTTGCCATAAATTGGAAGCAGTTTAGCATAACAGTAAACACTGCAGGACAGATAGTTTATTGCTTCCTAATTCTGAAGTTAAGCAATTTAGGCCTTGAATATCTGAGATAAATGGCCAATTGGGTCCCTTCAACAAAAGTGTGTAAGTAATGAAATACTTATAAAGCAGTAGAAAAGAAAAGAAAATGTGAAGGCAGACAGGTACACCTTTCCCAAAGGCTGGTTCTACCTCAACCGAAGTCCCTGGCCTGTTGTTACATGCCATCATCTTGTCTCTTGAGTTATGGCGACCTAATGAATGAGAAATCACCAAAATGTCCAGTCCTCAACAGCCCTGCTCAGCTCTTGTAAACTCAATATTTTGGGGGATCAATCCATCTTGCATTTGGTCTTCTTTTTTCTGAGGCCTGCCCCCTTTCCCAGCATTATTGTCTTATCCAGAGCATCTTGCAATGTGCCTGAGGGAGGACAGTCTTGGTTTCAACATTTTTGCCTACGGAGATATTTCATGCTTGATTTGCTCTAGAATTTAATTGGTTGTCTTTTTGTTATTACAGAGTCGCCACAAAATTCTCCTCCAGCACCATATTTCAAACAAACCATGCCCCCTCCCTAACCCACACCCAGTCAGCTTTCTTTACTGTCTAGATTTCACACCATACATACATGGTGATTGGGAATACAATAGTATGGATGATCTTGATCTTGGTCAGTACACATCCTTATAAATGACGATATTTTCTAATTCCTTCATTGCTGCCCTTCTGAGTCTCAGTGTTATTTTTTAAAAAATTTCTTGGCTTCACTATCTATTTGGATTGATGGTTGAACCAAGGTATACTTTGTTTTTACTATACAAATCATGTTTTACAATCTTCCCTGATACATTTCTGCTTTCATTCCACAACTCGCCTGCTTCATAGTCAATTGAGCTTAGTAATGGATATCTGTTCCTTGCATGGACTTTAAATTCTTCAGGAATGTTATTCAAAACATATTTTGGTGCTATGGTTCTTTTAATATTCCTTTTTTAGGTATACTCCGAAGTTACACCTTCTCCAAAGCCAGTCCCTCCTCCACCTGAGTCCCTGGACTGTACCAACTACAATTAATTCTGCAATTGCCTAAAAGTAGATAGGAATGTAGGGTTGTTGTTTTTTTGTTTGCATGTATATGAATGTCATGGACTGTGGTGGCTTAGTGGTTATGATGCTGCACTTGATGACTGGAAGGTCAGCAGTGCAAGATCCATCTGCTGCACGATGGAATGAGCTCCTGTCTCTGCCCCAGCTTCTGCCAACCTAGTAGTTCGAAAGCAAGAAATTACAAGTAGAGAAATAGGTACCACTGCAGGTAACAGTGTTCTGTGCACTCCAGTGTCTAGTCACGCCTGCCACTCGTCCACAAAAATATCTGCAGACACTGTAAACAGAAATGAGGACTGAACCCTAGAATCAGATATGACTGGCTATTGAGCAAGGGCGACCTTTACCTTTATATGAATGTCACAGATTTTGCCATTTTCCTAACCTTCAAGAAGATCTTTTTAAATATCCAAACTTTCAACACAATAGAAAGAGAACTCATTCATGAACAGAAGAAGCAACAAGTGATATGCTGAGATAACAGAAAAGTGATAACTGTATTTTTATTTTTATCTTTGTTTTGGCCCATCCCTCACAGCTAATGGTATAAAAACGTTTACTCTTGTCGTACTATCCTCCACTGTAACCATAGATCCCATGAGACACTGGTATGGGGAAAGGAGACAGTTTTGGCTATGATCGAGGACTGGTAGTTCCTATATGGATTGAAAAATAATTGGCCGATGAACTCCAACCACGATTTTGGTCAAGTTAGCCTTTCACAAGCAAACAAAACCAATGTCTACAAATAAATAGCAAGTGTAACTAGACAGCCCAGGAGATTTGGCAAAGAATTTAAAAATAGCCTTGAGCACCATCAAAGGATGAAGAAGAAAAGCAGGCTCTAAGTCTAACAAATAAATACATTTTAAAATCAGTCATATAAAAGTACAAACATCATTTGTAAAAATACATATGATATGATACGATACTGTGTTTCATATTCATCCTGGCATTTAGCATTGATTGATTGACAAAATTTATAAACAGGTTCCCACTGTAGTGCACAATATTTCTCAGTCCACTTCCAAAGCAGGGGCATGGAAACTATGGCCACATGCAACCTGTAAATCCTTGCAGTTTTTCAGGCTACACCATAACCCCCATTTCCCAAACTAAGGGTGACCAACCTTTTTACATCACCGGCCTGACCAAGCCCCTGGACAGCTGAGCAGACCACACCCTGGAAGTGGGCACACGTACAGCTATCGTAAATGCACCCACCTCCATGTCTATGACAGCCATGGGTGTGTTTGCGCATGCATGGGCACATTTTACGGCTAATGTAAACACACCTGCTTCCACTTCCAGGTGCAGTGTAGGCAGTAACGGGTTGGATGACATGGTGTCGTGAGCTAGGACCAGCCTGCAGACTGTAGGCTGGGAACTTCTCCCCTAAACCTTGAAACAATCTGAAAGGCTTCAAAGAGCAGTGGTTTCCCCATAAATCAATTCCTCCTAAAAAAAACAGGTAAAAACTAGATAGATAGATAGATAGATAGATAGATAGATAGATAGATAGATAGATAGATAGATAGATAGATAGATAGATAGATGGATGCACTCACTCATTGATTCATTCATCCAGTCTCTGGACCTAATGTGCCCCATTATGAGCCCCAGTCCTGCCAAAGTACCCTGGATTTAATTTAAAGTTAGTTAAGTAGGGTTCTCAGTCTTGAATTCAAGAACTGCAAGGCCTTGTAAGCACAGACATTAGTCAGTTCAGGTCAGTATGAAGGCTGCTGAAATCTGATGTGTTATTGCAGGAGTTGCCAACCTTATTAAATTGGGGCCCGGGTCTCGCTCCCTGAGACAGTTGAGGGGGGTGGACTAGTGGCCCTGTCTCGCTGTAAACACTGCCATAAAATGCATCCATGAATGTCATAAATGTCTATCTGCCCAGGGAAGGAAAAGACTAACGTCCTCTGGCCGGAAGGAGGAATGGATTTTAGCTGTTTGTGTTGTGTGTGTTGTTGTTTTGTTTTTGTTTTGTTTTGTTTTTCCTGATTGTAAACCACCCTGAGTCACCACGGTGAGTGGGCGGTGTTATAAATCTAAATAAATAAATAAATAAAATGCATTTACTACAGTTGTGGATGCATTTTTACGGCTGTTTATGCTGCTTCTGGCAGCAACAGTGGTGGTAGGAGTGAGGACATGGGGACCTGGATGATATGGGCCCACGGTCCGGGTCTGGTCCACAGGCTGTAAATTGCCAACCCCTGTATTAGAGAATAGGTTTGCCATATTACCTAATTGGCCAGTGGTTTACCGAGATTTTAGACATGCCATCTGGTGCTTGAAAATGAGATCCTTTTTACCGCAATGGGAATGAAAGCATAACCAGGGATGACACTAGGCTGCTTAAAATTACAATTAATAGAAAAGTTTCTTTAAAATTAATATGAGGAATAGAGGGAAATTATAAATGTCTCTTGTAAATTCAAAAAGGATGAAACATATTCAAGTAGAAATCAGAACAGCAACATTCCAGAAAGAGACTGATAACATCACAAAATCAAACCAATTGTTACATACAATAATTTCCCCTTGCAAGGTAGATTGTGATTCCATTCTCACTAAAGACGTATAAATAAATACAATCCTGAATAAATTAAATTGACTCTTATACCAGAAATTAATTCCTATTATGCATACCAAGATATCTTTGGTATGTATAATCAAAATCTATAAAATGAACTGACATTTAAAATATTATCTAGCACCACCTAAACACCATCTAGCTCTGACTTTTAGAAGCAGGCCTAAAAGTTCTCAACTATATGGGAACAAAGCTAACCAATTAAAATATGATTAACACAAAAACTAAAATATTGTATCTACCTAATCCAGCACAAAGATGTAGAAGGCTTGGTCCTGTAGGTCCCAGATGGGGGAATTCTGCACTGGTTGCCAGTTTGTCTCCAGGTACAATTCAAGGTGCTGCTCATTACCTTTAAAGCCCTACATGGTAGTGGGCCAGGATACTTAAGAGACCGTGTCACCTCAAGAACATCTGTCCATCCCACCAGAGTGGACAGGAGAAGCTCTCTGGTTGTGCCATCAGCTAGAGAGGCGCATCTCTCTAGCACCAGAAGGAGGGCTTTCTCTGTGTCCCCTCCATGGAACCTCCTATGGAACCTCCTGCCAACTGAGTTGCATCTCCAGACAGAGCTGCTGCCCTTCAGGAAGGGTGTAAAGACATGGCTGGCAGAGCAGGTATGGGGTGCTGGCCATATGGGCACCCCAACCTGCTGGCTCATCTGATTATTTTTTAATCTTTTAACTTTTCTAAATTTTTAATCCTTTAAATTTTATCTATGAGTCTGGATTTTATTGACAAATTTCATTGGATTGTTGTGTTTTTATTGCTGTGTTAGCTGCCCTGAGTCACTTCGTGAATAGGGTGGCATACACATATGACCAATAACTAACTAACCAACTAACTAGCTAACTAACTAGCTAGCTAGCTAACTAACTAACTAACTAATCCTGGAAAGGCTCTGTAGGAGGACTAGTAGGGAGGAAAACAGGTTAGGGAGAGGGAAATCCTTCTCCCTTCAAAAGGGAAAGGGTTTAGAAACCAAGATTGGGGACAGAATTGAGAGGCAAGAAAAGGGATGCAGTGGTTCCATTGATGTTCTCAGTGTTTCCTGCTTTTGAATTGGCTACTTTACCTCCTTCCCCTGTTGCTAACCACCAGATGGTTCTTTACTGATGAATAACATGATGGGACTATAACCTGTGGGGAACAGTTCTCTATTGTCTTCAGGAGTTGATGTAACCCTTGGCACTCTATATGAGAAGTAGCAGGAGATGCTGAGAGCTAAGCAAGAGAATGACCCTCAACACCCTTGAATGGATGTGACCCTCAAGTCCACCAACTGAGATCCAGGCAGAGCTTTATGGCAAGAACCAACATTCTTGAGGGTACACAAGAACAAAATCAAATTATAAGATGCAGGAGAGAGTTCCCCCAAATAAGGAATAACACTAAAGAAGGATGGGACTGAGAAACTCAGCTTTCCCTACATCACTTGGAGGGTCCTGAACAGGCTGAGGGTTGGTGTCCCTCAATGTGAGACCAACATGCTTAAGCTGTTGGTAGACAACAACATGCTGTTTGAATGTAGAGAGATACAGAATCTGGCTCATTTGCTAGTGATTACTACTGGAAACATGTACAAATGAGAATTTAAGATTGGCCAATGACAAAACCAAGAAAGAGGATTCATTTTTTCAATTTAAAGTTTGACCTGGAGACAAAAGAAGATGAAATAACATTCCAGGCTCTTGGAGTAACAAACTTCCAGGTGTCTACATATTATGAAACCATCTTCACATTGGCTCCTTGTTTTGGGCTCAAAAAAAGCTGTGTCAGCATCATGAAGTTGTTCCCAGCATTCCATTTTCCAGGTAGCTAGCATTTCCTGTTCAATGGCGGAGCCAGACCTGCATCTGAGTCATCAGCTTTCCCCTCTTTTCTCCCCTTTTGAGCCCTTTCTATCTAAGTGTATTCAGGATAGGCCCGGAGTAACAGTGTTCAAAGTTCCAAGCTTTCATTTCTAGCAAGAAGGATTTATTTTTATTTATTTTATTTTTTGTATTTCTATACCGCCCTACTGGGTGCAACCAACTCAGGGCGGTGTACAAAACAAGTAGAATACAATCATCAATACAATACAATAATAGGGCAACAATACTGTGATATAATACCACACAGCAAAACAACAATCAAGCAATAATATAACAGTACAGTCCAACAATACAATACAATGTAGAGAAATAGCCAACAATATAATATAGAATACAATATGTCAGTAAAATCTCATCCAACAATACAAAATAACAATATGGTCAGATATCATAAATACAACGTCCTCTCAACTGGTGGCAAAGGATGTCTTTAGCCCTAAGAGAATCACAGTTATAAAGCCAACCTTGAGCCAATATGCATTTCCTAGGTCAGAACATTTGGAGCGCCAAGGTTCGCCATCATGGCCCTAAGTGTTTAAAATACTGTATGGGGTTTTGATTCAGACTTTATTCACCTGTTCATCACCAGCCCCTTAATGTTTTGGTAATAACATTAAAATATTTCAGAAATGATACTGAAAATGAGCCAGTTTTTAAAATCTGCCGCAAGAGTGGGTCATTATATTACTAGCACAAGAATCTTTATTTCTATAAATGTTTCTTAGTGTAGACTTGACATTTGTTACTGATTTCAGCTTAAACATGGAACTGACAGATCTAATTAAACTACAGAACAGAGCAATGTAGATAAGTAGAAGAAAACTAAAGCTGAATTGGATATTTGCTGTGAAGTTCATATCAGTCAAATTTAGCTGTTTTATAAGTCTGAAAGCTCAAGATGAAATCCTTTATTTTTATGAGCTCATCAAACAAATGCCTCATGGTCATAAACCAAGCAAACTGTCTATTCAAATTCACAGAAAAGAGCGAAAGATTGAATAGAATCACCAGAAAGAATATTGAAATAAAATTCATAGTGGCTGATAGCCAGGGCAGGCGATGCCACACAAATATAAGAGACTAAATGAAATTGAGTAGGACAAATGACCAAATACCAAGCTAAAATTGAATAATAGGATTCACACAGAGGCAACACAGTCATTATTCATACAAACTGAAAAGGCCGCACCCATTTTGTGCTTTCTGTTGTTACTGTCAAGTCTCCTCCGACTTATGCAACTCTATTAATGAAAGATCTCCAAATTATCTTTTCTCACCAGTACTTATCAGTTCTTGTAGGCTCAAGCCTGTGTCTTCCTTTAAGGCAGAGGTCCTCAACATTTTTAAGCCAGGAACTGATTTATGCTCCCTCAGACTGTTGAGGGGCCAGACTGGTGGTCCTGTTGCTGTTGCGGCTGCCACCACAGTAGGGGAGAAGCAGTGTGGACTCAGGGTGGTCCTGCCTCCACTGCCTGTCATGGCAGGGGTGGGACCACCTCAAGCCCCCACCACTCCACCCATACCACTCCACCCACACCACTGCCAGCGGGACCACCCTGAGCCCCCACCACTCCACTCCACCCCCACCACACCACCCCCAACGCTGCCGCTGCTGACAGGACCATCCTGAACCCCCACCACTTCCCCACATCACTGGTGCTGGCACCACCACCACCAGTGACCACCTTGAGCCACCCACCACTCCCATATACACACACAATTCCCCTGCCTGGAGAAGCTGCATGGTGTGGGTGAAGAAGGGGTCCAGGCTGTCCTTCTCACCTGTGCTCGGCCAGAGCAGCCCCTGGGAAAGATGTGGGCAGCCATGTGCATCCATCAGGAAAGACATGCTCGACCAGAGCAGCTCTTGGAAAAGAGGCAGGCAGACGTAGGCGGACATGGGTGGATACTACTTCCACTTCCACTGCTGCCACCTCAATCTTTGTCCCCTCCATTTGCCTTGGCCTGTCCCTAATGGCACTCCTTAGCAGGGCAGATGCTGTAAGCCAGGGGTGCCCAAACTATTGCCCACAGGCCAGATCTGGGCCCACAGCATAAAATAATCCAGCCCTCGCCGCCCTTGCCACTCCCAGAAACAGAAGTAAAATGTGGATGTGCAGGTGCTGAAAGTGCCCACGTATGCATAGAACGCTGCTGTAAATGACCTGCAGCTGTTGTAAACATGTTTACGACCGCCATGGGTCATTTATAGCAGCATTTTGCACATGCATGGATGTGTTCAGCACCTACACATGCACGTTCCAATTAAATATACTGTGTATTTTTCTTTCATTTCTCTCCACATCAGCCACTCGACATTCTTTTACCTTTAATCTGGCTGCATCATTAGTGACAGAGCTGTTCATACTTGTTCTTTGCTCTCCTACAGTAACTGATTGAGTGCTTTCTGAACTGGGAGTCTCATTTTACAGCACTATCTTTTGTTTCATTTTGGACTGTTTCATCACAGGCCTTTCATGGTATGGAAAGTTGAACTGGGACTTGCCATTACCATCTTCTGCTCAGTACTAACATAATTAGTTTGCGTATCCCAGCATTGCCTCCTCTGGCAGTACCACCTTCAGCTACTGCTGCTGAGTGACATCTCCCAGTAACTATATTGTTGTGAAAAGTCTGGAGACTTTAGTCAAAACACTCTCACTGTTATCACGAGGACAGTGTATGGAAGAAGAACACTGTATGCCACATTAAGTTTACTGGAGGAAAAGTGAGTTATAAATGTAATAAATAAAAAGGCAAACAGGTGTTGAAAAGGTTCAAAAACTTTATTGTTGACACATTCTTAAAGAGTTTAAATCCAAATATGCCCAAGGCAGACAGAGAGAAACTCATAGAAGAAAAACTGTAGATGGGAATATGCAAATTCCTGGTGTCCTGTTTTTGGATTGTAAAAAGATACAATCTGCTGCTTATTTTCCCATGGAACACTTAAGAATAAGAGCCTGGTTGAACAGCATGCCATGAAAGTGCCTAATAAAGTTACCTTTGAGTTATGAAAACTTGCAAAGTTTTGAATTTTTAAAGTGACCTATAAAAAGTATTGCCTTCCTCCTGTAAAGACAGTTGATTTCCAAAGATGTGCCTGAATTAATAAACCACACCTTTATCCTTGGGTGTTTTCAGTGACTAGTATAACTTGAGCTACAGAAGAGACAGATGAAGATTGTTTTGTTGGTATAGCTCCCAGAATCCCATACTCATATTGCCCATGGGATTCTGGGATATGTAGCACCAAAATTAAACTTTTCCTATCTATGAGCTAGAGTGGTAACAAAAGGAGAGAAATTGTGGGATGAATGGTGTTCTGTCCCCCCCCCCCTCTACTGTTCAGGAGTAGATTCAGGAAGAATTGGCTGTACACTAAAATGAGAATAGCTATAAAGAGTGATGCAGCTCCCTCACCTACATCTTTTAATGTTTTTGCAATTCCCATTGTTACATATTAGTTTTCCTTCCTTCCTTCCCTCCTTGCTTCCTTCCTTCCACCCCTGCCCCTTCCCTCTTCTCCTCCCTGATAGATGGAACCATTAGTGGAATCACTGTAAATAATGTGTAAAGTTAGAAGTTACAACAAGGTATCTCATTAAAGTTGCTTCACTCATCTTACTTCCCAATTAATGTTTAAAGCTTCGCTAGAATGCAATGACAATATGTCACAGCATATCATTGTGGCAGGCGACAGGAAGTTAATAACCCACTGGCCCTTAAAAGAACCCTTTACTATCAGCAGCACACTAGTAAATAACATAGGAATTTTCCTCCTCAGTGCTTCCCCTCATTTAATTCCCAATAAGTTCAAAAGAGATTTCACTGAAATAAGATCATTATTTCACAGAAAGCTCTTTTAAATAGGAAGGTGGGCTAGAGAGGTCTTGCTCAGAAGGCATCATGGGATTTTCTCCCTTTTATCAACATGCTCAGCTCATTCCTGTCTGAATTCCAGAAACAGATATTGTCCCCACCACCACTTCCTGAGCTATTCAATATAGTTTCACTGTTTCAGTCTAGGGCAGGAGTTCCTAATCTTTTTAAGCCGGGGACCGGGTCACACTCCCTCAGACACCTTCGGGGGCCAGATGGCCATTTTGCCCTTCCTCCACCACATGGCATTTCCTGGTGTGGTGGCTCACATTGAATGGTGTTGTGGGCCACATCTGGCCTGCAGGCTGCAGGTTGAGAATCCTTGGTCTAGGGCAGTGTTGGTGAACCTATGGCACACATGCCAGAGGTGGCACACAGAACCCTTTCTGTTGCCTTCCGTGCCATCACGGGCAAACCCCACACCGCCCTGTGAGACCGGCACCAATGGCAATGCTACTACCCCACCCACCTCTCTCCCTCCACCAATGGGGAGGTTAGAGGGGAGGATGAAATCCCACCCAGGAGGCAGGAAGTACATGTGTGTGCACATGCATGTACCACTTGAGGCGCACCTGTGATGTCACATGAGTGCATGCCACCTCTTCCTTCTTGGGCACTTGGTCTCTAAAAGGTTTGCCATCACTGGTCTAGGGTAACTTGTTGTTTTATAAAATAGATCTCTAGCTTATCTCCTGTTATTGTAACTCTTTGCTTTCGACCATGTTCCTTTACTTGTGAGGCAGAATGTAGGGCTGCTTATCACTTCCTTTTGTTTCTCTGAACATCATATCCCTTGCTGAGTATATCTGCAGTCCTTTGCTTTCAAAAGGCCTGGCACTGAGGGTACTCAGAGGCAGAATTCCTGAAAGGAAACCACTCATTCAGCACTGTAATCAGTTTCCCCTTATCAATGTTATCATCAGGTTCTGGGGGTTTGGGAAGCCACCTCTAGAGGTGACTGAAACATGTCCTTCCTCCACCTCTGCCTCTAGGAGGCCTCTTCATAGTTGCCACCAATCTCAGAACCTTCCTCCTCTTCCTCTTCCTTCTCTCCTCCTCTTCTTCCAGCATGGGCCATGGATGTAAGTGCTACTATGGTGTTATCATTTCTGATAGGTGGGTGCCAGCACTGTTGCCTCTTCTCTTCTTTTCATGTGGGAACTCTGAGCCCCTCTGAAAAATTAATGAATTTGCCTGAAATGGAGACAGCACTGACCTCTTTCTTCAAAGTAGCGTGGGTCTAGCCAGGAGAGGTCAGGAAACAGCAAGTTTTCCTCTTACATGCTCTGCTGCTTTGAGATGACTACCTTCTTCAGAGTTTATTTCTGGCCTGAATATTTCTTACAAAGGGTGACATCCTAGAAATGGCATAAAATTTTGATTTGCCTTTGATCTCAGTTTTCACTTGAGACAAATCACACCATGCCAAAAACCCTGCACAGAGCTCTGGAGGTCTTTGCAGAGGCTTTGTATAACATGCTGCAGCTAACTGAAGCTAATTCATAAGATGCCCCCATCCCCATCAACCTCATTCATGTCCCTGTACCAATTGTGCAACAGGAATAACCCCTAGTAATTCATTAATTAGCTACAATTATCCACAGCAAGTTACATAAGCTCTGCAATAACAACAGAAACCCAGCCACTATATTGTGAGTATAGTACAGTCAAACCTCGCATAAAGAGTGCCTTGCTTAAAGAGTAACTCACTTAAAGAGCAGAATTTTCTCTGAATGTTCGCTTCGCTTAACAAATAAAACCAACCAAAAACTCGCTTAACAAATATCGGGGTTTGCAATCCCCCCCACAATTGGTCACTTACAATGGTGTTTCGCTTAAGTAGCAAACTCGCTTAAAGAGCAATCCTGTGGAATGCATTATGCTCTTTAAGCGAGGTACAACTGTAAAACCTCGCATAAAGAGTGACTTGCTTAGAGAGTAACTCGCTTAAACAGCAGAATTTTCTCTGAATGGTAGCTTTGCTTAACAACTAAAACCAACCAAAAACTTGCTTAACAACTGAATCGGGATTCGCAATCACACCCACCCACCCACCCTGAAGTCACAATTGGTCACTTACAATGGTGTTTCACTTAAAGAGCAAACTCACTTAAAGAGCAATCCTGTGGAACACATTATGCTCTTTAAGCATGGTACAACTGTAATTTTCATTAAGGGACTGTAGTGGCTCAAGTGGCTAAGGAGCTGACTGGAAAGTGTGAGGTCAGCAGATCGATTTCCAAGCACTGCAGAACAGAATGAGCTCCCATGTTTGTCCCAGCTCCTGCCAACATAGCAGTTCAAAAGCAAGAAATTGCAAGTAGATAAATAGGGACTACTTCAGTGGGAAGGTAAACAGCATTCCGTGTGCTCTGGTGTCTAGTCATGCCTGCCACATGACCACAGAAAAATCTGCAGAAGCAGACAGCACTGGCTCTTCGGTTTTGAAACAGAGATGAGCACTGAACCCTAGAATTGGATACGACTGCATTTCGAGCAAGGGAAACCTTTACCTTTACTAATTTTCATTAAAATGAAAAACAAATGGCTGTACTTGTGAACCTGAGGAGTTTAATGCTTCTTTATTAAGCAAATCACAGGTCCCCTTGGGTATCTCAGAAGTGTTAATCGCCTATTGATCTGAAATGCAAACACTGCTGCCTAGATGACAGTAGTTCTGTGATTCAGTGAAACTGGATGAAGTGGGAGAGAGAGAGAAATAACAGTTAGCAAGCACTAAAGAGGCACTAATTGTGAAGCATGCCCTACAGTTTCACCAGACCTCCTTTGCAGGGGTCAAAATCTTTATACACAGATCAATTCATTATAAACAGATCTTTGTTGTTTTTAGCTGCTGATATTAATACATTAATAGGTACTAGGCATAGGGATATAAGGAGAAAAATATAGGCAAGAGACTGTAAGGTGACATTCCAGTGATAACAGGGAAATGAAACATGGTAAAAGTCCGTAATTTATTTTCAAATATTAGAACTTTATTCCCTGTCCTACCATCAGTCTGAGGTTTCATGTTTTCTTTTGCTGGGTCAAAGCATTGCACAATTTAAAATTATGGATGTCTATGAAACATAGCTAAAATTCAAAATACAGTAAAACCTTGCATAAATATGATTAATTAATTAAATAAATAATAAAGAGCGCCTCACTTAGAGACTAACTCGCTTAAAGAGCAGCATTTTCTCTGAATGGTCGCCTCGCTTAACAACAAAAACCAACCAAAAACTTGCTTAACAACTAAATTGGGGTTCACAATCTCCCCACCACCACCAGAAGTCACAACTGGTCACTTACAATGGTGTTTCACTTAAAGAGCAAACTCGCTTAAAGGACAATTCTATTGAATGCATTATGCTCTTTAAGCGAGGTACTACTATAAATTAAAATGTTAAAACAATTAGATTGCTTTTGGCTAGAGGTGGGCTAATTCAATGGCATTATCTTGGACACTACTAGATTTTCTTTTGTATACATGGTGAGATATAATACTGTGTTGATAGAATTTCTCCAGAAAATTTGTTCTGTATCCATGTAACTTTATTTTATTTCATTATTCTTTGATTTTACTGCTTTGATATACTCTTCCTATACTTGTGTGTGTGTGTGTGTGTGTGTGTGTGTGTGCACGTGTGTGTGTGTGTGTGTGGGCGTGCCTGTCTGCCCAAGGAGGAGGTGGTGCATGGGAAGGCACTGCACATGCATACATACCCACATGACATTGCTGGCATGCCTTGAGTGGCACACACAGAGTGCCTGCCCACACGCCACTGCTGCCTCCTCTGCCTCCTTGGGCACTTGTTCTCTAAAAGGTTATCCTGTTAATATTTAAAAGTTTATTTATACACATCAGATACTCATTAGCAAATGTTTAATGCCAGGTGTTTATTTTGCATCCACCTGCTAACCATTTGCAATTTGACAGGATGAAACTTCATAACTAATCTGAATAACAACCAGAGATCTTCCGCTATTACCAGTTGTAAAAAAACATTATAGTATGCTACAGTGAGAGCAGAATCAGGAAGTAATGTTTCCTTCCCTGACTTCACTGTGAGCATGGCTCAGCCCCCTTTCTACAATCACCCTGGTTTAAAAAAAGGTCCTTAGTGAATCTTAATGTAGTGCAAATGGCTGTTGTGAACCACTCTAAGGTTCTCATTCCATCATCTAATTATGCAGAGTGACTCTCAGGCAAGGTTCCAGAAATTTGATTCTGCGAAGCTCAGCTGCAATTGTCAAGGAAGAAGACAACAGCAATGGAGAAGAGGACATCTCATTCAGGCCCACTTCAGTTAAATAAGGATATGTTGTATCTGTAAGAGATTCAATCAATTAATCAATTTATTGTTATGGTCAAAAATCAGCATAAGAAACAAAGCATTCAGGACATGGTTGACCATACTAATACTAGAACTACAAAATAGATTTTTGAATGCTCTAATCAGACTCGACCAGTAAGATTCAGTTAAAATCACATTACAGTATATGCAATTATATTAATGTTACCTGAAAAATTAGGGCTTGGTCCATTTCCTGGTGGAGAAGAGATTAACCCCAAAAACTGACACCGAGGCATGATTTTAATCAGAACAAAACTTTGGTTTATTGGTATTTTAAACAGAATTCTAATTCATAGTGGCCATCTATGAGAAAGAAGTCCCAATACCTCACCCATTCTGAGAAAACCTCCCTTGTGATCCCAATTCCATGCTATTATAGGAATGAGCTGAAGTCCTTCCCATTCCCCAACATTTTTATACATTTTACTGATCGACAATTAATCCTGGATTAGTGATGGCAGTTGCAAATGCTGTTTTACTAAAACGGGGGCAATTAAATGAGTCTTTACACTTCTTAATTAAACAGTACAAAAGTAATTTCTGAAGTTACACATTGACATTTTTACAAATACAAAGGTTAATGGCAAAATGCTGTAAAAGTCTTTGTTTGCTGGATGAGGAAATCTCCTTTAGGGCAGGCAAGCTCTGATACAAAGTGTCCCTTTTCAGTCAAATTGCAGTTTGTAAATTGTCACATTGTTTCCTTTCTGAATCTGTGAATGAATGAAAGGCTAGTCGCATAGTAGAAAGCCAGGCGCGCTTTAGCCAATGGGAAGCTGGTCTTCGGCATTCTCCTCCATTGGCAGGGCTCGGTTTGTAGAAGATGGGAGGCTCTTGGTGTCAATCTAAGGTGAGGGCTCCGTTGAGCTGTTTGCAGGCTAGGAAATTGCTGTGGAGGGCTTGTGTCATCTCTGGAGCTTTGACAAAGGATAGATAAAGGGAGAGATTAGCGCCATTGTTTCCAGCAGATCCTCAGCTGACTCGGGACTCTTGGAGGAAAAACCGGTTCTTAATCTACTGTAATTGCTTACATTCAGTGCATACGTGACTGCTGGGACTCCACTTTTAATCAAGTCCCTTTGCAAAGGTTTTCAGATAGATTTTGATATCAAGCTCCGAATAAATTAAACTTTATATTGCTGTATATTAAGCTCTGGTTTTTCCCTCTAAGGTTGCGATGTTTTCTCCAGGTATTTTAAACCTTGGCCTGTGTGTACAGTGATTCTCTGGTTGTAACTTTATTTAAAACAAATTAAATGAAACAGTGATGTTTGATCTTAAAATTCAGGTAACATTAAGAATATGATATAAAAGGATGTAGTGTAAGATGTAATACTGTATCAACAGTACTAACATTACAATGTGTAAAAATACTAAGACAAACAGTGTTAATAAAAATTGTAATATCAGTAAAAATAGTAATATTTAGTGATTTAAATATTTACTACAAGGCCTACGTTGCAGAAACTGGCCTGCCATACGACAGCGTCAACTACTTTTAAAGGGATTTGAAAGTCAAGTGCTTTGTGTTTTAGTGTGCCCAAACCCTGGGTTTGATCACACAAATTTAAGGATAGGGAAAAATATTGGAGTACAGTAATACCTCGGATAACGCTAATACTTGGTTCCACAAGTCTTGATGTTATCCGATTTTTAGTGTTATCCGATGCATGTTAAAATCCTATGGGATGTATCGGATAATGTTAAAGCTCCATAGAGATACATTGTAACCGCACAGGCTTTAGCGGTTGTTATCCGATCCATCCCATAGGACCTTAACGTTATTTGATCCAATTCTCCTCCCCAGATTACTTAACGTTATGTGATTTTAGCGTTATCCGAGGTAAACGTTATCGGAGGTATTACTGTATCAACAACTCTACAACTCTATTCTAACTTACGTCAGGCTATTTAGAGTTTCAAGTCAAATCTAATCAGAATTAGTTATGCAGTCACAAACCCTGAGCACAAGTATGCATTGAGAGGAATGGCATAAAACTAAAAATATATAGAAATACAGTCAAACATCACATAAAGAGCGCCTTGCTTAAAGAGTAACTCACTTAAGGAGCAGAATTTTCTCTGAATGTTCACTTTGCTTAACAAATAAAACCAACAAAAAACTCACTTAACAAATAAATCGGGGTTCGCAATCCCCCCCCATCAGAAGTCACAATTGGTCACTCACTTACAATGGTGTTTCGCTTAAAGAGCAAACTCGCTTAAAGAGCAATCCTGTGGAACACATTATGCTCTTTAAGCGAGGTACAACTGTATAATATAAAGGTTGGGCCTTTTATGGGGTTCTCCAGTCCTCTGGATGAGTCCTAGACATGACTTGGGATAAGTTCAGTTTCTGAAAATAGGGAGAACTGGAGTTTAGAATGACTGCAATGATGAGATTCTTTACTTTTGATCCGTCTAAACCACAAGGGCACAGAACTTTCCACCGTAAGAGATTTATAGCTGTGGTAGAAAGTGATCATGAGAAAAGAAGTAAAATGAAGTCCAAGGGGCCTTTTCTTTTCCTTAAAGATACCAGCAACAGTCCTTAGAGTTTAATACTATGCATGAGGTACATAGAAAGAGCCTCCTTGATGATTGTGGCTATTATGAACCACAATCAGGCATACCTCGGGCAATGGCCACCTAGTGCCGGCTAATCTTTCTCACACTAGGTTAGGCGAAGGGAACTACAGAACGAACTCCCCAAAGATGGCTTCATTTGGGTGGTTTCACATCTGGCATAGAAACGGAAGAAGAAGGAAGAAGACTATGCCTGCTTTCTCACAAGTAAGTAGCACTGTGTTCATTGAAACCAAAGGCTGCAACAACTGTGGAATCTTTCCCACAGGTATGCCCCCTTTAGCACAACCAGTCTTGCTGTTCATTAGATTAGATTTAGTTGTATTTACCTGTCTTTGTCACAGCTCCTGCCAACCTAGCTGTTCAAAAGCAAGAAATTGCAAGTAGATAAATAGGGACCACTTTGGTAGGAAGGTAAACAGCGTTCTGTGCACTCTGGTGTCTAGTCATGCCTGCCACAGGACCACGGAAACATCTGCAGAAGCAGACAACACTGGCTCTTCGGCTTTGAAACAGAGATAAGCACTGAACCCTAGAGTTGGATATGACTGGCTTTCGAGCAAGGGAAACCTTTACCTTTACTTTAGTATCTTCAAACTCTTTTCTTTGGTTTTTTGTTTTGTTCAGAAATTTCACATGATCTACCCCATTTTGGACCATTCTGCTCACTGCAGGTGAAGGTTTGTTAATGTCAAAGCTTCAAATTATCAAAAATAGCACACTGAGTAAAACGTTAGCCTCTTCACTTTCTCCTTAGCATGTTCGTTTTCTTTGCATAGAAGTAATTTTGTAGGAGGAAGTGGTTACATATGGAATGTCTCATCTCCATTCTAAGAATATAAGAAGCCTAGAGGAACAATAATGTTCTCTCTTATTCAGTTTGACAGAGCTCTTTCTGGCCACTTTCAACAACCTCCCTCCAATAGGATTTTTTTAATTCTTTGTATGTATTTCATTGCCTTTGTCTGTGACTCATTCAGATTCAGGTGAAGAACTGGTTTCCCATGTGGAAACTTTAAATCAGGAGTTCTCAACCTTTTAAAGCCGGAGGCCGAGTCATGGCCCTCAAACAGCCTGAGGGGCCATACAGCCATTTTTTTAAAATATTTTTATTAGATTTTAACAACAAAAAGAAAAAAGTTAAAAATAACAAAGCAAAAAACAGTTACAAACAAACAAAAAACAATTGCAAACTACATCTTACAACATTGAAGATAAGGAAAAAAAGAATACAAGTAAATATTACATAATATAATAACATATTAATTCAATTATTCTCAATACATTCAAAGTCTTAACCATACTAATTATATTCATACTTTCACATTTATATCAATTATCCTCTTTCAGCATGGTATTACAACTTTGTTATCTTTCTTTCTTTCTTTCTTTTTAACATAATACATATATCACCCAGTGCACTAAGGTCCTTGAGTCTGCCAGCCATCCCTTTTACAACTCAGTCATTCTGCCAAAAATACATTGTATTCGGTGCAGGTTTTTCACCTTTATTTTCCCTCAATGTATATTGCAAAAAAGGTTTCCAAATGTCCCAAAATCTACTTTGTTTAATTAACCCTCTTTTTATATTTAGTTCCCATGTAAGTTTTTCGTTTAGCGCCATGTCCCAAACATCGGTATACCATTTACCCATTTCTAAGTTCATATCACCTTTCCAATTTCTGGCCACTTGTTGTCTTGCCAACGTTAAGAAAATAGATAATAACTTTTTTATATTTTCCTTTAAGTTCAATTCCTCTAAATCTGTTAATAAAACAATTTTTTCATTCAACTTTAAGTTGACGTTTAAATTTTTTACTATTTCTTGTTCCATTTTATGCCAGAAATTGGAAATAATTCCACAATCCCACCACATATGTTTGTATGTCCCAATTTCCTGATGACATCTCCAACACTTTTTTGAGTTGCTACTATTTATTTGGTTTAGCCGAACTGGCGTCATATACCACTGCCACAAAATTTTATAGTTGTGTTATTTAACTTTTGTGGACAGATTTCGCATAATCCTATTTTTCCATTTTTTCTTCCAGTTCTTGTCTGAAATATTAATATTTAAATCCATTTCCCACAATCTTTTAAGAACATCCTGAGTTTCTTCAGTACTGTTTATCATTTTGTATAACTTACTTACTACTCCTTTTATACCCATTGAACCTTTTCTTATATTATATAGCATTTCCTCGAAGTCTGTCAACTGTCTTGTAGGTTGCAATTTATCTTTATATTGTTTATTCCATCTATCCAACGTTAGTATCTGAAGCAAGTTCAACCTTAATTCCTTATAAATTTCTTTTTTAGTATCTTCATTCTCAATCCGATTCAACCAATCTTTTAGTACAATTATATATTTATACATAATGTTTTTTTAATAATTCTGAATTTTTAACCGGAAATGTTTTAAGATCTTGCAACTCTAATATTGGAGAGGTATTTGGTGCCAATGTTTCTTTTAATTTTACCCATACACTTATCATATATTTTAGAACATTATTTCTTGGTTTTAAAGAAAAAACTGAATTTTCCAAAAATTCTCCCATTGCACACACATTACTACCATTCATTTCTATCTCCCTCCATATAAGATCTTTTATTGTTAAAAGTTTTACCAAACCTTTAATTTGCAACGCCCTGTAATACGATTTAATGTTAGGTAACTCTAACCCACCCTCTTTCTGTGACTTATACCACAAACTTTTAGGTATCCTTGCTCTTTTCCCTCCATTACAATAATTATTCAATAAATTTTGAAAAACTCTTAATTCTTTTACAGTTTGTTTAATTGGGAGGACCTCAAATAAAAAATTAATCCCAATCTTTTCGATATCAGAGTCGCCACTCCCCTTGCCTTGGAAGAACCAAAAGTCTTTTCATAATACTGGGTTCAACCAAGATATAAATTATTTTTATCCGCCGCTTTTTGGTGAGTTTCCTGTAAAAAATGATATCCGCTCTATCTTTTCTTAGGGCCATTTCCAACCATTTGCGTTTAGTAGGACAACCTGCCCCTTTCACGTTCCAAAACAATATCTTGATATATTTCATGATTTATCATTATTTAACTTTTTAAGAAATAACTGGCAGACTTCAATGGACGTGCTACCCTCTACCCCTACCCTAACCCACAATTTAACATATAAAACAGAAAAAGAGACATAAAAAACAGAAAAAAAATAACCCCCTTCTTTTTTTTTCAAAAAAAGCACTTCTACTAATAAGAGAAGGGGGGAGAGGAGTCATATGGTTACAAAACCTAGTCATTCTTCAAATATTACTTCAGTTGCAGATGTTACATTACATTACATCTTAGTTACCCCCAGTTGCCCCTTGAGCCTCTTCAGTTGTGGCCTCTGTTTTTTTTTTTCTGTGTTTGCTCCGGCCAAAAATAAGGCTTCTTTGAGATCCTTCCACTCTTGTGTTCCATTTTCCACAATCTTTGCTTCTGTCAGCATATCCAGCACATATGAATCTTCCTTTATAAAAATGGTTCTACCCAAATGCACAAACCTCATCTGTTTTGCAAATTTCCAATTATATAAGATTCCTTTGTCTCTCAATTTTTTTGTAACAGGCTTAATTTGAGATCTCCAAATTCTTTCTTCAAACGCTATGTCATTGAAAATTTCAATATCCACTCCTTCCATTTTAAGAGCATTAGGACCTGCATTTTTTATATGAGACATCACTCTCAATTTTACACTCAAGTCTGCAAATTTTAACAACACATTTCTAGAACCCATTCTATTTTTCTTTGGACCCAGTCTATACACACTCTCAATATCTTCAAGAACAAAATCTCTCCCAATTTTCAATTCATTTATCCAAGTCAACAATCTTAATTTCAATTGGTCCGGGTTTTTCTCTGAAATTTTTCTAATTACCACATTTTTCCTTCTTATCTGATCTTCCAGATACTCCATTCTTTTTTCATGATCAATCAATTTAATTGCTTTTCCTTTCTCTCCTTCTTTCACCTCCATTACTTCCTGTTTTAGATCCGCTACTTCTTTTTTTACTGTGACCACTGATTCTTTCAATTCCAACATCCCCTTCATTGCTTTCTTAATTTCTTCAGTTGTGATTTTTACCAATTCCAAAGCAGTGTCTCTTATATCTTTTTGAATAATCAAAATAAGGTCTTGTTGCTCTTTAACTCATTGATTTTCTGAAGCCTGGAGTCTAGAATGCAACTGTTGATTAAATTTATCAATTTTTTTCTCAACATTTTCTTCATGTTGTTTCATCCAAGCTGACATAACTTCACTTAGATCAGATTGAGGCTTGTCGACCAATCTTCCTTGGATCTCTTTCTTTTCCTTTTCACTTGATTTCATTTTTTATGGCGCCTTGTTCCTCTTTAAGCTCCATATCTTGTTCTTGTTGTAATTCTTGTTGTTGTAAAAGTTGTTGTTGTATATCTCTGTGCTATTGAAACTGTTGCTGGCGTTGATGTTGATGTTTTTCCCATTATCTTTGTAGTTCTTCAGCTTCTTGAATCTCCTGCTGCAATGATTTATCCCTCCCTTGCTGGTCCCTTCTAACCAACTGCTTAAATTTAATCCAGGCAAGATTAGTCTTTTTATCTCCCAAAGATCTACCTCCCCTTTTACTCATCAAAGAACAATTCACCACAGCAGAAGACAATTAAATTTCCCAATTTAGTATTAATGGAAATCCAACAATATACTGCAAGGTTTCATAAAATCATATACACATTAAAAAAAAATTTTCCAGTTGATATAAACAATCCTATTTTTCCTACCCCAATTAAATCTTGTATTCACTTCTTTTAGTACCTTTTTATTAATTTGTCAGATCCCCCCCATGCAGATCAGAGAATTTTTTTTAAAATATATATATATATAGAAGGGCTAAAGAGCCAGCTGATTAGAAAACTGCATCATGTAGTCTTCTCCATTTTAAAACAAAGCAGCATTGTTTTAGTTCTTCACCCTCCAAGAGAAAAAAAAGAGAGGGATAAAAGATATAATCTCCACAACAAAACCAGCAACAGGAGTCCAAAATTCACTTTAAGTTGTATAAATGTCTTATTCTTATCGTTAAACAGAGGGAAAAACCAAAAAAGATATTAGTAAGCGAGGAAACAACAACCCCTTGTTTCACTTTCAGCTCGCAGTTTCCAGCTCCGATAAACAATGTCCACGGGGGGGAAACAACTTTTCGGTGGGCAATTCTAATGATCTTCTTGTTTCAAAGCAATACAGTTTCTAAAGCAGACCGCCCATTCACAGGTAGAAAAGATAAATAAATAGAAGCAAGTCCCTCAAGATAGTATATTTTCTAACACCGTCGTTAAGTCTTCTGGTTACTTTTATTGTAGCAAGACAGCTTATTTGGCTGCTATCTATGTTTTGTAGTTGGTAATTAGTAGGAGGTGAGGACTTTTGAAGTTAAGATGATTTAATGACTGTATTTAATTGTTGTATAGAACGGCAGTTGGAAAGGTTTTTCAGAACAACTTTCCTAATCTGCGTCTTGTCCCAAACAAATTCCAGTCCTTGTAAATATCCTCTCAAGCCAGCAAGCTTAGAAAGAGAAAATATATTCAACTTTCCTTTTTGTTTTTGGCTTGGAGTCATTCCTTCACCCCACCCCCACAAGACTTATTAATTGCTTACAGTTCAGCTCTGTTCTGTTCCGTTTCTCTCCATCTGTTTTTCTCCGTCCTGTAACAGCCACCACAGCAGTTTGTTCACAACAAACAACTTTTAAAAGTTCTCCTTGTCTTTGTAATCTTTTTAATCCATTTTAAAAAATTGTATCCACTGTTATTCCCACAAACTGGCTCTTTTTTTTTTTAAGCAACTAAAGAAAAAGCAATCACTCAGCTCTCCATCTTGGCTCCGCCCCCCCCATGCAGCCATTTTGCCCTTCTTCCACCACATGGCACTTCCTGGTGTGGTGGGCCACATGAAATCGTGCCCCAGGCTGCATCCAGCCTATGGGCCATAGGTTGAGAATTCCTGCTTTAAATATACAGTAAAAGCTAGCTTTAGAAAGCAAGATTAATGTTTACAGGTACATTTTGCAATCCCCCTAACCAGTGTTTATGATGCTGTGCTATGGTGAGGTAAAATCTAAGTGCCTTTTTTTCACTGAGACTTTAAGTCAGCTGTAATACTGGAAAAGATCTTACTCTCTATACTTTGACTTTTACCTTTCATAAAATGTAGGCCACAATGCTGACTTTTCCTCAAAAGCAAAGGGACACAATGAGGTTTAGCCAAAATGTTTTGGGATTCCTGACAGCAAGAAAAATTAAATTTGAGCTTCCTCCCTCTTTTTCCTGGGCTCAAATACATTATTGATTTGCTCATTTAACAGGGGCCAACTGTCAAAAACATAATAACATTAGCAATACTTGATGTAATAGGGGAATGGAAAGGTCCACAATTAAGTTTAGGCAGCCCTATTTGGTTTAGCTAATTGGCTCAACATATTCAGCTACACATGAAGCTTTGTGCTTTCAGCTCCAATAAGGTATAGTATTAATTTTAATTAAAGCTCCACAGAGCTGGCCAAATATTTCTATTTCCCCCCCCCCCCAAAAAAAAAAAAAATCCTTAATCATACAATTCACATTCTGCTGCGACTAAGATGTAAGATCCACTGTGTAGCAGCCTCCCCCTTTCTCTGCCTGGAATCTGAGGTCTGAGAGACTAGCATAGGTTTGTATAACAATTGTATCATTTTCAATAGCACTTGGATTATATATTCCAGAGCAAGGAAGCCTGGATCAGAGGACCATACAGATTCTCCACCTTTTTAGCCCCGTAGGATTCAAAGAGAACTTCCTAAAATACACTTGTGTTCAACTGGTTCTAAAATGTACTGCCTATCATTAGCATCTGGCCTTCTCAGTTGTCTCATACTTGTCGCATAGTGTTGCACATATAGTTTATACTCAGAAAAAAAACAGAAAGTACTACTAGTTAGTTCAAGTCTAATAACACCCAGGAGCTTTCTAATTAGCAGGAATTGTGACATCATCTGCTATTCCCCTCCAGGTTTCCTGTTCCTTCAAAGTTTGTCTGCAATCCTCACTGTAGCTGGAAGAGACATTGATCTCTCTGGACAACAATAGCCATTTTTACAAAAGATTGCTTTTTGTTTATTGCCATGGTCCAAGCCAACTGCTTGCACTTTGGAATCTCTTTATGGAAGGCTGGCTATGGAGATTACATTTCCAAACCTACCATTAAAACACCAGGGACCACACATTTCAAATGCCTATACATTAAGAACCCACTATACCAGGGGTTCCCAACCTTTTCAAACCGGGGGCCAGATCACGCTCTCTCACTCAGCTTCAAGGGCTGGATGGCCATTTTGCCCTCCCTGCACAATGGGGGTGGCCATTTTATTTATTGAATGCCCTTGGAGGGGTGGGGCCACATGAAATGGTGCTATGGCCAGATCTGACTCATGGGCCTTAGCCTGGGAGCCCTGCACTATACAGTTCCCAGACACCCCAGAAGAAAGGAATGGTAAACCACCTCTGTAGATTTTGTATCTCTTTTATTAAAAAAAAAACCCTGTACATCAGAATCAACTTGCCAGTGCACAACTATTATTACATGCCATCTTAAAATCTCACCTCCAAGATTTGCCTTATAACAGTTCTTAAGGGTGGAACTACAGTAAATGCAACACAGGGTGATATGAATCCTAATAGGACATAATAACATTTCATACTGGAGGGGAAGTGTCACATTTTCAAATGTTTTGCTACATTTGTCTTCAAAAGGACATGGTGAACTATATGTATATTTAGAAGGGCAACATGGAACTAGAATACTAGCATTACAGTGAGAGAGCTGAGTTAGAATCTCTTGCTTTGACAGGTCCATTCTGTGACATTTTTTGCTACCTGAGACAGCAAAATAAATGATGCCTTCCCCGACCCACCCAAAGCAAGATAGATAGCTCCCAAAATCAGCCAAGTTACTTTGGCATATGAGGGGAAAACAGCACAGGTATCCATCTTCTCTTTTGCTCATCCAGTGACAGCCTTCACCATGATTGAAAGACAGTTAAGGGGGAGAGAGTCAGTCAGAGTCAGAATTAGGGTTATGACTCGAAATTTTGGAGTGAGCATGGTGTGGTGTAATGTGAGGGGGTCTGTTCATAGGATAAATTAAATAACAGGGGTAGATTAGATAACACAGAGATATTCATGCTCTGTCAAAATCTATTTGATGAAGGGAAGCTGGTGGAAATCCAGTCACACATCTACAAAGTCATGGGCACACAATCCTATCCTTTGATGAAGGTCCTTTATTCCCTTTAGAAACTTGTGTTGATTCTGGGAGAAAAAAAGAAACTGAACCATAGCTAAAGGCATCTTTGCTCATCCTAGTCCAGAGGTTGCCAACCTTTTAAAGTCAGGGGCCGAGTCATGCTCCCTCACACAGTTGAGGGGGCTGGACTGGTGGTCCCCCTCCCACTGTAAACACTGCTGTAAAATGTGTCTGTGACTGTCACAAACACATTAATGACAGACACAGACACACTTACAGCTGTTTCCAGTGCTTCCAGCGCTTCCAGCAGCAGGAGTGAGGGCAGTGGGCCAGATTATTTGGTGTCACAGGCCGGATCTGGCCTACAGACCTTAGGTTGCCTACCCCTCTCCTAGTACCATTCATCACCATAAATATTCAGCAGGACTGAAATAAATGAAGTAACAATGTGTTGACATGTCATGATATCCAAAATTCACTGCTCAGATGGCTTCTTTGCCACCTCATTGATGACTCTGGTTCTGAGCAGAGGCGTAGCTACCGCCGTATCTGCCGTATCAATTATACGGGGCCCCCGGGCCACGGGGGCCCCCAACGTGCGTAAGCAAAACAAATCTTTACCCTTCCTAAGGGCCCCCAAACAAATTTTTATACGGTGCCCCGCCAAGGCACGCTACTCTTCTGGTTCTGAGCTAGCTAATGGGGATTTGTTTGTGCTCTCTCTGATTTTTAAACAGTCTTGATTCTAGAATGAAACCCACTGCTTCCAGTTTAACATGGTGGAGTCCTCTCTTTGAAACCCTCACTGGGCCCTACTTCAAAATAACTTTACATTGCAATCAAGTCACTGAATCTTGGAGCTGGTCTACAGCTACAAATTGCCCACCCCTAAAATAGGCCACACACATTTATTCCATTCAGTCAGCTGTAGCATAAGCTTATGCAGCTGACTCTCACAGGCTGCTGAAGCAACAATTGGATTCCAGCTATTTGGCAAGGTCTGAGAAGAGCCCTCTGTGCATGTTGAAAGGAGCAATTATCTCTGATGAACAAGGTTGATGTAATAATTGCTAGAGTCAATATGGTTTTTTAAAAATTGCAGCAGTTTAAAGGACAGTTGAGCCCCGAGAATATTAGAAATAGCCCAGAAACCAGCAGCCGCTCTTGAAGGACTCTCTGATTAATTTGCAGACCCGTCTCCCACCACTGCAATTTTGCACTTTAGATGTCTTTTGTTTTCCATATAATTTTGATCAGAAATCTACAGAATTCCACAGAAAAGGCATTCTCACTTAGTCATAATGATTGTGGGATGGCATTTTTGGTAATCAGTATAACAATTTTTAGTAAACATAGAGGTTGCTCTTGCTCAAAAGCCAGACATATCTGACTCTAGGATTCAGTGCTCATCTCTGTTCATAGCCAAAGAGTCAGCACTGTCTGCTTCTCTAGATTTTTCCATGGACATGTGGCAGGCATGACTAAACACTGGAGTGCACAGAATGCTGTTTACCTTACCACTGAAGTGGTACTTATTGATTTACTTGGAATTTCTTGATTTCAAACTGCTACGTTGGCAGGAGCTGGGACAGAGACAGGAGCTCACTCCATCATGCAGCACTCAGGTATCAAACTGCTAATCTGCCAAACTTCCAGTCATCAGGTTCAGCATCTTAACCAATAAGCCACCCCAGTCCTTTATCAATTTTTAGTCAGTTGCAAATTGTCCAAGAGTCAGGAAGTCATATTACCAGCAATTCTACAATTAAGATAACCAGTTGGGTGGGTGGGTGTTAATTGTTAGCCTCAGCTTCCCAAAAGTCCCTAATTCACTGTCCCCAAACCTTGTGCCAATCCCAGGGTATATTACTAACTTGGATCTAATGTATATATCTGATGTATATAACGGATTCCCCTTGCTTGGACATTTTTTTTTACTTTGAGGACCTCCTTGAGAGGGCTGAGGATTCCTGTGTTTCTTTATTAAATAATAACAAGGGTAGAAATAATTGCAAAAAATTTAAGAGAATAAAATGATGGCACCATTTTTGCATTACGGAACAGACAACATGTCATATTTGCCAGGGCTTGGCAATGCCATTCTTGGGCCAAATGCTATTTACTCTTTCTCACAAACTTGTAAGCGTAAAGCAAAGAGTAAGGTAAAGGTAAAGGTCACCCTTGCTCAAAAGCCTGTTGTATCCAACTCTAGGGTTCGGTGCTCATCTCTGCTTATAGCAAAAAATGATATCTACATCTGCAGACTTTTCTGTGGTCATGTGGCAGGCATGACTAGCCATGAAAGTACACAGAATGCTGTTTACCTTGCCACCAAACCGGCACCTATTTATTACTTGCAATTGCTTACTTTTGAACTGTTCAGTTGGCAAGAGCTAGGACAGAGACGGGAGCTCACTCCATCATGCAGCACTTGGCTCTCGAACTGCTGACCTGCTGACCTTCCAGTCATCAAGTTCAGCATCTTAACCACTAAGCCACCTCAGTCCCTTTTAAAATGAAGAGTACAGACTCACAAAATCCTTCAGTGTCTTTTCTACCCCTACCCCCTAAAGCTTATTATTTTCTTCGCTTGGAGGATCATTCATTGTCCTGTGAGTCATTATGTTTTATAATCTAATAATAATGATAATGTGGCATCATTTCTGTCTTGTGGCAACCTTTTCAGGGTTTCCCAGGTAGTGAATGCCTAAGAAGTGGCCCACAGTTCCCTTCTTCTGGGAGCGGTCAGGAATGTGCATAGGTTACATAGGTTGCCAGTTGCCTCATCTCTCAGGAGCAGGGCTGCAGTGGCTCGGTGGTTAAGAAGCTCACCTTGTTAGCTAGAAGGCTGGCAAGTCAGCAGTTAGAGACCCGGGTACTGCATGATGGATTGAGCGCCCATCTCTGTCCCAGCTCCTGCCAACCTAGCAGATTGAAGAAATTGCAAGTAGATAAACAGTGACTAGTTTAATAAGCAAAATTTCTAAAGGTCGTTCTAAAGTGAGATCTTCAAAATTCATAATTCCTTAACAACACAGACAACATTGTTTAATATGTTATGAGCCTTATGTTCTCAGAATTTTTCTAGAACAAAGGCAGGCAAAATATAGGCTTTAAGAGACAGCTGGATTGCAACTTCCACCATCCTAAGGGTCAAGCTAAGAAGTCCAGTAAACCATTCAACTTGTCAAATGAGTAGTGTCACTCGGAGGAAAAAAATGGGAGGTGAAGCCGAGCCTATGCTGAGGAACAAGAAAATTTAGAAGTGCTTACAAGTTGGAAAAAAGTGTAAAAAGCCAAACCAAGAAAGTCGAATTTTAGAGGTCTGCGTTTTGCTCAGTATGGGGAAGAGATGTAACTTCAGATAACCAGTAAAAGCTAAATGTCAGACCACAAATCCTGCCACTTTGTTAGTGGAATTTGTATCTCATTTGACATGTCTGTTTCCTAGTGGGTTTTTTCCCCATGCTATAAAACCATGTTCTTTGAACCTGTGAAACCATCCATCCTTCACTGTTAAAAGGGTGGATCTCAATAAAGCCCTAGATTTTTGACAACTAGTGTGATTTGTCTCCTCCTCATCAGAGCAAAGACCCTGGGTACTCCATATCCCATCAGACTGGAGTAACAGTAGCAGACAGAAACATGGGTCAGTCAAGCTAGGTTGTAGGAAGTTCCAAGGACAATTGAAGTGGTCTCCCACCTAGGTCAGTTAAGACTGTCGTCTTCAGCAGTAAAACCAATTGTGAGAGCAGGATTTATAGTTCTTGGTATGTATCTCCAGGTATCCAGCTGTCTTCAATTAGTTATTACTGCTGTACAATAGTGTTGCAAATAATCTTGTGCAGTAAAGCAAATCAACATTTTTCAAGACAATTTTTAAAATGGGGGCACCCCAAACAAAAAAAATTATAAGTTTTAAACCCGGATTCAGATCAGCACCAAATCTGGCACACTAGGAGCAGACAGTTTCATGTTGCTGTGCCACCTTTGGTGACTTTTGTTGCAAGACAGACCCAGAAGAGAAAACAATTGAACACCGCTGGTTGTCACTTTCAGCCCACAACTAAAACCTCTCACAAGCATTATGAAAGATCTCCAACTCATTTTGGACAAGAATACTTCACTCTCCAAAGCCCTTGGTGACAGTCCTTTTCTTGCTTACAGACAACCCCCCAATCTCAAACAACTATTAACACACAACAGACTGTGCAACAGTGAAACAGAGATGGGAACTAAACCCTGCTGCAATCCCAGATGTCAACTATGTCCCCACATTCACTCTGGTAACACTATTACTGGACTAACAATGCCACACACAACATTAAGGACAGTTTTACTTGTTCTTCTGCCAATGTTATTTATGTCATCTTTTGCCAAAAATGCCCTTCTACACTCTACATAGGACAAACAAGACAATCTCTGTGCAAAAGAGTCAATTGACATAAATTGGACATCAGGAATGGCAATAAACTGAAAACATTTTCAAACCATTTCAGCCTACCTGGACAGAAACCGTTTTCAAACCATTTCAACCTACCTGGACATTCTAACTGAGACATGAAAGTTGCCATTCTGGAACAGAAAAATTATAAGACAAGGATCCAGAGAGAGACAAAAGAGATAAATACATCCATATGCTAGACACCCATCCCAAAGGATTGAATATTAGTCAAGGGTTTCTGGGACACTACCAAATTTGATACACCACAACCAACAGGTTTTTATATGCTGCTATACAATAAAACCCCAGGTTAGGAAATTAATCCATTCCACAGGGTTTTCCTTATAGCAAAAAAGTTCCTTATTGTGAAGCACCCATAGGAATGCATTGAAAACAAAAATTCCATAAAGCAATGTTTGGTTTCCCATAGAAATGCATTGAAAACTGAAAAACCATTCCAAAAAAAAAAAAAATCTGTAAGCCAAGACATTATTTATTTTCAATGGATTTCTTTCTGTAAGTTGATTTTTCTGATATCCAAAGCATCTGTAGCCCAAGATTCCACGGTATATGTTTTATGTTATTGTTGTTCAGTCGCACAGTTGATTCTGAACCTTTGTAACCCTATGAACCATAGTCCTCCAGGCACCTCTATCCTCCACCATCCTCCTTAACCCGCCCAGCTCTGTGCCCATTGTGTCTACAATACCATCTAGCCATCTCATCTTTGGCCGCCCCCTTCTTCTTTTGCCCTCCACCTTTCCCAGCATCAAGGCTTTCTCAAGTGAATCCTCTCTTCTCATATGATGTCCAAAGTACTTCAGCTTCATCTTTACTATTTGGCCTTCTAAGGAGCAGTCAGGGTTGATTTCTTCTAAGATTGACCTATTTGTTCTCCTCACTGTCCAGTGGACTCTCAAAACTCTCCTCCAACACCACATCTCAAAGGCATCTATTCTTCTGTGCTCGACTTTCCTAATGGTCCAGCTCTCACAATCATATTATGTTATATGTTGTTATATTATACCACCTTCACAGAAACTACTTCAGTAGAAGTGTCATCCACTGCATAGTCTACCTCACAGAAAATTGTCAATAGATGCTGAAGATTAAACTCATTAGCAAATGTTTAATGCCAGTTGTTTGTTGTGCATCCTCCTACTAACCATTTGCAATTCAACAGGGCTTCAGTGTATATGAGGTTCTGCTCCAGGCTAGAGGAATCTGTGATAAGTTTCAATCACTGGCTGTTTAGGCCTACAAATCAACCAGATCAGGCAAGAATAACCAGATCAGGCAAGAATTAGCAGGTAGCAATATGTAGTGTTGCCAATAAATTAACTGGAATTCTCCCACCAGCTTATTCTCTAACTAAAAAGTGCAAGAGTCTTCTGTAAAAAGTCAATTTTATTATATGAAGGAATAATAGATTAAAAATCAGGATCACATAAAATTATAAAAATAAAAAGGAACATTTTTACGTTTTCCCCTTTTCCTTGTGAAAAACTTTCCTGGCATAGCTAGCTAACACAATCAGGATTATAATTTTTCTACTGTTCTACTCACAAGTAAGCATAGGTAGACTTTTCTCTCCTCCTGCTTTGAACTTGCTTAACAATAATGGTGATTCTTCTGTACCATTCTAAGATAACAAAAACCATCTTTCATCCTTTGTCCCACCTTTTCCTCTCTGTTACTCAATAAGACTTCACATTTCAACATCCATCAAGTATTCCCTTCCATTCCCAAAGTCCCAGATTGTTATGACTACTGTATCTTCAAGGGAAAGGAATCCGCACCTGGGCCCTTGTCCAAACTCCAAACCCCTGGCTTCTCAGGAATTCAATACTATCCTCAGAAGAAAAGCAACAACTTCATTCATTTTAAACTCACAAAAGCAAACATTCCGTTTTCAATTCATTACAATGTGCATAACATACAATGTTCGAATATGTTAAAAATCAATAAAAGAAACACATGGTCCACATACAAAATCCAAAATCAGGTTGGGGTGAGAACTTTATTGGACCTGAATGGCTAGAGAAGCTCACCTTTTTATGATATCTTCATGGTGTAATAAAGGTTACAGATCATGGGTGATTTTCCACAACATTGCTTCTCTTTCCTGCTGTGCTGACAGCCATTCAGGTTGGCTAGATTGTTATGTACATAAATGCTGTAAGGCCAATTTCTTACTTTCACTCCACTTGCTGTGAATGGCATGATCACATCATCTCACTGAATAGCTTTGTGTTTGGGAAGCAACTTTTGTTGTTTGGATCAGCCCTCTCACATGTTTCTTGCAATGTTTGATGAGGTTGATGTTCAGTGTCTACAGCAAAAAATCCTTGATCCCAGAAGGCCAGTCTAGGCAAGCAGCATAACATGCTGATAAAGGGAAGCACATAAACATCCCAACAGATGTTCAGGACAATACACCTATGAGATTTTCAAAACAACAGTGCCTGTGGAAGAAGGATATGGCACAGATGCACAACACATTCAGCATATGCTGTAACCAATATTACAAGTTGGAAGAAAATCAGAAGCAGGTAGGCTGGGTCAACTTGGGAGAATTTGTCCTTAATTACCTGGAAACAAAAGCAATTCCTATTTCACCCGATCTGTGCTTGAGAACTAACCCTCATCCCTTTCTCTCATAATTCTAAAATTCAAGATCATCCAGTAAAGCAAATTCTCCCAAGTGATGGAAATTCAGAGCAGACAGAAGGATTATTTTTACATGGTGTACATAATTAAGCTGTGGAACTCACTACCACAAGATACTGTATAATGATTTTTTAAAAATCATGTCAGAAGCACACAAACATGCTCAGCGGATGCCTGAATGAGGTTCCTTTCGTGTCCCCAAGATATTTTCCCACTGAAGTGGTCCCTATTTATCTACTTGCAATTTCTTGCTTTCAAACTGCTAGGTTAGCAGGAGCTGGGGCAGAGATGGGCACTCATTCCATCATGCAGTACTCGGATCTTGAACTGCATCCACAGAAAACACACATGTGCGCACTAGCATGCTTACACAAGCACATAACTCAGGGAAGGCGGCCACTATTCACACCCACCCAGGCCTTCTGTCTTTGGTAAGGGGGCAGGTAGCAGTGGGATGTTTAGGATCAGTTTGACCGCACTCAGTTGCTCAAATGGACAAGAGAGTGGAGCTGTCTTCACTTCCTGCATCAACAGAATGCTTGACCAGAGAGGCTTTCGATTATCCAGTGTTGCTCTTCTCATATTTTTAGGATATTCAAAAAGATGCCCAGCTGTGCTCTTTCACAAGCATTAACACCAGTGATGGGATGACAAAAATTCTACTACCACGCCATGACGTCATGGACGTCATGGGTGTGGCCAATGTCATGACATCATGACGTTGTGGGCGGGGCCAAAAATAAAAAATAATAAAATAATAAAATAAAAACAAACACACACACACACTCAACCCACCCACCCAACCAGACAGCTACAACACAAACCCGTTATTAATTTAAATAACTTAAATAAAGAAATAAATAAAAATTAAACGAAAATACAACCACCCACCCAAAACACAAATAAATCACTCACCCACCCACCCCAAGTAAAAAACCCTCACTTACTTGCCTCCTCCTCCGAAGGCTGCGGCCCCAGCCAGCCCTTCCGCGCTGTCTTTCCTCCCAACGGGCGCCCGGTCCAATCCTGGCCCTGGGAGCGATCGGCACTTTGCACAGGCTCAGAGGCAGCCTTGCCTGCCTGCGCCTCCCCGCAGGGGAGTGGCTGTGAGGCTCTGCCTGGATGTGGGTGGGCGCGCGCGTACGGGCGCGCTCCTGGCTCCTGCCCAGTCAGTCCTTCTGCTCCGTCCTTCCTCCCACCGGCGCCCGGTCCAGTCCTGGCCCTGGGAGCAATCGGCATTTTGCACAGGGTCAGAGGCAGCCTTGCCTGCCTGCGCCTCCCCGCAGGGGAGCGGCTGCGAGGCTCTGCCTGGGTGTGGGTGGGGGCGCGCGTGCAGGTGCGCTCCCGGCTGCTGCCCAGCCAGTCTTTCCGCTCCATCCTTCCTCCCGACGGGCGCCCGGTCCAGCTAGCCCAGTCCAGCTATGGGGATCTCCAAGCTGGCTGATCTCCAAGCTGGCCGATCTGCCCCAGGCCGTGACCTCCGTGGGTGAGGGTGGAGCGCTACTGTGGTGAGCGACGACGATGCTGCGCCCAGGCAGGGCCGCCCGAGGGGGGCAGGCAGGCTAGTGCGGGGCCTTCGGAAGGGGTGCTGGCAGGGGAACCGTGGGACCAACCTCCCATCATCCCCATTCCGACGGGGGCTCAGCGGCCCCGGGGTAGATACCCTCCTCTGAGGGCTGGCTGGTGCCGCCGCCGCCGCCGGAGCCGCTCCGAAAAGGTGCAGCTCCGGCTCTGAAAGAAAAACATTTAAAATTGGAGCCAAAATGGCTCCAATTTAATGCGCATGCGCAGAAACTCAATCTGACGCATGCGCAATGCATCAGATTGAGTTTCTGCGCATGCGCACTAAATTGGAGCCATTTTGGCTACGATTTTAAAAAAAAATTCTTTCGGTGAGGCGTCCGGAACCGGACGCCTTAAAAATGGGCTACCCTCTCGGAGAACCCTCCGAGATTGTTCTTACCGGTTCCGGGGAACCGTCTGGAACCGGGGACATCCCATCACTGATTAACACTGATACCTTCTTTTCTTTCTCTCTTGCCATTCATGGGAGAAAAGGCCAGTTGTCCTGTAGTAGTAACATCTGTAACATGCTATTAGGAATTATTCAAAGGATTCAATTATTCAAATGGCATCACATTTTATACATCCTAATTACATTTCATATATCAACTCTTCAGTAGTTAACACATAATCTTAGACCTGCAGTTATATTATTTGTACATATCTACATCCCCCTGTCACAATTACGACCTGGTTATATAAATAATCTTGATACAATGATGCTTGGAGATCTGTTATTAACTTCAAGTACTGTATGTAGCTCAAGTTTATTTCCTTCAATGGGTTTTCAATAGTCTCTAGTACGTCTTAGAATCAAGACTTTAGTTAACTAATGTCATCAATAAAGCTGAAACAAATAGTGTTTTTCAAATTACCAATTTAGATAGGGATATCCTCATCTTTGACAGATTTCAAATTGTGCTGTTTAGGGACTTGAGCCTTGAAGAGCTGCCTTCATGAATTGATATATTTCTATCACACAGGTAGCCTTTTACATCAGCCCTATGAGACCTTCAGAGGGAGCTGCAATACATTTCTTCTTTTGGCCTCCCAAATGCTTAACAACCACTGTTTCTGGCAGGGGTTCTCAACCTTTTTAAGCCATGGCCAGGACACACCCTCTCAGACAGCTGAGCAGGCTGGACTGGCAGTCCTCATTCCATAAACACTGCTGTAAAACGCTTCCACGGCTGTCATAAATGCATTTACGATGACCACAGGTGCATTTACAACAACCACAAGCACATTTATAGCTGTTGTAAATGTTTCCGCTTCCAGTAGTGGCGGCGGCGTGGGTCACATGAAATGGTGCTGCGGGCTGTAGGGTGAGACCCCCTGGTTTATGCTATCTTAAATCAGCTGCAAAAACAATTCAGTTTTACTGAGCCTCTAGTGATAAGTGGTACACACCAAGCTGGTGGATCAGAACCTGTGCAGCCGTGATTTTATTGACAATAACTGGTTACAATAATTTAAAAGGAAAAGGTCCTTCAAGGCCTCACAGAAGAACTGGATGGAACCACTTTAGATTATCACAAATGCTGAGCTCACCCAGCAATTCATTGGCATGTTAAAGAAGATACATTTATTTATTTATTTATTTATTTATTTATTTATGCATTTTTATACTGCCAATTTGAAAAAAATCCCACTCTGGGCAGTGTACATACAAACATCAAAATAACATAATTTAATTTAATTTTTGCAATAATAAAAGAGACAACAAATTAAAAACCAACCAACCAAATAAATCCATCCTAAAATAAAATAACTGGCTTCTGAGTGCACAGAGGATAAACTGACTGGTTAATTTATTGCTACAGGGATAACATTCTGAAAGGCTTTCTTGAATAAGAAAGTTTTTAAAAAAATTTAAAGGATAGCCGTTATCTCTGCATGGGTGATTCCCAACCAGTTAGACGTATCACACCAGGGAAAATATCAGGATTACATGAAAAATATGTGATTTGAAAAACATATTCAACATTGTAAAAAAATTGCATGCCATTAAATTAATGTTGACCCTTTCTAGGGTTTCATAGATTGTGGTGTGGCCTGGGACTGTGTAGCTTGGCCAGGGCCATACAGGCTGGTTGTACTCAAAGGAAACAAAATGGGGAATGGATCATCCAAACTCTGCCTCTTTGGCCAGTGATCTAAACACTGAACTATCCAGCCAGCTTATTCTACATTACATCTCTCTGTACTGTAGACTGTATTGTAGAAGATGCCATTGCATTTTGACTTTAAAATCCCACCACCCAAATCTATCACTCCTCCAAATCCAAAAACTAACTCCACCCCCACCCACCCCAGTGGCAATGCTAGATTAAGTGTGGAAATAGTAATATCCACTTTACTTCCTCCTTATTTTTATGTTTCGATAAAGTTATTTGTGGAAGCAGGTCTGAAGGGGGCCCGTGACATTTTAATGTTCGGTTTGAAAATCTAGAACATTTTTTTTGGGGGGGGGGGAGCTTCTTTGTAGAATGCTGAGGAACAGCATACACAGCATTAATTCAAGAGCCCAGAAAAATTGAGAAAAATATAAACTGGAGGAAACATTCATACAAATGCTCTTCCAGAGACACTATTAAAACAGATGCTTGGATGCTGCCATGCTATAACACTCAACCACCTCGACTTCATTATGGAGGGCTGGTCCAGAGTAATATTGTAGAAAGAGCCTTTGTTAGAAATCCTAATGCAGCAAAAAGCTTACTAGGTGACCCTGTGCAAAACCATTTCCACAGCTTATCCTGCCTGAAAAGGTTGTTGAGAAGCTCAGTTGAAATTTACTTTTGCTTAGTTTGCTCCTTGAAGGAAAGGTGTGTAGAGCCCAGGATTTGGGGCTTTGCACGAGACCATTGTAATCTCGAGAATAGTGACACTGGAAATGGTTAAAAATATATGGAAGGAATTGACCTGGCTTGCTGTATGAAAAACGAATATTAATTGTTCTGAGAAAAGACCAATTAGTGCCTTGATAATCTATAACAGTAGTTCCCAATGTGGGGCCCATGCCCCACAGGGGACTTCAATTCTCAGAAGCCTAAGTCAGTGCATTGGGCGATCAGTGCTTTGGGGAATTGACATAGGCATCTGGGAATTGAAGTCCACAATCCAAAGATTGGGAAACATTGGTCTATAATGTTTAGGTTAAGCGCAGCTGCAAAACTATTACAGGTTTTTGCAAGATATGCTGGGATAAGTTCTTGGCAAAAGAAGATAGGCACCAGGTGGGTCCCAGAGACATTCCCCATCATCCTTGGCTGATAACGAGCCTATTATCAATCTATACTTGTTTGGATGTTGTGCCAGCCTCCTGTCCTTGCCTGATAACAAGCTGGTAACAAGCCTGATGTAAATCACACCTGCAATGGCATTATTCCAATTAGTCCAGTTAGTGATGCCATTGTTTGGGTTTGGCAATATCTTAGGAGTGGGGCATCGAGCCAAGGGGGAAATGAGATGACACCTTACCTGAGAGTATAAAAGAAGAGAAACTCAGCCTTCAGCCTTTGGAACTCTCTACAGAACAGCAACTGCTGTGGCCCAGACAGCCCAGGGCCTTCCTGGACTCCCAGGCAGCTGAAGAGAGGAATCCTTCCTGAGTATGCATTTGCTTGTTTTTGTTTCATGCTCTATTTTGTTATACATTCTGGTTTTTTGCTTTAACATTTGCCTAGTAAACCTTTGTTTCTTCTACCACTGAGAGCTTTTTGACTCTTTTTTTTTTATTTAAAGAGTTTTACCAAAAGTGTACATTCTCTGCTTTCCCCCCCATAACCCTCCCTCCCCCCTCCCCCATTACCCCCCTCCCCCCCGACTTCCCAGAACTGGACACAAGGTATAATCCATACCAAATCCCATTATCATCTAAATAACATCAAAACAAACTAACTGTACCAATCACATCATTCAACTATTCTTAATACTCATAAGCTAACTGGATCTTGTCTGTTTTATATCTATTCTGTATAAAATCAATCCAGCATCTCCAGTCTAACAAATATTTATCAATTGTCTGGTCTTTCAAATATGCAGAGATTTTTGCCATCTCCGCCAGATTTGATACTTTAAGTACCCATTCTTCCACTGTACACAATTCTTCCTTTTTCCAATACTGGGCGATCAGTAGTCTTGCTGCAGTTATTAAGTTCAGTAACAATTTTGTTTCCACATTTATACAATCAGAAGTGATCCCCAATAGAAATAACTGTGGTGTAAACTTGATTCGCCTCTTAAAAATCTTTTTCTGCATTATCCACCATATTTTTATCCAAAATGCTTTAACCTTCTTACACATCCACCAAATATGATAATACGTAGCATCTTCACAATCACACCTCCAACATTTAGGTTTTAAATTTGGATACATTATTGACAACTTTTTTGGATCTAGATGCCATCTATAAAACATTTTGTAAAAATTTTCCCTCAAGTTTTGAGCTTGTGTAAATTTTACATTTCTAACCCATATCTTTTCCCACGTCTCCAACATTATTGGTTCTTGAATATTTTGCGCCCATTTTATCATACAATCCTTAACTAATTCAGGGGCCGAGTCCATTGCTAATAGAACCTTATATACCCTTTTAATATGGGCTTGTCCCTGATTCCTAATTTGCTCAATCAATTCCTCATCAGTTGTTGATATTCCTATTTTTAAATCCTCCTTCAATCTGAATTGTATCTGCCCATATTGGAACCAGGTCTGCAATATTCCGTCTCTTTTCAAATCTTCAAGTGGTTTAAGTCGCCATGTATCACCATCATAGTCTAAGAATCCTTTGTAAGTAACTGAGTCATGCTTCTGCAAAACACTAATATTACCTATCATATGTCTAGGCACTGTCCATATCGGTACCTTCTGTTTCAGTTTATATTTATACTTCTTCCACACCCTTAATAGAGCACTTCTCAACATATGAACCTTAAAAATAGTATCTACCTTTTTCTCATATACCAGATATGCATGCCATCCAAATATCAAATCATGTCCCTCAACATTAAGATTACCCTTCTCCGTCATATTAACCCAGTCACTAACCAGAGTTAATGCTGTTGCATCATAATATATTTTCAAATTAGGCATTGTTAAACCACCTCTTTCCCTTGCATCTTGCATAATTTTCATTTTAACCCTCGGTTTTTTCCCCGCCCAAACAAACTTGTTGAGACCCTTCTGCCATTCATTTAAGTTAATCTCGTTTTTCAATATTGGTATCATTTGAAACAGGAATAAAAATCTTGGTAATATGTTCATTTTAACAGCAGCTATTCTACCAAGAAGTGATAACCTTAATTTTTCCCAATTTGCCAACTCTCTTTTTACCCTCTGCCATAATGGAACATAGTTATTTTTATATAGTTTTGTATTCGAGTTCGCTATGTAAACCCCTAAATATTTAGCTTTTTTAACCACCTCGAAACCTGTTATCTTCTGCATATTTTCTTTCTGCTGCCTTGAAACATTTTGAGTAAGCACTTTTGTCTTTTGGTTATTAACTTTAAATCCAGAAATCTTCCCATAAACTGAAATTATATTTACAAGTTCCTTAATTGATTGATCACTTTTTGACTCTTGATATCCTAAAGAACCTGAGCCAAGAAACTTGGCTAGCCAGCTTGGCGATATAAGATGTAACACATATATACTTTCTCCTTCTCCTTCTTCTAGGCCAGACATGAAAATGCCAAAATAATAATAATTTCAGGTCAGAAAATATTCTGGGTTGAAAGGTTTTTTGCAGGAGAAATTCCCCTCGGGGAACACCTAAATAAGGCTCCTTTCATGCCCCCAAGAGCTGGGACAGAGACAGGGGTTCAATCTGTCATGCAGTACCCAAGTCTTGAACTACCAACTTGCCAACCTTCCAGCTAACAAGGCGAGCTTCTTAACCACTGAGCCACCAGAGCTCCTGCTGCCAAAATGAAGGCAGCTTTTGGTGAGGTCATTCCACAGTTCCTTTCATCTGACTTAGTGTGAGAAAGATTAACCAGCAGCACAAGGTTGCCCTTACCAGAGTATGCTCCATTGTATTTTTAAAAAATCACAATATTCAAGGAGGCTCTTTCTGTGTACCCCAAATACAGTTCCTAAAAATAATGCTTATTTGCCGTTCAGCTATTTCCTCTTCTCAGTCTCAGGATGGAACATATCACATTGGGGATAGATGGAAACTATTTCTTGACCCACCCTCCCAGGTGAAGTTGTATTGCAGATAACACAATTCTCACAATTTTCTCGCCTGTTCATTGTGGTACGCGCACAAGACCAGTGTCAAATTCCCGAGGGATTTACAACTACCAGGCTATTTGGGGACCAGCTGCAATTACAGAACAATGCATGTTCTTTCCTTTCCCTCTTTTAAATTAGCCATCATGTCACAAAAATGTTTCTATGTTCCACAATCAGTCCACTTAACTGTAACAAAGCAGCATAGATCTATCAAGCCCACAATGAGCTCAGCTAATGACAGCTGAAATTACAAAATCAGTTCTGCTTCCCGATACCCCAGACTTTCTTCTGTGTCTCTCCTCAATCATAGCGCTGCTTGTAGCTACTCTCTGTGGGGGAGAATCACGGCAGAGGGTACTTGAGTCTTTTCCAAGTGCCAAATGCATTGTGTTACACCACCTTTGGAAATTATTATTCTCAGCACTAACCACTGGGAGGAAAGGAGGGGTAGCGGACAAGCAGGGAGGTGGTAAAGCTGAGGCCAGCGATAAAATACAAGCTGAGTGAATTGTTCCTGGATCTTGATTGTGCATTTAACTGCATTTCTAAGCACATCCACCCCCTCCACCCCCTGCTACCAAACCAAGGTTTGAGGAAGTGTAATCTGGCTGCTATTCAGATACAATGTGGTTTCTATTCTCCCAGTTTTAATTATGTGCCCATTGCTGCGTCTCCTCCAAGCTGGCAGACTCTGAGATTCATAATTTCAGCCTGACACCACACTTAGTTTAGATTCAGGACTCTTAATGTCATCACTGGCTGGTCTTGAACAAAGCAGAGAGAGGGTATAATTTGAAGGCAGCATCGTATAGAAATGGCAATTATTTCCCTATTTCAGAGGGAAATTGTAAACAAAAGGTCATTGCTGGTCAGTGCTCTTAATTTCCATTCCTTGACACTGAAAAGCTGGGTCTGCCGGGTGGTTATTTATTTTGTTCTCTTACATTCTGATTATTCTGCCAGAAAAAGAAGAAGAAGAAGCAGGCATGGGTATCCACTTTGTGTAAAAAACATTTGACAGTTCATTGGCCAGGGCTTGAAAAGGCCATTACAGCGGCGGGTGGCAGGACTTCGGTGCTGCCACCTGGACTTTGCCTGTGGCTGGGGTAGAGAGGCCACTGCAGCAATGGGTGCCAGGACCCCTCCATCTCCAGCCCCTCTGGGCCCCGCCCTTGCCCAGGGCTTGAAAAGGCTGCTACGGCGGTGGGCCCCAGGACTCCCCCCCCCCGGGAACTTTGCCTGCAGCCGGGACGGAGAGGCCGCTACAGTATTGTATTGTTGTATATTATTGTATGTTGTTGTTGTAGGCTGTATCTTGTATAATTATTCTGTATATTGTATAATTATTGTGTGAGCTGTCCTTAGTCGGTTTTCCTGATTGAGTGGCATACAAACGGGAAATTAAATTAAAATTAAATCAGGGATTCCCAACCTAAGGGCCATGGGCCAGATCCTGCCTGTAGCACCATTTCATGTGGGACCGCCACCCCTCCAAGGGCATTTGAGAAACAAAATGACTGCCCCTTTGAAGCTGTTGGGACAAAATGGCCACCCATCATGCAAGCAGTGCAAAATGGCTGTCTGGGCCTCAAAGCAAACTGAGAGAGTGTGACCCGACCCCCAGCTTGAAAAGTTTGGGAACCTCTGCTTTAAATATTAGAAGAATTGTCATATGAGACATTGTAGTACGTGCTCCCACAGTTGGGCTAAGGAATAAGTGGATCTGCTCATGAGACCACTTTAAATCCAGAACAATCAGCTCAATGGTTCTTCCTGTGTCCAAGGGAAGGACCAGGCCAGCTCCACTTTCCCAGAGCAGTGTGGGGAATGACAATGAGTCCAATGCTGCAGTACTATAAAGGGTTGCTCATGTTATGGATATACTGATTTGCTCATATTAAAGATATCAGAAGGCTCTCATCTGTACATGGTTTACGTGAAACAGAGGTACCATTCCATTACTGGCAAGTGGTCTTTCTAAAGTGAGAAACTTTGGAAAGTCTAAGGGTCAATTTTCCAAAAGGCACCATACCAGCAAGGACCAAGCAAGCAAGCCCCCAAGATGAGCAAAATGTGCAAAAAAAAAAATCCCCAAAGCAGAATGCTATTGGCAATCCCTTTCAAATGTCATTGCTGTGGGTCTGAGGTTTGGGAGGCTTGGAGAGGCCCTGTATCCCATTTTATTGCAAAACCACATACCTGAAGGTTCCCAGGAGCAGAAATTAATTCCAGTCCCTCCCCCAGGGATGTAAAAATGGACTTGAAGGGATTGCTTGTTCTCCCAGATGTCACTCTGCCCACTCCTGACCTATGTTGACTGGCAGCGGCTCTCCAGGATTACACACAGGAGATGCAGAGGATTATATCCAGCACTGTACATGTGCAAAGCATATGATCCATCAGTGAGCAACATCATGGATCTGTGCCCTTCAGTGTCCAGCTGAAGCAGGAATGGAAACAGCCACAGCTTTTGCTGAACATTCATCTCCCAGTCCTGTTGCTTGCCCTTTCCTCATCTCTTATGACAAATAGATATTCAGGAACACCACAAAACAACTGAGAGAGAAAGCAGGCAAGAGGATGAAGGAGAGCTACATTTGCCCTCCCCTGATGGGTGAAAAGATCTAAAATTAGACTGATGTTGTGAATAAGTGGCTCTGTGGCAACAATATCACCCTCATGAACATAGTGGGATTCCACACAGTGTCCACATGAAGTACTTATTTATTAATTAAGTGATGGGGGGGGGGGGTTAAGTGATGCACACCAAAATCAGAGATAGTCTTCTGCTGACTCTCCTCTCAACTATCTCCAAGTTTGAAGTTTGGATTTAAAGTTTATTTATTTATTTATTTATTTATTCATTATTCGCATTTAATACCCCGTCCCACTCGGGTAAACCCGACTCTGAGCGGGTTGTCCAAGTTATGCCCCCCCAAAATCACTCACTGAATTTCCCCCCAAACCAGCTGATGATGGCCTAAGATTTTGCACAGTACTGTAAATGTTGAATTTAATGTATTTTTTCACATTCACAAAAAAATGTCCTGCTCCATTTTCCTTGATTGTTCTTTGATCTTAATTCACTTCAAAGTCTATTAAGTGATTTCCAGATGGTCCAGCTAGAATCTTTTCATGAGAGAAGACACTCTGGCATTTTTGTTGCTTTTGCTCTCTATAGGTTTACCCTAGCCTTTTCTGGCTTAATATTCAGAGCCTGACAAAACATTCACTTGACTTTAGCCTTCATCTAGGGCAGTCGTCACTGTCGCCGCCATCATCATCATCTTCTTCTTCTTTTTTGTTTAGGCCAGACAACATCAGACTGTCAAAATGGAGGCACCTTCTGGTGGGTTCATTCTGTAGTTCCTTTTGACTGACCCAGGCTGAGAATGAATAACCATCATCACAAGATTACCATTACCAGAGTATGCCTGATTGTACTTCAAAAATACCAGTCTTCGAGGAGGCTCTTTCTGTGTGTTTCCCAATCTTTGGGTTTTGGACTTCAGTTCCCAGAAGCCTAAGTCAATTCCCCAAGGCACTGATCAGCCAATGTACTGACTTAGGCTACTGGGAATTGAAGACCACCAGTGTTCAGTGGAACATAGTTTTGGAAACGCTGATCTAGGGGGTTGTTGTCTATAGAGTGGATTGATTTGGTGTTGTATTACCTTGTTTCATTCATTCACCAACTCTCAGTATATTTCCAGATAGGTAATGGCAGTCAAATAGAAGACTTTTTGTGGTGGTATGTTTCAGGAAGCCAGTAATAATCTTGTATGGTTCATTAAGAGTTGCATCTGCTTGTTTGGCACATGCTGATTTACAACATACATCTCTAGTATATTCTGCTATGGAGTACCACAGGGGTGGAGCTGTTGTTCTTATTGTTTGTGGGTATACTGTACTTCCATATCTGAACCAGCCAGTTTCCTAAGTATTTTATTTCTGGAACACCTTCTGTTTTGATATGAACTCAAGGTTTTCCTTTAGACTCTCAAGGCAGGATCATCAGCATAAGATGAAATTTCTGACATTTGGGAACACCAGTTGATCAATTTATGCAAATGTTAAAAAGTAATGGTGGGAGATCTTTTCTTTTCCAGCAACTGAAATTCAAGAAAGAATCTGTGATTTTAAAGTAGAACAGTAACCATTTCTGTTAGTCTGTCCTCTTTAGTAGGGAAGTAGAGCTTTATGAGCAGTAATTGATGGTGGGCAGTGTCATATTCTGTTTCAAAGTTGACAGATGCTGCTCTCTTTATTTTAGGTATTTCAGAAACTTACTGATGATGAACGTCTGCTAGGTTCACACTCCTAAGACCCTTCCAGAGACAGAATTAGACGGTTAAAGTAAATCAGCAACCATTTAATCCTTTGCATTAAGTAGCTCATTACCACAATCTCTTGGCATATTCTGCCCTCACTAACAATAGGTTAACCAACAGGAGAAGAAAACACATAATATAAAGGGAAATGCTATGCTCTTTGCCCACTCTGTTAAAAATAAAAAGACATAACACTCCTGTCCAAATCCTAGGAAAATGTTTTAAATTACCCTTTGTAACTTTTGAAAATACACTAGTGCCTCGGATAAGGATGAGACTTGGTCCCACAAGTCTCGTCGTTATCCGGTTTTTAACATTGTGCTATGCATTGATCGCACGGTTTTTTTACCCATTTTTATGGACTTTTTTTATCCATTTCAGGCTCTCTGATCCCCCTGCCTGCTCCAGGGAGATCAGAGGACCTGATCTACAACTGCAGGGTGGCTGGGGAAGCTGACGGGGACTCCCCGTTGGCTTCCCTAGCCACCTGCCCATGCCTCCGCAGCTGTGGGGTGGCTGGGGAAGCCGACTCAGCTTTCCAGCCACCTCACCCCTGCCTCCGCAGCTGCAGGGTGGCTGGGAAGCTGAACGGAGAACCCCGTTCAGCTTTCCAGCCACCCTGCTGCTACGAAACGACTGCATCGGATAAGGCTAATGCTTTTAGCATTATCTGATGCAGTCGTTATCCGAGGTATTACTGTAACTGGTAACTGGTTTACTAAGCAAATTTTAATATACACACTGCAAATGTTTAGGCAGTAATTAAATCTCCTGTAATCTGCTGCTTCCAAGCTCTGATAGAACTTCATAACCATCATTGTGAACACCATGGCCTTCAATCTGACTTTCTCTAGGGCAGAGGTCCCCAAGCCAGGAGCCGGGTCATGCTTTCTTACTCAACTTTGAGTTCCATACTGCCATTTCACCGTGCCAGCATGATGGGGGTGGCCATTTTGTCCCAACAGTTTCAAAGGGGTGGCCATTTTGTTTCTCGAATGCCCTTCAAGGGGTGGGGGCCCACATGAAATGGTGTTGCGGGTCACATCCATCCCATGGGCCTGAGGTTGGGAACCCCTGCTCTAGGGCTTGGCAGATTTGCAAGGGGCAATGAGGTCAACACATTTGAGGGAAGTACCAGCCACAGAGAAATAACGAGCAGCAAGTTCAGAATCACATATTTGATCCATCACTTCTGAGCATAATTCCACTGAACCTAGTGCTACCCAGCTCTTCGTAAAGCAGCCATTTCTATCTTGGCCCATTCTGGGATATCCAGTTCCACATCAACCTGCCAATACTTTGCTTTTGCTAGAACTTATAGGGCATGGGAGGCATGCAAGTTCTTAAAATTAAAACCACCTCACAATATAAATACCTGTAATTTAGCTTATGCGATATGTGGTCTAGCCTGTAGTCCCCATAAATGTTTCCTAAATAGTTTATATATTAACATGAAGTATTTCTGGGGAATTGTAAGGAGGATTGTAAAGTCCTCAGGTTATAAATGAGGCTGAAGACTTTTTTTTTTTTTGGGGGGGGGGGGAGCTTGTGCCAAATTTTTGCACCACTCCACAGAGATTCTGCTGCATTAAATAAAACTCTAGATAAATCTGTGCTAGAAAAGAGTTAAGTGAGCATAAATGCTCATATCAAATCACAAGCATTGATTTTTTTTATAAGCTGGTAAATGAGCACGTTTTATCTCCAACAAGGGATTGAATTCTGTGTGCCATGCTTTGCTCCATTTTCATAAAAATGTAGGCACAGTGACCTTTTTATCTGGGGATTCGTTAAAAATGAAGGGGGTCATCTTCCAACAGCAAGAGTGATGGCACTATGCCAAAATGATATTTCCAAGCCAATGGAGATTACTGGGGTTTAGGAAAGGTTACCAAGAGAGAAAGGTTAGCGAGAGTTCAGGTTACCCTATGAGGCAGCATCCTGGAAACACAACAGTACATTCCAAGGTTTCAATGGTATAGCTCAGTATTTCCCAACCTTTGGTTTTTGGACTTCAATTCCCAGAAGTTTAAATAATAACAATAATTTTGTGTCAGAAATTATTCTGGATTGCAAGGATTTTTGCAGGATAAACTCTACTTAGGGGACGCCCAAATGAGGTTTCTTTCATATCCCCAAGCTCTTTTCCCACCAAAGTGGTCCCTATTTATCTACTTGCAATTTCTTGCTTTCAACCTGCTAGGTTGACAAGAGCTAGGACAGGGACGGGTGCTCAATCCATCATGCAGTAACCGGGTCTCAAACTGCCAACTTGCCGACCTTCCAGCTAACAAGGTGAGCTTCTTAACCACTGACCCACCGCAGCCCCTAGCTTAAGTCAATCCCCCAAAGCACTGATCAGTCAATACTGAGTTAGGCTTATGGGAACTGAAGTCCCCTGTGGGATGTGGGCAGTGATGGGATGTAACAGTTTCGCAACAGTTCGCCAGAACCGGTAGTAACTTTTCCCAGTGTCCCGGGGAACCGGTAGCAGCTTTTGGGGGGAACCACCTTCAGGTCTTACCTTTTCACAGGTTCCCCCACTGCGCATGCATGTCAAGCACCTAGTGTGCATGCACCCCTACAGTGATTGGCGCGTATGCACAGCCTCCTTGCTGTCCTCCCAAGCGGGGAGGAGGAAGAGAAGCTGCTAGCCTGAACCTCTCTATAGCCTGCTCCCCAGGGTAAGTGACTGACCTTTGGATGTGGTGTGTCTGTGTGTATTTTAATGTGTATTTAATACCTTTACCTATATTGATGTACTACCACAGTTCCTAAAAAGGCCTGGTGGCCGGCAGGCCTAGCGGTCTGGCTTGGGGTTTTTAAGCAAAGTCTTGGAGTTACCTCATCATTAAGCTACACCTGTGCTGTTCCAATTGCTGTTCCAATTGGAGAAACCTTAAGGAGGTACAGCTGTTTTACATTTACATTAAGGCATATTATCCTAGAGAACTGGTACGATGACCATATCCATCTTGCAACATGGTGCTGCCCAGGCACTTATACTAACAGGTAAGTGACGGGTTTGTGTTTGGGGTTGGTGGGTGGGTGTATTTTAATGTAATTTTTATTTTATTTATTCATTTATTTAATTTATTTATGAGTTTGTGTTGTAGGTGGGTGGGTTGAGGGCTTTGTGTGTGTGTGTGTGCTTATTTTTATTTTATTTTATTATTATTTTATTATTTTTCTTTGGCCCCACCCACGATGTCATGATGTTACCTCCACCCACACTGTGATGACATCACGGTGGGGTAGTAAAATTTTTGACATCCCACCACTGGGCGTGGGCCTCACGCTGCACCTTCTTTGGAGATCAACCCTTGGTGAAAAGCAACCCAATCAGTTGCGTGGAAGCATGGTCTCCATGACAATCTTGCTAAATTAAGTTTTTCTTTTCACTGTAATTTGAGCCCTTACAACAAGCTTATTGCAACCACTAGATCTGGCTTCTGTTCAGGTTTGAGTAAGTAAAGAAAAGGAAAATCAAATATACATTCACATTTCCCCCTGAATTTTGCAGTGTAGTGTGAAAATCAAAATAGGCTAATAAAAATGCATATACTGTAGTAGAGAAAGTATTTTTGTCTGCTAATAAATAAAATAAATGTTATGTCAGAAATTACTCTGGGTTGAAAGGATTTTTGCTGCAGGAACTCTGTTCGTCAGATGCCTGAATGAGGCTCCTTTCATGTTCCCAGCATCCGTTGTGCAGCACTCAGATATTGAACCCTATATGCATTTTAATTAGCAGGTTTTGATTTCCTGATAAAGCATTTTGAGTACTCAGTATCTAAATGAGGCTTGGAAAGGGTTGCCGTAAGACACAAAATTATTATCATTAAAGAAATAGTTACATACAAAAAGTGTACAATAGGAAACATGCACAGAAAAAAAATACATGTATCAGTGGAACTGAAGCAGGAAACCACATCATGTATGAATAAACCACTTGTTAAAAATCTCCATGTTTCCTAAAAACTTTAAAAATAAAGCAGGACAGAAGGATGGCATACTGTAACATAAAGATGAGAAAATGGACAGAACTAAGTCTGGGCTTTCCCTATGAAAGCGTAAGAACCACAGTGGTTTCCTGGTTAAGATTCTAAGCTTGACAACTGGAAGGTCAGCAGGTCAGCAGTTCAAGACCTGAGTGCTGCGTGACAGAGTGAGCTCCTGTCCTCTATCCCAGCTCCTGCCAACCTAGCATTCAAAAGCAAGAATTGCAAATAGATAAAGTGGGGAAAATGTCATCCAAAAAAGTAACTTTTCCTGTATCTGGACTGCAGCTAGCTGCTACCACATCTTCCCATGAATCCCTAACATTTTGCAAGGATTATGGAACATCAATCTGTCCAGTACAGGCTACAAAAAGCTAAATCATGCCTAATGTCTCTATGGGTGCTACAATTTGATTTAGCATTTTCTGTCCCCAGCCACTCACAGTTTCCACTGCTAAAACCACTGTTGTCCTTCACACAGGGAATGATTAATTATCTCCAGTTAACTACTTTGCAAGAGTTCACACCACACCTAAAATCTCTGTAATTTTCAACTGGAGCAAACCCTGCCTTGTTCTCCACTCCTTCACTCTCTTTTCACTTATGGACTTCTTTCTTTAAAGAAAAATCTGACGGGTGATACGGCACTGATTTAACATAACAATCTGTCAGCCTGGTGCAGTATTTTCCCACGTGTCTAAAAAAAGAGAGGTAGGTGAGTGTGGAAAAAACCTCAGAGACAGAAGAAAAAGTGGGTTGAGGAGGAAGAGAAGAGAAGAACTAACCTGAGCACAGGAGCTAAGCCACATTTGAGAAAGGAAACAGGTTGGGTTCAGACAAGGACTTGGATGGAACAATGGATAGAAAGGCAAGAAGAGAGATGTAGAAGAAAGCTTTCTGCCCAGCTGCACCACCTCTTTGCATAGGGATAGGGAATCATACACAAGAAAACAGAGATTTCAGTTTCATCAGAACAAAATAGATCATCCCCTGCCAGCTAGACAAAAAGAATCAACTCCCCCGTGGGAAAAGATCAGGCTTTCCCACCCTTAACTTTACATCACGTAGTCATTAATAAATGCCTGAATTTTAACCACACCAACTCTGACACAGATCATGGAAGAAATTGCCAATTGCCATACCTTAAATCTGAGGAGCAGACATCAGCAAGCAGCGGGATAACTAAGTGTTGAAATCCCTGCCTTTGCCTGCATATGCTGGGAGATGAGGCACCAGCATCTCACTCCACAGGCCGATCTTGCTATGTAGGTCTAGCTCTATTGAACCTACTGGGACATTTTATTTTATTGATTTATTTACATTATTTATATGCTGCCTTTCTCCTCATGGGGGACCTCAGGGTGGCTCACAGCAATTTGCTAGTCTGCCAATTATGGCCAGAAATTATGGCCAGATATTACAGCCAATGAGTACTTAAGTTTGACCAATGACAAAGCCAAGAAGGTGGCTTCATTTTGACACTTTAAAGTTTGTGCTGGACACAAAAGAGAGAAAACAGCAATTAAAACCATATGATGGTAAATGATTTAAAATACTAAAAAATATTATAAACTATTAAGCAAATACAGCATTATAAACTATTAAGCAGGTTATCCTGCTATTGTAATAAAGTAGACCATACTGCCAGCGACTCAACGCTGAGTATAAGGTGGTGGTTAACTAACCTGACAACCCTAAGGACTAACAGCCTTGGTGCTGAAGTCCACAGAGAAGGGTGATGGTCCCCAAGTGGATTAAATCTCACTTGAATCCATCTTGATGGAGGGCAGCAGTTTAATCAATACTGTCCTGTGCCTGAGGAGGACTTTGTGTGCCAAATGGGCTCAGGACTAGAAAGTGACTTGTGGAACTGGATCAGTGGTACAGAGGTCATGCTGTGATGTGGAAGGCAAATGAAAGGCCACTGCATTATAGTCTCATGACAGTCTTCATGGCTGAAAGCCATGAGGATCACCAATATTCGGATATAGAAGAAGAAGAAGAAGAAGAAGAAGAAGAAGAAGAAGAAGAAGAAGAAGAAGAAGAAGAAGAAGAAGAAGAAGAAGAAGAAGAAGAAGAAGAAGAAGAAGAAGAAGATTTTGAAAAACATTTCAGAACTCTTAATTTCATAAATAAAGGGGGGCTAACCTGATTTCTTGGTGTAGCACATGCCAAATCCTATCAGCTCCTCTAGGCATCTGGTTGTAGAAAGCAGCTGAAGAGCAGGTTCTGAGACATGGAAAATAATTCATTGCATTTTCCTCAAGGCACCCTCTCAAACAGTGAAGGTATGTTTCAAATAAGAAAGACGTTTTCCTTGTGATAGCAACCTTCACACACCTGATAGCACAATCCTTAGTATATTTACTTATAAATAAAGGCTGGCTGACATTGAGCTTACTACCTCACTATGTGTGCCCAAGATTATAGCCCTAGGCTGAAATCGTAAATATAAATCTCCCCCCCCCCCCCCGACTGTGCTATAAACTGTGCTATAAACTGTGTTCAGCTGGCTGTGCAGTTCTGGAGTCATGGTCTAGAAAGGTAACATTTCCAAATTCTGGTACCTTGTTAGAGGTCAGCTGTACCCCAAAGACATTTGATTAAGCTGCATTTGAGGTATAGCAAGACTCCTGTGCTAAACTGCTTACAGCAGGGGTTCTCAATCTTTTCAAGCCGAGGGCTGGGCCACACTCTCTCAGACGGCTTCAGGGGGTGGACAGCCATTTTGCACTGCCTGCCACACATGGCACTTCTGGGTGTGGCAGAAGCAGGGGGGGGGGCACATGAAATGGTGTTCCAAGCCACATCAGGAAACCAGGCCATAGGTTGAGAACCCCTGGCTTACAGTAAAAGGTAAGAAAAAGATGCCCCTCTGTTGTTTTCTTCCAAATTGACTAAGACAGGCATGAGTCAGATGGCAACTGAGTGTTTGCTTTTTTCAGCTGGAGATCAGATTGTCAAGCATGTTTGCTTGAGTGCCAAGGATGGTGGAGAATCAGAAAGTAGAGATAGAGAACAGGAACAGAGACAGAGACAGAGAAGACCCCCATCAACCTCAACCAGTTTTCTCCAAACTTGAAAAGCTTTGTTCACACATTTTATGAATCTTTTTCAATTATCCTCTCTGCTACACAAGTGGAAACTTCAGTGCATACAGCCTCACTGCAAAGTGCAAACATCAGTCTTTTCTTATTAAGCTGAAGCTGAAATGTTCATAGCCTCTTTTTAAAAAACGAAGGAAGTGTCCATGCGGTGGTGAAGAGGTAAAAATGCAGTAATTGTCCAAACCTTTCAAGACAGAAAATTGTACTGCGAAGAAGAGAGGACCTTTTCCCTTTAGAGAAAACTACAAAGGCAATGCAGTGAAACTCAATTAACCAGTTTATTTTAAAGTGCACAGAGAACCTTTGCTCCCCATTCCTGCAGATTTCTGCAAAGCACTTCAAGATACTGTACAAAGAAAAATGGGACATTGCAGCAGTTATTATAAAACCCTCCAATCCTGCCACTTTATCATTTAATGCAATCATCATCATCATCATTTTGATTTTGATTAGGGTGGTGGTGGTTGTTTTATTGTCTTATTGCTGTCTGTTTTGCTTTTTAATAGTGTGAGCTGCCCAGAGTGGGAGTGGATCCCAGATGGGTGGGGTAGAAGTCCAATAAAAAAATCATCAGCATCTACTACGACGACGACGACGGCGACGGCGGCGACGACGACGACGACGACTACTACTACTACTACTACTACTAAGGTGTACATGGGCCCCCAGATGTAAAGACCAGAGTTTTGGAAGCTCACTGCTTGGATCCTAGCCCTGGATCAGTGAGATATTGCCTGATGATGTGGCTGGTATCTAACACTGCAAGTGATGACGACGGCAACGACAACAATGACTTTGCTATTTGCAAAAGGGAAGGAACCATTTTCATGTTGAAGATATGGCAGATATGCCTGTGTGACATGAAAATGATGGTAACAGACTTCTCCTTAACAATTTGGAATACAGGGGTCATAGAATGCCACAAAAAGAGACTACAAATATTAACTGAACGTATAATATTTCTTTGCTCCTTTAGAAATAAGCTTGTGTATTTCCTCAAATGTATGAATGTAGGAGGCAATGGCCCAGAGTTTCAGCAGAAGAATAATTCCCAAGGATTTCCAACAAAACCTACTGTTTAGTGACCTTGGAAGGATTTTCTCACATTCCATGCTATGAACTGGTGGGACAAAGTTGTGTTATGCTGGATGAAATCATAAAGTACCAAGTGAGTCCTCTCCCAGATTGTCTCTCCCACTCCTACCTACTCTCACTGATGCCTCTATCCTTGTACTCTCCTTGGCCAAACTCATATCACTAACTACCTGGAAGAAGACAATATGAAGGAGTGGAGCCTCATGGGTCAAATCATCCCTCATGTTCTTGAAGAAGACAAGTAGCTAGGCAGCAAGGATAAAAAAGAGGAATAGCAGGGTTCACAGTAATCTCTCTTGGGGTGCTAATTTCACCAGAGCTTGGAAGATCCAGCAATGCTGGCTGGGGAACTATGGGAGTTTTAATGTGCAAAAGGAACATTCCCAGGTTATGGGCTTCAGGGTACAGCAATGCCATTGACCAAGGCCGGCCTTGAGCCCAATCCCAAACACACAGATGGCCAGCCTGCCATATGGATAATTGAAAGTGCCCTTACTAATTGTATTTTGTTTTCAGGCAGTTGAAAGTGCCTTGTTTGTAATTCCATGAAGCTAGCTATCTGGAAGGTCAGTAGGTCAGCAGTTCAAGACCTGAGTGCTGCAGGACAGAGTGAGCTCCCATTTCTGTCCCAGCTCCTGCAGTTTGAAAGCAAGAAACTGCAAGGAGATAAACAGGTGGGAGAGTAACATAAATTGTTAACCAGTCTCTTATTTGGTGTTGCTCTGGGACTCTGTAGGTTGTCTCCTGAGAAATACAGGGAGGAATTGAACTCCCAACCTCTGGCTCTTTAGCAGGTGGCCAACCCACTGGGCTATCCAGCTAGCGTGCATTAGTAGGAGCAGAGTTAAATAGAAGCAAGTCTGCTACTCAGCATCCATTTCCATGCAGATGTCAGCAGGAGCAAAGTCGCAGTTACAGCGCCCTACAGTGCATCCAGAAGGTGCTGTTACTATAAGCATCCTGTCAGTGAATTATTTATGGACAACAGAAGGTTAGTGGTGCTTGCCAAATTGTTAGATTTATAACTAACTCTGCCAGGCTTTTTTTGGGTAGGTGTGCTGTTGGTGTGTGCCTGCCTGTGTGTGTGTGAGAAAGAATGAGAATATGCCTGTTTTACAGCCACCTTCTGCATTTGTTCTACACTTGGCTGCCTCACAACTCCTTAAAGAAGTTTTCTCAACACATGGATATCTTACAGGTTTGAACACATCAACCAAAGCCAAGTTAAGCATGCATCTGTGCATTGAAATCTATTGTCTTAAATGAGTTTCGTTCTAGTATTTGACTGTGCCTTTACTGAATCTCAACCCCATGCACCACCTTTACCAGGACCATTACCTTGCTGTGGCAAGCAGGTTTATGTGGTTCAATGAAGCTATAGGCCAGTGGTGGCCAACCTTGGCACTCCAGGTGTTCTTGGACTTCAATTCCCAGAAGCCCAAGTCAGCACACCTGATCAGGGCTTCTGAGAATTGAAGTTCAAGAACACCTGGAGTGCCAAGGTTGGCCACCACTGTTATAGGCTACGCTGTGTGGGTCCACCCAAGAATGACAAATCATAATTGATAACTCAGACTAAATGTGATCCACTGGAGAAAGAATTGGCAACCCACTCCAATATCCTTCCCAAAAAAGCCCCATGGACATTATCAAAAGGCTAAAAGATATGATGCCAGAAGATGAACCCCTCAATCTGGAAGGTGTCCAATATACTACTGGGGAAGAGAAAATGGCAAATACAAGTAACCCTGGAAAGAGTGAAGCAGCTCGGCCAAACCAAAAAGGACACTCGGCTGCGGATGTGTCTGATGGTGAAAGGAAAACCCGATGACATTAAGAACAATATTGCATGGGAACCAGGAATGTAAGATCTATGAATCATGGAAACCTGGAGGTGGTCAGATATAAGATGGCAAGACTGAACTTAAACAAATGGGAATCAGTGAACTAAAGTGGAAGGGAATGGCTGAATTTAATTCAGGTAACCATTATTTCTACTAGTGTGGGCAAAAATCCATTAGAGGAAATGGAATGGCCCTTATAGTCAATACAAAAGTGAGGAAAGCAGTAATGGGATACAATCTCAAAAATGACAGAATGATCTCAGTTTGAATCCAAGGCAAACCACTCAACATCACAGTCTTTGCCCCAACCATTGATACAGAAGAAGCTCAAGTCAATCGGGTCTATGACGATGTACAGCACCTTCTAGAACTGATACCAGGAAAAAAATGCTGTTCTTATCAAAATAGTGGACTGGAATGCCAAAGTAGAAAGTAGAAAGTCAAAAGATAACTGAAATAATGGGCAAGTTTGGCCTTATAGTACAAAATGAAGCAGGGCAAAGGCTAAAGCAAAAAGCAAAGCAATCACACTTGTATACCGCCCCATAGCACTTAGTGCACTCTCTGGTAGGTTCACAAATTAATTACCATCCCCCCAAATAATAATAATAATAATAATAATAATAATAATAATAATAATAATAATAATAATAATAATAATAATAATAATAATAATAATAATAATAATAATTTGTATATATAAACCAAGCCACCAACATACTGAACTTTACAAAGTTTTGTGTCATTTCCATCTTGAATTGTAGCATCTTAATTGCATCCTGCCCTACTACAATAGCTCAACCTCCACTGATTCTTTATAAGTTTATATAGCTCTATTAAGGACAAGGAGATTTTTATGAGAGAATGAAATGCAGCCCATCATATTTATGGGAGTTGGTGTCATTTTTAATGTAAATGCAGGTACATAATTTAAAGTGTCTTTATATTTACCACCTTTATCTTTAGCATGGAGCAAAGACATCTTGGTCAGGAAGGAGAACACATGAAGACATTTTGGAAGGTGGGAGAAAAATAAAGGCCATTTAACGACCACTGCTTGGAGAAGTTACTTTCTTAGATGCTGGGGAGGGGATTCTGGGGATTATAATCCTTGAAAGTGGCTCTTCAAAGTCCTGCTTAAAGGTTTCTAGCAGGGATGGCTTTATTTAGGAAAATATATTTTATGTAGTAGCCTTCTCTCTTCTATTCACAGCCAAGGATTTTGTGCGTCTGAGACATGATAGTGGAAAGGAATTGTGGTGAAGAAGGCCACTGCAGAAACATTACTCCAGAGGTGCCCAAACTTTTCAGGCTGGGGGCCTGATCACACCCCCAGAACAGCTGAGTGGGCCAGACCATGCCCCTGGAACATGGCATGTTTGCGCATGCATGGTGCAGATGGTTCTGCACATGCGCAAAAGCAGCCATTTTGTATCCTGCTTTGGTGCAGGAAACGAAATGGCCACTTTTGTGCATATGTAGAAGCATCCACAACAAACCAGGAAATAAAATGGCTGCTTCTGTGCATGAATGAAAGTGGCCATTTTATTTCCTGGTTTGGAGTGGACGCTTCTGCACATGCATAAAAGTGGTCATTTTGTTTCCTGGTTTAGCATGGAGGCTTCTGCACATGCATAAAAGTGGTCATTTTTTCCCCTGGTTTAGCATGGATGCTTCTGCGCATGCGTCAAAGTGGCCACTTTATTTCCTGCAGCAGACCAGGACACAAAATAGCTGCTTTCACGCATGCACAGAAGTGACTGTATTTACTTCCTGGTTTGGTGAGGGCATCAGGGGCCGGATGAAATGGCTTCAGGGGCCAGGGCCAGCCCACGGGCTATAGTTAAGCAATGCTTGCATTAGTTTATGAAGGGAATGCACCTGCCAATTTTAACATGCCTTATCCTAAAGGATCCCTGAAAAGCATTACGAGGATAGCTTTGTTACTCTCATGTGCAGAACAGCACTGCACCAGAGCCAGTACTTGTATGGTGGAAGCACCACTCATTTTGACTTCACATGCTAAACCTTTCCCATGAGTTTAGCAGGTGTTGTGGGGCTCAGTGGTTAAGAAGCTCACTTTGTTAGCTGGAAGGCTGGCAAGTCAGCATGATGGATTGAGTGCCCGTCTCTGTCCCAGCTCTTGGGGATATTAAAGGAGCCTCATTTGGGCATTACCTGGACAGAGTTTTCCCAGCAAAAATCCTTTCAACCCAGAAAAATTTCTGACACTAAATTATTATTATGAGTTTATTTACCTGGAGTGTGAGATATTGGGAGCATGAGCTCAGTAAGTGACTGGCAAGTAGCCTTTTTCTGACCCTACTCAGAGGTTTAGATATAGGGCCTGACCTGATGTAGGTTTGTGCTTCAGAATCCACCACCAGTGCTGAGATATTCTGTGATTCTACATTATTGCTAGTCACATGTGTTTATCTCTTTGACAATGAAAGAGAACAACCAGTTCAAAATACATTTCAGCCATGTTTTGCAAATATTTCCCCCCTAAAGTGAATAGGCCATTAATCACCAATAGCCCCACTTTTGTGGCAAATAGACCAACACTTTATTCCACTGTCAGCTGCCTCATTTTGGCATATTGTGTCCTCACAGATGAGACAGTTGGGAAACATCTAGGCCCCATAGACTGCCATTGTCTGATGTATAAACTGACAGGAAAAAAATAAAATGGCAAATCAATTCAAAACTCCTTCTGCCAAAGTAGAGAGAGAGTGACTTTTCGGGGGGGGGGGGGATTTCCCACCAAGCATTCAAAATTGGCGACCAGCATGCGTGAGTCTTTTACTATGAGCCATTTACTGTACGAAGATTGTGGAACCTACTACATCAGAAAACAAGTTGTGTGGTGAAAATCCTGGGGGGGGGGGGTAGAATTTCTACTTGAAAATGAAGCAGACCAATTTTCACATGAATGAACCTCAGACCTTTCTCAGACCTTTCACATGAATGAACCTCAGACCTGCCTTCATGAGTCTTCAATTTAGTGTACCTCAAAGGCTGAAAGAAGGATGGAAGGTATGAGTATAGTATTGGTGAGACTCCTCAGTAAAAGCTTTCCTAGATTTCTGTCCATGAGACTTAATGCAGTAGTATTAAACTAATGCATAAAATAGTGATCTAAAACATAATACAGGATATGGCTCTGTATCTTTTCCTGGGTTTAACTTCCCAGTGATGCTTTAAATGAAGTGTTTCAAATAAGGATTTAATTTAGAGTCGGTAAAGAGAGTTATTGTTTAATAAAGAAATACTGGGTAGTTATTGCAAACACATTTAGAGAAGCTCAACAGTTTTGCAATAGGTATGCAGAAGCTGTAGCCTGGCTATGGAACGTCAGCAAAGGAATATCATCTTAATCAGATATTGGTATTTATCCAATAAACACAATTATGATTCCATTAAATCTGAATTTAAAAGACCTTTGCATGGGTAGGCCACCTCCATTCTCTGTTTTCAGTGGGTTATTTTATCAGCTAGGGAGGAAGTGACTTGAATGAAGTAATATCTGACTTCCACGCAAGCCCTGTCAGTTAGATGAAGTCTAGAACACTTTTCTTTCAGTCATTTTCTCTGTGTGATTGGTTCTTATCAAGAAAATCACCCATGCATCCATCCTTTCCCTTCATGTAATGTTTCAATTAATAATTGACAGAGTTATCATGAGATTGGGACAGATAATTTCAAAGAGATGTAATCCACCAACTCTCCTTACTAATATTTTACAGCTGAACTAATCATGTTTTTTAAAAAAAAATGTTTAGAGTCAAATTTGTTTGTGGGGAGTTCTGCCTGTAGAAGATGACAAATGCTCTATTTATTTTTCTAGGTTGGGGTAAAACTGGCCTGAGAACAAGTGTAACCAGCCCCCTCTCTCATGAGAGTAGCCATTTCTGCTGTCTTAAAAATCAAGGTGACAGTGTGACTCTCTGAGACTTCTCAGTAGGAAAATGGAAGCTATTGGGTGTAATATAGGTGGTTGGATAGCTCCGTGAGATGAGTATGTGGCCGTGGAGCCAGAGGTTAGGTGTTTGTTTCTTCGCTATATGTCCCAGGAGAAGAGACATTCTTTGTAGCTTAGCTAAAGTGACATTAATCCCCTGGGAAGAGATGGAAAGAATTCTGGTGGGCAAGAGGCATAATGTCTCACCTACTCCAGGTTTAATCCTTGAACCTGAAAATTGTCTTCCCTTTGAGATATTTGAAGTGGCAGGCAGGTACTTTACTCATAGTCTACAAATCTTCTATATATATTTGCCTCAAAGTTTCCAAGACTAACCAAGCATAAATTTCAGAATTCTCCAGAAGCACTTATATTTAACAGATTTAAGAGGCATGAGCTGGTGTGAATCCTGAACATAACTGCACACTGCATAATTGTTTTGTATTTATTTGGAGTGGCAGAACTGGAATGAAGCACCTACAACAGCTGGGTGGTTGCATGGCTTTTATGCACCAGCAAGATTCCCCACTGAAACCTTTCTTAAGGCCCCTTGTAAAGGTGAGATCCAATGTTCTGAGTAGTAACAAGCACCAGGGATTAGAAAACTGCCACTGAAATCAAGATTTCCCTAGGATCCCTGCTGCCTTGCCATGTACTGGGAGAAATTTAAATGGCAGCTAGACCCAGCTTCTCTCAGTTTATAACAATCAGTAGCGTAGCATGGAGGTGGGGGGGAGCTGCCCTGGGTGGCACTTTCCGGAGGGTGGCAAAGCCTTGGCTCCTTTCCCTTCCCCTCACCTTCCACCACCCAGGCATGCGGCTGAGCCAGCAAGAAGGCCCCGAGGGCCAGGAGAGGGACTCCACTGTCCGATTTCACCACCACCACCATCATCCCCATCTCTCCCAGGGCGCAGGATGATCACAGGAGACGACGGGGAAAGGCAAAGCAACAGGTCAAGGGCGGGGGCAAATAAGTGTGGCTCCCGGTGGCCTCAGCCAATGGGAAAAAGGCACAGGTGATGAGTCATCTGTTGATGGGTGAGGCTTCCCCAGGATGTTCTTTGATGGACTCTCCAAAAGCGAAATGCCTCAGAGGATTTATTTATGTACCCTCTGCGTTCCCGCCTCCTCCTCCTCCTCCTGCCTCTCCCCCCTGCCTTGCAGCACCGCTGGGTCGCATGGGCCCCCGGTCCTTCCCACCTGTTCCAGCTCCTGCCAACCTAACAGTTCGAAGGCAAGAAATTGCAAGTCGATAAATAGGGGACCACCGGGGGGGGGGGGAGCCTAGAGGGTGCGAGCCTAGAGGGGGGTGGGGGTGAGTTTGGCCTGTGCCTTGGGTGGCTGAAACCTGTGCTACACCAATGATAATAATCTTTTGGTTTGATTTGGAGTTAGAAAGATTAGGCAAGGTTGCAGCCCAGGGTATGCCTGATTGTATTCACAATCTTTATGGAGGCTCTTTCTGTGTACGCCATTTGCTGGTCTGCAGATTACTGCCAGAAACACGCACCAATGAGGACTTAAGTTTGGACAATGATAAAACGAAGAAAGTGGCTTCATTTTGGCAGTCCAAGGTTTGATCGGGACACAAAATAAGAAGTTTATAACAATGCCACCATCAGCAATGTTCTGCTGAAGGAAAGGATCCACCCAAGGCCATATAAATAAGCTCTCCACCACTACCCTCCAAAAATCTACCGTATGTTAAGAAGCAGAGCCCCCAAGATGTATTAATGTTCATGATGAGCTAGCATTCATAAAAGTCAAGTCCCTTGATGTACACTTGAGGTACATCTAGTCTAGTCCAGCTGTCATCAGGGGGAAAAAGACAAGTGCTCGCCTACCCCAAGATGATGGAAGTAGCATCATGTATTCAGAGATTTATTATCAGTGTACATGGAGGCACCGTATTTTTATATCACAGTAACACACACTGATAACACGGTAGGTTTGTCATATCAGTAGTAAAAGACATTTCTTTTAGTGCCCATAACAACATCTTGTGACAGTGAATTCCATCAATAATTCTTCATCATTTATGAAAATGTTCTGTTTGTCCTGGAATTACTGACAATCAATTTAATTGGATGACCCTGAAATGTACCATCCTTAATATTCCTGAGACTGACATCCTTTTCCATTACACAGTCACATGTTGAGATGACAACTTCAGTTATCTTCCCCACCCCCACCCCCAGTCTGACCCAAAGATCTGTTTCTTGCCTAATTATAGCCAATTTAATCTCCATTAATGAATATGTAATGTTAGGGCTTTATTGTCTTATTTTGCACTTGCTCACATTTGAGATAATGACTATATCTTTCTCCTAGTCCAGTTGATTACCTGCATAAACCAGCGATGGAAAAAGTTTTTGGATAGCATGTCAGAGAATCCAATGGTCAGTACGGTCAACTTGTCACACTAACTATGAGATTCTAAGAGCTAGTCCAAGGGGTTATACAGTATATGAAACAGGTTTGTGTGTGTTTCTAGGCAGGACATTTCAAGGCTTCCTGCTTTGTGATTTTATGAGGGTTTTGTGAATCCAAGGCAGCATATTAACATAATAGCCTGCCTTATACTGAGTTGGGCTCACTAACTTAAACCTGACTTGTGTCAATTCTCTAGGGTTTTAATCAGGAGCTTTCCTAGCTAGAGATGCCAGGTCATGAACCTGAGATCTTCTTTATAAAAGGCAAAGATACTACCACTGGGCTACAGCCCTTTTCCTAATTAATCCTGGAATATATATATAGAATCTTCGCTATGGTCTTGCATCGCTTAACAGTTCAGAAATGTTTCTGGAATGATGGGTTCTGACAGGATTATTCACCAGCTGATGTTGACAAATATATTACTAAAACAGCTTTACATGTTGTGGCATCTCAGAAAATTAGACACAAATATATGAAAACAGATGCTAGGCCTTGTCAAGGTGATTTCTGAGAATAGATATAACATGCTAAAATGAAACTAATGTTTTTGTTCTGAAATCTAAATTGTACTGAAAATGAAGAACTTCAATTGTTACTTTTAAAAGACAATTACCTATAATTGTAGAGCCAAATTCCTCTACCACACCATTTGTAACTGTTAGTAAGGGTTTTTTTAAAAGAAATGTTACTTTCTTGTTCTTTGTTTTCATGATATTTAAAAGTAACTAATAACCTTTTAATTACTTTGGAAGGATAGACATTTCTGAATGTTACAAGGAACTGGCCTCTGTCACAAAATGCATTAACACCCACAACAGGGCATAGAGCAGTGACAACACCCTAAGGTCCACCAAGTAATATATTTTAGACAGATCCTCCATCATACAGGGAAACCACAGTATCTAACTATAAAAATAGCTAAACTTTACCTGTCTTATTTCACATGTGCCACAGGAGATAGCTCCATTATCATAGTATGTGGGTCACTTCATGGCAAGCTGGGATCCACCTTAAACAAATTCACACCAATGACATTTTTCCTGCTTCAGGAAAAAATGCATTCTTGGATATGAGTTGTAGCTGCCGCTGCTGCAACCACTGCTGCAACTGACTTGTGTAGTTATTTATATTACAAAAGAAATATGTCTATTTGTAACTAAATTACCACGGAGGCTGAAATACTCTTACCCAGTTATGCACAAGGAAGGCAAACAGTGTAATATTCAATCCCTTCTAGCTGGGAAATAAAGAGTTGCTGCTAGGGTTCTTTAGGAGGCATGTGTGCACATGATGACTTGGGACACGCTCAAAAATCTCAACTGGAGTTGATTAATGGCCAACTAGAAGGCACTGGGGACTGTGGTGGCTTAGTGGTTACGATGCTGAATTTGATGACTGGAAGGTCAGCAGGTCAAGACCTGAGTGCTGCACGATGGAGTGAGCTCCCATCTCTGTCCCAGCTCCTGCCAACATAGCAGTTCAAAAGCAAGAAATTGCAAGTAGATAAATAGGGACCACTTCGGTGGGAAGGTAAACAGTGTTCACGGAAACATCTGCAGACGCAGATAGCGCTAGCTCTTTGGCTTTGAAACAGAGATGAGCACTGAACCCTAGAGTCAGATATGACTGGCTTTCAAGCAAGGGTTACCTTTACCTTTACCTTTACCTTTACCTTTACCTTTACTAGAAGGCATTGACAGTCGCCCCATGGGCTTTCCTTACACATTAAGCAACAGGATTTCAAGCAATGTTATTTTACCTTCATCAATGGAAGAGGAAGATATTTACAAATAATTTGTTACTCATAATGATTTACTTCCATACTATAGGCATATCTCACTTATAGAGCGTTTGTCAGAACACATTTTCTATTATTTCTAAACAAGTACAGTATTAACTACCAACTTCTTAGTATTAACCTTTATTGCATGTACGATAACTAGTAATGTCGATCATGCATGTTCAATATATCTACTTTGCGGAAAGGTACACAAATCTTTATACCTTTTAAGAAGTAAAACCATTGCTTGTTGACAAATCTTTCATTAACACAGGCCTTTTTTTACCCATAAACAAATGTCTACCTCATTAATGGTATGGAAAAGTTGTCAGCATCTAAATGCAGAGGAAGAATGAGGAAAATTTGCACTGTAAAATTTTTACTTTCCTGTATCTCTGCCTCCCCAAATAATAAAATACCTGTTTGCAAATTTATTTTTACTTGAGGGCTCTGGAGCAGTTCTGAGGGTTTCAAAATGGTGAGGGTTGCTTATCTGCCCTAGAGGAATGGCAAGAGGAATAGTGTTTCTTACCATTTTTCTAACAATCAATCAGCGATTTGTGGCCAACTAATCGTTAATGAGGGCCCTGGTGGGTTAGTGGTTAAGACACTGAGCTTGATGACTAGAAGGTTGGATTCGAGTACTATGTGGCAAAGTGAGCAGTTAGAGACTCGAGTGCCATGCAGTGGAGTGAGCATCCATCATATGTTCCTCCCAACCTAGCAGCTCAAAAGCAAGAAATTACAAGTTGATAAATAGGTGCAGCTTTGGCAGGGAAGGTAACAGTGTTCCATGAGTTCTGGCATCTAATCATGCCTGCTACATGACCATGGAAATGTCTGCAGATGCAGACAGCACTGGCTCTTTGGCTGTAAACTGAGATGAGCATCACCCCCTAGAGTCAGACACAACGGGATTTCGAGCAAAGGAGACATTTACCTTTACATAAATGTTAATGAACTGGATCTCCCATCATCTCTAGCCATTCTGTGTCTAGACCAGGATTTATATGAGTAGCAACTCAACCACATTTGGAGAGCCACATTTTGCTCAAATGTGCTGAAAGGATTTGTTAGGGGCAAGAGTTTACTATCAGCTGCCAATATTCCTGGGACTATTATTGCTGCCACAACTAAGTGGGTTACAAGCTTCACTGCTTTTTACAGCCCCTGCTTCCCAAATCACTAAAAAGCCTCGTAACTCTACAGCATGCCAAGAATAGTCATGGAAAGGGTCTTTTTGGCTCAGACCCAATTCTTCATTAATTGTATCAGTTTCATTTATTTATATCTCATTTTTCCTTCAGTAAAATTCTGGGTGGCAAACAATGGCAATTGTGAGAATTATTCTGGGCACTTCTGTGAATTTCAAGACTGAATAGGGATTTTAATCTACATGGTCTGCCTCATTGCCTGTTACTCTCCACCTGTATTAGGGAGAAGCCACTATGTGGCCTACTTGGCCGACAGAGAGGACATAAATTTATACTTAAAATAAAATATGGATGTGACCAGTCCCATATTCAAGCCAGTACTTCTGAGTATGAAACTGAAGAAATTAAACCTGCAGAGAAGAGCAGAATGTATCCTATAATGGAGGGGAGGGAAAAATCATCTCTTTCCTTCCAATGCACAGCCACATCTTCAACAGTACGGTGGGGGTGGGGAGAAAAGGAGTAGACAGAGTAAATTAGTTTTTATTGGATTGCTTTTTTGTCCTATTGTCAGAGTCTCACTCGAGAGCTATCCTGGGAAAGAGGGTGATCTATTTGTATAGACATGCTGCAAATAGGAAGCCAGCACTTGGTGGCTCCACACAGAAATGACCCTAGCCGTTGCTATTATGCCCAGCATAGGAAGGCACTCTTTTATAATTTTCCATCTTTTAAAAAAAATTCCAATGAAAAATAAATAACAACAACAAGACAAAGCAATCCTGCTGCATGCATTCTTTATTAGGCAGAATGGGAGCAATTATGGCAAGAATAGGAAGCAGGCAGCTGCAGACCTTAGATAGACAAATCACAAAAGGGGAAGGTTTGCTGAATCTCTGTGAATAATGGGGCTATTTCTTGGCTAGTTTTGGGCAGCGGGTGTTAAAGATGTTTTTGGATGAGGCCAGATATGGGGATATTCTCAGGCATGCATGATAATTCTCCATGCTATGAGGGATTTTCAGACATAACACATCCCACTCCATTTTATTCCTGTTTTATGTGTGCATTTCCATTCAGCTTCCCAGACATCCCTGCAACTAGGTTGTGCAAGATGGCTGCAGACAATGTAATGCAAGACCTAACAGCCCCTACTGTAAGAATAAGTCTAAATGCCTCACAAATATTAGCATTTTGGAGGGGGGGAGGAGAAATGCCAAGAGAGTTTGTGTTGGTGTGGATAGTACAAATGTAGAAGTATCTGCACATGAAATGTAAAATGGCCCTTCGCTCATAGCCCTGTGTTGTGCATGGGACAAATGTCAGGTTCAATTCCTGGCCTTTCTAAGTAGGGATAGCAAAACCAGTTCACAGTGAGCAGGGATGTGGAAAAGTGTGGCCTTCCAGATGTTCTTGGGCTACTGTTCACATCTGCTCTAACCACCCCAGTCAGCGATGAGGCATGCGGGGAGCCACCATCCAGCAAAACCTGGAAGGCAACAACTCTGCCCACTCCAGTATAGAGACAGAATGATGGGTGGTTGGGCTCAGCAGAAGGTAATGTCCTCTTCATGTTGAATTGCGACACATGGGTCCCCTGCTGTAGTGGTGAGAGTGCTAGACTGAGATCTGGGACGTCCAGGTCCAAATCCCCACTGAGTCATGCAAAGATACTAACTGTTTCACAACTATCTTACAGGGTTGTTGTGTGGATAAAGCAGAGGAGAGGAAAACTGTATGTACAGTACATTGAGCTCAGACTTGGTTTTTAAACGCAGCACAGTGTAGGCTAAGTATATAAATATATCTTGATTTCTCCCAAGATGATAAAACCTTCATTCAGCTTCTGTAAAGTTATCTGCCTCTTCAGAGCAAGATGACCCTCAAAACCTCTGAATCAAGTGGAATGAAATTAAATCTGCAATTCTGAATTTGTCTTAGATACATTTGAGTCTCAGAAACAAACAAGACATATAAGCTGATGTGTGAGCCTTTTCCTTTTCCACATGCCTGGCTTTTGCACATAGTCCTGCATGGCATGGCATTTCTACTTGGGTCCCCTTTTTGAAGACCTGACATGATTTCATCACTGATAGTTTGGGCCCTGCAAGGTGTGGGGGAGTTGTTTTGCCCAAGCCACCATGCTGAGATGGTGCTTAGTTTTTGTTCCTGTCTCAGCCATGCTCTCATCTCACTTAGGTGGTTTTGCAGATTATGCCGCCCATGCTCTGTAAAAGTGCATCTCGCCCAAAGACAAGCACACCCTTTTCATTTCTATGAATGTCTTGGAGGATAGAAAGAAAGATGAGTTAAAGAAATATGAGCAAGAGTTGTCATGTGTGGGGAAAGGTGAAAACAAATCCCTCAGCCCTTCAAAGCTGGCGAAGGTCATCATAACTCTCTGAGCAAAGCCTGCGTCACTCCTCAGTCGGCTCGGATGCATCAAAGGGATGATTGTGTGGTGGTGGCAGCTGAGCAGCATATCTCCTTTTCCCTGTGCAGTGTTGTTGTGACAAGGCTGGTAATGAAATTGCTTATCTCTGATAGTGCCCCTGATCTGCATACTATTGTCGTTTTTTGTTCCTTTAAAAATGCTGGAATATGAAAAATATGGAGGAGGAAAAGCACCCCATAAGGCAGAGGGGAGAACCTGTGGTCCCGCCAAATGTTCACCAATGGTGGCTCCTAGCATCTCTTATCATGAGTCAACTTTGCTGATTCCTCAGCTAAATTCAGGACACAGGATGGCCAGGGAAAGGTGCACACAACCCTGGCAGTGATTTTTTAAATATATTATTAGGATTTGATATTTAGCTAGCTTTTGCAAACATTTCTAACTCTCTTGTTGATCGAACCACAATGACTCCATTTTGTACTTCAGCCATTTTGTGTGTTTCAGTCATTTTTTATTTCTGTAAAGTCACATAAAAGGGACTGGGTGGCTTAGTGGTTAAGATGCTGAACTTCACAACTAGAAAGTCGGCAGGTCAGCAGTTCGAGACCTGAGTAGTTCGACCCCGAAAATAAGACATAGTGATAGGCGTTGCTATGCAGTGTCCTGGCACGGAGCGGTAAAGAAGTCGGGCACAGTGTGGTAGTAATAAAAATAAGACATCCCCTGAAAATAAGCCATAGTGTGTCTTCTTGAGAAAAAATAAATATAAGACGGCGTCTTATTTTTAGGGAAACATGGTAAATATATTTCCTCCCCACAGTATTAAGTAGACATAAATCACTCATTCCCAACCCTAACTGCACCTTGGAAGGACAGATACTGAAGCTGGATCTCAAATACTTTGGCTACCAAATGATGGCTCTGAGGCTATGAAAGATCAGAGGCAAAAGGAAGTAGCAGAGGTTGAAATAGTTAGACAGTATCGTTGACATAGTGGCAGTGCTGGGCATCAGCAGGTTCACACCAATTCACCAGAAGTGGTAGCAGAAATTATGGGTGGCCCTGCCCATCCAAGTTTTGAAATAAAGTACAGTACAGTAAAACACCGGATAACGATTGGATCAGATAACGCTAAAATCACATAACATTAAGTAATCTGGGGGAGGAGAACTGGATCGAATAATGTTAAGGTCCTATGGGATGGATTGGATAACAACCACTAAAGCCTGTGCGGTTACAATGTATCTCTATGGAGCATTAACGTTATCCGATCCATCCCATAGGATTTTAACATGGATCGGATAACACTAAATATCGGATAACACCAAGACTTGTGGAACAAAGTTTTAGCGTTTAGCGTTTTACTGTAGTCCTAATTTCGGTGCAACACAGGGCTTTCCCCCGGCCACGCACACCATACCACGCCCACAGTGTGGTAGTAAATTTTGTTGGAGCCTACCACTGTATAGTGGGCATCAGTGATGGGATGACAAAAAAATTTCTACCCCCCCCCCGTGATGTCATCACGGTGGGGCGGAGCTAACGTCATGACATTATGACGTCGTGGGGGAGCCAACGTCATGATGTCATGGGCGGGGCCAAAAATAAAAATAAAATAAATAAATAAAATAGAATTAAAATAAACAAACAAACACACACACACCTCAACCCACCCACCCACCCACCCAAACAACCACAATACAAACCTGTAAATAACTTAAATAAATAAAATAAAGAAATAAATAAAAAAATTAAATAAAAATACACCCACCCACCCAAAACACAAATAAACCACTCACCCACCCCAAAACCCTCACTTACCCTCCTTGGGGCCGATGAGCCCCCATGGCCCAGGGCCACACGGCAAGGCGTGCCGCCCCCGACTGCGGCCTCCTCCTCCTCCTCTGGAGCCGCTTGCCGCCGCTGCTGTCACCGCCTGCTGCTACTGTCGCCGCTGCCGCCTCCCGCCATCGTCACCGCTGCTGCTGTTGCCGCCGCCATCACCACCGGAACCGGAGGAGGAGGAGGCGGTGCGCTCCGCCGGGCATCCCCAGGCCATGGGGGCTCGGCAGCGGCGGATGGCCCGGGCAGGCCTCAACCTGCCCATGGGAGCTTGGCGGCCCCAGGGGAGGTGCCCTCCTCTGAGGGCTGCCTTCGGAGCTGCTCTGAAAAGCTGTGGCTCTGGGTCCGAATTTTTTTTAAAATTGGAGCCAAAATGGCTCCAATTTAGTGCGCATGCGCAGAAACTCCAATTTTTTAAAAAAATTTCCTGCCAGTGAGGCGTCCAATCTGGACGCCTCAAAAACGGTATTACCCCCACGGAGAACCCTCCGGAAATCTTCCTAACGGTTCTGTGGATCCGGTCAGAACCGGTGTCATCCCATCACTGGTGGGCATGGACCTGGGCTGACTTCAGAAGATGGCGAATGACAGAGGAGCCTGGCATGCTGTGGCCCATGGGGTTGGAAAGGGTTGGACTTGACTATACAACTGACCAACAACCCATTCCCATAAAAAGAGTGTGTAGAAGAGACTGTGATGAAATGAATAGGCATGAAATTAAATCAAACTTATTTTCTGTGCTATACTGTACTGCACATCGTTTGAAAAACGACTTGGAGCATATATGAACACTTCTTAAACGTTTTATTTATCATGCTAAAATAAAACATTTCATAATTGGGTTTTTTCCTTTTTTCAATTTTTTCATAAAATTTGGGGAGGAGAAAACTGTTGGGTTTTTTTTTGTGGGGTGGGGGTTCCTAGCATGTACCCACCTTGACAGCATGTACCATCTTCGTGTCCAAAGATATATATATATCTGTGAAACACAGAATAGGCTCAGAATAGAACTAATCCCAGTCTCCTCACTCACTCAGACCAAGGCCTCCCTTCATTCTCTTCCAGCACATGCCAATTACACATGACCCAACAGGGCAGTAAAGCCCTGGGCAACAAAATGGCTAATTACAGCTCTGAGGAGAAGGCTTTTGGGCTCTATCCAGCAAATGCCCAAAGGTTATCTACCCACGGTTTATATGTACAGTATATCCATTTCATTAAGACCTGTTCCACCAAAACCAGGCATTTAAATCGAACCAAAAGTGCACATTGCCTGTAGGATCTGCAGGATTTTGCAGCTCCATTGACTGCTAATAATCGGAAGAAATCCTTTAATATTTAACACTCAGTTCTTGGATGGTAACACAGCTTAGCAAGAAGGTATGAAGCAGCAAGGCATATGCTGCACATATTAATTCTGGTCGGCTGTGTTGCTCATCAGAAAGCCAAGGGCTGAATGCTGTCAGTTACTCTGGGCTGACTTAACGCAAACAGGTTCATTGGCTAGAGCATCTTCTCAAAGCCATTATCACATTTTAATGGGAAATATATTTTGCTTCCTTAAAAAAATATTTATCTATGGGGTTTTTTTTTGTACTGAAGCAAGTAAATTATGAGGAAGGAATTGTATTAATTTCACCAGTTGGAAATATTTTAATAGCCGATTAGATAGTTTGCTTTTCTCCCTCTCATTATGTAATTGGCATTTTGCAACCACAACCTCCACAGGGAAGCACGGATGACAATCTTTAACCTCATGTGCACTACTATGCCTCTATCTGATTTTGACAGGCTTCTCACCATCACCCTCATGTACCTTCTGTTAAAAAAGTAACATTTCTCAGGGCACATTACATTTCTGAAACATAATTTGAGTTTTCAGCACCATGCCATTCAATGCAATGTACAGGAGGATACCCATGTGGATTCTGAACTGAACAAAACTGCAGTGCAAGAGCACGCTAGTAAAGATTGTCACATGCTGACTGCAGGATTGCTCTGTGCTATCTCAGGTTCTTGAGCAGCAGCAGAAATGGCACTATGATTAGGCAGAGGGAGGAGTAGGGATGTAGTCTTTTATGTTTGTCGACTTCCAACTCTTAGAATTCTCCAAGAATTCTCCAGGCAAAATTCTGGGAGTTCCAGCAAACAAACACAAATCAACAGACCCTCTACCCTAGAATTTATCTCTCCTTGCTCCAGAGAAAGACTTACCTCGCTGCATTAGGTTCTCCATTTCCAATAGGTTCTTTCTTTATTCATGTCAGATGCACCACCAACATATAATGACATACAAAGCTAAAATTAACACATCTTTAAAAAAAGAATAGAATTAAAAAGAGTTAGTATACGCCTGCCAAATATCAGACCACTTCAACAGCATTTCGTCTTGCCAACATAAGGTCCTCCTCAATGCACATCAAGGGGTATCATGCGGGAGATAGTTTGTACTTCTCTGCATTCACAAATGGTGCTTCTGGATTGAAAAATTATATCCAGTAGGTGAGCCACCCCAATCATCACATGACCAACAAGTGGGAAACAAGCCTTCCTGGTATGGAAGACACCGGGAGCTGTAGTCTTGCTGCCAGGAGGTTCTGTAGATGGCACCTTCCAAAGAACTATGATTCTCAGGAAACAATCTGACAGCTTTTTAAAATACATTAACAATGGGAAGCAAAGGCCAGAGAAGCTATGGCTTTGACCACAACCAGTTGTCTTCTCAAGAATGAGCCCTAGATTGATGAGCACCAGGTAAAGCAGGCACAGATCAAGCTTGGAAAAACTTTGGAATATCTCTGGTAGCCGTTATAGCTGCTATATATGATATTTTCAGTTTCTGGATGCACATCTGGTGCCTGGAGGAGCTGTTCTGTTAAGAGGGCCTCATGTCATGCTCACCTTTTCTTATCCAAATGAGTAGCAAGTACTGTACATGCCTTTCTCTATGCAAGGGAAGGCATGCCTCACACAGTGCAAAGAATGGCAAAATGGGTTAGATAATTTTTGGAGATGAGTTTGGGGTGAAACTTCCGACCTCAACCAGCCCCTCCAGGTTTATCCAAGGGTGCAATTCACCTCCAAAGGCCACCATGCTCCCTATCCTGTTCTACCCTAAGACATATCAGGTCCACCTCTAAAATGCACATCTATATAATTAATTTTTATTGCATTAGGTTCTGTTTTATGTATTATTTTTCTTCTTTTTCATTGTCTCGTAATTGCTTTGGAAGGGGTGGATTGTGGTTTGAATGGGGGAGGGGTGTGTGCTTAGGATCCCAGGGTACAATGTTGTTCTACACAGGGCTATTTTATTTATTTATTTTTGGTCCAACAAAGCTGCCCAACACCCTCAAAAAATAAGCTGTCATCCTCAGCTATTTTCCAGCATCACCTGGTACACATAGAGCAGCAATGCAAGCATATGCAGCGATGGTTTCCTTGCAGAAGAAATGTATACTCTTTAGAAGTCAGAGTTTCATGCAGGATCCAGCCACAGTCACTTTGTCGCCTGTGCTTCCGACAATGGAGTCTTGGATCCGAAGATCCAACAGAGGAGAGCGGTAGGGAAAGGAGGCAGCACCAAGCGGCAAGGTGACATCATCATAAGGAGATGAGGACCCATCATTAGCATTTCTTTCTGTGTGATGACTGCAGCAGCCTGGTAATCATATTTAGCATTTATATAGTGCATTTAGGATGTCTACTACTCTTCAAATGTATTATCCCAGTAATAGTTCTGACAGTAAAACAGAATCCATGGAAACTTAGCAATTGAGAGGTGAAAATATTGTTTGATTCATTGTTTTGATAACAGCATCCTTAGATTTGCAATTTCTTGCATAAATGTGATGGAAAGAGTTTGAGATTTTTAAAAAAAATGAAAGGTGGCAGAAAACAAATTGTGTTTATACACTTAGCCAGCCAGAGACCTTTGAGTGCTCAGCACTTAAAATTCTGGCTTGAAAATCCCTGTGTATTCAAACATATCTATGGTGCTGAATTAGGATTGCACACTCTCACTCTCTCTCACTCTCACACACACACATTCCTTCCAGGATTCTCACTGTCAAATACAAGCCATCTTTCATCATTTGTTTAAAATGTTTCTCTACTACATTCTGAGGCAAAGTTCTCATGGTGAGGATTATGAGATAAATATTCAAAAGGATAAAATATACAGCAGAATTAACTAAAACAGTGTCATGAAAATTTAAATAACAACAATGAAAATTATAAAACAGTGTGAGATATGAAAGGAGGCAGACACCTGCCTTCTCAGGTACGCTCATGATACACTTGGTGAATTTATGGGTGCAAAGGTGCAGAAAATCAACCCACCCAACTGAACAGATAATCGAAAATGCTGCAGAAGTTATCTTAGATTTGGTATGCAGTGCAGTATTTCCAAAAAAAAAAAAAAAAATCAAACCCCTCATCCTAAAAAAAAAATTCCCAGCTTCCCAATCCCTTTCAAAACTAAGAAAATGTCTTGCGTTTGTGAATGACAATGTGAATGTAGGGTCTTTTTTGCTTACTAGATATAGTAAATATGCTATATTCAACCCTTTCCCTCTTGGTGATTTATTTAACTATCTAGATATGCAGATTTGTCCCTTCTGAGATTTCTGATTTTTGGGTTTGGTTTTTATTTTTAAAATCCGCTTTGGAAGGGGAGGGGTTTGCAGGTGCACTGGCAGAACTAAACAAGAGGCAGTAGGAAGACAACCAGAGATTATTTTGTTTCCAGTTGGGATTGAGAGGGTTTGGTTTAGCTTAAACTGGCAAGCAGCCAAGGGAGAAACTAAAAAAAAGCAGGCAGGGCTGCAGGGAGACATTGATGACCACTGGCAGGATTTAGGCCATGGGCTTTCAACCTGTGGCCCACAGGCCGGATCCAGCCCTCAGCACCATTCCATCAGGCCCACTCCCTCACTCCCACCTCCACCACCACAGTCCTTTTCCCCTCTGTCTGGCTTGGTGTGTCCCTAACTGTGCTCCATAGCAGGGTGGATGTTGTGAGAAGGTTTACAACATCTGCCCTGCTACAGATCAGCGATAGGGACACTCCAAGCCAGGTGGAGGAGAAAAGGATGGCAGTGGAAGTGGAAGCAGCAGATGCTTCCTGGGTGCCGCTCTGGCCAAGCAAGGACAAGGACAGGCAGGACCCCTCCTTCACCCACAGGAGGCTGGTAAGCAGGGAAGCAGCAGCGGCAGCAGGGGGTACACCAGTCCAGCCTACCAGAAGTCTGAGGGGGTATGTGTGATCCAGCCCCTGGCTTAGAAAGGTTGAGAATCCCTGATTTAGGGTATGGAAATGTCTGAATCACAAGAAGTAAGTTGCTTCTGGAGTCATGGTGACTTAGTGGTTAAGCTGCTGAGCTTGGTGACCATTCAGCAGTTCAAGACTGAAGTGCAATGCAATGGAGTGAGCACCCATTGTCTATGCCATCTCCTGTCATCCTAGCAGTTCAAAAGCAAGAAATTGCAAGTGGATAAATAGGTTCTGCTTCAGTGGGAAAGGTAACAGCATCCCACGTGTGCCTCTAGTCATGCATGCCCCATGACCACAGAAATGTCTGCAGACGCAGACAGTGCTGACTCTTTGGCTGTAAATAGATATGAGATCGCCCTCTAGAGTCAGACACAACTGGCTTTCAAGCAAGATAGACCTTTACTTTTATCTTTAAGTTGCTTTTGCATGGGAAGCTGAAGTTGCAAGCAAGAGAATGAGAGAATTTTGTAAAATAATTGCTTTTTATACGTGGGAACTTTTTCAGTAACCACCTACAGGACAGTGGTCTGTCTTCTGTCCCCTTCCCAAATATGACTTGAAGTTTTTTCAAAAACTAACCCCAGAAAACAAAAGAGGAAGACACTACAGTGCCTTACAGTGCATGCAAAACAAATGAGGAAGGGAGAGAGAGGGAGAGATAGCGCTAACACTTCCAGCTGCTAGCATCAGGCACTTAGAAGCATAGAGGAATTCAGTGAGAACATTTTTCTTTAGCTTAATTACAGAAATAGACAAATTGGAAATTGGCCCATCATGAAGACAAATAGCAATAAAACTGCAGTTGAGAAAACTGTTTCTTCTAAATTATAATTAACCACCCATCAAGAACTACCTGACAGAGGTGAAATGGGGTTCCATTAGCAATCCTACTGATTGGCTGACAGCATGTCCCATAATGCCCCTTGTTACAACAGCCCCCAATGCTCCTAACACCCCAGTTTGCTTTTCAGTAAAATTATAAAAGTCCATTTGCCGTGATAGCACCCCACCCCCTTCTTCTTTCCCTTGCCACCCCAAGAAATGTAATAGTCTAAATTATCAGCAAATTGCCTATTTGATAAGGGCAAGCCGTTTTGCATTGAGAGCTGAACTATTCCCCACTTCTGGGGGATAATATTAGGCAAATAACAAGCATCTTTCTTTTGACATGTACAATTATTTGCCAAGTGTATGTTTGAATAGCCTGCTCCTTTGTGTGACAGGGTCCGTTCTCCATTAGCATACTTGACAGATGAATATGCTGGGCCATTGCAGAAAAACCTGGCAGTAACCATGGTGATCGGGAGACATTGTTTTGAATGAGGGATGTATTATCAATTTCAACGAAAGGGTCCCCCCCCCCCCCATCTTTAAATGTATATCACTAGCAAGCCGTTTGGCAATAAGGGAATACGTGTGGTTCCTGGATAATTAAAGCTATTATAGTTGCTAGCTTTAAAGCCATGTAAATTAGGAATGTGGGTATCCTCATACGTATACTCAATGTTTACCTTTTTCCTTTCTGTTTAAAACTGAAATACAAGCTGCTGTTTAGGGAAATAGATGAAGCTCTTGTTTTGAATCTTTCTCCCTGTCAATTCAGGGACTAGTATTGTCCTTAGCATTTTGTTCTCAAGGTTTAGATGGGCTCTTCTGTAGGAGCCAACTCAGATTGTGAGGGGAAATGAAGAGGGAGGAGTAATTGTATACATGGCAGTAGAGAAAGAAAGAGACCTAGGCCATAACATGTATACTAGCAGCTGTGGTGGGGGAGCCAGGGGAGAGAATAACAACACGGGGATAAAACAGTCTGGAGAGATGCCTCCTTATTAAATATCCTGGTTGCATCCACAACATCCCTTACAAACATATTTTTAAGGCTAAAAAAAATCCAGTGACCATTATAATTGTAGTAAAATTATAATAATTATTAAACTTCATGATTCCTATTATTATGACTGTTTGTAGCTGTGTTAATTCTTCCTGAGCACTAGCTCCAGACTTACTGGCCAATAAACTGTCTCCTAGCTACCAGAGTGGTTGTTTACTCAGGATATGCATCACAAATACCCACACTAATTCATATGCCAAGATGTAAAATTTGAAGACATGAGATCACCTTTAGCTACTACATATTATCATGGACTCCAGGTCATGGACATGGAACCAAGGATTTCTTCTAAAGAGGGGTCTTGCCCTAACTCACTGTGGATACTGAATCCTCAGAGGTGCAGAACATACTTTATGGTCGTAGATTACAACATGCATGATGGCCCTGACAGCCTACATAAAAATGTTTGCACATATCCACCCTATCCTATCCTAGTCACTTGAATAAGACCAAGCAATTCAATCAACATAGCTTTTCTCAAATCTTCACATCTTGCTCTTTGGTGGATTCAGATATTACCTGGCTATAAAAATATCTTGGCTGTGGAAGAGGGGTTTTATTTTGTCTGAAACTTGCACATCTTTCACTCTCAAATTCATGTTTTAAATGTCTCCCAAGACCCCCTCCCCCAGTGCAATGTATTCATCGTAGCTTTCCTCCCCTTGTTCAGGTAGGCACCATCTAATAACTTCTATCACTTTATTTTAGGGCTGTCAACTGATTAAATCATTTAGATGATTAATCTTATGCTTTTTAAACAATTAATTGGTTAATTAACTGATTAAATTTAAATACATTTCCATACTGCTACTACCTTAATATAGATATGTTTTTCACATGCTAAAGGAAGTCTTGTGAAATAATTTATAATTTAACAAATAAAAATACCACTTGATACCAAGACGAATGACTAACTTTTGATACTTTTGATACTGGAGTGACACAGGAGAACCTGAATAACCCCAGAGCATAAATGGTCTTTATTCTTAAACTCACCAATATTTTTTTTCCTTTTAGGTTAAAATTGTGTGGAAAAAACAATTCCACAACTAATGTTTTAGTTCATTAATCTACCAGTTTAAGCAATTTATTTTTAAAGCCATTCCTTATTTTATTATTTCCTTTGCTATGAACAAAGGAAAAGCTCTGCACATCTTGGAACTCAGGTCTCGTTCAGATGGGAATTTGTCACACTGCTAGTATTGGGGGTGGATTCATTCACTCTTTTTTCCTGGTGACCACACGACATATTCACTCAAGTGGGACTCTTTTTGAGCTCTTGTCAAAGACTTTTCTTCTTCTTCTTCTTCTTCTTCTTCTTGCATGAATTGGTATACAGTATCTTGATTGTGGGAACAGGCTAAAATTGAAACTTGCAACTGTCAAATCTGCCATGGCTCCTTCCACTATCAATTTCCAGTATTGTGGGAAGTGGTTTAATAAACAATCCACTTCAGGATATTGGTAAATTGAACACTTCCCCTGCTCCTCTTTTAAAACTCTGCTAGACCATCATTGCTGTGCTGAATTACTTTTTTCTTTTTTCTTTTTTCTTTCTTTCTTTTTTTTTACTTTGCCTTTGTGTAAAGTGCCACTTGAAACCACACCTGCTGAAAGTTCCTTGATTGGCACAAGACTCATGGAAAAAAAAACGTATTTGTAAATTTAATCAAAGTGGTTCAGCACATCAGCAATGTTCTAGCACAGAGAAAATAATAATTGCACTACCAATTGGAAACGGAGCCCTGATGGTGCAGTGGTTAAACTGCTGTACTGCAACCAAAAGGTCGAGAGTTTGATCCTGACCAGGACTCAAGGTTGACTCAGCCTTCCATCCTTTCGAAGTCAGTAAAATGAGCACCCAGCAAGTTGCAGGCAAAATGCTAATTAACTTGTGAACCGCCCAGAGAGTGCACCAAGTGTTATGGGGTGGTATATAATTATGATTGCTTTACTTTCAGCGAGATCTCAAGCAATGTGATGCTGCCTCTTCTCAGTGAATTCCTCTGACAGCTCTTGGAGCCATTTGCTCTCTTCTCACTTTCTGCATCACCTCAATTGGTGTACTGACCTACACACATACAGGTGCACTCAGTAGTCAAGAGAAGGGGGAATTCAACCAACTCCTTTAACTTTGGAGGCTTTTCCTCCCCTCTTCTCTCTCATGATCTTCCTTCTTTCCCTCTTTGCTCCCTTCTTCCTTTCCTGATGTGGAAGGAGACAGGGAGCTGCTTCACTCACTAGCTTCCTCTCACCACCTTCTTTCTGGCTTCCATATGCAGTAGAGGAAAATGTCCTTTACAGCTTTGCCAATCCCTTTTTTTAAAAAATATATTTCACTTTCCACTTCCCTTTCAATTGACAGTTCTCAATTGAAAGATATCTGATAACAGAAGGAGCTGGAGGGTTGCTTGAGGTTGAAATGTCATTTGAATGAAAAGATTGCATCAAATAGTACAGGGGTTAAAACCTAAGGCCCGTGGGCCAGACCCGTCCCCAATGCCATTCCATCCAGCCTGTGGTGATGACAGCGGAAACCGAAACTGACACATTTATGACAGCCGTAAATGCACCCGCACATACACAAACACACCTGCCACAGTTTACGGCAGCATTAGTGGCAGGGGAAAACCATATATTCAGCCCGCTCAGCTGTCTGAGGGGGAGTTGTCCAGCCCATGGCACAGTAAGGTTGAGAACCCTTGAAATAGTATATCATTCCCAACCACCTTCTTACTCAACAGTACGTGTTTAAACTGCACCAGCCTGCACTTCAAGGTCCAGTGTAGATACATCCTCTGTTCCTACAACCCTAAAAATGGTCCTTATTTCTTTTCTAGCTGGCTAGAATGGAGGCCTAAGCACCAGAAAAACATAATTTGAATACAGGAAGGCAAGTTGATAAATAGGTACCCTTTGGGTGGGAAGGTAAACAGCATTCCGTGGACTCCGGTTTCTAGGTATGCCTGCCACATGTCCATGGAAGCGTCTGCAGATGGAGACAGCGCTGGCTCTTTGGCTTTGAAACAGAGATGAACACTAAACCCTAGAGTTGAATACTACTGGCTTTCAAGCAAGGGTGACCTTAGGCAACCAGAATAGGGTACAATGAAAAGGAACACATTATCTGTGTCACATCCATTGTTGTTCTCCTTACAAAGAACAATTGTCTGGAAATGAGAGCTTTCAATACAATACCACACAGCCCAGAACAATGACAAAGGATTTCTAAGGAGGTGGAAAGGTTAAACACAGAGAGGATTCTGTCCTTTTCAGACTATCCTTCTCCATGTGAAGACAGACAACAGAGGCGGTGAGATCAACCTTGTTTCCTTTCCTGGATGCCTGAACAGAGCTGTTGCCTGCCCACAAAACAAATGCCCTCAAGATAAGTACAGTGAATTTTTACCAACATAATTGCAGCCTACCTTAAAAAGAGGAGTGGGTGGCTGCCCCACTGCTTTTCACTTGGGGGTGGGGGGGGAAGCATAGAGAAAATTTATGCCTTATTTTAAAAGAAAATTAGTCTGACATGCAATTCAGCTTGAAAACAAGGTACGAGGTTTCCTTAAAAACAAGATGGATGGTCCCTGTGACTTGTCTGAAGAAATTGTAGCTCTACCCACCTGTCTAAATTTGATAGCATGTTGCTGACTTTCATGGGCAACACGGGAAAATGGAGATGATACAATATTAGTACAGGTATGTGTCACAGTGAAGAGCCTAAAGTATGGCTGTGTCAGCAATTGTAGTTGTGCTAAACCACAATTTTACCTGATTGTGGTTTAGCACAACTGCAACTGCTGACACAGGTGGTGAATTCATTCATTTACTTACCACACAGAAAGTATCTCCAAATTAAGAGCTCTACTCAACCCTTATCCATCAAAACAATGTAATACTATTTCAATCTTAAATTCTAATTTGGCATATTAAATTGGTTTTGTACACACAAACATGGCCAGGTAATAATAATAATAATTTCATGTCAGAAATTATTCTGGGTTGAAAGGATTTTTTATGGAGAAACTCTGTTCAGGGAATGCCCAAATGAAACTCCTTCCATGTCCCCAAGATCTTTTACTACTGAAGTGGTACCTATTTATCTACTTGCAATTTCTTGCTTTTGAACTACTAGGTTGGCAGGAGCTGGGACAGAGACGGGTGCTCAAGCTGTCATGCAATATGGAGGTCTCGAACTGCCGACTTGCCAGCCTTCCAGCTAACAAGGCCAGCTTCTTAACAGCCCCCATGACTAGGTTACAACCCACATCTTGGTTTAGCCCCCAGTAGCAGAATGTCATATCACCATGGGGGCACATCATGGATACACGAAATAAGCTGTAGACATTCAAGTCACTAGAAAGAATTAGCCGGTTTGTTGGGGATGTTTCTTCATAATGAATCTGTACAAAAATCAAAGGGTAGGGTTAGCCTGAAGGTTTCTAGATCAAATGAAAGAAGAATAAAATGCATCCTATTAAAAGCAATCAAACATGCCCAAAGTACATCTGTGACAAGCCAGGATGAAACAATGAAAATCTGAACAATCTAAAAAGCCCAGAAGAAGGAATAGTCCCAGCAGATATTGAAAAGACATTACATGGTATCAAGAGAGTCTTGTTGCCTGCAGAGAGCCTTCTAGACTCACTATCACAACCAAGAAAACCCTAGTTTTCTCAACCTCAATGTCAGGGGAAATCAGACAGTGTCCTCTGGGGATGAACTTCCTATCAAGTTTATTTAAGAGAATAAAATCCTTGTAAATTTTGTTTAAAGATTAAACATTGACAATACAACATAAAAACAGTCACTGTTTGGAGATTAAGGCAAGCAAGTTGTCCTGCTATGATGATGTCAAAACAATTATCTTACAACCATAGAATGATTGGGTTGGAAGGGGTCTATGAGACCATCAAATCTTACCCCCAGCTCAATGCAGAAATCCAAATCAAATCAGATCTGACATATAGTTGTCCAATTTTCTCTTGAAAGCCTCAGCATTGGAGTGCTCACCACCTATTGAGGTAATTGGTTCCATTGTCATACTGTTTAAATAGTTACATTTTTCCTGATATTCAGCCTTTATCTGGCTTCCTTTGGTTTGAGCCCGTTATTATGTGTCCTGCACTCTGGGATGATCGAGAATAGATCCTACCCATCCTCTTCATGACTATCTTGTAAGTATTTGTAAAGTTCTGTCAGATCCCCCCTCTGTCTCTTTTTCTCAAGGCTAAATATGTCCAATTTCTTCATTCTTTCCTCATAGGGTTTGGTTTCCAGTCGCCAGATCATCCTTGTAGCCCTCCTCTGAACTTGTTCCAGTTTGTTGGCATCCTCCTTAAAATTCAGTGTCCAGAACTGGACACAGTAATCTAGATACAATTTGATTAGTGCCGAATAGAGGGGGCTATTTCCTCATGGTTTTAAGAGACTGTACTTCTGTTAATGCAGCCTAAAATAGCATTGACCTTTTTTGTAGCCACTATCACACTATCAAATCATATTCAGCTTGTGATCTACAACAATTCCAAGATCCTTCTCACTTCAAGTATTACTGAGCCTAGTATCTCCCATCTTGTAACTGTGCAATTGGCCTTTTTTCTGTAGGTGTACAACTTTGTACTTATCGCTGTTAAATTTCATTCTGTTGTTTTCAGATGGATGGAATGGTGTTCAAGCCTATCAAGATCTTTTTTTAATTCTGTTCCTGCCTTCCAAGGTATTAGTTATTCCACCCAATTTTATGTCATCTGCAAATTCCTAAGTATTCACCTGACTCCCTCATCCAAATCATTTATGAAAATATTGAAGAGCACTGGGCCCAGGTCTGAGCCTTGCTATGCCCTCCCAGTTTGAGAAGGTACCATTAATAAACACTCTCTGAATACACCCACCTGACACTTGTGCTATCCAGGCACTTTGACAAAGGCTGAAGTTAAGATATATTACATCTACAACATTCCCACTGTCTACTGAGGAAGTTACCTGGCCAAAAAATGAGATAAGATTAATCTGGCACAATTTTTTAAACAAATCCATATTGGCTTCTAGTAATTACCATATTGTTTTCAAGGTGCGGAATTTTCCCTGAAATTGATGTCAGATTGATTGGCCTGTATTTCCCCAGTTCCTCTTTTTTCCCCCAGATAGGGACATTGTTAGTCCTCCTCCAATCACGTAGCACTTCATCCATCTTCCATGATTTCAAGAAAATGATAGACAGTTGTTCTGAGATCTCTTCAGCCAGTTCCTGCAATATCTTTGGATGCAGTTCATCTGGCCCTGGAGATGTGAACTCATTCAAAGTAATAAGGTATTTCTTAGCTACTGTATTTGTTTATCAATCTCAAACTGTAATCTGCCCCCTTTCCTTTGTACTTCACATTTGCCTGGAGAGTCATATACTACCTTCTGGAAAAAGACTGAAGTAGGAATTGAGCATTTCTGGCTTTTGTTGTTGTTGCTGTCTGTTGTTATTTTCTTACCTTCATTGAGTCGCTGAGGTACTGCTTCTTTTCTTTGACTTTTGCCTCACACATACTTGAAGAATGTTTTTTTGTTGCTTTTAGCATCTCTTGCTAACCTCAGCTCTTCTTCACCTTTTGCCTTCCTAACAGCATCACTGCTATTGTTTGATATTTGTCTGTATTCTTCCTCCATTTAATGTATGTGTTGTTGTTTTGTTGTTCTTAGCTCCTCTCTGTGCTTTATGTGAAGCCACATTGGTCTTTTTTCCTGCCTTATTTCTTTCTTTCTTTTTGGAATTGTTTGGAGTTGTGTCTTCAGAATTTCCATTTTTAGAAACTCCCACCCATCTTGACAGCATTTCCTTCCATGTGACTTTATCTATCATTGTCTAAGTTTATTAAAATTGGCTTTCTAAAGATCCAGTGTTTAGGTGTGGCTACACTCAGATTTTGTTTCTTTCAAAATCAAAAACTCAAGTAGAACATGGTCACTTTCCCCCAGAGTTCCTCTTACTGTCATCTCCCACCAAGTCATCTCTCTTCTCTTCACCTAAATTGAAGTAGGCAATGTGTGGCCCTCTGGCTATTCCTGGACTACAGCTCCCACCAACCATTGCCAGTCAAACCATTTGAGAAAGATTATGAGATTTGCAGTCCAGGAACATCCAGACTATCCCGTGCTACTTCCCTACCCATTCATCTAAACTGAAGGAGGGTGTTCTGGCTGTAATGTAATGACTGATTTCAGTCATGGCCTAGGTGTCAGGGAGTAAACTGAAATTTAATTCAGACAAAATAGAGGTTCTTCTGGTTACTGAAAAGACAATCAAAGGAATGGAGATTCAACACCCATTAGATGGGATTACCCACTCACTGAAGACAAGTTTGCACTTTGGGATACATTTCTTGATTAAACTCTAAATCTTGAGGCACACTTTTTTGTAGTGGCCAGAAGTGTGTTTGAACAGCTAAAGGATAATGTGACAATTGTGGCAATTCTGCCAATTTGGAGCCTTTGTGTACAGTTGCTTATATTAGGTTTTGTATGTAGACAGGTTTGAATGCCTGTATTGTGGATAGACATGGATGGAGGATTAGGATGACTGACATTTGTGTAGCTGAATGCTAATGGTTGGAGTGATTGGAATGTTGTGGGAGTCAGTGTTGTGGGTCTATGGAGTTGAAACTGGACTGTTCAAAAAGAGGCATCAGAAAAATAGAGAGCTGACAATTCAGAGGAGAAAGCTAAGATAGGATCTAACTTTTGTTATTGAGGAGGAAAGAGTTAAGGAAATACTGTGTTCTGTAGAATCTGGAGAAACAGCTAATGGTAAAATTAAAGGATAGTAGAAGAAATAATGTGCGAGACTTTTGGTTGGATGGCTCAGTGGTTTAGATATCTCGCTGTAGAGCCAGCGATTGGGAATTTGATTCCCTACTGTGCCTCTTAAGAAAAGAGACAACCTGTGTAGGCCTGGGCAAGCTGCCTCCAGAAGAAGAGAATAGTAAACCCCTCCTGAGTGTTCTCTGCGTAGAAAACCCTAGAAAGCATCACCATAAATCAAAACTGACTTGACAGCATACATTTATTATTATTAGGTAAATTACCATTATATTTCACACTCTCGCATAATTATGTGGTGGCTATGGCTGAGTCACTCCTCCAAATTACACAGAGAAACATATTTCTCTATTAGAACCAAGGATAAAAATCCTTGGCTGAATCATCCTCATTTGTGAAAATGAGAAATTGCATTTCCCCCTTGTTCTGCAAAGTTGTGAGATATTCTTAGACTATATCGAGAATATTTCTCAGAATTATTTCGGCACAGATTGCATAGCTACAGACTTTTAAAAAATAATAGTAGAGGATTGAGTGGGTTGTTTGCATCTTTTTTGATAAATCAGCCAGACATTCTATCATATGCCTGTGCAGTTTGGCTCACAATAAGCAAACACACTACATTTGCACAACAGTATTTTACAAAAACTGCAGAATGCTCGACAGAGAAAGGTGCTTTATTGCATGTAGAAGTCGGCAGTTTTTTCAGCTGATATCTTAAATTGCATCAAAGCAGCCTGTCTTACAAAGAACAAACAAAAATTCAAAGAATTCGTTACTTCCTAAATCCTGCTGTTATCAGAAAAGAAAGGTGGAATCTTTTCTATATTTATTTATTTATTTATTCAACTTATATCGCCGCCCCACTCTGGAGACTCCAGACGGCTCACAAGAAGAACAGGGACAGATCAACAATCTAAAAACCCCATCAAAACACCCACCCAAGCAATAGATGGAGAGATAAAAATTACCCGATATCAAAATACAAAGTTAAAAATTTTAAAAATTAAATTAAATTAGATTGAGTTAGAAAATAAAGAGAGAGAGAGCATTTACCGGATTAACCAACAGGTTGGGGTTGCCCTATTGCTGGCACCCCATATCTGCCCTACCAGCCATGTCTTCAAACCTTTCCTGAAGGGCAGCAACTCCTTCCTCCATCTTCTAATTTGTTCTCTTATGTACCATAAGAATTGAGGAATTGAGGAACCTGATAAATATGCCTCCATAAACAAACAAAGAAACAAACACGATTATTCATTTTGCCTTTACATAATTAATTGGTTCACAGAAGAGCTGAGGGAGCTCAAACGGGCAAAGAGACGCCGAGAGCACCGCTGGATGAAGACCCGGAGTGAGTCTGATCGAACACTTGTTAGAGCTGCTATTAAAGCCTACCTAGTGGCGATGAGGGCAGTGAAACGACAATATTTCACCAGTCTTATTGCCTCCGTGGATAATCGCCCAGTGACCTTGTTCCGGGTGACCAGGTCCCTGCTTAGAAGAGGGGAGTCTGGCCCTGGTTGGCAGGGATCGGCTGAGGCTTTTGCTGATTATCTGGCTGAGAAATCGCTCAGATCCGCTTGAAGTTTAACCCCGGCATGAAAGATATAGAGCTGGGGTTGACCAGAGTGCAGTCTGGCCATGTTATCTGGGATCAGTTCGATCCAGTTGGCCCTGAGGAAGTGGACAGGCTTCTTGGATCTGTTCACGCCACTGCCTGTGAATTGGATCCATGCCCTGCCTGGCTAGTCAAGGCATCTAAGGCTGTGGCAGGTGCTTGAGTCGAGGCAATCATAAATTCATCCCTGAAGGAGGGGTGTTTTCCAGCACCCTTAAAACATGCTTTGGTGTGTCCCCTCCTGAAAAAACCATCCCTCGACCCTACAGTACTTACCAACTACCGACCGGTATCCAACCTACCCTTTTTGGGCAAAGTCTTAGAGAAGGCAGTGACGTAGCAGCTACAGGAAGTCCTGGATGAAAGGGATTATCTGGACCCTTTTCAGTCAGGATTCAGGCCCGGATATGGTACAGAAACTGCACTGGTCGCATTGGTGGATGATCTCTGGAGAGAACGGGATGGAGGCCATCCATCTGTCCTGGCTCTTCTTGACCTCTCAGCGGCCTTCGATACCATAGACCACGGTATCCTTCTGGGAAGGCTCCAAGGATTGGGGATCCAGGGCACTGTGTTGGCCTGGTTTTCCTCATTTCTGAGGGGCAGGACCCAGTCGGTGTGGTTGGAGAATGAGAAGTCCAGCCCTAGGTCCCTGCAATATGGGGTGCCTCAGGGCTCGGTACTCTCACCTCTCCTATTTAACATCTACGTGAAGCCACTGGGTGAGATCATCCATTCCTATAGGGTGAAGTATCACCAATATGCAGATGATACCCAGCTGTACATCTCGGCCCGTGGGGACCCAAGCGGTGCAGTGGAAGTCCTCTCCAGGTGCCTGGAGGCTGTCAGGGTCTGGATGGGGGACAACAGGCTACAACTGAATCCTGGCAAGACTGAGTGGCTATGGGTCAGGGGTCCTGCGCTACCTCGGGAGCTGCCATCTTTGGTTCTGGATGGGGCAGTCTTGCCCCAAGCAGACCTGGTGCGTAACCTGGGGGTCCTCTTGGACTCACGACTACTGCTCGAAGAGCAGGTGGCAGCCGTGGCCAGGAGGGCTTTTGCACAACTTCGTGTAATACGCCAGTTACGCCCACTCCTAGATCGGGACTCCTTGCTCATGATCACACACGCTTTGGTCACCTCCAGACTTGACTACTGTAATGCGCTCTACATGGGGCTGCCCTTGGTGACCATTCGGAGGCTGCAGCTGGTACAGAATGCGGCGGCCCGGGTAGTGATGGGGTGCGGGCGTTATGCTCGTGCCTCACCACTGCTTCGGGAGCTGCACTGGTTGCCAGTATGTCTCTGGGTGCAATTCAAGGTGCTGGTCATTACCTTTAAAGCCCTATATGGTAGTGGGCCAGGATACTTAAGAGACCGCATCACCCCAAGAACATCTGTCCATCCCACCAGGGCAGATCGGAGAGGCTCTCTTATCATCCCATCAGCTAGAGAGGCACATCTCTCTAGCACCAGGAGGAGGGCCTTCTCCGTGTCCGCCCCGGCCCTTTGGAACCTCCTGCCAACTGAGTTACGTTTACAGACAGAGCTCCTGCCCTTTCAGAAGGGCCTAAAAACCTGGCTGGCAGGGCAGGTGTGGGGCTCCAGGAATGTGGGGTCCCATGTTGGGTGGCTGATCTGATAGGACAGCCACCATTCTCGCTGTTTTAAACTTTTAATCTTTTAACTTTTAATTTTTTTAATATTGTGCTAATTACAGTCGAATTTGTTGATTAATTTAACCAAATCTGTGGGGGTATAGTGGGATTGCCTAGTTTCTTTTGTAAGATTTTGTATTGTTGTAAGCCGCCTAGAGTCGGGTTCGCCCGATTGAGGCAGGATAATAAATTTGAATAAATAAATAAATAAATATTATATGTGGTGGAGAAATTGGGTTTATTTCCCAAGTTCCTCTTCCCAAGCCCTTTAAACTTATATAGAAGCACACAAGGAAGAACAGGATATAGCTTCAATGTGTAACAAGGCAAAGACAAATAAGTGAAACATTACAAGGCAAAACTGGTTGCAAAGTGGTTCCTTCAGAAAACCAGAGAGGACTGTTTGCTGTTTAAAATTTGTTTATATAATTGCTCTCGTTCCATTATTGACATTTCAGAATTCAGCAAGAGGGCTTCTTCTTCTTTTACGTCCCAATCAAACCCTGGACTGCCAAATAAAGTGACTTTCTTGGATTTGTCATTGGCCAAACTTAAGTCCTCATCAGTGCATGTTTCTGGCAGAAATCGGCAAACCATTAAATGAGTCGGATTCTGTATCTCTTCACATTCACACAGTGTGTTGTTGTCTGCCAGCAGCTCCCACTTGAACATGTTGGTCTTGCATTTAGGGACTCCAACCCTCACCCTATTCAGGGTCCTCCATGTGATGTTGGGGAGGTTCAGTTCCTCAGCTATATCCTCCTTTAATGTTGTTCCTTGTCCACTGAGCTCCTTCCTCCATCTTCTAATTTGTTTTTGCTCTTATATACCCTAAAGAATGTTTGTTCTTCCTGGATCTGTGCTGGCAGACTTGAGGCTCATATCAATTTAAAGGATGTCAAGGCTCATTCTCTTGCTTAGTTCTCTTGGCATCTGCTCAGTGGTGGGCTCCAAAAAAGTTTACTATCACACTGTGGGTGTGGCCTACTTTGTGGTCATGGCCTACTTTGTGGGTGTAGCCTACTCTGTCCAGTGTTGGGATTCAATTTTTTTTTTACTACCTACTCTGTGGTCATGGTATGGTGGGTATGGCCAGGGGCAATCCCCTGCATTGCACTCAAATTAGGACTACTTTATTTCAAAACTTGGATAGGCGGGGCCAGACAGAATTTCTGCTACCAGTTCTGGCAAACTGGTGCGAACCTGCTGAAGCCCACCACTACATCTGCTGCTTTATCTGCTCTGTTCTTATATCATCAATACTTGCTCCCCCCTCCCACACACACACACACACAGTTTAATGCCTCCTCCAATTCAGATGCCACAAAGGAGCTATTAAGTAACACACACACCCCTCTTGTTCCTCTGGTTGGATGGGTCTCCTCACTCCCGCCCCACCCCAGCCTGCACTTTTCCCCCTTGTGTTTTTCCATTCTTTAGCAATTGACTAACTATTTGGTCTCCTGTTACTCCAGTATAGTTTTGTTGTGGCTGGGTTAAATTTCCACCTAAATTTTTAAGGAGTTTCTAAACTCATCTACTGTTCTGCTTTATATCCAGGTTCTCAACTAATTGTGATTTCTGATTTTCAGCTAGAGCAGGAGTTCTCAACCTTTGAAAGCCAGGGGCTGGGTCACACTCCCTCAGACAGCTTCATGGGCCAGATGGCTATTTTGCCCTTCCTCCACTATACAGCACACAGTTTCAGCATGTTTTGACTATCTTCAAAAATAAACTGATCTTCACCTGGCTTTGAAGGCCATTTCCCCAGACTTTCTTCACTCCATGCTCAGAGAGCCATGAACCAGAGACTACTTTAACTCACTAAAAGCAAAGGTTCCATTTTTATTTGTTACAACTTTGTATTATTGTTTTATATTCTTCCTCCTCTACCAGTTCCTCTATCTTACTATTATTATCGTTATCATCATTAACAGCAGCAACATTAGCATGATTTAGATTTCCTGGGTAAATAATAATAATTGTGTTCTATCAAGTCAATTCTGCTTTAAGGCAGCCTTTTCAAGGTTTTCTTGTCATTTGCCATTCCCTTTTTCTCAGGGCATTCTGGGACTGTACAGCTTGCCCATGGCTCTACAGCCTGGTTCTTCTCATGGGAGGTACAGTGGATAGTCAAACTCCCAATCTAACCACTGAACTGTCCGGCCAGCTCCTGGATAAATACTATGGGCAAGTATTATTTCCTTTCTGTAGGTGGTTCTGATGATTCCTGTCCTTCATAGGCTGCATTAGGATAACAGCAAACAGGTTTCTGACTGTCAGCCTATCCCAGTTCTTATACACAGCTCTTATATGAAGGCCCTGTGTTATAGATATGTTTGCAAGAGTATGTTTTTTTTAAACTCACATATTTGTGCAAGGTTATACATACATGTAGGGACTGCGGTGGCTTAATGGTTTAGATGCTGAACTTGATGACTGGAAAGTCAGCAGGTCAACAATTTGAGACCTGAGTGTTGTGGGATGGAGTGAGCTCCCACCTCTGTCCCAGCTCTTGCCAACCTAGCAGTTCGAAAGCAAGAAATTGCAAGTAGATAAATATGTACCACTTTGGTGGGAAGGTAACATTGTTCTGTGCCTGCCACATGACCACAGAAACATCTGCAGATAGCACTAGCTCTTTGGCTGTAAACAGAGGTGAGTACTACACCCTAGAGTCGGCTTTTGAGCAAGGGCAACCTTTATCTTTACCTATTCATACATGTATCCAGATAGGATATGTTCATCATCTTGTGGCTGGAAGTCATTTTCAAGGGCACAAGGCTTAAAGGTGCTGATAGCCTGATCATTAGCATCCAGTTTCCAGTATAATTGCAGATAAGCTTTCCTTGTATATGTTTCTGTCACAGCTGAGTGCACCTTCTACTGTAAAGTCTTCCCCATAAGTAATGCATCATCATTTGGAGGGGGAGCGAGTGGAAACGGTGGCTGTTACTTACCAAACACAAGCCTAAAGTCGCATTAAACATAATGAAATGTCTTAATCATCCTTACAAGTTGCATTTATCACTGGGAACCATATTAAAGGAAAGGCAAAGGAACAGTTCTACAAGCAACATTTACCCAGGAAATATATTATTTGTTTTTAATGAATGGCAAATTCACTGCTGTTCTTGTCTCCATAAATGAAATATATGAGGTGACAGAAGAGGAGCTGTGGGCTAGTGTAGAAGACATTTTCCAACTGGTTCACAGCACTGGGTTAAGACTTAAGCTGTCCTGGGACGATGTCGCCCAACCAAAAAAGGCCTCCACTTGTTAAGGCCTCCACTTGTTAATTTAAAGCTGGCGGCTTTTCTAACCATTCAGATGCAATTGCCTCAGTAGGCAAAGGATGTGCTGTTCCAAAAGCCATTGGGATATCATGGTGCTCGTTTCATCTTCTTTATATTGAAGTTGTGTATCTCTGGGGCAATGCAGCCATTCAGTCTGTATCATTAACTGTTTGACAGCTGCTAAATGGTCCTGGTGTGTAGCAGGTGGCAGCCGCAGTAATCCTGGCATGCACCAGGTGTGTTTCAGGAACAAAAAGGTACCTGAATATATGAGGAGCATCATACAGGTGATAGGCCTGCTGCGTCCTTCTGCATTTAGGTCAGTTAATACATGTAAGGAAGAGCATCCCATACTTTTGTGTCAAAATCATCCTGAACCATTCCATTTGTTTTCAGATGCAGACACTATCCTGGCAGACTGCTATCGCAATGTGCTTTTGTGAACCATGAGGCACATTTTACTTGTTTGGCAGAGTGAGTGCCAGGCCTCTTTGCAAAGCTGAATAGTCACAGCATGACCAATAGTGAGTCATTGCCAACACTCCCACTTCAATACAGTTGCACCATAACAGAGGATATAGCAGGTAACTGTTTTCCTCAAAAAGTGACTAGGTAGGACTTTAAGATGTAACTGTTTGTGCACTACTGTTCCCCAGATCCTCCAGCTAGCATAGCCAGCGGCTTTTCTGGCTGGAGGATTCTGGGAGCTGAAATTCATGGGGGCATGCTTTCAAAAGTCTGGAGAAGTCCCCATTCCAAAAGGAGGAACCTTAATATCCACCCTAAATAGAGTGTAATGTCTTCTTGTTGTTGGGTGCTTAATCAGCACAGAATTGTAGAACTAGAAGGTATCCCAAAGTGCTGTTTAGTCTAACCCCAGGCCAATGCAATAATCTACAGCAAAAGCATCCCTGAAAATGACCACCCAACTTCCATTTATGAAGTTCTAATGAACAAAAACACAACCACGTCAAAGGTAATCTATTCCACTGTCAAAACAGCTCTGAAAATCAGGAAGGTGTTCTTAACATTTAATCACAATCTCCTTTCTTGTGATTTGTACTCATTAGTTTGGGTCATATCCTTTATAGCAGCAGAAGACATACTTATGCCATCTTCCATGTGACACCCCTGCAGATGTTTCCATACACTATCCATGTCCATTGTCCCTTCTGTAAGCAAAGCATACATAGTCTAGCTATTGCACTGCACTGTTTTCCCTGCAGTTCTTCCAGCCCTTAAAAACCTTTGAATATCTGACCAAAGAGTTAGAGAAGAACAAGAATATGGAATCTTTCCTGGTGTGGTCATAAAAATGAGCAGTTAAGGCAGCGGGTTGGACAAGTGCTCTGAGATGCAAGGATGACATGTTGCGTATACCTTGTCTTTCTCTATTGCCTACCATCTGCTTCAGGGATTCTCAACGTGCAGCCCATAGGACGGATGTGGCCCATGTTACCATTCCATGTGGCCCACGACTTCCTCCACCACACCAGGAAGTGCCATGTGGTGGAGGAAGGGCAAAATGACCATCCAGCCCCCAAAGCTGTCTGAGGGAGCATGACCCAGCGCCTGGCTTTAAACGTTTGAGAACTCCTGATCTACTGTGATAGGTTCCATGGCTATTTTCATGATTCTCTTTGTGCAAGGGAGTGAGACAATCTGTCAACATGAACATTAATTAAGGGATTTAGCAATACAGTAATTTATGAAAATAATTTGAGGATTTTTGTTAGAGATCTTTCTTCACACTTTCTCCCTCCCCCTTTAGCCTACAACTCTTAGAATTGTTCAAGGTAAAACTCTTGAAATTGCAGCCCACTAAGACATATCTTCCTAGAGAATGGCTTTCAGGTTATTTACTCCCAACGTTGACTTAATTTCCTCTCATCTGCAAAAATCCTTTCAACCCAGAGTAATCTCTGACATGAAAACACACACTACCTTTCCACTTCCTGGGAATTGAAGCTTTTTGGGATGCACCCTCAGCTGAGCTTAATGAACAATGATCCAACCACTCCCAGTATCCTCTGCACCTGTTCCCTCAATCACTCCATCATATGGCAGATCGGAGAACCAGGCCCTTCTGTGTTTGAGGGACACTAGAAGTTCAAACTATGAGAAAAGTGATTTCAGCTGAATATTAAGAAGACGTTCAAGAAGGTGATAACAAGCTATTTGACAGGGAAACAGATGGCCTCTGAATCTGTTGGACTTTCTTTCTTAACTGAGGCACAGAGTAGGATTTTGTAGTAGTGGGCCACCTGCATGAGCAGGAGTTAGAGCAGATGCCCCTTGAGCTTTGTGGTTCTATACTACTACATGTGTGACCACTGAGTATAAGATGATAGGAAAAGGCTGGCAGCAAGAGGCAGAATGCCTGTTGATTGGTTCTGTTCTCATTAAAGATTCACTGTTCCCTAGAGGCACTTAGTCACTGAGAAGGGCTGGACTAGTTCTATTTGGGCAATGCTTAAGTATTTATCTACACTCACAAAGCATGGTGTCACCACAATTAAAGCTATAAGAAAACAGTCAATTCAGGGCATGTAGTGGGAACAGAGATCACTAAACTGAAACAAGCAAAGGACCTGTTATTGAGCCCTTTGGGACTTTAACCATCCATCCTTCCAGATCATGCCTTGGAATCTAATCAGCATTAGCTCTCCTTTAAGTGGTTTACACTCCTCTCTGAGCAGCATCTGTGCTGTTGCTTGTGAATTTTTATAACAGATTCAAGCAAAGCACACACTGCCTTACTATGCAAGATGGCGCAAAGAGGAAATAACTTGGGACACCTCAGCTTGGGCAAAGGGAAAGGTTGCCATGGGAAGTCATGTGCTTCATCTTACTGGTTTTCTATGGACTATTGGAAAGGAAGTACTGACTGTAAGAATGAAGCCCTGTCCTACTGGGCTCCCTAGAAGTCTGTCATTTCATCTACTGCTGCTCTTTAGGAAGGGAGTTAAGACCTGGCTGTCACAGCAAGTATGGAGTATGGGCCAGACAGTTGCCCCAGTTTATTGGCTCATCTGACCCCTCCCTCTCTGTGTGTGTCTTGTTTTAGTCTCTTTTTAAACTTTTTAATCTTTTAACCTTTTAATCCTGTTTTTATATTGTGTTTTATATTGTGTGTAAGTGTTTTAGAAAGTTTTGTTAGCTGCTATGGGTCTTTTTGAGGAGGGGGCATAGAAGTTTGATTAAATAAAATAAATAAATAAATAAAACCTCGACACTCATGTACATTAAATAATTATGTTAAATACATAAAATTAAGCATTGGGGCTATCTAGAAGGGTAGCAAACATTACCTAGGAAGCAAAGAAATTGACACACTGTTAAACTTTCTAAGTGGAAACCTTGAGAGAAAGAGAGGGGTCCTATCTCTTTGCCATGGATCAATTATTTTCCTTTTCTAACAAATCTATTATTGCATCCAGCTCTTCATTTTTTAATTTTTTGTTAATTCCTTAGTAATAATAATTTAGTGTCAGAAATTATTATGGGTTGAAAGAGTTTTTGAGGAAGAAACTCCAAATGTCCAAATAAGGGAATGTCCAAATAAGGCTCCTTTCATGTCCCCAAGAGCAGGGACAGAGACAGAACAGAGTACCCAGGTCTTGAACTGCCAACTTGCCAGCCTTCCAGCTAACAAGGTGAGCTTCTTAATCACTGAGCCATGGCAGCCTTAGTTCTGTGTCAGGAGCTGGGCCCATGGAAGTTGGCAACCCACTTGAGGTGAGAGGAGTCTTCCCTGTGTCACTAGACTTTCCTGTTCTCACAGTGTCTCTTTCCACCACTTCCTTAGAATGAAATTCTTTAGGCTCAAGTTTTGTTCTTCAGAGCAAAGCAGAGGGACCATGGAATGATGCAGACTGCCTTTGCCTCTGGGCCCACTCAACAATTGCCTGTGCCTTTGAAAGATTATCCCATTAAGTGTAATATAGGTGTGAAATATGAATGGACTTTCCATACTCTCTCTCTCTCTCTTTCACTCCTCCATTCATTATTTCTGGATTTGGAAAGGTCACAATGAAATGCAGACAAGGCTGAAGATGATCACAGTGTTTCCCAAACTTTGGTTTTGGGACTTCAATTCCCAGAAGCCTAAGTCAATTCCCCAAAGCACTGATCAGCCAATGTGCTGACTTAGGCTTCTGAGAATTGAAGTCCTCCTGTGGGGCCTGGGCCCCACGTTGGGAACCAACAATGTAGAGCAAGTCCGATGGTTTAAAGAGGAGGAAAACTTCTTCCTCATCATTTCCTTTTGCATTTTAAAAATCCGTTATTATTTGTATGTTTGGTTCTATGGAATGCAAAAACTCACTTCGCTATTTTCCAAGTGCACTGCTTAGAAAGGAAAGCTGACTCCTTCCCAAATGATTGCAGCTAGAGCAATTGTTCCCAACCTTTTTTTGGCCATGACCCACCTAGGCATCTCTAAAATCCTGATCCCCCCCATGACATATAATTCTTATTATTCAAAAAGTGAATTCCTGTTCACCTGTAGGAAGGTTAAAAGGCCAATTCTAGAATCCCCCCCCATCCTCATGAGGCATGTTCCCCATGTTGGGAACCACACAGCTAGAGTGTTTGCCAAATGGCAGGGGAAAATTAGCTCTTAACATGCCCCTACCACTTCTCCGCCCCACCCCATTCCTTCCAAACTTCTGATTAACTCTGAAATAGCTGGCACAAAACTCAGAAAACACACACACAGCCACAACTCTGCCCTTATGTACCAAAAACACGAGATCTCCTGTTTGTAAAGAGGAAGGTGTGCAAAAGCAAAGAAGCAAAATCTGAAGGGTAAGCAACGTGAGAGAAATCCACTACTCTTGTCTTCCAAGCCTTGTCAGATTGTTGAGCTTTGAAAGCAGTGACAGATCTTGCTGATTTTTCTGGAGGGGGAATTCTCCCTCTCAGGAACACCTCCCTGGCTTCTAAATCTCACTGTATGCTCTCTCTGACTTCCAAACCCGGCTGCTTCACTATTCAACCTAGAAAGATTGCTGTGACCAAAGGCAGATTAAAAGATCCATCATTTAAACTAGGACAAAGAGACTTGATGGCTTTATTTATTTGTGTAGGATTTACATACAATACTCACATAGCCAGAAACAGAGGAAACACTGCACTCTCCCCATCATGACATACTTTGAAATGTCAGGCTAGGTAAACCCCTGGAAGCAGGCCTATTCCCATGAGCAAAACCTTGAAAGATTGCATGCCATCTATTCAGGCAAATGGATACAAAGAAAGGCTGCATAGCTGGAGGCAAATGGAATGCAGGTACCATTGGCAAAACTGTCAGAACTGTTTTCCATTCTGACAGCAGCAGCGCTGAACAGCACAAATACATTCAGCCAACAACTGTCCCTCTCCCATCCTGCCTCCTCTTCCATGGCTCTTAGCTTCAGAACAAAGATATAAGTTACCAAAAGAATGCATCTTTCGATATTATCAAAAGAGTGAAAACAACTTTCCAGGGTATTAGGTGAGAGTCCTTTCCCCTAATCCTTTACAGAGATTGTGGGAATTACTAGTGAGCTAGGCCCCTTTCCCTAAAATCAAGGTGAAGCTGACCTACATTTCCACCTACTTGTTTTGCCTTCAGGAACCACGTTAACTTTCATAGTTTTAGAATATAACACTTGCCAATGGTTCCTGTTTCTTGCTTCCATCACTTCTGCATTGTTGAACATTGAGGTCACTTTTGGGAACTGAGCATAAAAGCACATGTCAGGTAGCTTGAACTGGGAGGAGAGTGAGACATATCCAGACTCACCCAAGTCTCGTCCCTATTCTCACTTTTTCTATGTATTCCTTTTCCAAGTCGCCTTTGAGGATATCTAGATTGCCACTCTCTGGCTCACAGACTACATATTACTTTTAACACATTACATCTGGCCTTTTTTCTCTCCTGCTCAAATGTAAAGAGGTGCAACTGTCCCTCCCAACCATTTAATAAAGACAGAATAAATGAGTTCAAATTAAGGCTATAACATTGTCAACTGTTTAATCCCCTAACCTAAAGTAGGGCATAATAATTTGAACAGGAGGAGGCGGGTCAACCAGGCTCCTCAGATGTCTACATTAGGTGTGTTCCCTGTCTTGGCTAATCAAACTGGGAAGATAATCTTAGCTCCATCCCTGACCTCAAGAATTGAGGTTGTTCATCTCTCAAGGGCCACCCCTCAATATGTACTTGAATCTCACAATTTGTGGTACCCATTCAGGTGACCCAGTCACCAAAAATGGCATCTTGTGGGGCTCACCACTACCACTCCTCTCCCTGCACTGTCCTCTACAGGAAGGGCTAACTCATGCTTCGTTCCCTACCCTATTAAACCATCAAACACAGCTAATAGGCTCCAACCCTAGTTTTCTAAGAAAATGTCCACTCTTGCATTTGACAGGTGTACCCTGTCACCTCAAAACATTTTGGGGTGATCAAACCAGATGCTCGAGTGTTTAAAATAAAAACTGCCTTGGCTGAGGACTAAGATCTTCATTTCCCTATTTATCCCCCTCCATGCCTGGTCCAAACAGGTAGGGTCATATTCACACCTGCATTTGTGTCTAGCTGATGAAAGGATGATCACTCCTGGCCAGTGGCTGCAAACGTTGCCCTCCAAATGAGCTCCTTCCCTTTCAACAAGCCAACATTAATACCTCCCAAGTGCACTACTAAAATCTACAGTGCCAACAATGTGTGTTCCCCAAATAAGGGTGGGAAAAAGCCAATCCTACACATGTCTCTTCTGACTCTTCACTTTAAAACTGCCATATCTTCAAATCCCAAATGTGGTCCTGCTGCAGTCAGTTATACTCTCCAAGCCAAACAAAAGCAAATGTTGTCCCCGTGTGCAATGGCGTAGCGTGGGGGTTGGGGGGGCACCTGCCCCAGGCGGCCCTTTCCAGGGGGCAGCAAACAAACCCCACCCCGCCCCGCTTCTTCCCCAGGTGGCGGCGACAGAAGGCACAGGTGTTACTCTCTGGCTCTCCCTTTTTGTGGTTGTGCTTCTCCCCTTCGGCGCATTTGGTGAGCTGCCTGGGCTTAGGGAGCAGGACTTCCCAGGCAGAAGGTGGTCCTTTTGCCTCCCGCCGGCCGTGGCTGCCCTTGCTCTGCCTCCTCCGCCACCTCCATCTGATGGGTGCCCCACGCGTGCTCGCTGCTCACCTCCACCCGCCCACCCACCCAGCTAGCCATCAGGGGCTCTCCCTGCCCTACCACGACTTGCATAGAGTTGTGGAACTTAAGAGATGAGATTGTGGCACAGGAAGGCGAGGAACCGCCCGGGAAGTGAGAGGGTGGGGGGAAGGCGAGGCTAGCTGCCTGCCTGTCTGCCCACTTCTCCCGCCCCACCCCCTCGACTTCCCTCCCTCTCGTCCCTCCGGCCCGTCACTTTGGCTCCGGAGTCACTCCGGATTCGTCTGCCGGCCTTGGCAAGACCCCAAAACACCCTCCTTCTCAGTCACCACCCAGGGGAACGGCGGGCAAGTGGGGCTCTATGAGAGGTCCAGCCCCAGGGGCCTTGGAAAAGTTAGCGAAGGGTTAACTGGGTGGGGGCGGCAGCGGCGAGCCTAGATGGAGGGGGCGGCGAGTTTGGTCTTTGCCCAGAGCGGCGGAAGCCCGTGCGACGCCACTGCCCTTGTGCTTCCATCCACAACCAATGGCTCCCTTTTTCACTCCATCAGCCCCTCCTCATGAGCAGTCGCCACCCTCACTGAAGGCTTTGAAGGGACTATGTGGAAATGTTGAGGCATCCTGCCATACAAGACAAGCTGTTGCCATGATTCCTGGCCATGTGCTGCCCTTCACTGACAGTGGGGTCCTACATGATGCTGAGGTTCCACAGTGCTAATGCCACTCCCCACCACCCACTGTCCATCAATGCTGCTGGGTCCCTATTGGTCGACACCTAAGTGCTGCACGATGGGTCTTAGGGACATAAAAGGAGCCTCATTCAGGCATCCCCTGAGTGGAATTTCTCCAGCAAAAATCCTTTTCAACCTAGAGTAATTTCTGACATGAAATTTATTTATTTTACCCATAGCTACAGATGAAAGCACTGCTCACCCGCCAACAGTGACAACACAAAGGCCCACATTGGGGCAGCCTTGGCTCATAAAGAGCTCTGTCCTGCCTGCAATGCAAGTCACTCTGTGACTCCTTGTGCATCACAGACATGCCTTGCCTCCTCAGTACCTGAAGGGGTGTGTGTGTGGGGGGGGGGTGAGGAATGTTCACTCTCCTTCTTAGCTGCAGAACAGCAGGAACACCAAAGGTGTCAATCTCATAGCATGAAGGGGATTAGTCTGCTATGGCCTAGTAGTCTGTCTCACTATGGCTGCATTTGCATAAGCAGGGAAAGGTTGAATTCATTTCAATAAAGTCTTTGCACCTTAAGCAAATTGCAACTGTGGGGTGGGGTGATCTAAGGTGGGATAACAGCAGGTGGCACAGGATTAAAGCATGAGCAGGGTCTTGCTCCAAATTGACCTATGAGGTTGGGGAACAGATGTCAGAGTGTTTCTGTCAGCCACAGTCTTTCTGGCCTTTTACAAACCAGCTGCCTTTCCTTGCTGCATGACTCTGCCAGTCCTACATGCTTTATCTGACAGAGTCTCTTGAGGTTTTCTTTCTTCAAGCCTGGTAAAGTCCGCAACTGTTTGTTAACTTGTCTTTAGCCTGAGTGCTAAAAGATTGCACCAATACAATATAATCTTATCTTTGAAGGGCCTCACAAATAAATGAGCTCTTACCTTGACCTCAAGCTAAAGTGTTAGTCAATAGCCAAGCGGTTCTTTGGTGTATTAACACACAGTATAAACCAAAGGCACTTAAGGAAGACTTTGAGGAAGTGTGTTTCTCTGTGAAAGAAAGAAAGAAAGAAAGAAAGAAAGAAAGAAAGAAAGAAAGAAAGAAAGAAAGAAGCAAGCTGAGGTACAAGTGGATGGAATAAGAGCCATCCCTACAAGATAAAACATTTTCCCCTCAGACCCACAGAATAGCCCCTATGCTGCCTGCCTCTGATAACAGCTGAAATCCTCATGTTTACTATAGGACAGTGATGACAAACCTTTTAAAGACCAAATGCCCAAACTCACCTTCACCACAGACTCAACAGTCTGTCATCCATGCTGCAGCCACATGCCACATGTGAGCTGCCCACCTTACCCCAGACAGGGGAGGGAGGAAGTGCTCCCATTGGGTTGGGGCAGATGGGCAGGGTGGATTCATGGGGCAATGGTGCCCCCTCTGGCATGTGTGCCATAGGTTCGCCACCACTGCTATAGGAAAACAGGCCACTGAATCAGTGGAAAGTTGATAAGCCATTTTCTCCATACATTACACAGATTCAAATGGGCCTACTCCAATTGCAACTTGTTATGCTGAAGCAAGTCACAGCTGGAGTAGGCCCTTTTTATTCAGTGGAACATACAGAGGAGTTAACTTGCCAAATTCACACTCATTCAACAGGCCTCCTCCAGTGCAATATTGGAGCAACAGGAGCAACTCTAAGCAACAGGATTCCAGCCCATATGTCTTGTTCCTCATCCAGAAAACTGCCCCTTTAGGAGGTCATGTTCTTCATCCTCTGCTATCTTCACTAGTCATAATCCTGAGGCATTCAAAAGGACCTGTATTTCTTTCCTTTTTAGAATTTCATAACTGGCTGAGAGAACCTGGAGAATTTGGTCACTGCAGATTCTTAGATGTACTTCCATGATCAACACTGCTCAAACTATTTTTTTTGAATAGTGTGTGTATCTGGAAGCTAATTATCACCTTTCAGACACCCTACATGTCCTGGTGCACTGTTTGGCATACAAAATGGATCTTATATATTTAAAAATGCATATATTACAGAAATATATAGTTTGAAATATGCATTTATGGGCATTTTTCCAAACTGCAAAACAACAGAGAAAGTATATAAAATGGGTAGACATGTACAGAAAGATTTTCAGAAATGTGTTAAAATAACACAGCTTTTTGTTGTCTCTTTTTTCTTTTTCTTTTTCTCTTCTCCCTTTTTCTTAGCAAAAGAACATGTGGGATAGATACATTTCAAAAAGCAGTGTAATGAATGGGAATGATTTTTTTGTGGAGGTGGGGAGGGTAACAACTACTGTAACCTTGTTATTGTTATAAATTATTGTTAAAGAAATGTAGGTGTTTTACACAAAGTTTTATTCCATTCTCTCTTAAAGAATGCATGATGTTTGAAGGGTGATTGAACAGCATACAGGTTGCTGTTGGAGGGTGGGAATGAGAAGAGAAATGATGGAGCAGATGAGCAGGAAATGATTATTGCACAGTTAATTGCACATCATACTTTGAGACAGCTTTCTCCAGTGACAAGCTACTTCACCATAAGAGCAAATGAAACATTGCCTGTGGAGGGGCAGGAAAAGTATAATTGGTCTCCTGCTTGATCATTGTAGCACTGCATCAGTTAGGAGGGTAAATGGGAAAAATCATTTTTCCTTTTAGTGCTGATGGAGACCATTGGTATTAGCAGTTTTTCAATTAGTATTGCATGGGGAAACAAAGGGAATATATATATATATATATATATATATATATATATATATATATATATATATATATATATATATATATATATATATATATATATATATATATATATATATATATTCTGTTGCCTTCTTAACTAATGCAATGCTACAACAATCAGCAGGGATTCTCAACCTGCTGCCTGTGGCACCATTTCATGTGCTCCCCCACCTCCACCACACCAGGAAGTGCCATGTGGTGGAAGAAGGTCAAAATGGTTGTCCGGCCTCTGGAGCTGTTTGAGGGAGTGTGACCCAGCCTCCGGCTTAAAAAGGTTTAGAACTCCTAAACTAGGAGCAGAGGAAAAAAGTACACTTTCCCTGTCCCTCTACAGAGGAGCAGGGGAAGTGTTTCATTGTAATAACAAGCCCCTTCAACATACTGAATGCTGATACTAGAAGTAGCTTTTGACAGTTTAGGGAGGGTGGGGTGGACCCACCCTCTGATGCTGGTTCAAAAAGAATGGGGGGGGATAGTTGGGGCACCCCAGCATCTGCACAACTGTCCTCAAATTACATTCATTTTGTCTGAAGGCATTGTGTTCAGCATTGTATGTCTGCCCGTCCCACTAGGGCGGATCGGAGGGGCTCTCTTGTGACTCCATCTGCTAGGGAGGCTCGTCTTACGAGCACTAGGAAGAGGGCCTTCTCCATGTTCGCCCCGGCCCTTTGGAACCTCCTTCCGACAGAGCTGCGCCTGCAGACGGAGCTCCTCCCCTTTCGAAAGGGGTTAAAGACATGGCTGGCAGGTCAAGTGTGGGGACACAATAATGTAGGTTCCCATCCAGGATGGCTAATTTAAGGGTAGCCATCCCCCACCACCACCTGGTATTTGTACCTGTTATCACTTGTCTCTATCTGTTTTTTAATGTTTTAATGTTTTAAATTTTTTATGAACTCATGAATTTTTAATGTTTTATAATATTGTGTGTCATAGACTACCCATTGCGGTAATGTACTTTGTAAGCCGCCCAGAGTCGGGTCTTCCCGAGTGGGGCGGGGTATTAAATGCGAACAAATAAAAAAAAAATTCCCTGACTCAGTCAATAATTGTACTTCTTATTGTGCTTTGGGGAAAGCTAAATTCAGTGATATCATGTCCCATGTTTCTTTCCTTAAGTTATTGTTGAAGAGGCTCATGGGAAGATGCTTGTCAATCGAGCCCCAAGTCCCTTATAACCTCAGGTTAACCTCGTCTTATATTAATTTTGCCTCACACCCTGCTTCCTTCTTAGTGCTAATTGTAAGCTTTCCTTTCCATGTAATGCCTACCAACACTCCTAAAGAGAAACTATTGTGGGCTGTGGGCCTGGCTCACAGATGGCTCTGATTTCTACCTTTAGTCACATTGCATGGAGCCTCATTTATGGAACAAGGACTTGTTCCGTACAAACACCTTCCAGAGGACAAATTGGAAACCACTGTACACTTAGCCAAGCTAAATGAGTATTCAAATTGGCTAATAAAAAAATAATGAGAACAGCCTGCAGGTCTCAGCCACCTAAAGAAAACCGACAAACTCTCAGTCACAATGAAAACACTTTCTGCAGCAGGCAGAAGAGATTTCCAAAACAAGGAAGAGTGGAGCAGAGGAAAAGATGTTAAAGTTGCAACTAAAAATCTGAATTACTCTCACCAGAGAGTGTTAGAAACTGGTGGATTGTAATGTATTATGCAGCTACCAAAAGGAAAAGTAGAGTATGACTTAACTCTGTACAGCTAAACCTTGTAGCTCTTTAGATATTATTTGGTTTTTGGCATAGAGCAAGGAGAAGGAATGCAGTTCCAAATCTAGTCCTTTAACAGCTTTTTTTTCAATGACCCAGTGGCAAATATGAAACTTGATTTTTGCATTTAGTATGTCTAAATAATTCAGGCATGGATTAATGTAACTGCATTAAGGAGCATTGGATGGTTACATCTTTAACTTCCAGCCAACTAATTGCTTTGAGAGACGTAAAATAAAAGCCTTACACAGAAGACAATGGCACGAACATTGACCAATTTGCAGAGGGGAAAGTGAGACTGTGCCAGCTGTTTCATGACCTCTGAACATTCACCCAAAGATCTATAAAGAGTTGGTGTATACACAATTTAAACATTTGTAAAAGTACTTTTTTGACAGCAAATCCAGAATCTCCCATCCAGCAAAGCCAGGGGATTCTGGGAGATTCTGTCTATTAAAACAATTTTTCCATGCTCTTTAGATGACAAGCAGAACAAAAAAAACATGTATTCCTATATAGATAGATCTTAAGTGAACATAGTGCAATGATGGCAAACCTTTTAGAGACCAAGTGCACAAACAGAGGGGTGGGGTAAACTCTGTGCTGGGGGAAGGAGGAAGTGTTCCCATTGGGCTGCTGGGCAGACTGGTGGGGTGAATTCTGTGCTGGGGTGATGGAATGCATGCCCACAGAGAGGGCTCTGAGTGCCCCCTCCAGTACATGTGCCATAGGTTCGTCACCACTGACATAGTGCATAGATTCCCAGGTGTCCCTTGTACCTTCAACTGAACAGGTGGAGATATAGAGCAGGAGCAGTAGACCCTACGGATGATCCTGCTTTCTAATTTAATGATGAGAACATCAAAACTACTGTTTTTTAAAACTCATTACACACTTTCTATTTTTAATCTTATAAATCCTGAACTCCAAAGCAAACCAGCCTCTTTTAAAATCCACCTTCCACAAGTCATTTCTGCTCATGCTTCCTCATTCAAGACAGGGTTGTGTTTTTGCATTCCCTCTCCAAGCTCCATTACTAAATCCATCAATCATGTTTTGCCAACTTTTTATATCCTTCTCAGTAATATTTATTGGAAGCATTTCACACAAGAAATTTATTGGTAAAAATCTTCATTTTACAAATCACTCTTCTTCCAAACAATTTATATATTTATACATTTCTCAAGTAAACTTTCATATTGGCTTTTCTTCCCTCTTCTCTTCCTTTGGGGCTTCATATTTTTCCTGTTCACCTCTCTTTCTTGCTCACTCCTTCTCCACAAAGGGAGGCAGTGGGGCATTGCAGCAGAAAGTGAACCACCGATATCACCTTTCCTTCTCCTCACTGTTTTTCAGTCTAGTAACGGAGTAAAAGGGACATACCTATTTTCATTCCATTACAAAAAGTAGTGAATTACAAGTGTGGTCACTACAGGCAAAAGCATTACATTATTTCACTTTGTCACCATAAAACGGAACATTTTACAAAGGCAATTCATGTGACATTGAGCTACTGTACTTCCTAGTTCTCTGCTAAAAATTAGAAACTATCTTGTTGAGAGAAAGCAAGGCCTTCTTTAAGTACCATTCTAGAGTTCTGCTCTCATTTCTATAGGGATATGCAGGATTTAAATGGCACGAATAACAGCCAGAATGCTATAAGCAAAATCAAGAAAGGGGTCATTAATGAAAGCCACCTACCATCCCCACTTACAAACAATGAATATTTTGGTGACAGTTAGGGTGAATACTGATGTAAGGTTATTTAAGTACCAGCTACTCAACCACTGTGAATGGAGAAGAGCCGGTTACACAGCCACATGTGATAAAATAGAACATTTCCTTTGCATTGCCCCTTGTCCTGAAATTTTTCTCTCTACCTGGAAACACAAGGGAACATACCAGCTGCCTGCAATTTCAGGTGGTCCACTGAGAATGAGCAACCCTAACTGCCATCCTTCATTCCTAGAGTATTCCTGGTGGGAATGCAAATATCTATTGGCTTTTAAAACAATACAAAGAACACATGGAACAGCTTTTGCCACAAAATAATTAGATGATGTAACCAATAGAATTACTATGGAATGAAGAATAGCAAGATTATTTCAAACAAGGACTTCTTCTGTTTTGCATTTGAGCTGGCTCTTCTTGTTGCGCTGACAGTCTTGCTTAAAATTGTCCTTCAATCAGCTCATTCAAATGGTGATGCTGAAATGTAGATGAAGAGTAAATATGCTTGGAAAAATAGAATATATACATATACAGACACTCACATCAAAACAGAGGGAAAGGAAATAATGTATTTTCTGTTCTGCAGTTTAGCCTTAGTTCAAATCTGAGCTTGAGTTTAGTTGGCAGTTCTTTCAATGTTACCTCATTCCTAGCTATCTTTGGCACTGGTTTACATATTCACCCAATGAGAACACATCTGGAGGTAATGAAGGATAAGCAAACAACATCAACTTTTTGTGCTGTGGCTATAAAAGGAGGGAAGAAAATATGCTTTAAAAAATCTTGGACAAAAGCCAAAAAGTGTGTTTTCCAGAAACATATAATCTGTAATTGGGCTAATTCTGCTGTATTTGTGTCTCCAAGTCTTTGTTTCACTGTTGCCTGTATAACTCTTGATTGGAACATTTGATGCTGCTTTTGTGAGTTCCTAAATCCAATCCCCTTCCATGAAGTACATGAATGTGCCTTTGATGGATGTTTCCCAGCACCTTTTTGTTGCCTCATTTAAGGGATAATGAACAAGGATTGTTCTATTTGTTAAAATATATATATAGCTCCAGCTAGTTCCTTCTTCCCAATTGGCTGTACAATGTGTCTTAACTATACACAAAGCCTTGTAAGAGGCTTCGCAGGAGGGAGGGAGGGAGGGAGGGAAATGGAGTCAGGAGGAAAGCTAAGACAGTTTCTTGGCAGTGACAATCTCAGTTTGACTTTGAAAATTGACAGCATAATGGCACTAAAGCCACACTATTGAGCGTAGCAACTCTACACTGTCCCAATGCATGTGCCCAAAATTCACTGACCCTAGAACATCAAATTGTGGCTGTATATAAAGTCACATTTTACCAACTTCATCAGATGGCACAGTTGTGTCCCTACTTGGACAGATGTTCCCTTACAGCCCTGATGTATTCATTTGTAGCCTCATGTATTGAATACTGCAATGCTCTCTATGTAGGGCCCTTGCACTTTTGCGCCTGATATGGAAACTGCAGCAGGTTCAGGCTGGTGACAAGAACAAAGAAATTTATGTGCCCCATCCCCAAAATATCCTGGTTGACCTCAGGAAGCAAAACATGCCTTGACAAACACCCCTGACTGTTGGTTTACTATTTGCAATTTTTTGTTGTGCTATCAGCAGTCAAGTTGCATCTAACTAATAGCAATCCTGGTGGAGTTTTCAAAGCATTGACACCTACCTCCCAAGTGAGTTTCCATAGCCAAGGAGGATTTGAACCCAGGCCTCCTGACTCCTAGCTTGTCACTAAATCACACAATTGCAGTTTTCATTATTTGTAATATTATGTCCTTTCAGGTACACAGGGGGAGGGAGGTGAAGACTACAATGACAATGATGATAACTCTTAGAGTTGCAGAGCTGGAGGTAGTTAGAAACTTGTGTTTAAAGTTTCACCATAGTAACATGCTTTGCTATGTTTTCCCATTGGGTTTTCATAGTTATAGGATTGAGAAACTGGAGACATTTCTATCCAGCAATGGGAGTTACCGGTAGTCCTTCAGGACAAACGGGCACTATACCACCTCAAGCTAACCTCATCCAGCCACATCTGCCTACCTCCTTAACTGAAGCAGCAGATACATGACCATTTCTAATTTAGGCACAATCTGATTTTTCTGCTCTTCTGTGAGGTGTGAATACAAGGGTAGGAGTGAGACAGTGTCCACCTCAATACCTGCCCCTCTGTGTGTGAGTCTGTTCCTGCCTTAGACCCTTGCCCTACTTGTTACCTCTGTCTCCCACCCCTTCCCCAGGCTGGCTATTGGGTCTTTCCCCCTTCCAACTGCAGGGCCAACAGCTGTTGCTGCTAGAAGGGTCACTGAATACAACAACTCAAAGTAGCTGAATTCATCCAAATTAAATCTTTCAAATAAGATGTTTCTCTGCCTTCTGTTTTATAGCTTCCAGAGATTCTATCACTTTTTCATTGCTAAATTGTTTTCACAGTTCAGGGTTTCTTGCTACCCATTCTAAATCTCCTTTGCTACAAGATGAAGCTATTGCTTCCTGTCCTTCCATTAGGGTCTCTGGCAAACAATTATTCTCTGTCTTCTTTACAACTCTCTTTTAGATATTTGAAAACTTCTACTACTACCTCTCCTTATTTTCTTTAAACATGCCCAAACACAAAAGGTCTTCAGAGCCAAATAAGATACTGGTAAATATGTAGCTGCCTCCAATAAAATCTAGCAAGCATCTTGTTTCTACTCTTCTGCTACATCTTATAGAATTGACCTTGTGCCATGACAATCTTCAGGCTGTCCCTTCACCCACTCCAAATCACTGGATACCAGCAGGGAGGGGGTGGGTAAATCAGGTATGTAAATTCTCACTTGTCTCATCCTCATGTACAGGGAGCTGCTAAATTAATCTCCTTACATTGCAAGAGGACAAGGTATGTTATAGTACTGCTGATGAAAGAAGGGAAGGGGAACAAGGATGATTCTTTAAGCAATAAGAGAGCAAAATTGTGCACCAGGGTTATTTAACAAACAACCAATCTTGTTGAATATATATGTGTGAGCTTTGCTTCTGAAAGTTGATGACAAAAACATTAGTAAGGAAAAAATAATAGCACCTTTACTTTGCTGTTGTCTATCCTGCTTGTTTAACATATATGCAGAGTACATCATACGTAATGCAGGGCTGGATGAATCACAAACTGGAATTAAGACTGCTGGGAGAAATATCAACAACCTGAGATATGGAGATAATACTACTCTAATGGCAGAAAGTGAAGAAGACCTTAAAAAATCTTCTTGGTTAGGGTGAAAGAAGAGAGTGCAAAAGCTGGTCTGAAACTAAGCATTAAAAAAACCCAAGATAATGGCATCCAGCCTTATCAGTCCCTGGCAAATAGAAGGAGAAGAACTGGAAGCAATGACAGACTTTAAATTCTTGGGTTCCAAGATCACTACAGATGGTGACTGCAGCCATTTAATAGAAAGATGCTTACTTCTTGAGAGGCAAGCTATGAGAAACCTGAGCAACATAATAAAAATTAGATACATCACCATGCCAACAAAAGTCTGCATAATCAAAGTAATGTTATTCCCAGTAGTAATGTATGGTTGCAAGAGCTGGATCATAAGGAAGGCTGAGCCCAGAAGAATAGACACCTTTGAACTGTGGTGCTGGAGGAGAATTTTGAGAGTACCCTGGACAGCAAGGAGATCAAATCAGTTGATCGTGAAGGAAATCAACCCTGACTGCTCATTAGAAGGACATGTACTGAAGTTGAAGCTAAAGTACTTTGGCCACCAAATGAGAAAAGAAGACTCCCTTGAGAATGCCTTGATGCTGGGAAAGATCAAGGACAAAAGGAGAAGGGGGTGCTGGAGGATGAAGTGGCTAGATGGCATTGTCAATGCAATGAGCGTAGATCTGAGCAGGCTGAGAAGGATGGTGGAGGACAGAGGAGCCCGGCGTACAATGGTCCATGGGGTCACAAAGGATTGGACTTAATTGTGTGACTGAACAACAACAAAGAGGCTAGGAATTGCATAGGAATCTGAAACTTCCTCACTGAGATGTCTTGTTGAATGGAGACTAAACAGACAAGAACGAAGAATTTAGCAAGTACTGTTCACTTCCCTATGAGAAAATGCAGAATATGGCATTAGATCCATGGCACATTACAGCTTTGGAAAGGAAGAGACGGAGCAGATTGAGACGGTAGCTAAAGACCAAAGCACAGAATGTATTGTTGTGGTATAAGAGATGTCGCTGTAATGATTGCAGGTGACAAGCCATCATACAGCATAGGATAGTAGGTTGAGGCAACACACTGCCACCCAATAAACCATTCTCCCTCATCTGGCCTATTTGGAGAAATCCTAGAATGTGGATATGTGTTGTCCAAAATGGCTGTAACACCTGGCAAAGTGAGTGGTGGGTAGTATAGGAATACTGCTTTTAGGTCAGAGATGAAATTTCCTCCATTTGGTCCATTCACCTCAGAGTCTGCTCCAGCCCTTGCTTACCTGGCTGGAGGTGGAGTACTTCAAGGACCCTTGAGAGAGATATAAACCACTTCAAGTGGCCAACAACACAAAAAATGAAAATGGCAACACCAATCCTGCAGTGCTATAAAAGAGAGTGTTTGGATGAGTCTAGGACCCGTATGGCTGAGGAAGACTAGACATGGCATGATATAGAATTTAAAATGATTTAAAATGAGAAGGAAGATGTAAGGACAAATTCACACCTGCTGGTGGCCCAAACTAGCAGTCTGGGATTTCCCATAATATCACCATTTAGTAGTGTTCCGGTTTTCATGTAGTCTTTCCCTCCACCCTACAGGTTGAAATGCCTCCCCTGAGTTTTAGATACTAGCAATAAGAGCTGGAAGTTAAAATAGGATGATATTTTATCTTCCTAAAACTACTCAATGCCCTCTTTTTCTTTTTCTGTATATTATTGTTACATACTGTCATCTCCCTCTACAACTTACGGTGTCCCTCTGAATGAGTAATGTCCAAAATGTGTTGTCCTCAATAGTCCTAATCAGCTCTTGTAAACTCAAAGATATGGCTTCCTTTAGGAAGTTTGTTAAAGTTTAATCTAGTTGTGTTATTAGTAATAGCACTACAGGTTTTGTATTTGTTCTTTGTTCTTCCTCACTATCTGATTGAGTATCTTCCAACCTTTGAATCTGGTTTCATTTTGGACTCTCTCATTATAGGAGAGAGTAAACAAAAACAAAAATACAAAAAATGTTGTGGTACCCTAAAGACTAACTGCTGTACACTAGTACCCTGTATAACGTGATGACTTGGTTCCACGAGTCATCATGTTATACGATTTTTAACGTTGTTCGATACATTGATAGAACAACGCTTAAAAAAAAACCCTGACGTCTGGGACAAACCACGCCCAGGCAAGGCTCGGCATTCCCCCCCCCCGTAGGCACGCGATCGCGTGTCGTTCGGGGTTAGGGCAAGGTACGGGAAAGACCCCTGTCTCCTGCCCTAACCCCGAACGACACGCGCGTGCACGCCCGAAGTTGTGAAAGTGTAAGGATCTTTATCCTTTTGCAACCTCGGTCAGCTTGGAGGCTTCCGCGGCCCGGCGGGGGTGACAGGAGGATGTGGTAAGGTCCCTCGCATCCTCCTGTCACTGCCGCCGCTCCGCACGCTCACGCCCGAAGTTGCAAAAGTGTAAGGATCTTTACCCTTTTGCAACCTCGGGCAGCTTGGAGGCTTCCACGGCCCAGCGGGGGTGACAGGAGGATGCGGTAAGGTCTCTCGCATCCTCCTGTCACCGCCACCGCTCCGCGCGCTCACGCCCGAAGTTGCAAAAGTGTAAGGATCTTTACCCTTTTGCAACCTCGGGCAGCTTGGAGGCTTCCGCGGCATGGCGGGGGTGACAGGAGGATGCGGTAAGGTCTCTCACATCCTCCTGTCACCACCGCTGCTCCGCGCGCTCACGCCCGAAGTTGCAAAAGTGTAAGGATCTTTACCCTTTTGCAACCTCAGGCAGCTTGGAGGCTTCCGCGGCATGGCGGGGGTGACAGGAGGATGCGGTAAGGTCTCTCGCATCCTCCTGTCACTGCCGCCGCTCCACGCGCTCACGCCCGAAGTTGCAAAAGTGTAAGGATCTTTACCCTTTTGCAACCTCGGGCAGCTTGGCGGCTTCCGTGGCACGGCGGGGGTGACAGGAGGATGCGAGGGACCTTCCCGCATCCTCCCATCACCGCCGCCGCGCCATGCAAGCCTCCAAGCCACCCGAGGTTGCAAAAGGGTAAAGATCCTTACACTTTCACAACTTCGAGCGTGCGCGCGCATGTCGTTCGGGGTTAGGGCAGGAGACGGGGGTCTTTCCCGTCTCCTGCCCTAACCCCGAACAACACCGCAACTCGAAGTTTCGAAAAGGTAAGGATCCCCATACCCTTTCCAAACATCGTGGGGGCGGGCGCTGGGGGGGTTGGTTGGTTTGGGTAGATGTTCTACCCAACCCAACTCCCCCCCCCGCACACGCTTGTTCCATATAACGTTAAAATCGTGTTATTTGAAACAAGATTTTTCCAAAAATCTTGTAACGTTATACGGTTTTAGCGCTATATGATACTCGCATTATACGGGGTATTACTGCATTTTGATGTTAGCTTTCATGGATCAAGTCCACTTCATCTGACATGGGTATCTTATGTCTGACGAAGTTGACTTGATCCATGAAAGCTAACATCAAAATACATCAATTAGTCTTTAAGGTGCCACAACATTTTTATTCTTTTTGTTTTGTTTGTTTACTCTCTGATACGTTTGCATGGACTGACACAACTGCTGTTTCAAAAATCTCATCACATGGTTTCTGAGGTAATAAAACTTTAATTGTGGTTTATCATTGCTGCCTTCCATGCAGTACTAACAAAAGTTAGCTTGATTTTCACCACTATTGCTTCTTCTACCAGTATCACCTTCCGCTACCACTGCTGCCCAGTAACTCCCACCCCCATAACCATAGGAACTTATCTCTTCTGCTGATGCAACCATTGATCCAGAAGATGGTTGAGGCATCTTCATCTGGTGTCTCAGATGTGACCATTCTGCTTTGGATAGCCCTGTTAAAAGTCTAGGCTTGTAATGGTATCTGACCTTTTGACGGCATTGCTCTCAGCTTCACAGATACAAACAAATCGCTTTATCATGTTAAGGTGTCATCCAAGAAGGGAGTTTTGTATACATACTGCAACAAATACATTTCTCATTGTGGCTAAGATGTGATTGTGAATGTAATTAAAATCAATTTCCACAGTTATCTCACCACTGGCACATTCTCCATTCCATAATTTTTATATTCTTTAGTCCAAATTTAAAAGAAGTTGGAAGAAAACTGTTTATTTAGTACAGTAATTTGTTTAGTTCCATTGCTCTTTTGTTCTGCTTTGAGTCATACATAGATTTTAGATATCACCTATATATTCCAAACTTCAGCTAAAAGCAGCGATCCCTTGCCATCTGGAGTTCCTAACAGCCACAGCCATTCATCATTTTCACCACCTTTGTACTTCACAGCAGTGGAATCCAAGCTGAAAAATAGATTCAGGAAAGACATGTGCTAACTTTGTGCCACTGTATGGAACATCAATATGACAACCGACCAGATATTACCTCTCTGCCCCAATAAATCTGAACCCACATAAACTAGGAACACGTTAACATGGGGTGAGGAGTTACAGAATGTCAAGTCTGAACTGCCAATGCATTTCAGGTATCAGATACAGTAATACCTCTGATAACGCTAAGACTTGGTTCCACAAGTCTTGGTGTTATCTGATTTTCAGTGTTATCCGATGCATGTTAAAATCCTATGGGATGGATCGGATAACGTTAAAGCTCCATAGAGATACATTGTAACTGCACAGGCTTTAGCGGTTGTTATCTGATCCATCCCATAGGATCTTAGCGTTATTCGATCCAATTCTCCTCCTCAGATTACTTAACGTTATGTGATTTTAGCGTTATCCAAGGTAAACGTTATCCGAGGTATTACTGTACAAATTAATTCTGGGGGAGGGGGTAAACTGGAGCATCATGAGGAAAAGGATACATGTAACATAATTTGTAAAGTACTCAAGTATAAAGTATTCAAGTATTAGATACAACTGGAGGCCAATTACAAAAAAACATTGTCATATGGGTTTTTAGCTTGTTGCTTGTGAGGAAAACACAATAGACGAGGCTTATGTTTTTCATTCTCCTTGTGCTAGCTGGAGAACATGCCAAAAAAAAAAAGCCATTTGGTATCGGAGAAGGTGGAACCCTCCTTCTTTCTTTCCTCCTTTCTGCTCTTCTTCCTTTGAGGACTGCCTGCTAAGTAACAAACTGGAATGGAGCCCCCAGGTATAAAGTCACAGCTTTGGTTTTACAGATCCTTCTGTAAAAGATTTCCCCCCAGTAAGAAATGCATAAATGTTGGACAAGTTTTAAAGAACAACCAGCTTACAAGTGATAAGCTTCTGTCATGTGCGAACACTGAGGAATCTTGCAAAGAGGTTAGTGCAGAATTTCTGCAAAGATATTCGCAGGAGGTAAATCCCAAGCCTACTGCTTCCACATGACCTGGGTTCTTCAGGTATATTTCAGACCCTTACCTGAATGACCAGCTTTTAGGATTTGTAATGATCGCCAGACCCTTTTCCTAAGAATTTTTTTAAATCTGGGACCATACCATCCAGGACATGTTTATTTGCTAAATCTGGCCTGGAATTTTTCTAAACTCAAAATGAGCCCTGGGCTGTTCAATACAGTAAAAACTAGGTTTACAAATGTCTCAGTTAATGTTTGCCACGGTTTATGATGGCAAATCCTACTAAAATGATGTCCCTGTTCACGGGGTGGGTGGGGTGGTGGTGGTTTATGACTGTGAAATTTATACCCAGTGCCATTTTAGACTCTAAAATTGTGCCCTCCCCACCACCACTGAAAATCATGATTGCCATTGCGGAGGCAGATGCAGCGTAGGTGGCATTTTTGCCATTGTTTCCACACTGTCCTCCACTTTTACTGGCAGCAGGATAGTGTGGGGACCATATCTGCTTAGTTCCAGTCTTCGTCCAAGCTCCCTGTGTGGTGCTACACCTGGGAATGCATGCCTCCCCAGGGCAGCAGCATGGAAAAGGTAGGGAGATTGCTTCATTCCTTTTGGGGGGGACGATTGTGTCTGGAATTTTTTGGAATTTTTTTGTTTTGTTTTTTTGTATTTTTTTATTATTATTATTGGTTCAGCCAGAACTCTTTTTTATTTTTCAGTGCATTCCTATGGGAAATGTGCTTAGATTTACGATTTTTTTTTGTTTACGACAAAGGCTGTTGGAACAGACCAATGTCATAAACAGGGGTTTTACTATACTTTATCAGATTACAGCCTCCACTCTCCCTAGGGTTTAAACTAGTAAACAGTGCTTCGGTCTAATCTTGGTAGTTTGTAGGTAAACTAAAAGCAAGCAACTCTCTCCCCTTACTTGTGCAAGTAAAAACAAAGGCCTGGAGTTTTAAAGGATTATTTTAACAAAACTGAGGCATTTACAAACAGCAACAGTCAGAAAATATCCAAGGGCGGGGGGGGGCAGCAATATCTAGCACACACAAAATAGTGACAGGCAATACAGATCAGCACTCTATCCACACATTGGCAAAATAATAAACCTATCTAACAATTATAGGGGAGCCTGTCAGAGAACAGCAGCCATTTTCAAAAACTGCACCATTTTCTTCTCAGGGTTTTCAGAAGTTTCCCCATCAATAACTCACTCTCAACCAATCCTAGTCCAATGTATTAATGAATAGCCCATTCTCTAACACAGGGGTGGCCAAACTATGGCCTACAGCACCATTTCATGTGGCCCACTGCCACACTCGCCACTACTGGAAGCAGAAGCGGCCATGTTTACGACAGCCATAAAACATGCCTATGCATGCTTAAATGTGCATGCACCCTGTGATAAAATGAGGCCCCGCATTCATCATACACCCTCAGCTGTAGTAAATGCATTTATGACAGCCACGGACATGTTTTAGGCAGTGCTAATGGCAGGAGGAACCACATGACTGGCCCACTGAGCTGTCCAGGGGGAGTGGTCCGGACCACAGCACAAAAAGGTTGCTGCCTCTTACTGGCAGTCGTTGCTGTCTTTGCCTGCACTTTTACAAAGGCAATTTTTCCTATCCATTCTGATCCAAAATTTTGTACATGTTCTCATACATCCATTTACCCTAAGTACAGTAATTCCTTACAGGTTTATTTTGAAATGATAACACTAGGTATTTTACCTTATTGATATATGAGGGAAAATATGCAAAAATGTTCCTCCATCATGTCTGTTTATCATATCACACCCACATACAAAATCCAAAAGAATATTATAATGTAAGATGTCAAACAATGAGATAAAATATCAATTGTTTACAAGGAGTAATTATTTGGACTGAATTACCAGCGTCCTGTTGCTAATTCCAACGAAAAGTAGACCTACTGAATAAATTTCTGAATGGTAAGTCAACAGAGTGTAGTTCCCCCCCCCCCCTCAATCAGTGGGACTACTCTAGTTTTGAATAACAATAGGATACTGGGCCAAGAGAACATTTAGCAATAGCATCTGGAAAGGAGAACTCTAAGGAACAAGCCTGAAAGAAGAGATACAGTATTTCACTCTTGAGAAGAGAGTCAATGTACTTCTTTTGTTCATGTTCTACAATAATCTTCATGCTTTCCAGAGATGAAACAAACATTTTAGCAGGGCTTAATCCAAGATGGGCTTCAGATAAAGGTCATACTTTGGCTTTGACTGAAAACATCCTTGTACTACTGCCCCTTACCAATCTACTTTGCTTGTTAGGGAGTTGTGTAACATCACACTTGGGAGTCCACTTTTTCCACCGTACTAACTGTGCTGAGGAAAGCATTCCCTCTAAGGTTACTTCATATGCTCAAACTGGATTGAAATCTTTATGTTTACTTCTTTGTGTCAGAGCTTTGCACAATTTAAAATTATGGATATAAAATATAGGTAAAATTCAAAACAAATTAAAATGTTTAAAGAATTAGATTGTTTATGACCAGGAGTGGACTACTTCAAGAGTGTAATCCTGACCGTTTACTAGATATACTTCTGTATATGTGGTGGGGCATAAACTGCATGCACATAAATGTTGCATTGTTTTAATTTCTCCACATTCTCAGAAGCTTTGTTCTAACAGCCCCATTTGATTTGATTAGTCTTTGACTTTGCTTCAAAATCTATTAAGTGACTTCCAGATGGTCCAGCCAGAATCTTGTCCTGGTAAGAGACAGTTTTCAGTATTCATCCATTCAGCAAGGTGTGTTATTTTGCTTTCCATTTTTACTCTTCATGTTTTGTCAGGCATCTTCTGACACTGAACCATTGATTTCACAGTTATTTCAGTGATTTTCATTCCCATGTGTTGCTTTTTCTTCTGAAATAGACAGGTTGACACAATACTTGTTTTATCTAAACCAGCTAGCAACCAGAATGTATGATACAAGCTTTCATTTTCACAGAAATCTTTATTGGGCTGAATATATGTATAGAATGGGAAGGATTCCACACCACCCAAAATTCTTCACATTGCATGACTGAACTATGAGCATTTGCCAGTCCCAAAAGATGTGTCTCATTCTAAATTCAGACTGATGTCACACAGTCCTAGGCAGTAAACCAATGTTTGCATGGTCCCTGGCAGCTACATACATACAGTAATACCTCGGATAACGTTTACCTCGGATATCGCTAAAATCACATAATGTTAAGTAATCTGGGGAGGAGAATTGCATCGAATAACGTTAAGGTCCTATGGGATGGATCGGATAACAACCGCTAAAGCCTGTGCAGTTACAATGTATCTCTATGAAGCTTTAACATTATCCGATCCATTCCATAGGATTTTAACATGCATCGGATAACACTAAAAATCAGATAACACCAAGACTTGTGGAACCAAGTCTTAGCGCTATCCGAGGTATTACTGTACCTACATACTATTTTCTATTTCAGAGATAGGAAAAGTTATTTGTGGGGAGGACATGCTGAGTGAGATGTTTCAGAGGCTGTGGCCCAATAAACTTTTCCAGTCTTAAATGTTGTATACACACACATTTCTGAGAGCATATCTTGGGGATGGGGTTTTTGTCCTGCTATTTCTGTATTCTTGTTAAGTCCTTAAGTACTACATCACTTCATTCCAGACATCTTCATTAGGAAGACATCAATATACAAATTTGCATGGTGGCAGCATGATTGCTTTTTATTTCAGAAATGCAGTTTCTGATGGTCAGTCAATATGTAAAACCAAGGAGTGCCAATCTGAAGCACTAAAAAGAGTAGTTTGTACTCCTATTGTAGTATTTTGTAATTGAATCTTATGTTTTTATTTTACTATGGCCTCAGGTGGTTAGGCTGAGGAGGTGGGAGAGAGATAAAGGAATTACAATACAGCCATAGCAGTATAAGAACAAGGCAATATCTTCTTTGCCTCAAGGTGTTACATTAATCTCTGATAAGTTATTAATTTATTAAGGAGATGAAAAAAAGGGTGAACTACTTTTCTCACAAAATACTCCAGTTGTCTTCTACGTCATTTCCCAGCTAGTAATTTCCATTCATCTCTGTCCCTCTTTCCTTAGTGTTGTTAGCATTCAAGATAGGAAAAGTAATACACAAGAGAACTCTGATTATAGCCCCAAAATCTAGCATTTTGGGAATTTGGGAACAAATAAGAAGGAAAAGCCAGCAAGGAAAGATTTATTTCACAGCCCTTCTTTGAAAAATCATTTCTAACTTCATTGCGTGTAGTTGCTAGCTGATTTTTGATATTCAAAACAGAATGACAGAAACAAATGCAACTGGGGGTGGAGAGAGAGCGAAGCAAATAAATCTCAAAGCAAGAAATGCTGTATTCCAACCCTAACTGGAAGGGTTTAATCCTGAAACATACCTGATAGGTGGTCATAAAGAGGAGGGGCGGGATTTGTTTTTGGTAATCTCAGAGTTCAGAACATGTAATAACAAGCTCAAACTATAGGAAGCCACATACAGGCTGAATATCAGGGGGGACACCTTCTTAATGGTTAGAGCAGTACAACAGTGGAACCAACTGCCTCTAGAGGTAATGAGAGCTCCAACACTGGAAGCATTCAAGAGAGAATCGGGCAACCATCTGTCTGATCTGTTTTAATTTGGAATCCTACATTGAGCAGGGTATTGGATTTAATGGCCTAAAAGGTCCCTTCCAACTCAATTATTCTATGATTCTATGAATCAAGAGTAGTAGCAGAGGCCATGTCTGGCCTACCTATTCAAATGAGGGGCTATGGAGTAAAACTACATGATTCAAACATGAAAGGAATGAAATTTTAGAAATAGACAATGGGAAAAAAACCTAGGATGGCCTCTGAACTGACTACAGGATCTTATTGTTTCAAATGGCATTCACTATTGAATGAATAAATGTCCTAAAATTAATATTCTTCTTTTTTATTTGTGAATATTTTCCCCAAAGGTTTCTTCTTTTATGGATGAAAGGAGAAGAAATTTTGTGCATTCCTGACATTCCTGTACTGTCTTCACACATACAAAAATCCCAGGTTTTGTACAAAACATTGGCCAGTATCGTCTTGTACAGCTTGGCCAGCACAATGAGACCAAAGATATTATTTACTCTCCTTCCATGTAGAAAAAAAAAACCAAATGGACTGGCAACTGAATATTGGCTTGGAGGGCACAATGGAGCTTGCTCAACAGACAACTCTATCTCACAATCCCTTGCTGCTTGCTCACACTATCGATCACATTGCCTCACTTTGTGTCATGGAAGAGACAAACTGATCAGTTGCCTCACTTATTACAAAGCAGCTTTGCATGTAAATGACCAACTGCCAAAATATTTTCTTTCCTAATAAGATTGAGGTCATGAGTCAGCATCAAGAAATAAATACCAGGTTAGAATATGGACTACCATCCTTCCTTTGCCCTCCTGGAAAACCAATACTAGAGAGCCATCATGATTGCATGCTGAGAATTACACTTTGAGCATTTTTTTAGTGTTTTGCATGGCCTTGTCATGCAGAATATGAAAAAATGAAGCCATGCTAGCTTGGGGGTGGGGGGTATTCTAGGCACTGTATTCCCAAAAGATGTACTTTTCCAAGCCCTGCAGTGATTACAAATGGCCCAAACCTGAGTAAATCATATCTAAAGGAAAGAGAGATTGACTGGCTGCTCTTCTTGCTTCTTTCTTCAACACTATCTTTTGAGGGGAAAAAAGAGGTGTTTCTTGAAAGGTTAGTCTGTTCCTCCTGCAAAAAGAACAGCAGTCACTGTGCCTTTGTCACATTTTCTTTTCATGTCTCATTGGGCTACCTTTCCTTGTGAAGCAAAAGCAGGCCAGACTGAGATGCCATGCTGTCCACAAAGGAATCAAGAGACTGGTGCTATGCAACCTTCAGTAGCATTTTACTTATTTCTTCCTCTTGTGTGAGGCATCCAACAAGCCAGCCTTTTAGAAGCTGAAAGGTCATGGCTGTTTTTTCAGTGTGTGTGGATTGATTTAGAAGGCTTATCATCTGTGGATTGATTTAGCAGGTTTATCATCTGTTCTTTCAGTTCTCCTTTGTAGACCTCCTTTGAGCAAGAATCTTGAAGGAAACTTTTCAGTAACTTTATTCTGACAAAAAGAAGACAATATTGCATTGGAGTTGAGCCTAGCCAAACACTGGGCATTGAAGACAAGATCTATGAGATGTTCTATATTCTAGATCAGTAGTTCTCAACCTCTGATCTTCTAAGTGTTTTAGGTTTAAATTTCCAAAAAACTCCAGCTAATAAAGATGAAGCTAAAGTACTTTGGACATCAAATGAGAAGAGAGGATTTCACTTGAGAAAGCCTTGATGCTGGGGAAAGGGGGGGGCAAAAGGAGAAGGGGGCAGCCAAAAATGAGATGGCTAGATGGTCCCTTAAGTATGCAAACATAAATCTTGCCCTGTGGTTCTGCCTAAAAGCAAATCACGTCTGCTATAACTCCCTTCTTATAAAATGCATTGCCTTTTTTTCACCTGTCAAGTTGTTGCTGTAATGTGGAAATGTTTGTCAATAAAATATTTTCAACCTGATAATCAGCTCCTCTATTTGTGTGTGTTTGTGTGTGTGCACGCGCGCACATGTGTATAAGCTTTGTTCCCAATTTTTTCTTTTCCTTTTCCCTCCCCCCCCCCCTTTCCTTCTGATTTATTTTTTTCAGGGCTACATTTGAGGTCTACTTATTGTTTTTCTGTATTCTAACAAACAAGTACAAAATCTCTGTAAGTTGTTTTCTCTCATCAGCACTGTAGTTTCTGAATTTCCTTAACAAAACTGACACTGAAATAGCACCTCTATTAGGAATATGAACTAACACCAAAATTCAGATTGAGAATTGTAGCCCTTCAGATTCAGAATTCTCAGACATCCAGTACACCATTACAGCCAATATGAATTCTATATAGTATTTCTCTTTAGTAAAAACACAAATGGGTGACTCATATTGTGTGTACCCCTCTACCTCTGTCTCTAACATATACTTCCTTTGGTATCTCTGGAGGTCAGGTCCCTTCCACGCTTATGAGGAGAGTGTCCCAGAAATCTGGCCTTGTTCTTCTGTGGGTGAGGGACTTGGACTCTAGAATACAACTGCTAGTACTGCTGTTTGTGGACTTCAGTTCCCAAAAGTCTAAGTCAATTCCCAAAGCACTGATCAGCCATTGTACTGACTTAGGCTTCTGGGAATTGAAGTCTCCTTGTGGGGAGTGGGGCCCATGTTGGGAAACAGTGCTGTAGATAGAGACAGATACATACTTCTCTGAAGACTAAATTTGCAAAGCCATCTCTGATCCTATAGTGCAAGGGTCCTCAACCTTTTAAAGACTGGGCCCGGTTCACACTCCCTCAAACTATTTGCAGGCCGGACTGGTGGTCCCACTGCTGCCACTTCGTTTGGAAAAGCTGCTTTCAAACAGAGCAGCTCCTGGGAAAGATGCAGGTGGCCACAGGCAGCTGCTGCTTCCACCTAAATCTTCCCCTCTGCTTGGCTTGGTGTGTCCCTAATGACACTCTGTAGTAGGGCAGATGTTGTAAGCCTTCTTACAACATCCACACTGCTGCAGAGCACAGTTAGAGACACACCAAGCCATGTGGAGGGGACAAGGATTGATAAGGCAGTGGAAGCAGAAGTGGTGGCTGGACCATAGGCGAGGGCCAGATGGAATGGTGCCATGGGCCAGATCCAGCCCATGGACCATATGTTGAGGATCCCTGCTGTAATGATTATTATTTCTCTGTCAACGCAATGTGATTTTCATAGCCTTGATCATGACTTATCTATAAAAACTTAGGAATAAAATGTTTTTTCAGGAATTTTGGGAGAGACCCCTGCTTCCTCCTGCCACTGCCATAAAAGTGTATTCACTTATAAATAAAGTTGTGTGACATTTTTCATAAATAGGTTGTATAGGTTGGTGAAGGCTCCTACATTAATTTGCATTTTATTGCAAAACAGGCTTTCAAAGTAAAAGAAGTGTTCAGCAAAGTGGAAATCTTATACAATTTTCTCTAAGGTGGAGGTTCCATCTGCATTAGTTTGGTGTTATTTTTCATACTTCCATGTTGCTTGCGTACCTGTTGCTGCCAACACCATTGCTGTTGGCTCGCCTGTCACTGTCAACTCACTGTCAGATGAAATTAGACAGATCAGGCAATTGCATCCATCACAACATAGTATGATGTCTCTACGTATTGTCAACTAGTGATGTTCTTTATGCTATGGTGACAACATCATGAGATAGCAACAAGACAGACCTTCACAAGATGGTTTGCAAAATGTTCCACAGGGGGAACAAGAGATTGTTATGGAAAACAGATCAAGAGAATTTGTGGTAAATTGGGGGGGGAGGGACAAACCACTGAGAGAAGATTTAATATAGCTCTAATGCAATGTGGTATCCATGTCCTAAGAAGAAGGAAAAGCAGGATTGTTAGGCATAACATTCCAAAATGTCTGCTGCCATCAATACATGTTTACTTAGCATACCAAAAAGCTCCTTCCAGATGGTGCCTTCAAGCATTAATCAAACGAGACCATGTTAAAACTGCTTCAACACATGTAACACAAATAAAAAAACCAAGAACATAAGAGATGCTACACTTGAAAGACTAACAGATCTATTTTATAATGAGTTTTCATGAATCACAATCCACTTTCTCAGATATGTGAAGCAGCGGATTGTAATCCGTGAAGATTCATACTGAAATAGATTTGTCTATAAGATCCTTCTATTTCTTTGGTTTTATTTTTGCTACTCTAGCTATCTGCAAAGTCCTTCTGGATTTTTAGCTGGACATCCACAGGATATTGGGTACCTGTTCAGTCAGGTAATAAGGTAATAAGTCCTCTTATCACCAGTATGCCTGAGATAATTACTGTGAGTGTGGAAGTCCTCATTCAGGCAAGCTGCCATTTGAACCACAACACACATTAACTATCATCATTGCAATGGACATCATTTTAATAGACCGTATGTTTTATTAACTGACTTTTAATTAACACTAAAATGCATTTCCACTTCTAAAAAATTAAAATGCAAGTGAAACATCACTTCAACAAAAGTGTTATAGTATTATAATACTTCAAAGAAAACTAGTAGAAAAGACTCTTTATGGGCAGTGACATTTTTAGGAGGATGGTTTTAATGGCAGTGACTGGGGAAATGTTATATAATGTATAACACTACAATGCCAATATAACTAGCAGTATAGTACTAAAGCACAATAACATGATTTCATTTAAGTGCTGTTTCACTTAGACCTTTTGCCTTGAGGTGGCAGATCCAAGGAAACCTCAGAATGTTGTCAAAAATAGGTCTTCCTTTTTGTTCCCTTTCGGGGGGGGGGGATCTATTTTTGCAAGCCAGCCTTGAAAAGCTCCTACCAGCCTAACCCAGTTTTACTTGGTAGAGTTAAACATATGAAACCAGTCCAAATAACCATTGAATAGCCACTATTCAAATCCCAGAAAAGCTACCAGCCATTGCACCACTCACCTACATTATCAGCAGGCACTGCATACTCCTTGGCCACAAATGAAGAGAGACCAACAGCACATCTGACTGATAGGTGGGATTTGCCTGGGGAGAGGAGGGAAGAGAAAACAAAATTCACAGAAGAAGCTTACATGGTGGGTTCAGGGGCAACAGAGAGATAGAAGATAGTCCACCTCTCTGAGACTTGATATGGTCAGGAGACACCTGGGCTATGGGATGCTTCAAGCCTAAAGTAGGAAAGCCCATAGGCCTTATCCCAAAGTAAGAGAGAATAAGAGTTTTCTGTCAAGGAAGGGTGGATAAAGTGGGAGAAAACCTTGCAGAAGATTAACAAGAAGCTTGGCTGTCCACTGATGTCAGGAGCACCTCCTTTCCTGTCTGTTCCAAGATCCATTTTCTGCAACACCTTGCTTGTCCTTCAGCCCAGCTCCTTCTCCAAATTACCTGCCTTGTGGTCTCTCTCATGTCCCCACTCACTTATTCTCCAGTCCAGCTCTTGAACCACTTCACCTCCCTCTGGTCTATTAGTGCAAACATAACTGTTCAGTATGCTGGTTCTTCCATCTATTGACCTTTCCAATTAAGCAAAAGAATGACCCTCTATATTCTCTGAATGGATTAGAACCTCAAGTCAACCGGCTCAGATCCAGGAAGAGCTTTATGGCAACAACAAATATTCTTGAAGGTACACAAAAGCAAAACCAAATTAGAAGTTGGGGGAAGGAGCTCACTGGACAAGGAGCAACATTAAAGGAGGATATAGCTGAGTAACTCAACCTCCCCTTCGTCACTTGGAGGACCCTGAATAGGCTGAGGGTTGGAGTCCCTAAATGCAAGACCAACATGTTCAAGTGGAAGCTGCTGGTAGACAACATGTTGTGTGAATGTGGAAAGATACAGAACCTGGCTCATTTACTGGTTTGCCGATTACTGCCAGAAACATGCACTGATGAGAACTTAAGGTTGGCCAACAACAAAGCCAAGAAAGTGGTTTCATTTTGGTAGTCCAGGGTTTGATCAGTACATGAAATATCTTTCCAATGACTATACTAATTGCACTCACAAGAGGAGGGGGCAGGTGCCTGACATTTCTGCTCAAACTCAAGCCCTGATAATCACTGGAGAGAAGGGTTCACACTAATCTCTATTCCAAGCACTAATAAATCCTTTTTAAAACTTCATATAATTGGTCTGTGTCTATGAGGATATGATCTCCTCATGGATCAATATGTCTCTCTCTTAGATGAGACACAAGGATATAAGATCCACAATGAGCCAAGTGTGTTCACCCAGTATATCTTTCCCATTCCTTGCTCCAGACTTTACAATGTTTCACAAACACAACACACTGACAAATACCTTCATGCTCTGAGACTGAATGTCATGTAGGAAGGGGTGGAGATGAGTCCCCAGACTTCTAAGTCACTTCCTATACATATATGGAAATCAAACCTTCCCTTCCTTGCTTTGTAAATTTTTCTTACCAACCAAGGAAATATAGCAATTCCTTGAGACTTCAACCTGTCTGGTCAGGGAATCTGTCATCTGAACATGCTCCTAAGAGCCTTGTAGAACAGTATAGATCTCTAGGAGAAAATCAGAAGCATGTATTCATGACAGATGACAATTATCCCATTCAGGCTTAATTCCAGAATGAAAACAGACAACCATTTTCAATCAAATCAACATTCAAGATGTAAATCTTTTCAATCCTGTTGTAATTCAAGGCAACATCAGCTTGCCTATTTCTACAAGTTTTATTTATTGAACTACATCCTCTCTTTTGTCACTTGAATCAGTGGTTTGGGACCCATGCTCTGAAACAAAAGAAAAGAATATAATCATCTGCATGGTAAAAAGAAATGAAAATGACTATCATATGAGCTCTTACTTTTCTCCAGGCTAAATTCTCTTTTTTTAAAAAAAATTATTAGTAGGGCATGGTTTCCAGCAACTCTGCCATCTTAGTTACTATCTCCTAGGCAGCCCTGTGGTGGGGAGAGAATTTACCAGGACAGTCAGGAATGTGCCACTCCTGAAAGCCCATACCTTAAAGGGAAACACCAACTTGGCATTTTCTGCTTCTGTTCCTCTCGCCAGGCTTCATTCTGTTCCGTGGGAGAAAGTCCGAAGCACGTGGGAGAAAGTTCAAAACGGAATGAAGCCTGCCGAGGTGGTGCTTCCCTTTAAGGTATGGGCTTTGAGTAGCGGCATGCATGCACCCTTCCCAGTAAATTATCTCCCCGCCACAGGGCTGCTGCTAGGATGTATCCATGTTGTCTAATCCTAATTTAGCTAAATTGATTCTAAATCAGCCGAATCTGTGCCAAATCCAAAATTCTGCCTAGGATAGAGATGTTTGAATTTGCATCAGATTGCTCCCAGCATGGGCTAAATTTGTGCACTAATAGTACCAGCAGATCTTTCTGCTAGCTGGCACATCTCTCAGATCAGCTAGCTCAGGAGGGCTCCATAGCAGTTGTGTCTGCTCAAAGGCATTCTAGCACCTGAGGCTTTTGCTTCTTCTAAATATCTACATTCATAACTTCTTTGAGTTATGGTTGTAATCAGTGGTGGTATTCAAAAAAAAAATACTACCTACTTTGTGGGGGTAGTATGGTGGGCATGGCCAGGGGAAAGCCCTGTGTTGCACCTGAATTAGGACTACACTAGTTGCTTGGGTAACGTTAAGACGTGGTTCCACAAGTCTTAATGTTATCCGGTTTTTAACATTTACCAAGGGTGTAGTAGCGGTGTGTTTGGGAAGCCGACTGGGGGCTCCCCGGTTGGCTTCCAAAACACACCGCCGCTGCACCCAGTGGATGATCTCTGCTTTGTTTGCGGAGGGAATGCGTGTTCCCTCCGCAAGCAAAGCTTGATCGCTCATTGGGATCAAGCTTTGCTTGAGGAGGGAACGCATGTTCCCCTGCAAGCAAAGCTTGATCACTCGCTGGGAGCAGTCCAAACCCTGCAAGTTTGAGGCAGAGATCTCTGGAAGTGATGTAACCTTGCTTTTGCAAGGCTTGTCTCGCAAAAGGAAAGGTACATTATTGGCGGAGATCTCAGCCTCAATCCCACTGGGCTGTTCTCTGCCTGGGAAGCGCCTTCCCAGGCAGAGACCAACCCTGAGGGTTTGAGGCTTGGGTGGACAGCTTCCTTGGGGTGAGAGCCTGCATGCAGGCTCTCACCCCAAGGAAACAGGTGGTCTGAGCAGGTCCCCCAAACCAAGCTGGGAATCACAGCATCTGGTCCATGGCTTGGTTTGGGAGAATGCACACAGACACATGTGCCTGCTTTCCACCAAGCTGAGGATCAGACTCTGTGATCCCCAGCTTGTTTTGGGGGAAAGTAGTCAGTGCACTTGCTCCCGGCTTCCCCCAAAGGAAGCCAGCTTTTTTTAAAAAAACATGTGCGATAAATGTATCACATAACTTTAAAAATCAGATAACGCTAAGACTTGTGGAACCAAGTTTTAGCGTTATCCGAGGTATTCCTGTTCTATATTTGGCTTATTTAGTTTGTTATTCCCATTATTTTTCCAATTTCCTTTTTTAATTTCTCCCAGAGAAATGGTAATTTTACAGCTCCACCACATATGGTGGTGATCGCCATGAGGACCGTCAATATTTGGAATTGGATATAGCACAAGAAGAAGAAGACAAAGAAGAACTGTATTTGTTCTTGTTTCTGAAGTACCGGCTTCACTTCTGAATTCCTTATGAGCCAGTCTGAATAGGTAGCTGCTATTTTTCTATGAAAAGATCAGAATTCTGCTTTCAATATCATAATACCAAATTGGCTGTTGCTAAGGGACCGTACTGGTGGAAGATCAAAGTTTCCCGGTCATTCTTTATGCTTTAGCTTGTTCAGGAACATCTCCTGGAAAAATAAAATGGTGGCATTCCACCCTAAAAGAACAAAATTAGAAACAGTTTGCAGTGACAATGACTGAGAGGCAAGATAAGCATTCCCTTATTACAAAGAACAGACCAAGCAAGAATATGAGAAAACACTATACATACATCAGCGGAAATGTAGAAGGAGAAGATGGCTTTTCAGGACAAAGAAGACAATGGGTGCAAGAAGTAACGGCTGCCAAATTGGTCATTACTATATTTGTCCAAGAGAGTCTGAAATCCAATTAAGGCATCAAGCTATGAGGGGTAACATTTGGAATAAAACCCATAGAGTACTGAATATGAAAAGGAAGGAAGGAAAGATTTTTCTTGTTCTTCAAGGTTTGAGCTAGGGAAATTTAGGAGGGATATTCTAATACTGTACTCGAAAAAATAACATTTCAGTTTCTGAAAAGAGTAACCAACCAAACTTAGAGGAGCTAAGTGGGAATGATAATATGGAATGCAGAAGGGAGGCTCTCTTCCAGCAAAGCAAGGTTTTTATCGACATTTTCCTTCTCATTAATCACAGCTGGACAGAATTTTTCTATGCCAGCTCCAGGCTGGTGGACAGATGGATGGATTGGTCTTAATTTATTATAATTTCTGCCCTAGTCATAGAATAACAATTTTTAAAAAATAATTCAAGGATGAAACAGTAGAGAATGGACATTCCATAGGATTAACCCATTCTTTTTCCCACAGTCAAACTTTCTTAGAGACTCATGTGTCAGCAATTAAACTTGCAAATTATGCCTATTTAACTTCCAGTGACTAATTATAAAACAGAGCACAAGATACTTGAGTTGAGAGGGGAAAAATCATGGCCTTGAGGAAACCTCTCTTCTTTAAAAATGGCTAAATGTGTGTGCTAGCTCAACCCAGAAGACCGGCACACCTTCAACTCTGGTAGACCCAAAGCTACTTTGTGACTTCCCATGTACTCCCTGTCAGGAAACGACACATTTTCTCATGCTTCCCAAGGCTTGAGGCAGTAGATTATTCAGCTAGGCCTCATAAAAATCTTTTGTCCTTTCTGTATGTCTCACAAGACTGTCACGAGATGCCTTGTTGACATTATAGTGTTTCTATGTTCCCAGCGTGTTATGTCTTCACATGGATGTAAACAATCCATTGTTTTGAGAAAGTTATTCTCTGTTATCTGATTGGCTAAAGCTAACCCACCTGACCGAAAATGTTTGCAGATAAGTTAGTTAGTTCCTCTCTGGATCTCAATGCCTTAAGACCCTGGCTATTGTGTGGCATTTTCTCTTCTTTTCAAAATGGTTACCTAAAGAACCTGGACTGTAACTCTGTTTGCTGGACTGAGTTATGCTACTGACTTATGCTACTGACTTTTATGCTTTATGAACCTGATCAATTTACCTGATCAATAAACCTTCATTGCTTGAGCAACGTGTCTTCATTGGACTAAAAGGGTAAGAGAAGCATTGTATTCACACACAAGCCTCTGAACACGCTACCTGTTTAAACCTCCTTGAGATGAGAAGCAGCTAAGGGCTGTAAAGCTTTATTGCCGGCCAGCCCGCCCTCTGGGGGCTTTGGTTAAGGAGGTTTCCAGAGCAGAGGGGGCCGGCTGGTACGTGACACTCCCCATAACAGGCCTCATTTTCAAGACTTTCTGCAAGTAGCACTGATGGAATGCCATACCATACAAGGCATATGTGAAAAGAAGGACAAAGAGCACGAGGCAGATCCTGAGGAAGGTGGAGAGATAACATCAAAGAAATATTAAATGAACACCAAATAATACCAGTGGAGGCTGCAAGAAGAAGAACCTTGCGGCTCCCTGGACACTGGATAGGAAAAGAGGAAGCAAAGAAGAAGAAGCACTGATAAAAGAGCCACCTTTCAGAGATTGAGTGAGCCCTTTACCACTGCATAGCCTACAGAGAGAGAGAGAGAGAGAGAGCATGCACACACTTAAACAATATGCACTTGCAAGTTAACATTGTACAGTGTTTATCAATTCACTCATTCACTCAAAAGATATGGAAATTGGACATTATAGTATTTGCCTTGATATTAACACCCTGCAAACTGTTGTTGTTATTATGTGCCATCAAGTCACTTCCAACTTCAACAACGATAGCATAATTTCCTTGGGAAATTAAAACAATGGTCCTATTATTGTATCTCTTTGGCAACTCATTTCTTGGGGATTGGAATTAATAGCAAATGTTGCCATTCTGTGGTCCATTGTTTTTTTATTATTATTATTTGTTGGTATATTCTTGTTAGGGTTTTGACAAATTCAGTGTCCATGGCTTGAAATTGGTCCTCTCAATCTGGTGATTTATTTCCTCCCAATATAGGTCTTAAGTACACTGTTACTCCTTCTCTTAATTTTCTTCTGGTAAGATAGTCTGCTTCCCTGTTGGTCATTCAGCATTTCCAATCTAGGTTTAAATTTCCTTTTGATTTATTGCACATTTTGGACTTATTGGAAATTTCTACCTCTTCTGTTGTTATTTCTTTACAAAAGTCAGCCTAAGTGTCATTCCTTTCTCTGCCATTGTCACTATCAGCTACCACTGCTACCCAGTAGCTGACTTGAAGAGGGTTGGTTTGCCATCTATTCTTTGGTGATTTTGTATTATAAAAAGAATACATTTTACATTTACAGGGTGGGAGGTGGGTTTTATATTGTGTTCACTACCCATAGTGACATTTAAGTCAGATGGGGAGGTCATAGAAATGGAATAAATAAATAAAATAAACCCAGCCAGTGTACACAGAAAGAGCCTCCTCAAAAATTGTGGTATTTTTGAACCATAATCAGGGGGTACCCTGGGCAACAGCAACCTTATTGTGCCAGCTGACCTTTCTCACACTAGGTCAGGTGAAAGGAACTATGGAAAGAATTCACCAAAGGTGGCTTCGTTTTGCCATTTTAAAGTCTGACCTAGACGTATAAGAAGAAGAAAACCCAACCGAAGCTATTTTTAAAAATCTGCAATCTACAAAAAGTTCTAAGACATTTACACACATAAGATCCCTCTTCACACTTAAGGGGGCGGGGCTTGTGCCTACATTTTTCTAGTTTTCAGCTCATCATTTACACTCTTTTCTCCTCACATAAGATATTCTTCCAGACAGCAAAGGTGCTCAAATGAGGATTGCCTAATATACTTCTATTAAGAGGAAGCACAAACTGTAATCAGATGGCATGTTAATAGCTTGCTCCCATGTTGATCTTTTTATGAGGCTTATACAACTTCTAAGATACACCTCCTAGGCAAATATATCCTCTTAGGCTCTGCCTGCCTGATTAAGCCTAATGAGCATCCCATTTGGCTACTATTTCTTTGGATGTCACTTTGGCTCTGTGTTGATACCTGGAAACCATTTTATTCAGCTGTCTGGCAGCCTGCCAGGAGCAGAGCATTTGATAACTGGAGGTCCAGACTTGTCTTGGTCTTTCTATTTCATGGACTTTCCTGCCCGGCCTTCAGGGGCGTGCTGGCTATGCCAAAAGGGCACTGGACAGGGAGTGATGAGGGCATCTAACCCTAACAAAATACATATGTTCCCACTCACCTTCTAATTTCAACTCCCCTTTGAGGATTCGAACCAACAACCTCCTGCTTATAAGGCAAAATTGCAGCCTCTAAGCCACAGTGGCTCCACTGTCAATGGAGCTGCTTTTGTTACCTAACTTTGCTGCTACAGGAGGAGGAAGGCAGGCAGAGGAACATGGAGCCCCACTCATTTGCTCATTCTGGGCATTGCAGCTCAGCTTGGCTCAGATTTTTTGATTGGCACCCAAGAGGGGCACTATGGTACTGGGGGCCTGGGGGTGTGTGCCCTGGGCTGAGTCCTGGTAGCCCAATGGGCCAGCCCACCACTGCCTGCCTTGGCATTTGTGCTAGTCTTTCAAGTTCCTTCCTAAAGTAATAAAAATAACTGAGCCCATCTTGAGCATCTCGCTGTTACAGGAAAGGGATGCTTCTTATGAAAGAGAGTGAATATGGAACAACGGTGAGGAAGAAGTACCGTAATCTTTTCAAACAACAGAGATTTGGAAATGAATACAAGGGGGCTTGTTTGGTTTGATGAGGCTATGGACCCATGTAGGGTCACCGAAGATGGACAGGCCATTGTAGAGGACTCAGACTAAACATTGGAGAAGGAAATAGCAATCTATTTCAGTATCCTTACCAAGAAAGCCTCATTTTTGTTGTTCAGTTGCACAGTCTAGTCTGACTCTTTGTGACCCCATGGACCATCATTCGCCAGGCTCCCCTGTCCTCTGCCATTCTCCACAGCCCACATTGGTCTACACCCATCACAATGCCATTCAGCAAGACTGAACATCAACATCCTGTGAATCAGTAAACTAAAGTGGACAGGAATAGGTGAATTTAACTCAGAGAACCACTGTATCTTCGGCTGTGGGCAAGAACCCTTTAGAAGAAATGAAATGGTCCTTATAGGAAAAAAAGAGTAAGGAAAGCAGTAATGGGATACAATCTCAAAAACAGAATTATCTCAGTCTGAATCCAAGGCTAACCATTCAGCATCATGGTAATCCAAGTATTTGCCCCAACCATTGATGCAGAAGAGATTGAAGTCAATTGGTTCTATGAAGAACTACAACACCTTCTAGAATTGACACAAAAAAGATGTCCTTCTCATCATAGGGCACTGGAATGCCAAAATGTGAAGTCATGCAAGCCCTAGAAAGCATTACTAACAATAAAGCTAGTGGAGATGAGGGCTCTCCAGTTGAGCATGCACATAAATGCTGCACTGATTTAATTTCTTCACGTTCACAAAAAAAAGTCCTGTATTCAAGTAGCCTGATTTTTCTTTGATCTTTGTACTTTGCTTCAGATTCTATTAAGTTATTTTCAAATGGTCTAGCCAGAATCTTCTCCTGATGGGAGACACTTGTCAGCAGTCATCCATTCAACAAGGTGTGTTGTTTCTCCTCTTCATAGGTTTGGCCTAGCCTCTCCTGGTTTGATATTTAGAGCCTGAGAGGTGTACAAAAAACTTTTACTCCATTTTAGCCATTGGCATGGAAGTTGGTGTCCATTAAGTGGCTTTGATGCTGTATTCTATTCATTATCTACCAGCACATTTCAGCATATTTCCAGAGGGGCAATGCCAGCCAAATAATACTTTTTCCATAGGGATAGGTCTCAGGCATTCTGCATAATTCATTAAGAGGTACATCCACTTGTTTGGCATGTGCTGATTTATATCAAAAGGCATTAGCATATTCTGCTGAAGAACACCACAGGGACAGAACCAGCCAGTTTCCTAGGTATGTCATTTCCTGTTAGAAACTTTTTATTTCTTGTTTAGACAGCATTTTTGTAGGGCAGAGTTTGATCCAAAGTGATAATGCTTCGGGTTAAGGCAATTTCTTCCTTCCTTCCTTCCTTCCTTCCTTCCTTCCAATCAATCAGGTCTATATTTAGTCATCTGATCGTAGCTTTACTAGGAACAAAATTATGGCACGAGTATTCTACCTATTCTCTTTCAGGTATTCCCCAACTCCTTGATCTCTCTGGATTGTCAATTTAGTTTGAGTATTTCTACCCACATAGTGATTAGGTCAGGCTTCCCCATCACCACTCCCCTTGCCATCATCCCCTATGCCTATCCCTTTCATTAACAGCGAGAAGATGATAATGGGAAGGGACGATCAAAGCTGATATTAATGTAAAGGATTAACAGTGTTTATATTCCTGAGCTGTGCACTCAGTGTGGAGAACAGACTGCTCCAAATCAGTCTTCACCAGCAGAGAGTGACTGAAGTGTTGATTGCCTCTGCCATTGCCTGGGGAGCTTTTTGCTAATCACCCATCACCTCTAATCCAAGAGGACCATGGGGCAGCCTAGCACAGAGACAGGGAACACCTCGCCTTCCAGGCACTGTGGGATTGCAACTCCCACCAGCCAAAACCAGCACAGCCAGTGGAGAGATGATGGATAATGGGTGTGACGGCCCTACAACAGCTGGCAGGTCACATGTTCCCCATCTCTGGCCTAATAGAATCAATGCACAGGGAATGAACAAGAGGAAAGGAACCTGGCACCCTTCAAATGTTTTTAATGACAATATATCTATAAGACCTCATAATCATGGCCAATCTTCAGAGCTAGGTATTCCAAGATATAGCAAGATGAAACCAGCCTTAAAGATCACAGATAAACCCACACTGAGTTGATTGTGGAGTCACTGTTCTTTCTCTCCTAGCCTGGATTTATGTCATTTCCAGAGAAATAACATTTTCCTGAAGAAACTTGTTCCATCCAAACTACATCCACATAGTTTGGTAACAGATTAATGTATTTTACAAATTTAGGCATATGTAAGTCAAACTGTAGCTCACAATAACATCCAGACCACTTCTAAAAATTCAATTTTTTATCAATACAAAAGACAAGGAAAGCCCTTCACTAAAGACTAAGAGTACAGTGTAGACGTTGTATCAATGCATTGGAGTCCTGAATGGACTTTAATTTTATACCCAGTTTCTAGTCTTCTCAAGGTAAAGGTTGCCCCTGCTTGAAAGCCTGTTGTATCTGACTCTAGGAGTCAGTGCTCATCTCTAGAGTCAATTAGCTGGCCCCAGCACAACCAGACTGTTGCTAACAGTTAGATCATTCAAAGAAAATCAGCCATGCTTCAATAAAAAAAAACACATCTGTATATGGATAAAGCTCAGTGAAAACAATACTTCCCAGGATAGTTTTGTTGCTTCTTAAAACACCATTGGTTCTACTACCCAAAAAAAGCATACCCAATGAAAAATGTTAATGGTAATTAGTCAAACATGTTGCTTCCAAGAAGGGCTATTCTTAGGACAGTGCCAAATGGCAGTGGCAGCAACAAAGTAAATGTAGTTTAACCCAGATTAAAGGCGAACGTCTCCCTCAAGTGATTGGTGATCTCAAGCCATCCATTTGGAGCCAGTTTCAGTTCACTGTGAGGGGGACTGTGGATTTTTACAAAAACCAACTCAACATCAGACCGTGAGCCTATCTTGGGCATGATCTTTGTCCAAGACTTTAGATTGACCCAGCTGGCTGGTCTACTACCATAGGAAAAGACAATGGTAGATCAAAACTCTGGCTGGCAAGGGGCTGGTTCAATAGGGCTCTACTTACTTCCATGTCAATGAATTACAAAATGATTCAGTGGCACATTTTGCCTTCTTTGCCTAGAGTGTCAAAATTGCCTATTATGGCTCTGTCTTTAAACAATAAATCCTACACATACCTACTTGAGCCCAGAGCTTGAAGTTATTTCTGAAAAAATAACTGATTACAGCTATCATTTTAAGCCCCTGACCCCATTAGTTACCATTACAGTCACATTTTTTTAAAAAATAACTTCTTATTTCTCAACAGTAACTAAAATATACCTTTACTAGCTTTCTGAAAGTGGTAGAAACTGATGGCTTCTCTCCTCCCATCTTATTAGTTCCTCAGCATCCATAACGGTGTATGCACAAGCCACAATTTGACATTCCTCTTCTATTATTTAGTGAAGTCACAAGCCTATAACTCGAAAAGTAACTAAAAGTTACAATTATATCACAGGGTAACAGTGCTATACCTCAGTAGGTTAATATCCACAATACAACTTAGACTCTGCTTATACCGTAGTTATGAGAGAATAAAACTTAATACAAATAATTAGCTGTAGATAATTAGCTTTCCACTGGCCAGGAGGATAAGAGCCCCTGTGCCCATGGGAGGCTGAAGACGACAACACGCTGACACACCCTCCTGGCCCTTCCCAGTAGCCAGGAGGATAAGAGCCCCCATGGCCACAGGAGGTTGAAGATGCTGCGTCCCTCGGCACCCTCCTGGCCCTTCCCACCGGCCAGGAGGATAAGAGCCCCCATGGCCACAGGAAGCTGTGCCCTCCTTGGCCCTTTCCATCCTCCAGGAGGAGGACAAGAGCAGTGACTTTTGACTTTTGTTTTTGTTGTTATTGGACTTTCTGTGGGACTACTCACATGAGTGTTGTGGGATTTTGCAAACATGTTGCTGCGGGACTTCTCAAATGAGGTTGTTTTCTCTTTTTGTAATGCTTTTTGATACTGTGATACTGATACTTTTTGATACTGTGACTTGTGATGATTTGTGATGATGATATGTTGAAATGTTTTTGTATTATGATAATGTGGTACCTTGTAATTGTAATTGTAACTGTATATTTTGTATCTTTGTTAGCCACCCAGAGTCGCTTTGCGAGTGGGGTGGCATACAAGTAGAGCAACGACGGTGATGACGGCAACAGCAGCGATGACAACAACAATGTAACAGGTTACTTCTATGCTATGCTTTTTCCTAGGTAAGTGTGTCTGCAAGTCTGGCCAGGTTATCCAGCTATGGTAATAGAGTAGACCATACTGCCAGCGACTCAACGTTGATTGTCAGGTGGCAGTTAACTAACCTGACAATCCTACGGACTAACACCCTTGGGTAGCAAAGTCCACAGGGAAGGGTGATGGTCCCCAAGTGGATTAAATCCCTCTTGAATCCATCTTGATGGAGGGCACCCAGCTTCATCAAAACTGGCCTGGAGCTGAGGAAAAATTTGTGTTCCAGAAGGGCTCAGGACCAGAAAGTGATTTGTGGAAATAGATCAGTGGTATGGGTGTCACACTGCGATGCGGAAGGTAGATGGAAGACCATTGCATTATATTGTTCCCAGGACAATCTTCATGGCTGATTGCCATGATGACAGTCACTATTCAGAATTGAATACGGCAGGTAAAGAAGAAGTGTGTCTGGATTACAGCCTACAATCCCTACCAAGCAATCTTCACAACACTGTTGAATTTTTCCAAGAGTAAAGTTTTACCAAGACCTTTAGAAGAAATATGAAATTTGGCAGAAACTAAGTATAAATTCCCTCCCCCACCCCAGCATAGGCTGAATATTCTGATTGTGGGTGTCATGAAGTCCGTCTGTTCTGCTTTGATGCTTGATTGCCTAAAAATGTGCTAATTGTTAAAATGGGTTAAGAAGAAAATTTTTACATGAATTCATATCAGACTGAAATATACATGAGCTTTGGCAAAGCACATAATACACTGAAATTAATTAATTGATTGATTAAATGTAACTTGGCACCTTTTACCAGCAGGAAACAATCTTATTAGCAATTATTTTCTAAAAAGAAAAAGAAGATAATATATTTATTCTTAGTGTGATGACGATGATGATTATCATTGTTGTTTTGTTGTAATTAAAGCAAAGCAATGCATTAGGAATCGCATCGTAATTTTTAAAGTGAAATTGGCACACAGGGGAAGAAAATGTGTTTACAGCACACTCGCACACACAAACATGGAAAAAAAAGGGGGGGATATTGCTAATCAAGATTACTGGAGGGACTCCCAGCTTTCCACATTACCACAGTATGATATGACAGTATATAATGGATTGCTCAACTGCCCGAAGCCATTGTACAAATAAATCCCTTTTAATATTCATGCATGGTCTTTGAGAAAATAGATGTAAGCAGTTAATACTTTTCTGCAGACAAAATATTGCAGTTTATCAAAACGAAATGTGTGCTTGGAGGGGAAAAAATCCCAGCATTCCTGGAATTGTTTTACTCACAAGACATGAGAAATAACATACCCATAAAGGGGAAGAAAATGGGAAAGGCTGGCAAGGAAGAAGGGATGGAAGATGTAATAAAAATACGTGTGCATGTGTGTGTGCGTGTGTGTGTGCGTGCATGATTGCACAGAATAGGCTCATGGTCTGATGTGGGGTTTGTTCTTGTAAAAGTACAGTCCCCTTCACAGTGAACTGAAGCTGGCTCCAAATGGATGGCTTGAGATCACCAATCACTTGAGGGAGACGTTCACCTTTAATCTGGGTTAAACTACATTTACTTTGTTGCTGCCACTGCCATTTGGCACTGTCCTAAGAATAGCCCTTCTTGGAGGCAGCATGTTTGACTAATTACCATTAACATTTTTCATTGGGTATGCTTTTTTTGGGGGGGTAGCAGAACCAATGGTGTTTTAAGAAGCAACAAAACTATCCCGGGAAGTACAGTAAAACACCGGATAACGCTATAACTTGGTTCCACAAGTCTTGGTGTTATCCGATTTTTAGTATTATCTGATCCATGTTAAAATCCTATGGGATGGATCGGATAACGTTAAAGCTCCATAGAGATACATTGTAACCGCACAGGCTTTAGCGGTTGTTATCCAATCTATCCCATAGGACCTTAACGTTATTCGATCCAATTATCCTCCCGAGATTACTTAACGTTATGCGATTTTAAAACACCAATTGTTATCTGGTGTTTTACTGTATTGCTTTTCTACTTTTCATGTAATGAGCAATACTATGTATGTGTTATTGTTTTCACTGACCTTTATCCATATACGGATGTCTTTTTTATTGAAGCATAGCTCAAAGGAAGGTACAAACTACCATCTATTGGTTTACCAATTAACAATCCACCAACTGAAAGGCCTGATAGTACAGAAACTACCTCAGATTATCTGGTCAGGAAATCTTCTTGAGGCAACATAGAGCTGGAGGGCATTTAGATAAGCATCCACCCTCAGCTCAGCAATTTCCTCTTGGCATATCCAAGCCTACATTGCTTGAGAGAATGGTGGTGCAGGGAGAGGTGGCTTATTGGCAAAACAAAATGACTGTACAATTGCCTTTACACAGGTGGTTTTTCTGATTCTGATTCTGATCTGGAGTACAGATCACTTTAGGATCCAAGAAAGCTGGCTGTTCTTTCAAAATGGAAATTCAAGACTACTGTTTGTTTGTACTTTCCTGTTTCCAGCAAACAAAGGACTCTTCAAGGTAAAACCTTCCACCTGGTGAGCCTTCTTTAAGCATCTACACCTGCTCTTTAGTATGCAGCATCCAGCCTACACAGATTCAACAGTGACCCCTCATTCCTTCCCTTTTGTAGCCTGACTCTAGGCGGCCTGAGATGAGCTTGCATGGAGCAAAAGAAAAACAAAAACAAAAGTGTTGTGTCATCTTTCAAACTAGCAAATTCGCTGGGTATGACAAAAAAAGATTTTAATCTATGAAAGCTCAAACTGAAATAAATTGATTAGTCTTGCAGGTGCCACAATAATTTTGTTTTGGGGTTTGGTTTTCCTGAAGCAAACATAAATTGTTATGGCTTTTTAGTTACCCTAATCAAGATTTATTTATTTATTTATTTATTTTGATTTATTATCCCGCCCCAATCAGGCGAACCTGACTCTAGGCGGCTTACAGAAAGGGGGAGAGACTATACACAATGCAAAACAATTAAACAATCCCCCTACAAATTCATAAATTAAAACCTTAAGGTTCAAAATCACTTAAAATCAATTTAAAAAGAATTAAACTATGAATTTACAAAAATCTAAAAGATTTAAAAAGTTAAAAGGTTTAAAAAGGTTTAAAAGGTTTAAAAGAGCGGGAGAGGGGTGGCTGTCCCATCAGATCAGCCACCCAACATGGGACCCCATGTTCCTGGAGCCCCACACCTGTCCTGCCAGCCAGGTTTTTAGGCCCTTCCGAAAGGGCAGGAGCTCTGTCTGTAGATGTAACTCAGTTGACAGGAGGTTCCAAAGGGCCGGGGCAGACACGGAGAAGGCCCTTCTTCTGGTGCTAGAGAGATGCGCCTCTCTAGCCAATGGAATGATAAGAGAGCCTCTCCGATCCGCCCTGGTGGGAAGGACAGATATTCTTGGGGTGACACGGTCTCTTAAATATCCTGGCCCACTACCATGTAGGGCTTTAAAGGTAATAACCAGCACCTTGAATTGCAGCCGGAGACATACTGGCAACCAGTGCAGCTCCTGAAGCAGCGGTGAGGTACGAGCATAACGCCCGCACCCCATCACTACCCGAGCAGCCGCATTCTGGACCAGCTGCAGCCTCCGAATGGTCACCAAGGGCCAAGATAATGTCACAACATGGACATTGAAATGGGCCAATATTGATGACAGAGTGAATTTGCCTGCCCTGTTGAAATTGCTGTTTAAATACTTTTTTTTTATAATGCTTCCTGTGATGGTAGATATTAGAATTTATACATCAGCCAATGATCATGGCCCATTATCATAGAGCTTTCAGCATAGCTAAAACATTAACGTATTGCTATTTCCAAATAGTAAGTAGATGCACTAAATCAACTTCTATTTAAGTCCACTTATGTATCCCACAAGTCAATGGGATCATTTTAGTTGGGGCTAGCAAAAAGATACTGCCCTACATTTCTCAAACACAGATCAAAGCTCATTCGTGTAGCTACACAAATGGTGCAGTATTTGGAAGCAAATTGACACAAGTTAAGAAATTACTCTAGACAATATGAATTGCATAATAGTTTGACTTCCATCCTGAACATGACCATCCACTGACCAGAAGTCTCCCAGTCTCTGAAAAAAGAGAGTAACAAATATTCCCCTATATCAGGGGTTCTTAACCTTTTAAAGCTGTGGGACGGGTCACACGGTGATTCCCCTGCTGTAAATGCTGCCATAAAATGTGTCTGCTGCTTTTTCTGCCACTTCCAGCAGCAGGAGCAGGCCATGTGGCAGGCCATGTGAAATGGTGCAGCAGGCTGAATCCAGCCCACAGACCACAGGTTGAGAACCCCTGCCCTATATATAGCCATTAAATCATGAGTATCACTCATATTTGAAAGAGAAATAGATGCAGTTGTTAAGAAAGGGATGATGATATTCATTCAGTTCTCCCTCTCTGTGGGAAACTTTGTCAGCATCAGCATTAATGTTGAAATCACAGAAAAGGGGGGAATGAAAGAGCTTGGAAATGTGATAAATCTCACTCTGTTTGCCAAACTTTAGAAGGTTTAAAATTCAGCTGAGCAATGCTGTAAAGAGTTGAAGCTGCTGAAGTCTGTGAAGCATGTTTAGAGATTTATAGCTTTGATAAGCCCAGGGATGAAGTGATCTCTGAACTTTCAGAACTTGCTGGTAAACTGAAGGACAGAACATTGCTATTGGAAAGAGGAAGTGACTGCTCTGATGGCTTAGAGTGAAAAGTTTGGATTTACTATTTCTAAAAGAAAAACAGCAAAAGAAGACACTGGATTATTAGAGGGGGAAATAAAAATAAAATGGAGATTAATATATTGGAAATTAAAACAGAAATGGAAAAAAAACAATGCAGAAAAATACCACAACCATTAAAAAAAGATTTGAATGTAACATTGGGGACAACGGGGATAGAAATAAAAACAGATACATATTGAGCATTAAGGATAAAAGTGAAAACACACAAAGCTAAGGAGATTGCTAGAATGCCCAAGGCTAATGTCAGACAGTTATATGTCTGCCCCCCACCCTCACCCCCGAGGTATTGTGGCTCATTTTGCAAACTTCTATAGGAAAAAATGTCTAGGAAATTGTTCAGAAAAAAGCCTGGATGGCAGCTGTACAACATTGTCAATGCAAGTATATTCTAATCTAAAGAGCAACTAGGAAGGACCCCAAGAAGCTGATTAGCACAATACTAATGAAAAAATAATATAATATAAATATTTTTGCAGATACCCAGGGTTTTTTAGAATTTTATATGCTGGAAAATTTCATAATTTTATAAATTCACCGCTCTGGGAAGAAGAGTTAATTTGGACATTTTTATGTAGAAGATTTAAAGAAGGTATAATATGAGCACAATTCAGACTGGTTTTACATTACCTATTAGATAAGTATGCATGTTGTCAAGTCTATTCTAACTCATGACAACTCTTCCCAGAGTTTTCTAAGTAGAGAACACACAAAAGTAGACTAACATTGCCTTCTTCTGGAGGCACCCTGGGATTCTGCAGTTTGCCCATAACTACATGGATCGGCTCTTTTCCTTGGAGGAACAGTGGGGAATCAAACTCCCAACCTCTCACTCTGTGGACAAATACCTAAAACAATGAGATATCTAACAGCTAGATAAGTATGAGTTACTTAGACTTGGATCCTCCCATGTGATGTAGCATATCAGTCAGCAAGGGATTTCCAATGGTTTCAGTCTTGGGTAAGTAAAGTATGAGATAAGTAGGAGGAGGTAAAAATCTGAAGAACAGTTTGTTAACAAATAAGTAATAGTAATGGGAATTGTGGAGGGGGGATGGATGTTAAAAGGAAAATAGAGAATGGGAGAAGGGTTTTGAACAGGTAAATTAAGGTTCCTCAAAATCATAGGGTTCTATTCTTAAAAGGAGATCATTATAAGAAAGGAAAGAATCAGAGAAGTGGAGCTTTAAAATACAAGAATGCAAGTAACTCCAGAAAAAGCAAGCTAAGGAGAGGAAGTTAGACAGCAGCAGCATGGGGGTGTTAAATATTACTAAATTTAGAGAGGCCACTGTCTACAATATAAAATATCGGGTTTGTTGTTATTCACGGTTTCAGGTATTCACAGTAGACCTCAGAAAGTATCTACCAATAAAGATAAATAAAGAAAAGTTAAACAATGGACAATTCATGATTAATGTTGTAATGGAGACCAAAGAATTAAGAGCAAATAAAAGAAGTGACAGGTATGGCCATTGGTATAATATTACTTTACTAGAGCAGTGGATAAAGAACTTGGTAAAAAGGAATTGTGATGGTAAATGTAGAGAATTTATGAATTTATGAACTATGAAAAATATTTTACAAAAAGATAGTGAAAGGAATAGTGAGTAAAAATTGTAAAATATTATTGGAAGCAAAAGATTAGGAGGACTCACATAAATCATTTGGGAATTTGATATTGGAAAAGAAATAAGTACTAATGCTTGGGAAAAATATATGGAACACTAGAATATTGAAATCTATCTCAGCAACATTTTTATGAGTTACTGGTAGGTTGGAGATGATACTTATTTCCAGTGAAATTTGTGGGAAGAAGGACAGGACACCAAGATCTTCATGCAAGCGTTCTGATTTTATTCTCCCCCAAAACCCTTTCTATATAGGAATACAAAAGCTTACCCAAGCATTCTGATTACGTAGTGTTTTTTCCCAAAGACGTTTATGCCTTCCTGTTTTGTCTTATGCCAGTGTGAGAACCATGCTTGTGGAAACTTCACTTTGAGACCTATCTCCCAGGACCAGATGCCAGAGACAGGATGTTTATACGTGTATGACGTATTTGTTTTTAGTCAAACAGAGAAAGGGGAAATAAGCAATAATTCTTCCACATGGTCAGCCAATATTTCAGAATCTGCGATTTCCCTTCATCTCCCCCTGTTCTTTTAATGCCTGATATTTAAAATATATGCGCCGCTCTTTAGCACGAACGCTTTTGTATGTGGCCTGATCAATGGTATGCTGACACACTTGGCACAAAGAGGGAAGACATTGCATGAAACAACAGGCACAGAGGAGTACCATAAAGGCAATCAAGCAATATTGTACAATGGTACGGATCCATCCAACAGGCAACCACCCCCACAGGGCATCCCACCAATGAGGCAGGACGTGTTCTTTAATGGCAGAAGCATATGACCAGAGCTGATATAATTGCTGATGTATTTGACGGCTGTTATCCGTCAAATTGAAGCAACACATATTTGCCACAGCTTCACAACCTTGGTGTTGTAATAACAAAAGATAATCGATAGCAGCTCGATTATCTAGAATAGCCTGCCTTAACTCATGTTGTTCTGCAGCAAGCAGGCTGATTGCTGTAGAAGTAGCATTAATGGTTTTTGCAAGCAAGCAAGCCAAGTGGCTAAGCTCTCTGTGATTAATTTTTGCCATGGCTGGGAGTCCTACGATACTGAGGGATAAAGCATAATATTCAGATTTAGAATACAGAGTGACGTTACCGTCACAGGACTCATCTAATGAGCGCCTCTTTCTGATAGTAACATTAGCAGTCAGCATTTGCTTAGTAAGGAAGATAGGGGTCAGTCGACTGAGGCAACACTGGGTGCCGTTAGTCATATTAGCAGGGATATAATTAAAGGTACGGACACCGCAGGTAAAAAACCATCCAATAGGCAAGCGAATATGGGCATAGTTGAATGAGACTTTCTCATAGGAAGAGCATTTCCACTTAGGGGTTCCAAAATCCACCAAGCCCCTTTTTATCTTGGTGGCAGTGCCATTGACTATTAAGGCACAAGTGTTATTCACAGCATTGACTACATTGGGCGTATAAAGGGAGATGGCTCCCTGATCCAAGGTCTTGCTAATCCGGCCCCAGGAGGGCATCTTAGCATACCTCATTTCAGAAGCAGTGAAAAAATCAACAAGACTACTTTCATAGTGGATCAGATCTGGGGATTTGCAGACAGGCACCAGGCAGGTACTCAGAAGGCCATGCAAATCCGGAGCCTGATCCATACAGAAAGTGGAGACATTTACTTCTTGAGCCAAGCGGGCCCAAAGGTTAAATTGCATTCTGTCATTAAGTGACTTAGCTTGCCCCAAAGTAGGGCTACATAAAAGACAAAGACACAATATAATCATAGAGTTCATGTTAATGCAAGCAATGATGGCAGCAAAGAAAGCTTCCGGTGTTGGTTCAGTCTTCTGGCCCTCCAGCAGATTCTGCGCATCCCGGCTCAGGTTTTTCACTGCTCCCCAAGTTACCTTGTTCGCTGGAGACATCCCTCGCTTCCGATCCTTGGTCACTGCTGTTGGTGCTGTGAGGTGTAGGGTCTGGTTGAATTGCGGTATCGGGTTGCTCAGACCTTGATGCCATGCCATGGTAAGGTCGGACGCACTTTGCAGGAACCCACACTGGGCCAGAAGGTTCAGATATAGCAGCAAAGCCACGGCCCCAGACCAGAAGAGGGCATGGACCCCGCCACTGCAAATCAGGTAACTTCCGATACAAGACCAAGGGCCGGGCTGGTGGGGGAGCAGTACTGCCAAAATGCTGCTGAGCACGGGTGCGAAGACCTGGAGGCGAAGAAAAATAAGTTAAATTGAGGTAGTTGATGGTGAAAAGAGCAGAAGCACAACACGCTTCATGGTCAGTGAGTGTGTTCGGCCCCTGGGGGGCGTAGTCCCCCTTTTCTTTTAAATGAGAGAGAGTTGTTTTTACGGTACGGTTTGTGCGTTCCACGATGGCTTGACCCGTAGAATTGTATGGAATGCCAAATGTATGATGGATGTCCCACCGCTTGCAGAAGAGAGCGAACTGCTCAGAGCAATAGGCAGGACCATTGTCTGTTTTCAGAGCTGCAGGCTTTCCCATGACAGAGATAGCTCGCGTCAAATGGGAAACCACATGCTTTGCCTTTTCCCCTCTCTGTGGGGTGGCATGAACAAACCCAGAGAACGTATCGACGCAGACATGAAGATACTTCCAAGGTGAGAAGGGAGGGAACTGGGTGACATCCATCTGCCACAAGGCATTAGCCTGTAGCCCACGTGGATTAACCCCTTCCCTGGGATGATTCACAGTTGAACTACAGTGAGAACACTGGGTAACTATGGCACGAGCCTCCGAGAGGGGCAGGCCAAACTCTTTAACCAAAGCCTGTGCATTTTGATGATGCACTTGATGACTTTCCACAGCTGTATACATCTGCATAGGCTGAAGCAGGGAATCGGCATACTCATTTCCTGCCGTGAGTGCACCAGGGAGATTCTGGTGACTTCGGATGTGGGCAACATAGACAAGGGACGTGCGGGCCTGAAGAAGACCCTGCAACTCCTGCAGGAGATGCAAGATCTCTCGCGTGGCATGTGGGGAAATGTAGGAAAAGTCAATCTGAGACAACAAATTAACAACATACAAACTATCTACAATGAGATTAAGGCGCCGATCAGGGAAGGTGGCAAAAGCAAGGACTACAGCAGCTAGTTCAGCGCGCTGTGTGGTGGTTTGTATCTCAGTATACTTGCTCTCCCAGCCCCCATCACAATCTTGCCAAGCAATGACCCCTCGGGTCGGACTGCCATCAGTGAACACTGTTAAGGCGTCCAGAGGCTTGGAAGCAAAAATGGTCTCATACTTATATGGCAGCAAACTCTGAGCTTGGATCCTCTGATCCTTGGGGAGATGATACCTTATTTCCCCAAGATATCCTGCAAGGGCTGCTTGAACCGTAGGGTCTTGTTGCTCAATCATGGCCCACGGTTCCTTGGCCATGGGTACAACAATAGAAAGGGGTTCCATACCACAAAGGGCTCGACAACGGGAGCGGCCACGAAAAATGAGGCGGGCAATCATAACAGGGTAACGCGTAAGGGTGGTCTGGCCTGCATGGCTCATATACAGCCACTCAACAATTAAGACCTGGGGCGCCTCCTGATAAATGATTCCACAACATAAGGTATCTTTCCTCCAGATGGCTACCCGAAAGGGCAGGTCTGGTGCACAACGATCCACCCACCGTTGCTGCATAACTATATTCACCAGCTCAAACACCTTTAGCTCTTCCGGCTCTAAAATGATGGTATCCTGAGGGGATCGGCCACGCTTTAAGGCGGCAAACAGAGGGGACAGCTCATCAGTAGTGAGCCGATAATATGGGCGTAGCCAATTAAGATGCCCAAGATATTGTTGCAGCTGTACATAGGTACTAGAGGTGGGAAGGCTTAAGGAGGGCCGTATCGGGGCAGCATAACTACTTGTCACTTTCATGCCCAAGTACAGATATGGGTCTTGCAGTTGCACTTTCTCAGGGGCGATAACTAACCCAAATGTTTTTAAGGCAGCAGTAAGCTCCTTATGCCAATTCTGAGGCAGTTTTTTACTAAATATGGCTATGTCGTCTACATAATGCCATAACTGACACTCGGGGTGGGCTGTACGATATGGCTGCAGTGCCTGGTCGACAAAAATCTGGCACATACTAGGACTGTTGACCATGCCTTGTGGCAAGACGGCCCACTGCAGACGACGGGTTGGTCTGGTGTTATTTAACTGAGGAATGGTGAAAGCAAAATACTTCTTATCCTGTTCTTGCAATGGGATGGTGTAAAAACAGTCCTTAAGATCAATTACAGCCAATTCCCAATCATGGGGCATCAGATTAGGGTTCGGCAAACCGTTCTGCAAGGAACCCATAGGAAGAATTAATTTATTAATTTCTCTAAGATCATGGAGCATGCGCCATTTGCCTGACTTCTTCTTAATTACAAATACAGGTGTATTATATGGACTAACAGAGGGTTCTAAATGACCTTGTTGCAATTGTACTGCAATTATCTCTTCAAGGGCATCTAACTTCTCTTTGGTCATTGGCCATTGCTCCACCCAAACAGGTGTCTCCGTCAGCCAGGAGAGTGCGATGGCGCGTGGTTTCTCAACCTCACTCATCACAAAGGATGGTGGTCCCTACTTGCTGCAAGATGTCCCGACCCCACAGATTCACACCAATATCAATAACAGTGGGTTGTATGGAACCAAGCAATTTACCTGAATCCGGGTGGAAGACCCGGAGCCTTCGTGCACTTACCTCCGCCTGGGTGATGCCACCTACCCCGTATACTGGTGGAGCAGGTACCTTTGGCCAGCTCGGATCCCAACTTTGCTCTCGAATCAAAGAAATGTCTGCACCGGAGTCCAGCACCCCAGTGAGGACCTTGTTCTCCACCCGGAGTGTGCGGGTGGGCTTCTTTTCCGCTATACGAGTAATGAACAAAACCTGACAATAAGACTGTTCAGTGGTTATCTTGCATGGCTTATCAGCTTGGTACTCCAAAGTCAATGGTATGCCAGGCTCAAGGTGTGCAATGCCTATGGGCACCTTGACCTTCTGCTTTTGTGCAGTCAAAGAGGGCACTATAATACCTGATGTTCTTTCTTTGACAGGAATTTTAGGTAAGGCTGACACATAGACAGCCTCATGTGGTGTGATTTGTGAGACTTCTTGTGTAGCATGCAGATACACAGCCAATGGAATGGACATGTCAGGTGGATCCTGTTGATTGTGGGGGTCGGACCACACACCCCTTCCTAGTTTCCCGACTGAGATCCAGAGGGATTTCCCGACCGGGATCCAGTGGGGTTTCCTGACTGAGATCCAGAGGGGGGGTTGGAACGGCACTGATTGGCCCAATGATAGCCTTTCTGGCAACGTGGGCACTTCTTTGATGGCTTTTTCTGTTGGCCATTAGACCCCTTATAGGCTCCGCCGCCCGGTGCCCGGCATTCAGACTTAAAGTGGCCAGGCTTGTTACAATTAAAGCAGTTGCCTTTCTTGGCCATTCCTGTGTGAAGGGCAGCGGCCAGCAGTGCCATTTCATGAGTCTTGCTACCCACATCAGCACATGCCCGTAACATGTCTGCTAAGGTATAGCCTTCTCTACTAATAATCCCAACCAGTGCCTTTCTACAATCTGTGCTGGCGTTCTCATATGCTAACTTCAGTAGCAACTCCTCCTGTGCTTCTGGATTATCCAACTGCCTACCTATAGCTTGTTTCAATTTATCCACGAAGGCAGTGTATGGCTCATTAGCTCCTTGTTTCACTGCTGTGAAAGATTTGCCAGAGGCTGACCTACCAGGGACCCTCTTTAATGCGCGTGTAATACACACGCCTGTTGCCCTTAGGTGGTCATCTGTAAGCTCCATTTGTGCCCTAGCATCAGAGAATTGACCAGAGCCATACACTTGTTCAGCCGTGATTTGGGCAGTTTGGCCCCGAAGGGCAGCTTGCCGGAATTCGCTGTCAAAAACAACGTACTGGGCGGGCGTTAGGACCATGCGGAAAAGGTTTTTCCAATCTAAGGGCAGCATAGTATAGGCCTGCATTAACCCTTCGAGTACTCCTTGGAAATAGGAACTTTGAACGCCGTCCTCCCGTGCTGATTTATTGCATTCACGGAGGACAGAGAAAGGAAGGGGTTTATACTCCAGATTTACAATAGGGTTTCCATGCCCATCAAAATTGTCAGTCTCCGTCCATGTTAAGGGAAACAGACTCGGTACACCACCACCCCATTCCTCAGTCATGTTGATGTCACCGGCCATCCAGGCACGGCGTAGACTATCTTCCACCACACCTCCCTTAGGAGGAGGCGTGGGGTGAATTGGTGGTGGCGCTGGCGGGGGGCCCAGAGGAGCATTAGGTGGTGGGGCAGAGGGAGGAATCAATTTGTATGATGGCCCTTTCTTGAGTTCTGTGTCCATGTTGGCCGTAGCAACAGCTTGGAACAGAACATTATCGGGTATGGTAAGCTTGCTGAGAGCTTTTAAGATCTTCGTGCAGGTCAGAATATGGCCAATGGCTGCACGAGGTTCTTGTTGTAACTCTTTGGCTACTTTCTGCCATGTCTCAATTCTTAAAGTCCCATGAAGAGGGAACCAGGGGCAAGAAGACGCTATCTCCTGCAGAAGATCGTAAGCTTCCTGCACCCCTACTGGTTCACCCCCTATCCCTGTCACCTTCGCTAATTCCTTTGCATGTTCCTTTACTTCTTGGGATGCATAGGACCCCATACTGACCCAAAGGGAGGCTTACCTGTGTGCACGGACTGTTCCTAGTCGAGGGTCGTAGGGCTGATCGCTTCTCTTTATCACGAATCACGTCGGGCTCACCAAAATGTGGGAAGAAGGACAGGACACCAAGATCTTCATGCAAGCGTTCTGATTTTATTCTCCCCCAAAACCCTTTCTATATAGGAATACAAAAGCTTACCCAAGCATTCTGATTACGTAGTGTTTTTTCCCAAAGACGTTTATGCCTTCCTGTTTTGTCTTATGCCAGTGTGAGAACCATGCTTGTGGAAACTTCACTTTGAGACCTATCTCCCAGGACCAGATGCCAGAGACAGGATGTTTATACGTGTATGACGTATTTGTTTTTAGTCAAACAGAGAAAGGGGAAATAAGCAATAATTCTTCCACATGGTCAGCCAATATTTCAGAATCTGCGATTTCCCTTCAGAAATTAAATCAAATAGAGTCCTAGATCAGGACTCCTTGCTCATGATCACACACGCTCTGGTCACCTGCAGACTTGGTTACTGTAATGCGCTCTACATGGGGCTGCCCTTGACGACCATTCAGAGGCTTCAACTGGTCCAGAATGCGGCTGCCCGGGTTGTTATGGGGCGTGAGCGGTATGCACATGCTTCGCCTCTGCTTCGGGAGCTGCACTGCTTGCCTGTTTGCCTCTGGGTGCAATTCAAGGTGCTGGTAATTACCTTTAAAGCCCTACATGGTAGTGGGCCAGGATACTTAAGAGACCGCCTCACCCCAAGAACATCTGCCCGTCCCACCAGAGCGGACCGGAGAGGCTCCCTAGTTGTTCCTTCGGTCAGGGAGGCACATCTCTCTGGCACTAGAAGGAGGGCCTTCTCTGTGTCTGCTCCAGCCCTATGGAACCTCCTGCCTACGGAGCTACGTCTCCAGAAAGAGCTGCTGCCCTTTAGGAAGAATCTAAAAATATGGCTGGTGGGACAGATATGGGGTGCAGAAGGTATAATGACCCCAGCACATTGGATGATCTGAGCCCCTCTCTTTCTCTACTTTTAAATTAGTAGTTGTAGCATCTGATGTGTTTTTAATCTGTTTTTAATCTTTTTTAGATTTTAATTTTAAATTTTAACAGTTTTAAGGTTTTTAGATGGAAGCTTCCACTTCCTAATCCTGGGCCCTACCTGCCCAGGGAAGGATAAGACTAACGCCCTCTGGCCGGGAGAAGGAATGGATTTTAGCTGTTTGTGCTGTATGTGTTGTTGTTTTTTCCTGACTGTAATCCACCCTGAGTCGCCATATAAATCTAAATAAATAAATAAATAGATAGATGGCAATTATTCTAAGGTAAGCTGGAGAGAGTACCATAAATTATCTCTGTACTTCTAACTTTATTATTTGATTACATCTTTGGCACATACCTTTATTCCACTTCCCTAGCGAGGCTACATATAAGATCCTTTGAAATGCTGAACATCATTAGATTTTCAAATTTCCTCCAATATTTGATGACATAAGTAAAATCAAAAGGAAAGAAAGAAGGGATACATGAATCAACCTAAGTGAAAACAGGCCTAATCTTTTATTACATTAGATGTCAAGAGGGCAGTAACTGTATGATAGATGTCAATGTTGAAATGATCCATGTGTGTGACTCTGTCATAGAAGGCTTAGAGGACATACCAGACACCACGCTAAGCCAAGAACTTTATAGTCCCTGTTGAAACACAGTTGAAAACTTCAGACTCTACCCAGCTACAACTAAGTTCAGTACCAGCTACTGATTGATCTATATAAACACACTATCTGCACAGATGTCATTTGCTCTTATTCATCCATTGTTAACTTTTTCATTTTTCTATTGTAAGTTCACTGCAGGACAAGAAGCTTTTGTTGAGGCTTCACCGAACTCTGTAAAATACATTGTATATTGATAGAAATTGCAAGTAGATAAATAGGGACCACTTCGGTGGGAAGGTAAACAGCATTCTGTGTGCTCTGGTGTCTAGTCATGCCTGCCACATGACCACGGAAACGTCTGCAGAAGGAGACAGCACTGGCACTTTGACTTTGAAACAGAGATGAGCACCAAACCCTAGAGTCAGACACGACTGGCTTTCAAGCAAGGGAAAATTTTTACCTTTACCCTTACTATATTGATAGTAAAGGTAAAGGTCATCCTTGCTCGAAAGCCAGTCATATCCACTCTAGGGTTTGGTGCTCATCTCGGTTTACAACACTGTCTGCATCTGCAGATATTTCTGTGGACATGTGGCAGGTATGACTAGATACCGGAATGCACAGAACACCGTTTACCTTACCACCGAAGGGGTACCTATTTATCTACTTGCAATTCCTTGCTTTCGAACTGCTAGGCTGGCAGGAGCTGGGACAGAGATGGGGTCTCACTCCATTGTGCAGCACTCGAGTTTTGAACTGCTGAGCTGCCAATTTGTATATTGATAGGGCTGCACAAATGAGTTTTGACTATGAAAAGTGTGCTTTTGAGAAAGTGTGGAGCATTTATTCAAATAAACATGCACACTGAAGTCATTTCTTTTAGGTTACTGTTTCCATAGGTCTAAAGTTGCCAAACATTACTTAGGAAATGGGCCTAAAATAGAATACTTATCGACATTAACCAATTAGTATTTATTGAAGCTATGAGCTGGCTAGCTCACAGCAGGGATCAATGCAAAGTACAGGCAAATCCAATAAGGGGTTCCTACTATGTCCTATTATACTTATTAGCTTTGCTCAATAGCTGCTTTTACACATGAGTTTTATATTCATCACATCATGCTGTACCCGTAAGGTGCTTATGTTCATATGTCCTTAAGTGATTGAACCTTAGATTTTACAACCATTCTCCTCTCAAGCTCCTTGCATTTGTAATTCCCCCACACCCAGAAATAAAGAGACAAGACACAAATATTTTGGCCACAATTTTATTTAATTTCAAAACCTGCAGCTGGGCCAGGCAGTACTATTTTCCTCAGGAGTTCTCAACCTTTTAAAACTGGGGGCCGGGTCATGCTCCCTCAGACAGTTTTGGGGGACGGGCAGCCATTTTGCTCTTCCTCCACCACATGGCACTTCCTGGTGTGGTGGAGGTGGTGGTGGGCCACATGAAATGGTGCCATGGGCCACATCCGGCCCATGGGATGCAGGTTGAGAATCCCTGATAAACCTGGTATTAGGCTTAGTGGTCAAGATGCTGAACTTGATGACTGGAAGGTCAGCAGGAACAGCAGTTTGAGATCTGAGTGTTGTGTGGTGGAGTGACTCCTGTTGTCTGTCCCAGCTCCTGCCAACCTAGCAGTTTGAAAGCAAGAAAATGGAAGTAGATAAATAGGTACTGCTTTTTTGGAAAGGTAACAGCATTCTGTATGCTCTGGTGTCTAGTCATGTCTTCCACATGACCACTGGAAACATCTACCGATGCAGACAGCGCTGGCTCTTTTAATTTAATTTATTTTTCACACTTGTATGCCGCCCAATCAGGAAGCCCGATTCAGGGCGGCTCACATGATAATTAAACAATATACACAGTAAATACAGAATAATAAAATATACAAAATTCAATAATAGAATGATAAAGTACTTAATCAGTTTGTTGCTGCTTTTCCTGTAAATGGAGACGAGCACCGTCCCCTAAAGTCGAACACAACTGGCTTTCAAGTAAAGGCACACTTTGCCTTTTCCTAGGGCAGGGGAAGCTAGTCCAGACTGGTGAAACCCTAGTTCCCTGAACTGTGCTGGTCCCTGGCAGCTACTGTGCAGGCTGGCTGATTTGGGGAGGCCTCCAAGCAGGCATTTCCAATTCCATTCACTTGAATGAAAATTGGTTGTGCCGCTTGTATGCTCCATGGTATTCCCGCCATTCCCAGCCAATTCACCTGAATCATGCCAGGCACACAGAACAAATCTCATCAAATGATGCCCTGAGAGAAACACCTCTGCTACCCTCACCTAGCACTACCCGCCAACTAATTGTCACCTAATTAGAACTACTTAAGTTCTGCACGCTAGAGTGGATAGGCAAAAAATGACCCCAATTCCAGTGGCCCAAAATTCCTATTCAGCCCCTAAGCACTCAAACCTGCAGCGTGGGTGGTGTGCATTCAGGCATAGAGAAGTCTGGGGAGTGGGGAGGTGATCCCTTATAAGTATCACCCTTGCCCTATGCCCAGCAATGACACAATACAGTGTTATGGGTACCTCAGGCTCTTCCATTTCAATGAGGAAAAACCTCCCCTTCAGACCTAGGCTATAAATACAGTCCTGTTCTGAGAGGGGGACACTCTCAGGCTTTGAACTGACCTATTAGCAGGACTTTGAAAAATTAATTGTTTGGACTGTAACTCCCATAATCGTCCAGCAATCATAGCCAGTGGGCATCCTGGCTGCAAGATACACTAGTACCCCGAATAACGACATTATGACTTGGTTCCACAAGTCCCGTCATTATCCGGTTTTTAACGTTGTGCGATACATTGAACACACAATGTTAAAAAAAGCCCTGTTTCCCTGGAGGCTGCAGGAAGCGAGAACGTCGGGATTTGAATCCTGACATTTTGGCTTGCTGCTGCCTCCAGGGAGGTGGGGGAACTTTGGAAACAGCTTGGAGTGGGTTTCCCCACCTCCCTGGACCCGGCGGGGGGGGGGTCAGAGACCCCCAAATTGGTAAAAAAAAAACATCCGTTTTTTTTTACCAATTTTGGGGTTTCTGACCCCCTCGCCGGGTCCAGGGAGGTGGGCAGACCTGATCCAAGGTGTTCCTGGGCTTCCCCGACGTCCTGAGCCAGTGCAGCAAGCCAGAATGTCAGAGTTCGAATCCCGACATTCTGGCTTGCTGCAGCATAAAAGAGGGTGGGGGAAGTTCAAAATTAGCGCGCATCAGCTCTAGGGAGGTCGGGAGACCCGATGCGCGCTAATTTTGAACTTCCCCCACCCTCTTTTAGGCTGCAGCAAGCCAGAATGTCGGGATTCGAATCCTGACATTTTGCCTTGCTGCAGCCTCCAGGGAGGTGGGAGAACTTTGGAAACAGCTTGGATCGGGTCCCCACACCTCCCTGGACCCAGCGGGTGGTCAGACACCCCAAAATTGGTAAAAAAAAGGTCCTTTTTTTTTTACCAATTTGGGGGGTTTCTGACACACACACACACACACACACACACACACCCCCGCTGGGTCCAAGGAGGTGTGGGGACCCGATCCAAGTTGTTTCTGGGCTTCCCCGACGTCCTGAGCCAGTGCAGCAAGCCAGAATGCCAGGATTCGAACTCTGACATTCTGGCTTGCTGCACTGGCTCAGGACGTCAGGGAAGCCCAGAAACAGCTTGGATCGTGTCTGCCCACCTCCCTGGACCCGGCGGGGGGGGGGGTCAGAAACCCCAAAATTGGTAAAAAAAAACGGACCTTTTTTTTTTACCAATTTTGGGGTGTCTGACCCCCCCGCTGGGTCCAGGGAGGTGGGCAGACACGATCCAAGGTGTTTCTGGGCTTCACCGATGTCCTCAACCAGTGCAGCAAGCCAGAATGTCGGGATTCGAACCCTGACATTCTGGCTTGCTGCACTGGCTCAGGACGTCGGGGAAGCACAGAAACACCTTGGATCGTGTCCCCTGCCTGCTCCAGAGAGATCAGAGGACCCGATCTACAGCTGCAGGGTGGCTGGGGAAGTTGATGGGGACTCCCGGTCGGCTTCCCTAGCCACCCGCCCTTGCCTCTGCGGCTGTGGGGTGGCTGGGGACGCCGACGGGGGAGCCCCCCGTCAGCTTTTCAGCCTCCCCACCCCTGCCTCCATAGCTGCAGGGTGGCTGGGAAGCTGAACGGAGAACCCCGTTCAGCTTTCCACCCACCCTGCTGCTAAGAACGACTGTATAACGTTAAAATCGCGTTATTTGAAACAAGATTTTCCCCAAAATCTTGTCACATTATACGGTTTTAGCGCTATATGATACTCACGTTATACGGGGTATTACTGTACTGGTTAAGTTATATGGGTTAGTTAATGCCGAGGGAGGAGTATGTGGCTGACTCTACTTGTAATTTATTTATTTGGTTTTTTTCCATTAAATATTTTAATTACAGTATTTGCTGGCGTATAAGACTACTTTCCCCCCCTGAAAAACATGCCTCCAAGTGGGGGGGGGGTCGTCTTATACGCCGGGTGCACTTCAGTTGAGATAGACATAGCTGCCCATAGTGGCCTCCTGATGCTCACCCACCTCATTCTACGTACCATCCAGATGAAGAAAGAAGCTCTACATTACAATTGTGTCTCCCTTTCAAACTGGTGGGGAAAAAGAAAGGGTTTCACTTACTGGTACCTTCTGCTCTGTGCAAGATGGGAGGAAAAAGCCATGCTTCTTCCTTGCAGGGAAAGCAAGAGGCTAGGCTAGAGCAACACTTCCTGCCTCAGTGCAATTGACCTGCCCACTCACTTTACCTGCAGCGCCACCACTGGTGGGTGGTGCAAGTACAGTTCTAAAAAAATCAATAAAATAATTAATATTACTGTATTCTAATTACTGAAACTCACTAGCAGTTGCTACATTTCCCACTCTTGGCTTATACTCAGGTCAATCTATTTTCCTGGGTTTCAAGGTCAAAATTAGGTACCTCTGGTTATATTTGGGTCAGCTTATATTCATGTATATACGGTAGATAAATAAGTACCACTTTGCACTTGCACTGTTTTATGTTTACTGTACATGTTTGATAACATACAGCCTTGTGACAGTTTTTCTGCATGTCATAAGCATTTGAATATAAATTAACATGTTGAAATCAAATCTGATGTTCTTTTACGTTTTATTTGGTGTGTGGAAGGTGTGCAGAAGAGGGGGTAGTCTTATACGGCGAGTATATAACAAACTCTATATTTTGAGTGGAAATGTTGGGGGGGTCGTCTTATACGCCCAGTCGCCTTATATGTCGGCAAATACGGGTACTCATCTGTAATTAATTATTTGTATCCCTTCATTGTAAGACTCTGTACAGGTGGCTTAAATTAAAATCCATTTATAAAATCAAAATAAAAAACTCAAACATGTAAGTTATCAAGATTATTTTATAAGGTAGTAAGTGATAGAGCAGGGGGTCATGGTAGCTAAGTGGTTAAGACACTATGCTTAATGACCAGAAGGTCGGCAGGTCAACAGTTCGAGACCCAGGTGCTATCTGGGGGAGGGTAACAGCATTCCATGCACTCTGGCATCTAGTCATGCCTGCCACAGGACCATGCAGACAGCACTGGCTCTTTGGCTGTAAACGGTGTTGAGCACTGCCCCCCTTTTAGACCTTTACCTTTACTAGGCGGTAAAAGATGCCATTGAGGGGACCAACAGTCCAAGTGAAACTCCATTCCAAGTGTAGATGGGAGTTAGATAACTGAGTAGATCTGACTTAGATCGGTCTGTGCTGAGTGACTGGTTCACCTACTGTCCTAATGCACTGCTGAGCTACAGACTCACTAAAAACGTTTAGATCTGGATTGTAGCCTCTTTGCCATTTACCACCAGTAGTTTAGGATCATGTCTAAGGCACATTGAATGCTTTCAAATGGAGGCATTTTGCAGGACTCCAAGGCCCCGTGTCACCAGAGCTTTTATAACAAGAAATCCCAAAAGTTCTGCACCTCCAGAGACAAAAAAGAGAGTTTATACACCAAGACTTGCTTTTCCACAATAGCTTTTGTTAAGAGATAACCATCTCACACCCTAGCCTGTTTTCTGTTTTGTCACCACTGTAAGCAGACTCACACCACTACAACACCACTCGTGACCACAGGATGCCTAGCGCACAGAAGAAAAGTGAGGAAAGGAATACAGTACTAACATGCTGGCAGAATGGTCATGGAAGGGCAAGGAAAACAAGAACTCAGAAAGGCAGGAGGTACTCTGATGCCAGTTCAGGACTCGTCTGCTTATAATGTCTCTGTTCGTTTTCCCCCTGCTTCCTTCTTTTATAGCTAGTCCATTAAAGCAACAGGGGTTCTGTATGTGTTTCCTTTCTGCTTTGTAGAGAGAAACAAGGCAAATGTAGACAATCCATATTCCTTTGTGCTAGGTATTGAAACATAACAGCAACACGAGGACAAAGGAAAAGCAAATGAACAATACAGTCCATTGCTATATGCAATACCTGTCCTCTTTCCTCTAAGTCTACCAGGATCCGATCTGTTTCTGCCAGCTAGTGTGTACAGGAGTCATTAAGAGCCCCAGACTAGAAAGAAAGCAAAACAAACAGACCTACATTCACTCCCTACTCCCTTGTAAAGTTTACTATGTGGCCTTGAACCAGTCAGTGTCTTTAAAATTAACCTAATTAACCAGATTGTTGAGGAGCATTGCCTTAAGCTCTTTAAATGGATAATATGTAATAATTAGGAGTATGCACTCTGATTCAACAATTTAGAAAACAACTTATTTTCTCTTAAGCCAAATTTGAGGTTGCCTGATTCAATTCAAGTCAAACCAACAAAGGGCTATAACTTACCTTGGTGTCTTCTTTACAGGGAGAGGTTTGACATAAATATATCATTTTTTGGGTACAAACTGTTTGCACTTCTTTGTCCCTCGAAATCCAATTTTAAAAAAAGTCACAAGGAATATTCAGAGTCAGATTTGGTCTGTTCTAAAATAGTTCTGCTTTTGTTCAATCATCCCCTGACTCTTTCAGAGCCAATGCCATTCAGTTTTGTCTGAATCAGCCTGATTCTGGATTCATCCAAATCCAAAAGACACTGCATCAGACAGTGAAACAGACACAGATCCACACACATTATACATCCTCCAACTGCACTGTGGTATGTACTACAGATGGGTTCTTCTTAATATGTGATTGTTAGTTTTGCTTAGTTCTGAGGATTTTATGGGACTGGTGAGCATTAAGTTACCATAAATGCCGTTGGTGTGTGTACAGAAATCCAATAAATAATGTTTTAAAAATAATTTTCTAAATAAATGTTACTTTGAAGGTAAGCAGCCATTTACAACCTTATTCCTCAAAAACTTTTCTCATTCATTTTTAAGGCATCTCCAATTCTTACAACAATGGCATCCATGATGTCATTATTCTGATCCTCTCATTGGTTTCTCTCAAAGCAGGGATTGTGCAAGTTAGCTTGCTTTGTTCAATAAGTGGTCTGCAGGTCTTCAGCATGGAATTCCTTTCAAAATGTGGGGAAAGTGACTCCATTATCTCTCTGCAACATTAATATACTTTCATCTCTAAACATTGGACCTCATGGCCTTAGGTAGCAGAATGTTTTGGTCTTGCCTTCTCTCTAAAATTATGAAATAAGGGATAGGACAGTTTCTCTATCAGGGAAAAGTTTGATTTTAATAGTTATTTTTAAAGGAAGAAGGCAGTCTGACCAGGTTATCCTGCTATGGTAATACAGTAGACCATGCTGCCAGTGACTCAACACTGAGTGTCAGGCAGCAGTTAACTAACCTGACAACCCTAAGGACTAATGGCCTTGGGTGGCAAAGTCCACAGGGAAAGGTGATGGTCCACAAGTGGATTAAATCCCACTTGAATCCATCTTGACGAAGGGCAGTAGTTTCATCAATACTGGACTGGGGCTGATGAGGACTGTGTGCCAAAAGGGCTCATGACCAGAAAGTGACTCGTGGAATTAGATCAGTGGTATGTGATGCAGAAGGCAGATGAAAGGTCATGGCATTATATTTTCAGGACAGTCTTCATGGCTAATTCCCATGAGGATCGCCAATATTCAGATTTGGATACAGCAGAAGAAGTAACACCATCCTTTGAGCTATGCTTTCCATGATCGAGGAGAAATGAGAGCATCTACTGCCTTGTTCTCATCTTTCTGGAGTTTCCATTGCTTCCTCCCACACAGAAAATGTAACCTCCAGCCAGCACAGAAGAGTCTCTTACGAAAGCAGGTGCCAAAACATTTGTTTCCTTTGACTCTCACATGATTTCAATCAAAATTCATTGCAAGTACTGAGGTGGGGGCCAAGACAATTAATTCTGTGATGAACTAGGAAAGTGGGGAGGATCTGTATTTCAAAGTCATTGTCAAGATTTTTTTTTAATGAAGCAATCTTTTTCCCGTCAAAAGCTTCTATCTGTTCAGATACACATATGAGCTCCTCCCGCTGTTGTATCTGAGTGCATAACATTTACACAGCAGCACTTGAGGATATTAAAATTAAAACTACATTAAAAATTAATTTACTTTTTCCCATTCAACCGTAACAAAAGGATAGGGGCTTTCAATGACAGTGAGAGGTGGCAAGCTTATAATCAACAAAAGGAAACAATTCTTCAGAGAATGGCAGCAATTACATTCTGCAGAGAGTCATTGCCAGGGGTGGAGGTAAAGACTTTAAGGAGCATGAGGAAAGGAGGCTGGACAACATTATGATTGGCCAAGCATTAAAACACAGATATTATGCACATCGTGCATTTCTTATTCACAAAATCTGCAGTAACTCCATTCTACTCACTGGGTCCTCTTAAAAAGCTGTATCTCTCAGCTTAACATATCTCACACGGTTGTTCTAAGGATAAAACAGGAGGGGGGAGAGGATAAATACCAACAACAACAAGAAGAAAAAGCTAACACACAAGGAAGAGAGTAAATTAGGCCCTCTTCCTGCTATAGCCCCATCTATCTTCTCTCTGCTGAGTAGTCACTAGCTGCAATTCTTTAAAACCCAGCATGGACACGCAGTTGGATCAGGGTCAATCTTGGAGCTATTTCTCATTTGACATGGAGCTACAGTAATACCCCGGATAACGATTGTGCTGGATAACGCTAAAACTGCATAACGATGCAAGATTTTTGGAAAAATCTTGCATCGGATAACACGATTTTTAGCGTTATCTGGTACAATCGTGGGGTGGGTGGGGTTGGTTTGGGTAGAACATCTACCCAATCCAACCCCCCCAGCGCCTTCCCACACAGTGTTTGGAAAGCAGTGATGGGATGAAACAGGTTCTCACCAGTTCTCCAGAACCGGTAGTAACTTTTCCCATTGTCCTGGAGAACCGGTAGCAGCTTTTGGGGGTAACCACCTTCGGGGCTTACCTTTTCACTGGTTCCCCCACTGCGCATGCACGCCAAGCACTTGGTGTGCATGCACGCCTACAGTGCTTGGCGCGTATGCACAGCCTCCTTGCTGTCCTCCCAAGCAGGGAGGAGGAAGAGAAACTGCTAGCCTGAAGCTCCCTATAGCCTGCTCCCCAGGGTAAGTGACTCACCTTTGGATGTGGTGTGTCTGTGTGTATTTTAATGTGTATTTAATACCTTTACCTATATTGACGTGCTACCACAGTTCCTAAAAAGACCTAGCGGTCTGGCTTGGGGTTTTTAAGCAAAGTCTTAGAGTTACCTCATCAATAAGCTACACCTGTGCTGTTCCAATTGCTGTTCCAATTGGAGAACCCTTAAGGAGGTACAGCTGTTTTACATTTACATTAAGGCATATTATCCTAGAGAACTGATTAGGCAAATACTTAGTAGCTTACTTCTATACTCTTGAAAAGTGCCAAAATGAAGCCATCTTGTGGTAAGTTCATTTTGTAGTTCCTTCCAACCTAGTATTTTATTTTTAATTATTTTTATTTTTGCCCCGCCCACATCATGATGTCATGACATTAGCTCCGCCCACACTGTGATGATGTCACAGTGGGGTAGTAAAATTTTTGACATCCCACCACTGTTGGAAAGGGTACGGGGAACATCCCCCGTACCCTTTCCAAACACCATGCAGGCGCGCGCGTGTCAGACGGAGGTTGGGGAGGCTACGGAGATCTTCCCTGTAGCCTCCCCAACCCCCATCTGACACGTGCGCGCCTGCCTGCACAGTGTTTGGAAAGGGTATGGGAAACATCCCCCGTACCCTTTCCAAACACCGTGCGGGCGCGCGCGTATCAGACGGGGGTTGGGGAGGCTATGGAGATCTTCCCCGTAGCCTCCCCAACCCCCATCTGACACGTGCACGCCTGCCCGCACGGTGTTTGGAAAGGGTACGGGGAACATTCCTTAACTTTCCCTTGCACTCTGTGCCGGTTACAATGTATCTCTATGGAGTTGACGTTATCCGAGACAGCTCCATAGGATTTTAACACTATCTGATACATGTATCGGATAAGGCTAAAAATCGCATAACATTAAGACTTGTGGAACCAAGTCTTAATGTTATCCGGGGTATTACTGTATTTCTCATTTGACATGTAGACAACAACTCACTAGAAGCCTCTTTCTGTTTCCTGACTTCACTTGTTGCTCTTGCTAATTGATGCCATCTACACTGGCAATGCAATTTTGCCTGTCATGGTCACTCTGAAACTTCTTTTTTGGTAGGTTTTATGATAAGCCTATATAATTATTATAGATTTTTACAAGAAGAGGTGAAAAACGTCCCCCCAATACAGCTATATTGAGGTGAGTTTTGCTATGGAGTATGGTTTCTTTTTTCCAAATTCACCACACCCATCACCCTCTTCTTCTGAGATCTGGTTGATATCCATTACCCTGTTTCAGCTGCTGATAACATCATCTTCAAGTCTTCAGCATGACTGGTGTTAGCCAACCAACCTGAGAATTTATGTTGTGCTAAGGAGCAACTAAGAATCTCATATTAAATGAGGTCCTCAGTAGCTTATCCTGAGGTCATCTGAGGAGAATTTCCACAAGTTAAGCAATAGCAATTGCACTTATACAGTAAAACCTCGAGATACAAATTTAATTCGTTCCTCGAGGTTGTTCGTATCTTGAAAAATTTGTATCTCAAAACACAATGAAAAAACATTGCATTACCAGAATTGGCCACTAGAGGTCATCATATACTTTTTGTATTTCAAAATCCCACCACCACCACCAAGATTTCCATTTGTATTTTGAGTTTTTCATAAGTAGAACTGTTCGTATCTCAAGGCTTCATTGTATACTGCTCCATAGCACTCAGTAGACTCTCTGGGCAATTTACAGATAATTTGCATTTTGACCCCAACAGGCTGAGTAATCATTTTACTGAAGGATGGAAGGCTGAGTCAACCTGGAAGACCCATCAGGTTCCAACTCACAATGTTTTGGCTGCAGTACAGTAGTTTAACCAATGCACCACCAGGGCTCTTTAATTGTAAATGGAGGCATCTGAACAGGATGTTGGGGTGGGGCTTTACTTAGTGAAAGCAATGATGGGCCTCATATGTAGGAAGATTAGCTTTCCATATTTTGAAATAAGTAAACTAAATACACATTTCTCACCTAAAGAGGGTTGGGGGCCTCTTAAGACCATTAAATCCAGAGCTTAAAACAGGGCTGGACAAAATGTGGCGTTCTAGAGGTTGTTGGACTCTAGTTCCCAGCATTCGTTACCACAAGCTATGCCAACAAGGGCTGAAAAGAATTGCAATCCTTTAGAAGGGGCTGCAGTGGCTCACGTGGTTAAAACATTGAACTTGATGACTGGAAGTTTGGCAGGTCAGCAGTTCGAGACCTGAGTGCTGCATGATGGAATGAGTTCCCGTCTCTGTCCTAGTACCTGCCAACCTAACAGTTCGAACTCAAGAAATTGCAAGGAGATAAATAGGTACCACTTCAGTGAGAAGGTTAACTGTGTTCTGTGCACTCCAGTGTCGAGTCATGCCTGCCACATGTCCACAGAAACATCTGCAGACATATGCAGCACTGGCTCTTTGGCTTTAAACCTATATGAGCACTGAACCCTAGAGTCAGATATGGCTGGTTTTCAAGCAAAGGAAACATTTACCTAGAAGGTCACATTTTATTCACCCTGGTCTAAACTATCCACTGCCTGTTAAAATACAAAGTCTTAGGAAAAGGGCTTCTTCTATTCTTTTACCAACGCATAATATATGGGCCACCCCACATATGTAAGAAGCAGCATAAAAGTAGGTCAGTTTTTTAGGTCACATACTTTCTTATAGCTAGGAATAGAATCAGATTGGGTGCAGGATTGGGGAAGTGATTCTCCCTCTGCAAAGCTGGGGTCTTTTTGCTTTCAAAGGAATGGAAGGTGCTTCACCTTTTAATTGTTGCATTGACTCGACTTCACTTTCTTGCTCAATACTCTTTTTTTACCACTAAGACTGTCTAATCAAAGTTGCTTCCGTCCTTGTCCACCTCACCTGCCTCTACCATTGATCCAGAATTGGAAAAGAAAAAGGGAAATAGGTCTCTGGTAAAGAGGACATAATTAACACCCAAACTGCTTCAATTCATGGGTGTCTTTCAACATCTCACACCTCTCTGTGTGTCTGTTCACTTTCTCTTCTCTTTTTCCTCTTTGTGCTCATGGGTTTTCTCTAAGAAAAGCCTTTGTCAGCAGCCCAGGGAGAAGATGAAAGCTCCTGTCAGAAGGAAACAGGTTGCTTTTGTGTCCAAGTCCTTATAATCCACTTTATTAAAATGTTCCCAATCTTCTTTTGAGAGAGAAACCAGATCACAGGAACATTCCCACGTCTCCCCTGGCATGGTTTTTTTTTTTTTGAATGGCATCTTTACTGGAGGCTTAACAAGAAGGAAAGAAATGTACGCCTGCCTAAAAAGTGGAGTAGATGGCAGTGAAAACAGGCCAAGCAGAGATCTCTGCTTCCAATCTAATATCAAGCAACTCTCAAAAGAAAAACATTCTTTTTCTGACAGTTGGAGTAAGAAATCAAGAAACCAAGAATTACTTTATTTTGCAGAAACAAAGTTCCTCCAACTCTGTTGCAATTGAGCATTCTAGACATTCTACAGGTCTCTTCCCTTCTGAGTAACCATCAGAAACAAATGAAATCAAGGATGACAACAAAAGTAAATGGACAGGAATAAAAAGGAACTCTTGCTTACCTTGTTATCTGTGACAAGACAGTTAATTGCTAAAGAATGGAAAAACAAGTTTGAGTATAGAAAGGATAGATGGTATGCAGCTGCCTGGGTGGTGTTGCACTGGTTGCCAGTATGTCTCCGGATGGAATTCAAGGTGCTGGTTATTACCTTTAAAGCTCTACATGGTAGTAGGCCAGGATACTTAAGAGACCGCCTTACCCCAAGAACATCTTTCCATCCCACCAGAGCGGACCGGAGAGGCTCTCTGGTTATACCATTGGCCAGAGAGGCGCACCTCTCTGGCACTAGAAGGAGGGCCTTCTCTGTGTCTGGTCCAGCCCTATGGAACCTCCTTCCAATAGAATTATGCATGCAGATGGAGCTGCTATCCTTTAGGAAAGGAGTGAAAACCTGGCTGGCGGGTCAGGTTTGGGGGATGTATGGAACAATATCCCCAGCCGGTTGGATAATTTGACCCCCGTCCCTCTTAGCTGTCACTCCTAGTTTTAATCTTTTAATCTTCTTTTTAATTTTTAATCTTTTAATTGGTTTTAAACTGTTTGATTGTCATTGATGACATGTTGTAAATCGCCCTGAGTCACTTTGGGGAGGAGGGCGATAAACAACCATAAATAAATAAGGAGGTTTGGCAATTAGCATTAAATGATAAATTAACAACTGAATTGAAGGCAAGGAAGGGTATAAAGTCCCATAATGAATTTTGGGGAATTTGGAAGCCCTATGTAGAATACACATTCACGAATGTAGATGGGGTTAAGCCGAGTCCTGAAATGTGTAAATTTTGGCAAAATTGAAGAGCTGTGATACAAACTGGGTAGTAACCAAAATGTGTTCTCACATGTAAGTAGATGGCAAGAGCTGCCAGGTTAGTAGCATTCCGTGCCCCAAACTTGGCAGAAGCAGGAATGAATTTGCTATCTTTGTTTTTATTTATTAGTAGAGGGTTGATGACTCACTCCTGGTGTAGCCATCTCTGTTTTGCTGCTATGAGGGCCAAGCTGTCCTCTGGGTTTCTTCTCCTGGTGCTAGTGTTTGAATCTGACAAGCCATTCCAAAAGCAGGAAATATGTATCCACAAAAGGAAATTTTTCTTTTTTTTTCTTTTTTCTTTTTTTGTCAATGTAACTGAGTAGCTGCCTGAAAGATTTGAGAAGTTGTATTCCCTGCCTCCCTTATTATTGAACAGAATGACAGAAAGATACAAGGCAAGAAGGGGGAAAATATAAACAATGTGGAAATAAATCATTTGCTTATTTAGCTTACGCCACTGCTGATGCTTGACCAGTTGGTCACTTCACAGCCCTAGTGCCAAGTACAGTATTGCTATAAAGTTTTGTAACACGCAATAAGGCAAAGTTCTATTGGTTATGATCAATCCTTTTGCAGTCTTCTTTGCAGGCAATGCATTTTGCAATGCAAATTCATTTTGTCTCCCTAGTGGTATAAGAAACAGCCTTACTTACTGGCATCTGTCAGAAGTGCTGAGAATAACACGATCCTGAATCCTTGCATTAGCCAGTGTACACACATCTGAAGATGAGAGGGACACATACATTCCAAGCAGTTTTTGTACCTTGAGCCTTTCTGATCTCTTCTGTTATGAGTCTAAACTCCTTGGAGGATCATCTAAGACAGGATAGTCAAAAACTAAGACATCAAACTGAGAGGCACCTGTCTGCTTCAGAAATGAATGGCCACATCAGCAGAAGAGAATAGATAGCTTCAATGGCGATGAGGGTGGAACAGCTTCTAGAGGACAGCTGCTGGGGTCTAATAGAATTAGTGCAAGGTGATACTGTAGGTGTAGGTCAGTGGTCAGCAAACTTGGCTCTCCAGCTGTTCTTGGACTTCAGTTCCCAGAAGCCTTGATCAGCAGGAGTGCTGACTTGGGCTTCTGGGAATTGCAGTTCAAGAACACCTGGAGAGCCAAGTTTGCAGACCCCTGGTGTAGGTAGATCTTTCATACACCACAATTATCCAATTAGTTCTGGATAGTACTGTGTAGGAGGTGGCATTTCTGAAAGCTATATGTCTTGAAAACTGTATGGTGGGACAACAACAAAATCCCAACAATATACTGGATAATGCTGGATAATGCTGCAAGATGAGACTTCTAGGTCAGAAAGCACTCAATTAACTACTGGGGGGAAGTAAGGAAAAATTTGAATAGTACAGTACTGTTATTTTTAGGGCAACTGAAGTAAGTAAGCCAAAAGGATGTTCATTTGCTGATTTGTAAAAGGAACATTTGAAGCTCCATGACAGAGAGGCCCAAATTCTTTTGCAAAACTAACACATGTTCTTCTTATTCCTTTCATCATGTGGAAGCCATGGGAGCAGTGGGATGGAAGGAGAATTACTGGAAATTGCTGCCGCCATATGACATTATCAGAAAAAGGAGATTTTTAGTAATTAAAAAGCTCCCTGTTTCTATTCTGTAGCTCCTATGGTTTCCACGCAATGAAAGACACAGAATTTGAAATTGTTGCAAAACTGAAAAAGGAAGCTTTTAATTACTCAAAATTGTCCCTTTCCATCACTGTAAGTTATATAAGAGTATTTCAGTCATACAATTGAAACATGGGAAGTTAGAAGTATGAAGTTTTAAATGTAAAGCAAGAAATGAAATGTAAAAGTGTCACAGTATTCAGTGTATAGTAAATGAACTCAAATGGATTGGAATAAGACTTTTTAAATCAGATAACTACACAACATTTTATGTTTGAAATAATCAACTCTGAAGAAAAAGGGTGATTTTAATAAAGTGTGATGTAGTACAAGCAGTTACATATGTGTAAGTCTGCTAGATCTCCCAGAATGAGAAGGTATGGGATATGTATTCCAAGAAATCCAAAAATCCCATCCCTAACAATGATGCACACCTCTCAGTGGTGGGTTGTTACTAGTTTGGCCCAGTTCGGCAGAACCGGTAACAAGATTACAGAGGGGGTTGCCGGGGGAGTGGAAAACCCCCAGGCGACTCGGTTCGGTCGCCTCTCCGGGGCCCCTCCCGAAGTGACTTCCGGGCAGCCAAAATGACTGCCCAGAATTATGCATGCGTCAAACCTCTATTTGATGCATGCGCAATAAAAAATAGAACTGTGCATGTGTCAAATAGAGGTTTGATGCATGCGCAGTTCTGGGCAGCCATTTTGGCTGCCCAGAAAGGAAGTGCAGCACATCCAAAAGCGGCAGCAGCGGCCTTGCCGTGCCGTGCCGCCACGTTTCCTGCCTGCCTGCTTCTGGTAAGTTTTCCTGGTTTTTTTGTTTGGGGTGTGTGGGTTGAGGGGTAGGGGTGTGTGTGTGTGTGTGTGTGTGTGTGTGTGTTATTTATTTATTTATTTATTTATTTATTTATTTATTCCTTTGGCTCCATCCACAACGTCATGACATCATGACGTTGGCCCCACCCACGACATCCATGACGTCATGGTGGGGTAGTAAATATTTTGACATCCCACCACTGACACCTCCCCATTATGAAGTGCTGCCTTAAGCAGCCATCTTGCATTGCAAAGAAAGCCAGGCTATATCTGTAGCCAGTCCCAGGCTGCATTTTATTGAGCAGCAGTACCTGGAGTAAAACAACTTTATTTACATTTCTTTAGCAGTGTAACACAACTAGATGGGGTCTGAAGGAAAGAGACTTGTATTGTGCTATTCAGAGCCAGCACTCTACTGATCAAACAATGTCCTTGCAAGACCTGCAACAAGGGTCCTAACCTCAACAGGATGCCACAGACAACAGAATATGGAAAGTTAAGAGCATCTGACAGCAAGCATCACCAGAATGTGAAATGTCACTTTCCTTATTTATCCAAAAAGCTATTTTCGTTCATTAAAACCTAGTTACTACCAGCATCTCGCCAATAAGCTGGAGTGCTTGCTTGGTTAATTTCAGAAAGCGGAGTTTTCACAAAGTAATTTTACTGTCCTCAGGGATCTGCCAACTTATGCTGGTCTTCACTATTTCAGATGAAATTGAGTTAATTTTCACTGAAATTGCTTCTTAGCAGACAAACACATTCCCCATCATTGCAAGCCTATGCCTCTGCAGCTCTATTATTCTTTAATTTATACACTCTAGCAGTGAAGGATTAATGCCTGAGACGTACAAAAGGCTACAGTGAGGGAAGGAGAAGGAGACGAATAGAGGGAGAATGGCGCTCTGCTGGGAAAAGGTAATGGTGTTTCACTTTTATAGTCAAAACATTTAAAGTTTGGCATTAGCACAAAGTCAACTCTGGTTGCCCTTTCACTCTGAAAAAGCATCACTTACCTCCTTGGGAATGGTGCAAACTGGAGCCGTTAATTGTCTCTGTAACATTCAGAAAAGCATGGCTGAGCTCAGAACATCTCATCAGGAGATGTTATCATGGATGAAGCCGAGTCCTGAAATCGATAGCAAAATTAAAATTAAATCTGAAGACATCCTTCCCTCAATGAGAATGGGAAACAAGCATCTGGCATGTTGCTCAGTAAACATTTTTCGAATTATGTATAACAAAACACACAGCACAGTGCCCTGCAATTAGGCAGAGTTGAGCAGATATCTTAGGTAGCAGATTTTGGTGTTATAAAAGGATAGCAAATTGATACTGATTTGTGTGTTCTTGTCATAATTTTTTACTGATAGAAAGAGATTTCCTGCCTCCTATGCCAAATTAAACTGGTTGGTTTGGGGTACTCTGCACTTTAACTCAGGTCACTTGTTACTCCAGCAGTAAAATGTCTTGGGCTTAACTTGGCCTGGACCTATTTGCTTGTTTTTAATATCTTACTGATTAGAAATTTTTAGAACTCTTCACTGTTTAGGGTTTTTAGGGAAAACCACAGTTGACTGATAGAGAGTCTGTCTGAAATATTTTGCCAATTTGGCAAACAGTAGATGCTTTGCATGCTGTGTGATGCCAGATTCATTATTTGTAGGACCAGTCCTACTATTTTTTGAGTAGCAGGGACTATAACAGTAACTCCTAACTCCCCAAAGGCTCCTCGCTTTATGCACTTTTAAAAAAGATTTACTTGCAATCCTTGCAGCAAGCTGGGAGAGAAATGGATATTCCCAGAAACAGCACATTATTGCAGTACAATAAAACCTCACATAAAGAGTGCCTCGCTTAGAGACTATCTTGCTTAAAGAGTAGAATTTTCTCTGAATTGTCGCCCTCGTATAAAGACCAAAACTCACTTAACAAGTAAATCGGGATTTGCAATCCCCCCCCCCCAAGAAGTCATGATTGGTCACTTACCATGGTGGCATCAGCAGCACTTTTCCCAAGTGTTTTAGACAGCCTCCGCCATGTCCCAATATGGTGGGAGACTTGTCTGACCACAATCCCTTTTGTTTTTAAAATTTTCCGCTGATTTCCTGCTTTATCAGACCAGATAATCCTTGGTGCTTTGAGAGCTTGTGCTTCAGCGCTGGGTGATGTGCTGATGATGCAAGAGCTACATGTTAATAGAGCTTTCAAAGCTCATTGGACAAAGCAGGGAAGCAGCAGGAAAATTTAGAAGCAAAGTGATCTTGGTCGGACAAAGCTCCCACTGCCTTGGGACTTGGCAGAGACTGTCTAAAACACACACACACACCAAAAAAAGGCACCACTGCTGCCCTAAGTCCAGGGAGCAACCTCACGTCTGGCTGGAAGTTTTGGAGGCAGGACTACAACTTCTCCCATGCTGCATTGATATTTTATTTTACTTTGTTCTTGTTGTGTAATGTTTTAAAAGTTGAAGTTTGATGTCTGAAATGTTATTGTTTTATTTAATATGTCCCTGTACACTATTTATTCCATTAAAGAATTTTGAACAAAAAGGTCCAGAACTGAATATTTGGGGGGGGGGGGAGGTCTGGAACATAACAGAATATTTGGTTTTCAATGCATTTCTGTGGGGAAATGTGTTTTGTTTAAAGAGCAACTCACTTAAAGAGCAATCCTGTGGAATGCATTATGCTCGTTAAACAAGGTACCACTGTTTTATTGTTGGTCTTGGGTGCCAAACAGTAGCCATTAACTTTACAAAATGCCTACTCATTACTGATATGGACTGATGAAGATGCCTGAATTTTTGGACTGGCTGTGGGTGGTTACCACAATGAGCACCTGTACTTCTATACTTAAAGCTCCAAGATTATATAATACCTGCCCATGCACTCCATTTGCCTTGTGCATAAGCAAAACACCATGACTGAATATTTCAACACACATTTAATTAGTAGGCATTATGCTCAGTGTTATTTCAAAATGTTTCAACACAGGTTACACAGCAAGCTATTACTGATTTTTTATAAAAAAAAAAACACAAAGTATAACTTTCTCAAAATTTACTAAAAAATGAAGGTTATCTATGATGAGAAATGTGTCCATGAAATATTTATCCATTACACCATTCATTGTTTCATTCCCAAAAATGCGCGTCTATCAAGTCCAAAGCCTAAGTCTCCACTTACTCTTAATCCTCCTTACGTTCTTGATCCCACTCCTTGCAACTTTCACTTCTTCCCAGTTGTGAAGTAAGACTTCAAAGGCTATTTTTATGGCAACAAGGATGGTTGAAAGGCAAAAAGCAAAGACAAAGACTCAGAATTTCTAGTTGAAGTGAAAAGTTTATACTGGGAGAAATATATTGTAGAGAATTGATGTATGGAAATGATTAATTTGTATATCTTTTTTATATATTATTTTTATTCTTTTTTATGTAATTTTTGTTTTTTCTTCTTAAAATTAATAAAAATAATTTTTAAAAAGAAGTATATTGTAGTAAAGTGGGCTGTAGCCATAAATGAAAAAAGAAGGTACTACAAAAAAAAAGAAAGAAATTAATTCTGAAGTTTTGTTTCCTTCTTTATTTTTGCAAATATTTCTGCCTGAGACCAGATTATAAGCCAATAGGCAAAACCTTTTGGCCAACTCCTATAATTATTATTTTTCTAGACTTGATAAACATCTGCCAAGTATATGAGTAGACAGGGTACTTAATTTAAGGGACCGTTGTCCCTTAAACAACTATTCTGCATTAATCTAATTTTGCCAGATCAATTAAAACATACTACCAAAAGTACTTGAAGATACTTATCATAAAATGTATTAAGACCAGACTATACCATTCTTTTTACAGTATTTCTCTTTAGGCAAGTGTGTGGTGAAAGCAAAACACTCTGTGCAACAAAAGCCGTGGCATGGAAAAGAAGTGAGAGAAAGTGAAAGGAAGAGCAAAAATAAAGACAAGGAGAAAGGTGAAGGAAAACATTAATAGAAAAATGGTTCCATTTAGATGAACAGTAAATATTGAAAAGCACAGGGCACATTCAGCTGCCTAGAATTAGACTCTGACTTGCAACGCTAGTGTGGATAAATGTATTCTGGCGTTCCACCTTGTGATCCTACCTGTCTCTCAGAAACAATTGAGGCTCAGCCTAGAATTGTATATTAAATATGTGGCCTATTGGTGCATAGCAGTGAAGGATAGTGAGCCGGCCAGAAGGCAGAAGAGGCCAAGGGGGCTGTGAGGTGGAAAGGGGTGTCTGTTCAGATGAGGCGTTTTCATTCACTGAAAATAAAGAAGCCACACACCCCTCCCTTCTTGTCATTCTGATCTTGGAGAAGGCAAACCCATCAGCTTCATATAATTAATCATAGGTAATGTGACCACCACAAGGCCATGGGAAGCACTGTAACAGTTGTGTAGAGGAGAAATTTTTAGCAAGTGTTGTTGTTCAGTCGCACAGTCAAGTCCGACCCTTTGCGACCCCATGGACCACTGCACGGCTAGGCATCCCTATCCTCCATCCTCCTCCACAGCCAGTTCAGCTAAGACTTCCTTTTCTAAGCAATTACTAAAGGTATAAAAACGTTGCCCTTTTCTTCATCTTCTTACCGCATCCTGGGGGTTATGAGTGAACGAAAGCAATCAAGGGAATGTGGCAATCAAATAGAGTTTCCCCTCCTACCTAATCAGTAACTTGCCACAAGGAAGAACGGTGATAGAGCAGGACATAGAAGAAACTTAATGGCTCAACAAACATCATTAATTGGTTCCTACACACCTTCTGACAGGGTATTGGGCCACCAGTTCTTGGGAAAGGCACAGGTTGTCTTGTCCATGTGGCTGGTTCATTGCTACAAGCTAGGGTGGCCACCTGAAATGGCAGCCATGACTCTTGCAGCTGTATTGAAGAGGAGGTACTGTATCAGCAAATGTAGCTTGCATGGCAAATTATAGTTGCTGAAATGATTCCCTTTGCACAGCAACTGCTGGTACAGGATCCCTGGATCCCATTTGCAGGTGCACCCCCACCTCACCCCACCCCCAATCAAGCAATCTCCAACAGCACAGTTACACCATGGGGAAACAGAGTCACTATATGTAATGGTCAGGCCCAGAAGATGGCACAGAAACTGCTCTTAAAGAGTTGGACCTAATCCTTGTAGTATTACTCATCTCACAGCAGCTGAAATGCCTGTAATGTAGTAAGTGGTATTTAAAAAAAAAAAAAAACACCTCACAGGCAAATCCACCCGTCACCTGTGAAACAGGTAGCAGGGGGTCCTACATATGCAATGCTTGAAATTATGCATTTGATTTGCTTTTAAACTTACACATTTCCATGCAGCATTCATATTGGTGGGGAGAAAGCTAAAAGAGCAGATAACATTATGTTGACTGTGAGGCACGCTCTTTCCAGCTTCTGGCTTTAAGCTTCATGCATTTTTATAGAAGTGTTGCCAGTGTGATCAGGGCATTTACATTTTTTAATCAGACCCAACAGTTTGAAAGTAATTGAAGATTTATAATAGGCTTGTTTGTTGTCGGGCTCTTTTTAAAATTTCTGGTCCAGTTTGAATTCCAATAGCTCTTTTCTTCTTAGGAAACAGCCACATCTCTATGGTGATGAAGGAACAGCTATGGGAGGCTGTGAACCAAAGGGAGAGGGGGATGTTTTGTTTACCATTTGCTTTGAGTTTTCTTGTGTGTGTTTCTGAGAAAAGAGCTTGTGGCAATTAAAAAATGGAGAAGAAAATCCCTCTGGGAACGGACAACCCGCCCTGTGCTGATAACACTCATTTTACAAAGATCAAGGCTGAAACACTGATTCTACTTCTGGTAGCGTTTATATTTCAGGGCAGCAGGGAAATCAATTAGATGCCCCTTCCAAAAAGTCTTTTCATTAGTACTGACATTTTCATTATTTGGAAACAGAATCATACGCTGCTTGGGAAGGCTATAAATGTACTTTTGGACTAGGGCAAACCATAGACAGTGCTGGTGTATGGAAGTAAAAAGAGATCTGGTTCCAGTGGATGGACCCATGACTCCTGTTCCACTTTTGCAGCATAGCTGTCCAAAATGAAAACTTGTCCCTGAAGACTTTCAAAATGTCCTCAGGTTCTATGCCTCTTTCTTTTCTGACTTTCATTGGCCATAAGTTCTTTCAGGCTCTTCGTCTAAAGGAGAGGTTTTTAAAAAGCAGCTCACCCATTGCAACACAACATCTTCTCTAAGGACTTATGCTCTGCTGTTTCCCATCTCGGTTTTGCAACTAAGGTAGTCCTGATAACCCCCATACGTAGCTTCATCCCTACCAGACACTGACAACTTGTTGATAATGATAGAACATATTTCATCCTCTCATAGGACAAGGGTCATAATATCCCCACATACCACTGTTGGCTTGTGGTCTGAGTAGAGTCAGATGCTACATCCACCATTTTATGGCCATCCCCACAAACATACAATCATAATCTGTCTCTGACATCTAAATTTGCTGTAAGAAAAGGCTTGCTGGCTCACACTAATCTTATCCAATATCCTGCTTCTCATAGTGATCAATGACCCTCTGCTCTTCTGCTGTTGTCATTCTCCAGTCCCTGCTATTCAGAGAAGGGATATAAATCCCTACTGCACATGAAAAACTGCATAAAGTTTGAAGACCCCTGGTGGTACAGTAGTTAAACTGATGCACTACAGCCAAAAACTGCTGACATTGTGAGCTTGTTCCTGACAGGCTCCAAGTAGACTTAGCCTTTTATGTTCCATCCTTCTGATTTTGGTAAAATGAGTACTCAGCATGTTGGGGGCAAAAATGGCAAATATCTGTGAACAGCTAAGAGAGTGCTTTAAATGCTATGGGGTGGTATATAAGTATACTGTAACTGTTATTGCTATAATTTTTTTCCTTGCTTTGTGAGATGGTAGGCATTTTCTGCCACAGCTGATAAGAATACCAACACTAATGTGGATAATTTTTGCACATGCTGCACAGGTTGTACAGAGTGCACAAATGTGCAAAAGTATAAGAGCAGAAGAGAAAACAAAGGTACATCTTTGCCTTGTTGCTTACGGTTATGCTGGCAGTAAAAAAAACCTCATGGGTGTCTTCAACTACTTGACAGCCAGTCTATATATATTGAGATGTACTGTATCATAAACAAGTCATTCTTCACATTTCTAATGTATTAAGAAGCAGCATATAGCTATCCGGAGTAATAAGCAACTGATAGCCTTGTTTTTGTTTGTTATGTGCTGCCAAGTCACATCTGACGTATGGCAACTCAAATAGGGCTTTCAAGGTATAAGAGGTTTTATGAGTAGTTTTTCCAATGCAGGCACCTCCCAGTGACTTTTTGTTGGTCAAGCAGGGATCTGAACCCAAGTTTCCTTAATCCTGATCCTTCACTGTACTCACTATACCACAGAAAATCTCACTGATAGCCTTATCCGTCATGAATCATCCAATGGATGATCCAATGATTCATCCAATGGATAGTGTTGGACTAGGACTCAGCACAGCTGGGTTGAAATCCCTGCTTCATCATGGAAACTCAGGAGGCCTTCTTTTTTTGTGTCTAGACCGGACATGAATCTGTCAAGATGAAAACACCTTTTGGTTCTTTCATTCTGCAGTTCCTTTTGCCTGACATAGTGTGAGAAAGATTAGCCAGCAACACAAGGTTGCCATTACCAGGGTGGATCAAAAATACTCTTCAAGGAGGCTCTTTCTGTCTACACCTCAGGAGGGCTAAGCAATGATAAATCATTCTTGAACATCTCACATTCTACTAGAGTTGCCATAAGTCAGAAGCAATCTGATAGCACATAACAACAAATATAACACCATTTTTTTTACAACAAAAAAGAATAGGAAATTTTTATAAAGATAAGACAGTCACAACTATCACACTCTATCACAAGACATTTTCTCTTCTTTTAAGAGCCCTTTTAAGAGCCCTTGTTAAACTGCTGTACTGCAGCCAAACTGTTGTGAGTTCAATCGTGATGGGATACAAGGCTGACTCAGCCTTTGATCCTTCCAAGGTTGATAAAATAAGTACCCAGCATGTTGGGGGCAAAATGCTAATTACTTGTAAGCTGCCAGAGCGTGCACCCAGCTCTATGGGGTGGTATAGAAGTATAGTTGCTATTGTTATTTTATTTTGCCATAATTCAGCCTAACCCAGAACTTCTCCATGTTTTAGACTACAATCCTCATGAGTTCCAACCTACAGTAATGATCAGAGCTAGACTCCATAACATATTGAAAGTAACCTGATTGGGGAGAGCTGCTTTAAATCACACCTTAAAATATTTTGTAAATGTTATGTTATAAGTGTAAGTAAGTAAGTAAATTGTTTTCTCAAAGTACAGGGGAGGATTCTCAAAAGGGAATTGCTTTACATTGACTATTAATTATACTGCAGTAGAAAAAATAGAAAGCTTTTAAAAGTTTATTTTTACGTAATTGTGTGAGAGGAAAAACTGCAACTACATTTTAAAAGGCATAAAGAAAACTAGATGATCTGTAAAATTTTATATGTTGGTCATGCTTCTTCTTGCATATTTCTGCCATTTTTTCCTGGAAATTAGCAATAAGAGTAAGGCCAAGAGGCATTAAATGGGCTGTGTGCACATGCACACACACAAAAGCTCTGGTTTGTATCTGCATGAGAATTATTTTGCATCTGACAAACTGGAGTACAAAAAAAAAGAGATACAGTATGTTCAAATTTTGGGAGTGTGCCCTGCACAATCTGTAGGATCAGAATGGCATGGAAGGATTGATACAGATCAACAGGAGCTAAAGGCACAAATGTCACCCATGTGTAAATTACTTCCTTCACAAGCTCTGTGTTAGTATTCCAATCTCAGTGGAGACAAAATGAGCTTCATATGGGAGGCGGGGAGTTAGGTTTGTCAGCACGTTAAGGTTTGCCCTTGTCTGTCCCTGAATTATGTGCTATGGGTTATTTAGAGCCACACAGGAGATCACAACAGCAAGCTTGTAGCGAAAATGTGAGAAGCAGAGGGCTGCCCCATTCTACTTTACTTATCATGAAAGGGCACCAAAATGTAAGGCTTTTTTAAAACTATATACAGTAATACCTCGGATAATGCTAAGACTTGGTTCCACCAATCTTGGTGTTATCCGATTTTTAGTGTTATCCGACCCATGTTAAAATCCTATGGGATGTATCGGATAACGTTAAAGCTCCATAGAGATACATTATAACGGCACAGGCTTTAGCGGTTGTTATCCGATCCATCCCATAGGACTTTAACATTATTCGATCCAATTCTCCTCCCCAGATTACTTAACGTTATGCGATTTTAGCGTTATCCGAGGTAAATGTTATCGAGGTATTACTGTACTTTATTCTTACTATGAAGGGAAGAGCTTGTGGGATTCTCTGCCTCAGGTGTCAAAATAACCTGACCAGCCCAAGCAGCTTGATTTTGCAATGTGAAGAAAGAGGCACAGTCTGTTTTTCTTTCTTGGTCAGCAAAATGTCTTGGGCAAAATGCCTTGGAAAACAGGGGCAACATTTCTTCTTTTAGCTCCTGTCAATCTGGGTCAATCCATCTACCGTATCTTATCCTGTTATATTGTATTCGATTGTATGTTGTGAGCCGCCCTGAGTTGGTTTCACCAAGTAGGGCGGCATATAAATCGAATAAATCAAATCCAATCCAATCCAATCCTGGTCTTGCACACTGTGCAGAACATGCTGGCAAAAACTGGTCATGCTTTTTCTTGTCCTCCCCATTTTCACACACACACACACACCCGTTTTAGTGTGTAGAAACCAAGGTTTCTTTGTATGTATCCGTAGTCATTTTAATGCATTTTGGCCTACCTTCCTTACAGGACGGGGTGCCCAAATCTTTCGGGCCACAGGCCGGTCATGTGGTTCCTCCCACTGGAAGCAAAATTAAAACACACCTTGCAATCTATTTTGCAACAGGATGAGATAGATTTTAGGCTGCCATTTTCTCTGCTTAAACCAAAGATGTCCAAACTATGGCCCATAGGTCAGAACATCTGTCCGGCCCACCAGGGCGGATCGGAGAGACTCCCTTGTTATTCCTTCGGTGAGAGAGGCGCGCCTCGCCTGTACTAGGAGGAGAGCCTTCTCCGTGTCCGCCCCGACCCTCTGGAACCTCCTGCCCACCGAACTGCGCCTTCAGACAGAGCTCTTACTCTTACCCTTCCGGAAGGGTGTGAAAACCTGGCTGGCAGGACAGGTTTGGGGACCCGGGAACGTGGGTTCCCATACCAAGTGGCTTATATAAGGACTGCCTCCCTGGGTTGGAATGTGGGAATACTGGTGTGTAGTTCTGTGTTGTTTTAACTTCTGATGATTTTTTAATTTTGACGCTTTTATTGATATTGAGTGTTTAGGTTTTATTTCTGTTTTTATCAGGATGTAAGCCGCTCAGAGTCGGGTCCTCCCGATTGGGGCGGGGTATCAAATTTAATAAATAATAATAATAATGCGGCCCTGATGCCAATTCATCAGGCCTGCACCACATTCATCTCTCTCAGAAGCGAAAATAAAATGTGGGCACATTTTACTTCTGCTTCTGGGAGTAAAGAGGGCGGTGTGGGCTGGATGAATTGGCATCAGGGCCAGATCCAGCCCACGGGCCATAGTTTGGGCACCCCTGCTCTAAAAATACCAAATGGAGGGATGGAACACACAAACACAACTTAAGTTTGACCAGGTAGACTATTCTTTCCATAATGGACAACCATAACACCTCTGATTCACATAGTTTAAAAATATTCTATGACTAAAATCCTGTTGCTTAGGGAAGTAAGTTGCAACCATATTAGAGCCATTGAATCAATGGGGATTTTGTGGGTCATCTCTTCCATAAGTTCCACTGATTTAAGAGAACTAGTCATGACTTTACTACATAAAGCAACAGGATTTCAGCCATTAGGAGCAGTTAACCTAGAAAGTCCAAGGCTGGAACAGCCTAACGTTGAATGATTGATGATCGTTCACAATGTGCTGGATGTCCTAAAGCAGTCAAACACAGCTTCATATTTTCTGTATGTTCTGACCAGATGGAGAGAAACAACCACCACCATAGGCACTAGGTGGAATAGCTGACTAGAAAGGGGACTTAAAAAAAATAAACTCACCCTGGCTGAGTCAACCATCTGTCATGTGACCAGTGATGGGACGTCAACATTTTTACTACCCCACCGTGATGTCATCACAGTGTGGGCGGAGCTAACACCATGATGTCATGGGTGGGGCCAAAGAAAATAATAAAATAATATAAAATAAAAATAAGCACACACACACACACCTCAACCAACCAACCCACCCACCCACAACACAAACCTGTAAATAAATAAAATAAATAAATAAAATAAAAATTACATTAAAATACACCCACCCACCCTCAAACATAAATCAAACCACCCACCCACCCACCCCAAACACAAACCCATCACTTACATTTAAGTATAAGTGCCTGGGCAGCACCATGTTGCAAGATGGAGGCATGCATGCACACCAAGTGCTTACCAGTGAAAAGATAAGACCCAAAGGTGGTTCCCCCCAAGAGCTGCTACCGGTTCTCCGGGACATTGGGAAAAGTTACTACCGGTTCTGGAGAACTGGTGAGAACCTGTTACATCCCATCACTGCATGTGTCCCATAAAAGCAGTGACGCAACACTTTGTATGATAAACCTCTAGATATCTCTTTCCAGAAAGAGCCTGGGGTGCATGATGAATATCAAGGCATCTACCATTGGCCCTTAGCTCTGTACTACATTCCACAGAGGCCATTTTCTAGCCCGCTGCCTCCTGCCTTCTTCCCTTTGACTTTGAGTAAGCTACTGGCACCCAGCCATGGTGGCTGCTCTCCTCTCCTCTGTGGTGCCAATCCTTCCAGTGTTTATGAACTTGCCACCTGCCAGGCCTGTTGCTGCCTTTCCAAGCCTCTCTTATGGTAATGATGGCCTCCAAAAAGTAATTAAGAAGAAATAGGGGGAAATAAAAAATTAAATTTGAGTGCTTTAAAGATTTGCAGACACGCAACTTCAGAAACATCCGCAACTAAAATCCAGGGCTTCATTAGCACAGGACGAGAGAAGATAGAGACATTAAGGAAGGAAATCTGTGACTCACAAGGGAAAATGAGGGAAACAACACACAAAGTAGCAGCTGTTACATTTACTTCAATTAAAGAACAGCTCAAAGTGTCTGTTTGGGAGGCAAGGAAAATACGCAGATGAAAACAATTGGTACCCTAAAGCGCCTCAATGATCTGACTAAGGAGTTTGAACACTCAAGGAGCGCTCTTTATCCTCAACCTCAAATGGCTCACATTTTTTGCAAAGACCCATTTTTGCAGTAACAAGGGAATATGACAGAACCAAAACAAGAGAGAGGATGGGAGGGGGGAGTCAGCACTGTCATTGTTTGTGAAATATGGGAAGGAATGTGAGGCAGATGGGTTGCCTTTTGTTGGAAACACTGCAGTGGCAGCTTGGCTTCAAAGGGGAATCCAGACCACCTAACCCAGAGTACATTAAGGCATTCCAAAATAGCACCACCACCACCCGCATCACTATCCTGCACTTTAAGGCTTTAAATGAGAACATACATCACCTAAGGTTCTTTAGGCCTAGCGGGAATATACCAACAGCTGCTACCCATCCCAGCAGTACAACCAGTGGCTGGGGATAGTGAGAGGTATAGGTGGAAACATCTGGAGAGCAAGAGCCGAGAAATGGCTGGGACAAGAAACAATGTACAAGTAATACCTCATATAACATTAGTATCGAATAACACTAAAATCGCATAACATTAAGGAATTTGGGGGGAAGAATTGCATCAGATAACATTAAGATCCTATGGGATGCTTCAGATAACAACCGCTAAAGCCTGTGTGGTTACAATGTATCTCTATGGATCCCAAAGGATTTTAACATGCATCAGATAACACTAAAAATCATATAACACCAAGACTTGTGGAACCAGGTTTTAGTGTTATATGAGGTTTTACTGTACATTATAACCATCCCAAGCCCACTTGGACTTGCCACAAAACTTTGGAGGGCTCTCACCAGTTTGGGAACTTGTCAGAATCTTCCTGCAGCTGGCAAATGATCATCGGAGAATAGTCACTCCACTCTCAAGGGTATAAAAAGAGCAAGATAGACACATGTTTCATACTGAGGAGTTCTTGTATCATTACATCAGGGCAAGGCCTCCCATTTGACTTGGATTTCATGCTGCCATGGGCTTAGCAAAACTTTTCATTCAGGCCTCAGCACTCAGAACAGAACAGAACAGCACTGCAGATTTGTTTTTCAGCTGCTACTTTAAACTTTCACAGGCCAATTCATTGTGCAAAAGGAGAGGGGTTCTCTCTAGCAGGTGTAGATGCAATGACATGTTTTTGCCTCTGGCTCAGAAATCAGAATCAGACCATATTAAAACTTACCCTTGGGTACATTTTAAACAGTGCAGACTTCAGAGCATCATTCTGTGTAAGGATTCATTTACACACTGTAATACTGTACAGTACTGTTTTTGTGGCAGGTTTACCATGCTTGAAATCAACTTAAAGATCAGGAACTATATGACATACCACTAAGTGGATTTTTTTTCTGCTAGAAGGTGCGCTTTTTAAAACATTGTGCTGGAGGTTATTTACCTTGAACAGATTCCGGTCACATATTTTTTAAAATTGTTTTGGCATGTGTGATTACCTATGTCAGAAAAAAATTGTCTTCCTGGAGTTTGGCAGATTTTTATAGTGCCCAGATAATGGATTTCAGATTGCAAGGTATCTTAGCTGTCTGAATTTGTAACTTTTTATAAAACAGCTATTTCTTTTAATTTCTTTTTAATCACTTAAGCGCTATGCCACTTTGAAAATATATATTTTAAAAATAAACTGTTAAAAGACAATGTGGAGCAGCGGTTTATCTTCACAAGGAGAAAGGAAGTGAAGAAAAATCAGAGCACCAAAGTGTCACTTTCTGGCAGAAGAGCTACGGTATGGTAGCTGTGATGCTGGCAGTAGCAGTGGCAGGGTATCCATTGTGTGGGCACATACATAAGACACCAACTGAGGTCCTTACCTGTGCTTCTTGTACTTTGCCGATCCCTTCAGCAGTCTGAAATGTGTTAGCCTGCCTAGTGATTGAGGTAGATAAATCCACACCAGTCCTGGATCATCTGCATTGGCTCCCTGCCCACTTCTGTGCAAGGTTCAAGGTGATGGCAATAACATAGTAAAGGTAAAGGTTTTCCTTGCTCGAAAGCCAGTCATAGCCGACTCTTGGGGTCAGTGCTCATCTCTGTTTCTAAGCCGAAGAGCCAGCGCTGTCTGCTTCTGCAGACGTTTCCATGGTCATGTGGCAGGCATGACTAGACACCGGAGCGCATGGAACGCTGTTACCTTCCCACCGAAATGGTCCCTATTTATCTACTTGCAATTTCTTGCTTTCGAACTGCTAGATTGACAGGAGCTGGGACAGAGACAGGAGCTCATTACGTCCTGCAGTACTTGGGAATCGAACTGCTGACCTTCCGCCTCCGAGTCAGCGTCTTAGTGACTTGAGCCACTGCAGTCCCTGGCAATAACATACAAAGCCCCAAATGGTTTGGGACTTCTTTATCTGTTGGAACGCCTATTTCAGAGGTCTTCCTGGACTACAGATCCCTAGGTGCTCACACAGAGGGAAAGCAAGCCAACAACAACTATCAATCAATAAGTTTATTGCACTAGTCAATTGACTATGGCAAAGTACAAGAAATCAAACAATAAAAACAGGGACATAACATGCACACAGCAATTAAAATTGACACAATAAAATTGGTACATATTGAGATTGGATACATAATAGGTAAAACTTTGCATATACAGTAAAAGGATTTAAAATTTACACAATAAAATTCGTAAATGTGAAGATTGGATGTACAATTAAAATGTATTACAACTGTTAGAGGAATCATTGGTGGAGTTTATAATCTTTCAAACATACTGTTATGATGACAAGTAGAAACAGGGCTTTCTCAGTGTGGCCCCATCACCATGGAACTTTCTTCCACAGATGATACACATGGCTCTCTCCCTCTGGACCTTTAAAAAGCTCCTAAAACCAAGCTTTTCAGAGAGATGTGACCCATGACACTTAGGGGTATTCTTCTTTCATGTTAAGAACCATTACTGTCACCATGTTATTACTTGCTCTTATTAAATTGCTTAGTGCTTATTTTGTTGATAGTAGTAATATTATTTACTCCTCTCTTAGGATGCACAGTGGGGAACTGACCTCTGGCTCCACAGCCATATACCTAAATCACTAAGCTGTTCCACCAGTTGCTTTTATTATAGCCAACCTTTCCCCCTTTTGTAATACTGGTTATCTCAATAAAAATTTTACAGAAACTGTACAGCTACATTTAATTTTTAAAGACTTATATTATAAACAGTCTTTTAAAATTAAGTTAAATTGTACATTTTCTGTAAAATTAGTTTTGAGATAATAGGCATTACAAAAGGGGAAAATATACAAAATGAGGCAAGTGACAGAACTCATGAATCAACAACAAATCATGACAAGGAACTGGATTTAATAAGCTTTTTCAGATGTAATAACATACAAAGTAGCCTCTTTTCTATCACTTCAGATCAATTAGAAAATTACGAATTGTAAAAGGAACACATTTGCTGAAAATATGTTCATAGAGAAAGCAATAGTGGTAGTGGTAGTGGTAGTGGTAGTGGTGGTGGTGGTGGTAGTGGTAGTGGTAGTGGTAGTGGTAGTGGTAGTGTTATGGGAAAATGAATGGAAAATTATGCATAGGGATATGCAACAAACTGTACAGGATTTAAGCAAATGTGTTACTTATTACTTTTCTTGCTCCAATTTGGCAAGAATATCATGACATTGTTTGCAATTAACTTATTATCCTTATCAACACACTACAAAAATACTGGGAAATACTCTCTGGTTCCCTCTAATGACCAATTCTGACGCTGCCCTTTAGAAATGGTCAAAATATCAAAGGCAAAACCAAAGAACATTTACCTACCACATTAGCATTGCCATAGGCAATTGTTTGTGTTGGAGCCCACATGGTGCAGTGGTTAAGCCTCAGGCAAAACTTTACCCACAATCTGAGCTTGATCCCAATGGGCTCAATTTAATGGGATGGTTCAAATTGCTGTCTCTTGTATGATGTTATGAACCTTCATCTATAGTTCTTCAGGCACTCTGTTAAATCTAATCTCTTAAATCTATTCAGAAGGGATGTGATCTAAGCCATACCTAAATGGCCTAATGTTTTTTCCTAATTTCTTCATTCTAAGCCTGCATTTTGCAATAAGCAGCTCATGATTTGAGACACAGTCAGCTCCAGGTCTAGGTTTTACTGTCTGTTTAGAGCTTCTTTATTCTTCATGGCAGAGTACATAATCAGTCTGATTTCGATGTTGGTCATCTGATGATGTCTATGTGTAGAGTCACCTCTTAGGTTATTGGAAGAGGGTGTTTGTCTAGACTAGACATGGAAGAAGTGCATTCCCTTGTCAAAACTCTGTTAGCTTTGACTCTGCTTCACTTTGTATTGCAAGGCCAAACCTGCTTGTTATTCCAGTCACTTTTTGATGTCATATTTTGGCATTCCAGTCCACTATTCTTCATAGAACTGGTTGACTTCGGCCTCTTCTGCATCAATGATTAGTATATAGACTTTGATTATTGTGAAGCTGAATGGTTTGCCTTGGATTCAGACTGAGATAATTCTGTTGTTTTTGAGATTGTCTCCCATTACTACCTTACTGGGGTACACAAAAAGAACCTCCTCTGAGATTATGGTGTTTTTTTTTCCAACCAAAATTGGGCATACCCCAGGCAACAGCCACCTTGTGCTGGCTAATCTTTCTCACACTAGGTCAGGCAAAAGGAACTGAAGAATGAACTCACTAAAAGGTGGCTTCATTTTGGTAGTTTCATGTCTGGCCTAGACACGAAAGAAGAAAATGGCTTTCCTCATTCTTTTATTCCATTTCTTCTAAGGGATTGTTGCCCACAGTACTAGATATAATGGTCTCCTCATGTCCAATGTAATTCACTGATTCCGAGGATGCTTATGTTCAGTCTTGCAATCTGATGTTTGGTCACCTCCAGCTTACTTTGATTCATGGGCCTTATATTACAGGTTCCTATGCAATATTGTTATTTATAGCATCTGTCTTTCCTTTCACCGTCAGACACATTCACAGCTGAGCATTCTTTCGGGAATGGCTCAGCTACTTCACTCTTTCTTAGGCTTGCCCTCCACTCTTCCCCAGTAGCATATTGGACACCTTCCAACCTAAGGGACTCATCTTTGGACGACATATCTTTTAGACTTTTGATACTGTTTATGGGGTTTTCTTGGCAAGGATACTGGAGTGGATTACCAGTCCTTTCCCTAGTGGATATGTTTCATCTGAGTTTTCCGCTAAGGCCTGTCCATTTTGGGTGGCTCTACACTGCATAGCGCATAGCCACATCAAACCACAACCATCCTTGGGGGAATTGCTATAATATATTATAATACAATATAAAACCTCAAAAAGAATTATCAAAATGCCTGCAGCATGCCATGAAGTAAATAGGTAAATATAAGTTTCATAATTCAACACCCAAAAATAACTAGCTGTAGGCAATTGCATTACTTGTGCTTCAGACTACAAAGGAAACCTGGCTTCAGTGGTGTGCTCATTCGTCAAAACTTGATAGAAAGCTGGGCCTCCCTGCAGATCTACAATGAACAAAACAAATTAAATGTGTTTTATTGTGTGGGAATGAGAACAAGGGGTGAAGGTAGAGTACAGCTGCCAATTTTTGAAGCCAACATTTCTGGTTTCTGATCTCTCCCAAACAGGTGGACAGCATCATATCTTTGGACACATCCAGATGGAGGGCTCTCAGTACATCAATCAAACAGCAATGTTTAACTACCTCTTCCTCTAGAAGATTTTCCAAACAAATACAGTAAAGGGTTTCACTGTACACCTGAATAGGAATGCCACTATCTTCCAGTTAATCATCATGCTGATATCAGGCTTGGGCTATAACTAACAATGTATTTGTAACAACTGCTAATAGTTCTTGCACTGTTCACACACTCCAAAAGGGAGCCTAGACATAGGTTTTTAATTAGGTGGCCAACCTTTTTACACCGTGGGCCTGACCATGCCCCTGGACAGCTGAGTGGGTCAGACTGTGCTTCCCAAACGTGAGTGCATTTTTGGTTGTTGTAAATGTGCCCACCTCTGTGTTTACGACAGCAGTGGGTGCATTTGCACACACATGGGTGCATTTCACAGTTGACATAAACATGCCCACTTCCACTTCTGGGTGTGCCGGAGGCAGCGATGGACCGGATGGAATGGTGTTGCGGGCTGAGCCCGGCCCACAGGCCATAGGTTAGGAACCCCTGGCAGTCTGAGGGTTGTTCTTCTGCCCTAAGAACCCTGGGCCTCAGCAACCCTCTCTGGTGATGCCAGAAATAATTAGAATGGCTATGTATGGGCTATGCCTTTTAGACCCATCCAAAACAGACAGGCCATATCAGAGAACTAGACTTTTTTTTTTAACAACCTACTTCCAGTTTGGAATATTAAAAAGGGGGCAGTACTTTCTTCCCCCTAAAGGCATGGGAAGGCTTGTTTCAAAGTAGAACAATATTCCCTGGAACTATGGCTCTTTCACTTCTTGATTTCTTCAATTCTAGGCAGCAGTGTTTGCATTTCAGATCAATAGGTGATTAACACTTCTGAGATACCCAAGGGGACCTGTGATTTGCTTAATAAAGAAGCATTAAACTGCTTAGGTTCAGAAGAACAGCCATTTGTTTTTCATTTAATGAAAATTAGTAAAGGTAAAGGTTTCCAGTTGTATCTGACTCTAGGGTTCAGTGCTCATCTCTGTTTCAAACCCAAAAAGCCAGTGCTGTCTGCTTCTGTAGACGTTTCTGTAGTCATGTGGCAGGCATGACTAGACACCAGAGCACACAGAATGCTGTTTACCTTCCCACTGAATTGGCCCCTATTTATCTACTTGCAATTTCTTGCTTTTGAAGTGCTAGGTTGGCAGGAGCTGGGACAGAGATGGGAGCTCACTCCATTGTGCATTACTTGGGTCTCAAACTGCTGACCTTCCAGTCATCAGATTATTCAGTGTCTTAACCAGTGAGCCATCACAGTCCCACTGTGGTTATTACAAAAGGCAATTATAAAATTGTAAATACCCGTATATCCTGGCGTATAAGACGACTGGGCATATAAGACGACCCCCCAACATTTCCACTCAAAATATAGAGTTTGTTATATACTCGCCGTATAAGATTACCCCTTCTTCCGCACACCTTCCACACACCAAATAAAACATAAAAGAACATCAGATTTGATTTCAACATCTCCCTGTGGCCGGCACTAGTGCGCAAGTGTGCATGTGCAAGCTCTGCATAGACAAGGGGTGGGGCGGAGCACTGCTGCTTCCCACCGAGCAGAACAGACCGGTCACGCCGAAAATGCTGCCACCCCTGTCTCCAGTGATGGGATGTCAAAAATTCTACTACCACGCCATGACGTCACGGACGTCATGGGCGTGGCCAATGTCATGACGTCATGACGTCATGGGCGGAGCCAACGTCATGACATCATGACGTTGTGGGCAAGGCCAATAATAATAATAATAATAATAAACACGCACACAGACCCGTAATTAACTTAAAGAAATAAAATAAAGAAATAAATAAAATAAAAATTAAATAAAAGTACAACCACCCACCCAAAACACAATTAAATCACCCACCCACCCACCCAAAATATAAAAGCCTCACTTACCTTCCGTGGCCGCAGCCAGAGCCGGGCCGAAAAGGCAACGGCCCGAGGAAGCTCCAGGCGCCCGACAGAAGAGGATGCGGCGGTGGCGAGCCCCGCCGGGTTTACCCAGGGCATGGGGGTTTGTTGGGCCCAAGAGACCCTAGGACGGCGCGGCGCGGGCAGACGGCGTGGCGCGGCGCGGGCGGATGGCGCGGCCAGGCACCAACGTGCCTGTGGGAGCCAGGTAGCCGGCTAGGGGAGGTACCCTTCTCTTAGGGCTGCCGCCGCTGCTGCCGGAGCCAGTCTGCTTGTGTTTCCGCAGCGAGAGGGAGGACGAGGTGAGAGCCGGGGTATGTGTGGGGGGGGCAGCTCGGCCGTCTGGAAGCCTTCCCGGTCGGTGTCGAATTGGGGGGGGCAGACCCTCCTCTTGTCTGCCACTCCCGCCATTCAGCCTCCGGCAGAGCGACGAGGTCGTCTCGCCCGCCCTGCCACCCGTTTGTCCTCCCTGTTTCTGCGGGGCAGGGTGGCCTTGTCTCCCCCTTGCGAGGCTGGTGGTTCCCACCCTGACCCTTCCCTTCTCCGAGGGCTGCATTTTTGCTGAAATGTGAAATTCAGTTTCTTCTGTAAAGTCGGCCCTAGTGGGCTGTAGAGCTGGAGGCTGGGAGGGGGGAGATAAATGAATGGACGGGGAACCTCCCATCCAGCTTCAGAAGATTTTTTTTAAAAAAATTGGAGCCATTTGGCTCCAATTTAGTGCGCATGTCCAGAAACTCAATTTGACGCAAATTGAGTTTCTGCGCATGCGCAGTCAATTGGAGCCATTTTAGCTCAGATTTAAAAAAAAAAAATTCTTTCGGTGAGGCGTCCGGAACCGGACGCCTCAAAAGTGGACTTCCCCTCCCGGAGAACTCTCCGGGATTTGTCTTACCGGTTCCAGAGATCCGTCTGGAACCGGGGACATCCCATCACTGCCTGTCTCGCTGCTGATGCTCGCCGCAGCCACACTGGATACCACGCGATACTGGATGGTATGTAGAATGAGGTGGGTGGGCATCGGGAGGCCACTATGGGCACCAGGCGGGCATCGGGAGGCCACTATGGGCAGCTATGTCTATCCCAACTGAAGTGCACCCGGCGTATAAGACAACCCCCCCCCCACTTGGAGGCATGTTTTTCATGGGGGAAAGTAGTCTTATACACCAGCATATACAGTAGTATAACTGAGATTTTAATTGCATTAGCTAATAATAATAATAATAATAATAATAATAATAATAATAATAATAATAATAATAATAATAATAATAATAATAATAATAATAATAATAATAATGGAAAATGAATATCAAAACATTAGTACAGTAAATATTAAACCTCAACATGCCCCTGTCCAGTTCCATTGATGCAATCATTCCAAACATTCGTCTATTTAAAAAATTCATACCTGCCAATCCAAAGTCCAAAATTCTTATGTTTTAACCAAAAAGTTCCAAAAACTCTAAAAGCATTTTTAACAAACAAAATTATTTGTAAAAGGTTAAAAAGTGTTTAAAAACAATTCCCAAAAGTTTAAGAATATAGCGACTACAAAACAAATGTGTGATACAAACTTTAACAGCAATGCTGAATTCAAAAGAAAATAGTTTTTTTATTTTCAGAAGAAAGCTTATTCAAAGCTCCAGAGAGAAAGCTGCTCTTGAAACACAAAAGAAAATCGAACTAGGAAGTCTAACTCAGAAGGTAAAATGGCCTTTATTTCCATCTTGTGATAAGGCCATAGGCTCCCAAATAAAAGCATCAAAACACAGCAAAAAGATAACCAAGTCCAGCAATCGAACTATAAAACTACTCTTTCCCTCAAACAAAGACATACAAGCCCATTTGCTTCTAGTAACACACTAAAACTGTTGTATGTTCTGATTGGTTGTTGTGTCCTTCAGATCAACACTGATTATATACTGATTATTGATTAGAACAGATGGTCACATCTTTTCCTTTGGGGCATTTCTTCAAAAATTTCTTATCAAAATTCAAGAGTAATAAATCTTGGTAAAGCTAGAGGTAAAGGTTGCCCTTGCTCAAAAGCTAGTTGTATCCGACTCTAGGGTTCAGTGCTCATTTCTATTTACAGGCAAAGAGCCAGCAATGTCTGCTGGCATGGTACCCCATAGTTTATCATTGAGACTAAGTGAAACCATCAACTATACCACTCACCATGACTTTACCATTCAGTGCATGAGAAGTAAGGGTCTTTAGAACACCTATGTTACCTTGGGACACAATCTCAAAACAAGATACACTCAAATCTGTTTGAGGGGAGGAAATATCTGTGTTGAGAACCTTACATATCTTATAAAAGATGTACAAAAATTCTATTAAAATAAAATGTTAATTGTATGGGCACAAGAAAGGAAAAAATAAGATATAAAATTACATCTTCATTGATATAAAACATTTCTAAATCTATGCTCTGTATTGATTACAGCATAACACTTCAAAGATAGGCTTTCATTTTAATATTTTTAAATGGGACTCTGCAGTGGCAGGAAATACAAATATTACTATATTGCTAAATAACCCTTATTAGTTCCAACCAAGAAAAGTATCTTGTCTCCCACTCTGACCAACAAAACATCTATACATTTTTGACAATATGCATGCAGCTACAGATCAGAACTGCAGTGGCTCAAGTGGTTAAGACACTGAACTTGATGACTGGACGGTCAGCAGGTGAGCAGTTTGAGACCCGAGTGCTGCACAACAGAGTGAGCTTCCATCTCTGTCCCAGCTCCTGTCAACCTAGAAGCTTGAAAGCAAGAAATTGCTAGTAGATAAATAGGTACCACTTTGGTGGGAAGTGTCCCATGGAAACGTCTGCAGACGCAGACAGCGCTGGCTCTTTGGCTGTAAACAGGGATGAGCACTGAACCCTAGAGTTGGAGATGACTGGCTTTTGAGCAAGGGTGACCTTTTACCTATGCAGCTACAGAAATTCCAATAAAGCCAAAGGCAGCTGGCATAAAATATGGGCTTTGTCAACCTTCTTACAGTCATAGCACAGAGTACAGAGTCTGATAAAAAAAAATCTGGTTGGGCACTGTGCAGTCAGAACATTAAGCCAGATCAACCATTGATCTGATTCAGCATGACTCTCCATAACCCCTTATAACATTCTACAACTCTTTGTAGTTCCATAGATCCAATTTAGTTCCCTAGATTCAATACAGTAGAGTCTAAAATTTCACATGAGCAACACTCATCCATTCCATTCTGGAATCTGATACACTGAAGCACATCTTCCAATTCCTGGGAAAAGATCTCAAGGAAGATGAAGAAACCTGCAGCCCTACAGATGTTGTTGAACTACCTCCCATCAACTGCAGCCATCGTAGTTGATGAAGGATGATAGAAATCATAGACCAACAACACCTGGATAGCCACAGATTTCCCAGTCCTGATTTAAAGATAGTCATATACAATTTATTTGGCCTCAGAGTATGACTATAAGCCATCCTACTTTGCAGATCAGATGGGAATGGAAAGTTTGCATTCCTTTACATTACAATGGACACTTTTGCAGACATTTTAGAAGACAGACAGCAAAATAATCTGCAGAAGTAGCAAGCTAATGTGACTTGTCTCTTTTGGACTAAGGGTTTTAAACCTATCCAACTCCTACTCAAAGTGTGATGATAATACTTTTCCCACTGATCTGCCACCATATCAAGTCCAATCAACCTCAGTTGAGAATTAAAATGAAGAATTCTTAATTGTTGTCAGCCATTATTCCATTCTCTCTCCTTAACAGGCTCCTCACCATCCACCCCCATTCTTGATGTTGCAAATGTCTGAAGCTTCAGTAAAACAAGCTTTGGCATGGGAAGCCTCACAAAGTCCTGTGGATCCAGAGATAATTGCCTGCCTCAAAGCCTGTGATGGAACAGTCTGATACAAGAAACTCCAAAACTTCTGACATTTATCACTCTAAAAAGCAGCAAGTGGGAAAGCAAGCTCCCTATCAGATAAGATGTGTCAATCAAGATTTCGATGCAGTTGGCTGCTACTTGAAAAGGGCACATCACAATGGATCTGCAGAACAAAGTGCAAGAGAATGTTAGATCTCCCCAGCCTGAGAAATTTTCACAATGAGAACAATCTCTGTAATTGATAATGAGCACTCATGGTCCTCCAATGTGAATTTCAGTTTGAAACAGTCACCATGGGTATGCTAGGAGCCAGGCAAATCTTGCTCTGTTTATTCCCACAGGCCAACTTAGGTTAAAATACTTGGCAGAGCATTGTATTGTATCTGCACAAACAAACTGAGCTTCATTGGTTCAGTAGATCCAGAGGATAAAATGTGCATTAGGTTGGGGAGCTATTACGAATGCCGGGGAAACATCATTGACCGGAAAGAAATGTGAAGTTCAAATATCTCTGGTTTATTTAGAATCATGGAATGATACAATATGAACTGTGTCTCCAGACAAAGCTGCTGCCCTTCAGGAAAGAGCTAAAAACCTGGTTGGCAGGGCAGGTGTGGGGAGGTGGGGAAGGAGCAGCCACTACCACCCCCCACTGGCTCATCTAGAGGACGAACTCTCGGTTTTTTTAAATCAGTTTTAACAAGATTTGTAATTGGTGTGGCTGGTGGCAGACTTTTTGTGTTTTACGAATTTTAAGGGTTTTTATAGGGAATTTGGGGGATTTTATGTATTTGTATTGAATTGCTGTATGCCACCCCGAGTCGCCCATCAATTGGGAGGCTATACAAATCACACCAAATAAATGAATAAATATGATAGAACTGAGGCTTGTCTTGAAGATTCCCCACTACTATGATGGTTAAAATGCCACTTGATCAGAAATGTATGTCCTAAACAGAGGCTATGGGTTCAGGAACAAAATTTGACTTTCATTAGAAAGCCTATAGAAGACTATAAAAATAGTCAAATGTAATACACATTCTCATACACATTTCCACCAGACTTAACTAAATCATAAGCTATCTGTAGCTTTCTAAAATTAGTACAGTAATACCTTGGATAACGTTTACCTTGGATAATGCTAAAATCGCATAACGTTAAGTAATCTGGGGAGGAGAATTGGATCGAATAACGTTAAGGTCCTATGGGATGGATCGGATAACAACCGCTAAAGCCTGTGCAGTTACCATGTATCTCTATGGAGCTTTAACGTTATCCGCTCCATCCCATAGGATTTTAACATGGGTCGGATAACACTAAAAATTGGATAACACCAACACTTGTGGAACCAAGTCTTAGCGTTATCCGAGGTATTATTCTAAATGAATATCCCCTCTGCCACCCCCCACAATAAAGATTGTGTCAATAGGTGAGCTTCATTAGGAACCTGCATCAAATATTTTTCAGTAAGGACTACAAATTGACTTTTCTTCCCCACAAGCAAGTCTTACTTAGTCTGGTATTTACATTATTCTCCAGAAAAACCCACAAAGATGAGAAGGGTAACAAGCTTTGTGTTACTTTTAACCCAGTCCTGTGAGACAAGTGAGACTAAAGATCTCTATCTGGGGAATATACTGTGAGATTAATGGCCTAGTAGTTGGTGAACTTGACTCTCCTGTCCATTTACATTCAAATCCAAATTTAAACTAGCCATCCACTTGTTGTGAAAGTTGCCTTGGCTAGGAAAAACTGTTTAGTTTTTGCTCTTTGCTGTATTGCAAGGATGGGGCAAACTACATTTTTGGGGTTTCTGCTTTCTATGCATCCTTTTGTTTATATAGCAATAATAATACTTCAACATCTGTGCTCCCACCACCACTGGAACGTTGTCACTTTCTGATTGAAATTCCTCTTTATCCTCCCTTATTCCCAAAAAGCTAAGTATTCTTGTCCTGTCCTTATACTGTACCTCTATTTTTAACCAACAGATACTTTTCTTGTTATTCCTATACTTAGTAGCTGGAATCCTGTTGCACAACTGTGTGTGCAACAGGGATGGTTTCCTCAGCCATGGAAAAGCACCACTGATTAAATGTTTCAGCTGGAATTTGCCTTTAGTCAGTGGCAGTTTACCACTGGTGTGACTTCCCCATTGTGCACTCACAGCTATGCAACAGGATTTCAGTCATAGTGTGTATGTTGGGTGTATATGTTGGGTTATCTTCGGTCTCTTTTTGGGAGAATGTCAGGAGATGAATAAATAGGTTTTGTGCAGTTTCCTGGAGCTAAACAGAAAGATATGTCAATTGGGGGAAGGAAGAGAAATACTCTTGGTGGCCACGTCTGAAGATCCCTGCAGGCATCTCTTGAATTTGGGAATGGTCTATTGCAGTGGTGGCAAACCTTGGCTCTCCAGCTGTTCTTGGACTTCAGTTCCCAGAAGTCCATGTCAGTACACCTACTGATTTGGGCTTCTGGTAATTGAAGTCCAAGAACACCTGGAGTACCAAGGTACACCATCACTGGTTTATAGACTAGCTCCAGTCTCTAGCGTAGAGCTTCTCTCCATCTTTGTATACATACGTTTTGGAAAAAATCCTGCTAAAGCCTTCCAGCAGCTGCCACTTTTTCTATGGAAACCTAATCTCCAGGTGAGAAAAGAACTCTAAAGGTCACAGGTATTAAAGAACAAGCAGTGATTCAAAATAGGAATGATTTTGAAGCTTGCTGCACTTCACTTAGATTCGTCCCCCACGCCTTCCCACAGGCACTTACAGAAACTCTTAAGGCCACATTTAATATCTTAATTAAAGTAAAAGAATGGAGTAAGACTCTGAAGGATTTACGAACTGCATATTATTTTTAAAAACTTGGCAGTGCTTGTGTTTCTCCCAGTGCAGCTTATCAGCACCAACCTCTGCTGTGAGAAATGAAGCTAAACTAGAGGAAGAGGTTTAAGGCTAACATATATGTAATTGAAAAAGTTACAGTGAAGCTTGTTGGTGATTCCAGACAATACAAGGAGTCTGCGACTCCTTCCTTCCTGGCTCTTTCTTGCCCCATCTTTTGAAGGAAAGTTGGTTGATTAGGAATCGGCCTTTCATATTTAAACAACAGGTCCAAAACACTAAATAGTTCTCTTTCATGTAATTTGTGTTCTTTAGGACGACAGAGAGCTCCAAAACACAAATGATTCATGTTTACAAAAGAGGGATGCCTAGATATTTATTTTCTATTCCCTCTTCAGGGAACCCTTATGTATTAAATCATCTAAGAAATTTTTCATCCAATAATTAAGTGAGGGTTTTCAGTAACTAATTGGAATGTCCAGGAGAATGGAGAGAAGGAATTCTGGAATGCAATGAAGATTTGTTTTTTGTTTTTTGTGGGGTTTTTTTTTTTTTTTGCTTTAGTCATGCCTTCTGGGCTTACTATGTGCTGAGTTCCTGGTGCCTTGGACTGCTGCCTGGCCAACCAGCCTGCTTGCTGAATGTTTGCCTTCATCACTGATACTTTCCTTTTTTTTTTTTTTTTTTTTTTGGGGGGGGGTGATCTTTTGGGCACTTTTTTTTAAAAAATTGGATTATTTTTCCTCCTGCCAAGCAGCCCGCTTTTCCAACATGCCTTTTGGGGGTTTTTTTTTCTCTACACCCCTCCCCAGTTACTTTTGAGATTCTTCCTCCCATCTTTTTTTTAATTAGGGAACTTCTTGGATTATTTTTCCTGTTGCTGACTACTGGGCTCAAAGAAGATAAAAGAAGGTGTCCAAATTGGGGGGGGGGTCGTATTTTAAACATTTTTGGAGGAGCACTGTAAGGACAGCAAGTCAGCAGTTCAAGGCCCGAGTACTGCATGATGGAATAAGTGCCTGTCTCTGTCCCAGCTCCTGCCAACCTAGCAGTTCAAAAGCAAGAAATTGCAAGTAGATAAATAGGGACCACTTTGGTGGAAAAAGATCTTGGGGACATGAAAGGAGCCTCATTCGGGCATCCCCTGAGCAGAGTTCATTCAGCAAAAATCCTTCCAGCCCAGAAAGCACCGTTGTGTGCTTCTGACACGATAAAAATTGTGTCTTTAATCTTTTAAAGATATATTTAGTGACATGATGGGAACTTTTCCTTCTACAGTGGTACCTCGCTTAAAGAGCATAAAACCACAGGATTGCTCTTTAAATGAGTTTGCTCTTTAAGTGAAACACCATTGTAAGGGACCGATTGTGACTTCTGAAGGGGGGGGATTGCAAACTCTGATTTATTTGTTAAGCAAGTTTTTGGTTGGTTTTTGTTGTTAAGTGAAGCGACCATTCAGAGAAAATTCTGCTCTTTAAGCAAGTTACTCTCTAAGTGAGGAGCTCTTTATGTGAAGTTTTACTATATTAGTGTGTGTTGGGGGGGTGGACAGGAGGCGGAGTTTGTGATTATATCAGTGTGTTAACAGGCTGTGTGAGTAGTTTGTACTATTGGTTGGGCACAGCTTGGGGTACTTCTCTCTTCATATCGTGCTGATGTTTGCTTTGGTGAATGAATGTCTCTGTGTGCCAGGCAACCAATTTTTATATTTCCACTTGGGAAAACAAGGAATTGGATGATCTGTGCACTAAACTGTTGAGAAATAAGTCATCTTTGGAGAAAGGACATTAGACAACAAGGCACAGCCAGAGCCTAAGATGTTTGCTATCCATCAACATAAAATTTCAGCCTACCTGTTTCTTTAAAAAAATAATCAAAAATCAAAGAACAAGGAAACATTAGGCTCATGTTCACTCTCTTTGTTTTGGTTCAATTGTCTTTTTTAATATATTTCCTTCTATTCTTTAAAATGCATTCAAAGCATTATGTAGCAAATTGTAAAAAAAAAGCTGCATCATTAAAAGGAAATATATCTATCCCAGAAGTAGGGAGGTGCTAGATCACATCAAGCCAGAACTCTCTCAAGATGTAGCAATGACTAAACTGAGGTGTTCATGAAAGAAAAACTGCTTGAAAAGACAATAAACGTGGGGAAAAAATAAAAGGGGGGAGACCAGCAACACTTCTTCTTTGTTAGGATTTAATTTCAGTTTATTCATTCTCATCAGGCCTATTCTTAACATTGGCCTTAAATCAAACATGATTGTTATGTCTCTCTTCATCTTTTTATGGCGACACATCTAAATGAATGGACAGGTCTATGTGGAAGCATTGGCTCTTCAGACATCCTTCTCCAAAACCATACAGTCTGTAAATGTCATGTCCAGAAACAGCCTGAGGGTATGCAAAGGTTTTATTTTAATAACAGTCAGGGAAAGACAGCACCATTCAGTATTCTGGCCACTTTGTTCAAACCCAGCTAAAGTTTAAATACCATGAAAATAATATCTTTTCCTGGGATCTTCTGCTACCAAATACATCAAACCCTCTGCCCCAGGCACGTCATCTAACTCCTCTATGTTGCCTTCCAATTTATACAGTGTTTATCCTTTCCATATATATACTTTTTGTGTGTTATCACATCACTTGAAACATGGAGATGTTGTCATCTTTATCGGTACTCAGATAGCTGCTTGACTTCCCCCACACAGATCATTCTTTCTAGTACTCTGTTCTTCTCCAGGCATTCCCCAATTCATCACCGTCTGGGGAGCTGGATGGTTTGCTCCTCTGCTCCTTGTTCTGGAACTGAATATATAAGAGATCCAAAGCCCTATAAGCACTGGCAATAAAACTGGATTGCCTGGAGCTGGGACAGGCGATGGAAGCTCATTCCATTGTGCAGCACTCAGGTGTCAAACTACTGACCTGCCAACCTTCTGGTTGTCAAGCTCAGCGTCTTAACCACTCAGCCACCATGGCCCTTTTGTGCTCTTTAAGCAAGTTTGCTCTTTAAACGAAACACCATTGTAAGTGACCAATTGTGACTTCTGGCAGGGGGGGATTGCGAACCCCGATTTATTTATTTGTTAAGCGAGTTTTTGGTTGGTTTTATTTGTTAAACAAAGCGAACATTCAGAGAAAATTCTGCTCTTTAAGCGAGTTACTCTTTAATCAAGGCACTCTTTATGCGAGGTTTGACTGTACAGTAATGCCTCGGATAGCGAGCGTCTCGTATAGGGAGTAACTCGCTTAACGAGCAGACCTTTCCCAAAAAGGTCTGCTTCGTTGAATGAGCAAAAACTCGCTTAACAAGAAGCTTCGCATTTGCGGGGAGTTTCGGAATGCAACGGGGGACTCCCCCGCTGTGTTCCAAAACACCCTGCAGACTAGAGCGTGCCAGCTGCGTGTTTTGTAACGCAGCGGGGAGTCCCCCATCTGCGTTCCAAAAGGCCCAGCTGACAGGTCACTCAGCTGCATGGCGCGCGCCTGCAGTGTGTTTGGGAAGGGTACAGGGATCTTCCCCCGTACCCTTTCCAAACACGCTGCAGGCGTGCGCATGTCAGTGGGGGTTTGGGAAGGGTACGGAGAAGATCCCCGTACCCTTTCCAAACACCCAGGTGACTCGTGGTGCGCGCCTGCAGCGTGTTTGAGTAGGGTAAGGGGATGTTCCCCCGTACCCTTCCCAAACACCCTGCAGGCGGGCGCACGTCAGCGGAGGTTTGGGAAGGGTACCGAGAAGATCCCCGTACCCTTTCCAAACACCCAGGTGACTCGCGGTGCGCATCTGCAGTGTGTTTGAGAAGGGTAAGGGGATCTTCTCCTGTACCCTTCCCAAACACCCTGCAGGCGCGTGCACGTCAACGGGGGGTTGGGAAGGGTACGGAGAAGATCCCCATACCCTTCCAAACAACCAGGTGACACGTATGCACCGCAGGCAAAGTTAAGCGAAATACATTTCCCTATGGGAAATGTGTTTCGCTTAACGAATTACTCGCATAAGGAGCAAGTGTGTGGAACGCATTATGCTTGTTATGCGAGGTATGACTGTACTTCTATTTGTATTATAAAATTTTATCCATTTATTCAAAAATTAATTTAGAAAGTTTTATAATTCATAAATTAAAATAGATACCAATTTCTTGATTATATTGTATCTCCAACACATACAGAATATTTAGCATTACAGCAATTCAATTTTACAGATATTAAATACCATATCAATATAGTTTTAAAACAGTTCTTTCTTTTTAATCCTTAGAGACATGCTTTTTACAATCCTTTTATTCCATAATCTTCTCCACTCTTTATTACTTAGTTCTGTACCCAAATCTGCTTCTCAAAATTGTTTTAAGATTATGCAGCTGGTCTTCTGTCCCTACCAAAATTCTATACCTTTTACTTCCTAAACCTTTCCTTTTTTAATCTTCATTTTGCCTCTCAGCTATTCACTCTTCAAACTTTGTTATCTCTCTTCACTTAGAATTACTCTTTCCCCAATATTGAGTCGACCTATCCAACTGAATCTCATTATATCATGTTATCTTTTCTCCTTCTAATATAACTTTTATTTAATCTCTATTATTCATTGTCTTTAACTAATCTTTCAGTCTAATAACCTGTTTCCTTTTTAATTCATGTACTAATTTCTCCCTTAAATTCTCTGAACAATTTTCCATTTCCACCATCTGTGCTAAAGGAGAGAATGTCAGGCTAAATACTTTAATCAGTAGCATTTTAAATCTGCCCATTGCTTTACAAGATGTATAAATCATAAGCACCTTCTTCAATTATCATTATCTTACAAAACATGTAATCACTTTTAACTATTTTGATTTTGGGGGAACCAGAACTAGTAAAATTCTTTTTAATAAGATAACTCATTGTAAACACCTCAAAGCTAACTGTTATAACTGAGCTGAAATTACTCAGTTTATAGAGTTCAGTCACTGCATTAGTTATTTCCTTGTTCATAACTATTTAGTTATTAAAAAACGAATCATTCAGAAAGTGCAGGAAAATTGCCTAAATATTTTTTTGGAATGGAAGGAACCAGTCTAGTTACAGTGCTCCTGCAAAGCATTTTGCTCCAAAACATAACCAAATGTTACTCAATTCACACACAAACAACACCCATGAACCATGCTACCAGGCTTTATGTCATGGTCAAAGAAAACACTTTTGCCTCTGTTACCCCTTAAAGTCAATGCATTACAGGTAACATCTTTACTTCTCACATGTTACTTCCAAGATCTAGAATATTCTGATATTCACAGTAACTTCACTTGCAGAGCTCTACATGCAGAGATTGTTCTCCTAGATCAGTGGTGGCGAACCTTGGCACTCCAGATGTTCTGGAACTTCAATTCACACAAGCCCTGATCAGCAGGAGTGCTGACTTGGGCTTCTGGTAACTGAAGTCCAAGAACATTTGGAGTGCCAAGGCTCACCATCACTGTCTTAAATATTCTGCTCCCCCTTCTTCAGCCACACATCCTGCTGCTGTGCTGGAATTACTAAAGCAGGACACTTCACACAGCTATCCATTTATCCAACATGCACCAGACTCAAATCCATCAATAAATACAGTCCACTTGGGTTGGCCATGTGTACCACTTGTGAAAGAAAGAAGCAAACCGAGAGTCTGTGGATGAGTCACACATATTTCCATATTTAGAGATCATATGCAAAGAAGAAAATGCTCAACTCAAGTAACTGGGACTACTAACACCAAGAGTCCCTCATCTTTTATCACAAAGCAACATTTTTAAAAATCTATTAACTTCCAATAGGGAGATTTTGCAACTGTCTTTGCTGCCCGTCCCCTGGCCATAGTGGCAGAGGATCTGGGGAGAAGCTACCAGTAGCTTATAATGAATCTTATGCATGTACTAGCAGCGATGTAAGGCCTGGGGAAATTCCCCATGACAAGTATGTTGTCAAGGCTGCAAGAGATGTGAGCCCTAGAAAGAAGAACAACAATTGTGGCAGTTATTGGGAGCATTTTGCTGTCTGTTCAGTTGCAGAAAGATCAAAAGAAATTTCCCCCTTGTTCTAGGTTGCCCTTACTCGAAAGCCAGTCATATCCAACTCTAGGGTTCAGTGCTCATCTCTGTTTATAGCCAAAGAGCCAGCGCTGTCTGCATCTGCAGACGTTTCCATAGACATGTGGCAGGCATGATTAAACACTGGAGTGCATAGAACACTGTTTACCTCCCCACCGAAGTGGTCTCTGTTTATCTACTTGCAATTTCTTGCTTTCAAAGTGCTAGGTTGGCAGGGCCTGGAACAGAGAATAGAGCTCACTCTGTCATGCCTGGGGCCAATGAAGATTTTGGTCTGGGGTTGATGAGGACTTTGTGTGCCATAAGGTCTCAGGACTGTAAAGTAACTCGTGAAACTGGATCAGTGGTGCGGTTGTCATGCTGTGATGTGGAAAGCAAATGGAAGGCCACTGCATTATATTGTTCCCAGGATAGTCTTCATGGCTGATTGCCATGATGATAGCCAATATTCAGAATTGGATATGGCACTTCAGTAGCATAGCATGGGGAAGCCAGGGGGCACCAGTGTCCCAGGCCAGGGGACAGCAAATTTGGCTTATGACCTGGGTGGCTGAATCCCATGCTACGCTACTGCGGCACTTGAAGAAAAAGATGAATAGTTCTTTGAAAGAGGGAATGCAGCAAATGTAGCTTTACATGCACATTTAGGGGGCTCCTGGTTGCACTTGTTATTGGCTGACCCAGGAATCAAACTCCGACCTTCCAGTCAGTGAGTTCAGCATCTTAACCACTTGAACCACCGTAGTTCCAATGGACCATGGTTCAAACAGTGAAGGTGGTAGCATTGGCAGCTGGGTTTATCCCTTCCTGTTGGATTAAGGCCCACTTGTGTCACTACACATGCTCTTTCTTTATAGCACAGAAGACCCATGAAAGAGAATAAGACAGAACAGTTCCATAACACCTGGTGGAGCTAGCAGGTGTCTTAACTGAAATCATTCCAAGGCTCATTCTCACTGCCAGGCATGGAAGCTGGACCTCCTCTCTCTTTCCTTGGTCACATCCTTAACTGCCACCTTCTCTTTTTCCTTTTGTCTACACCCGTCCACATAAGAGCAAGGCTCTACAGCAGTTGTGTGACCTGATCTGCCTGCCTAGCCAGCTCTGATTTCTCAATGATTACCATTTATTGTTAGGGCACAAACTGCTTAACAGAACAGCAGAGCTTGTAAAATGGTATTTTTAAAAAGAACTGGAAGGATGACATTATGATTTATTACCCAAAATGCAGCAACAGATGATTATTAATCCATTGGATCAAATTTGAACATTTGGACCGAAAGCTTCAATACTTGATTTCAAGAAGTATAGCATAATTTATTTCATTGGCTTTCAGTTCTTGGAGATACTAATTACTCTTGTCCCCTTGGCCTGATATGAAAAGACATAACATCAAAAGGTGTCCAACTCACTTTTAGTGTGAAGAAAACGAAGTGGAGTATGCATAACCACTGCAGAATGCTTTGATGCCCAGTAGTTATAGCACTGGATAACAATTGGTGGGAAGCAGATTCAAATCTCTCCTGTAGTCGTCATATTCAGGTTTTCCTGAAGGTGAAAACTGTAAATCATTTGCTAAGTATGCAAGTGATTTGATGGTCTGGGAAGGGTTACACAAATAAATCCCTATTGATTTGTTAATCCGAAGTAATTATGGCCAGATGTAAAGAAGAACAAGGTTTTTAAGCAGTTTAAGAAACTGCTGTGTAAGCTTGACATAACTTCCTCCTGTAGAGAATTTCAAAGCCTGGAACAACCATTAAAAAGAATTCTCTTGTGTCCAGAGTTATCTGTTAGGATGGCAGGACGAAGATCCAAAAGGTTCCAAAAGTACAAAGCGTCTTTGGCAATCAGGTATAGTTCTCTTCCTCTTCCCCCCCCCCCCCCACTTCCCAGTCCACAAGGCAATGCCTGCTGAAACTTCCTATGGCTTAGAAAAGTGTGATGCACAAAACCACATCCTCATTTCCTAGTCCCATTAATTTCTGCCATTTGTGTGAGCTTTACTGAAAACTAAGGTGAGAGGATAGCTTGTTGAAAGCTTCATGACAGCATCCCAGGATGCATTAGCATGTTACCCCCTTTACTTGATCTTCTGAGTTTTCTCTGGCACCAGGACAGCAATGCCTTCCTAGAGCGGTTGCCACTTAGCTTTGTGTTGGTTACTAAAACCTTTCCCATACATAACAGCTTTTGCCTCTCTGAAATATGGGCTCTACAGGTTACAGAGAATGGTGAGGTAACTTTAGAAATTATGTTGTAAAACAGCATGGGATCTGATGTGTAATAATGTGCTACCACCCTACAAACAGCTGAGTGGAGACCTTCAATATACCGTAATTATAGATGCACTTCTAACAAATCTAACCAGAAGCGTCCTGTGCACTGGAAGCAAATTGCTTTTCGTCTTATGGTATATGGTGGAATGAGCCAAAATCTAAGGGCTAAGTTTTCTAAAGAGTTTCTCTCCTGTGTTTTGGCCACCTTATTGGAGGAAAGCTTTGCAGAAGCTTTCCATGGATTCCACATCTTTGCTAGATATTTAAAAATAGCTGAGGAGACTTCGTGAAAAGGAACCAAATAGCTCTGCTGAAATCCAGACCAAATTATGGTTTCTGACTTCATTTGAAAATCAGGCCCTATTGAACAAGCAGATGGTTGGTTTGGCCAGACTTTCCATTTTCATTTCCTTTTTTTAAAAAATATGATAAGAACAGCTATGCTAGACTCTAATGGAATACATTTCCTAGTTCTCCAGAAACGTTATCAGTGACAGACAACTAGAAAGTGCACAGTATTTATTTAAATAAAAGCCCAGCACGTTACACATCATTAATTTCACTCAAAGTGAAGATGGGGCTTCTTTCTCTGCCAAGTCAGAGCTCAGTCGTTGAGATCAAACTAGACCACATGCTCAAGACATATTCAGAAGCAATGAACCTTAAGACAATACTTCATTCTATCAACATGTGCTTTTCTTCCCCTCTTCTGTCTTGTATTTGTAACCTATCACCCGAAGGTGAAGATAAATTTAATTTGTAAACCTGAAGCACACATCAATAAAGAAATTTACCATTGCCAGTGGTTAATTATAGGGAATACATAATCTCTCACCACTGACATCTAGTTTGACCTCTAAAAGCATTTAACCTTGGTTTTATAGGAAAGTGCTGCTTCCAGCATCTAGCATAATTTACAACTGTTTGCTGAAAATCATTCAGTTGTGGTAAACTATTTTCCTCATCCTTGGGTAAGTATTAGGTAAAGGTCGTCCTTACCTGAAAGCCAGTCGTATCCAACTCTAGAGATCATTGCTCATCTCTATTTATAGCCAAATAGCCAACACCGTCTGTGTCTGCAGACGTTTCCATGGATGTGTGGCAGGCATGACTCAACACCAGAGTGCATGGAATGCTGTTTACCTTCCCACCATAGTAGTAACTATTTATCTACTTGCAATTTCTTGTTTTTGAACTTCTAGGTTGGCAGGAGCTGGGATAGAGACAGAAGCTCAGGTAAGTATTATAGGCTTAATAAATCACAGCATTGCGGCCTTGGTAGAATCAGTGCTTAGCTGAAGACTGAACACCATCTCTTCTTCCTTTTTGTTTGGGGTTTGGATGGGATTAAAAGTCAATGTACTCAAGTAAATTGTGATAAACAAGAGGTACAAACTCAATGCTCCATTTCTATGAGCTGGAAAATGGGCCACTTGCCATGTTCATCTTCAAGGGATTAAATCTGTACAACTGAATACTCCGAGTACAACTGAGACTGCACTGCTCACCCAGATAAAAAATTGTCTGAAGGGTCAAACTGGATGACAAGCATAGCATGTTTGTTGAAGAGGTGCTCCCTTAATTAACAAACAACTTCTATTTGTCATAGTTTGCAATTTTCTCTGCTCAGTCACTTTTCATTTAGCATGCTTTTTTATGATTGGCCACTTAAGAGTAAACTTGTGCTTAATTTTAAAGTCTGGTCATTGATGCACATACATCTGAGGAAATACTATAGTAAGAACAAAAGTGGGCCACTTGGGCTAATTACATTGAATACACAATACTCTTAAAGATAACTGCCTGGTACCCCAGAGACCTGCTGCTATGCTAGGTGGACTAGCCTTCTTAACATACACACACTGAACTTATAGGTGGCATACAAATGTAAAGAACTAGATTGGCAAAGGATGGTGCAAATTGTGATGAGCTGAATAGAGTCTTCCTCAGTATAAAATTCCCTGTGGTCCTATGATTAGCTTATCAGAAAAATCCAACCACCAATATATATGGGCTCAGTTCAGATGTTAACAAGAAACTGTGTTTCCCCACTGCATGCATTAGCCTGCATAATAAGCCCAAGGTTCATGCAGACCCATATATGCATTAGGAAGCTCTCAACTAAATGTCTACTCTGTCTCAAACAACCCATAGTATATCAGAGTTCCACAAATGCCAATATTAGATACAAAAATAGATATATGCAGCCTGAATTTAGAGGTTATATTCTTATACTTATCCTGCAGACCATGTCTCAGCTAAATGGGATTGGGGCAGAGCGTAGAACAAACAATTCCCTTTTTTCCAAATAGAATTTGGGGAAATTATTCCTTTAAACAAACCATGTTGGCTGATGGATTCTGAGAGTGGTCATTCAGAAACACCTCATTTCCCCATCTTTGCTTCCACCAGTTCCATATTCTTCATTTGCAAGATGCACTGTAGGGAAATTCTCACTCATTAATTAATTAAATTAACATTAACTTTTGGTGGAGGGAATCAATCTTCTGCTGAAAGGCTGTAAATTGCATAAAGCTAGTGGTGTTGTAACGGCTCTCTTCAAAACCTATGCTGTCGGTTATCTCTCCCATCAACAGCACGAAAATGGAAATTCAACCCTATTCTTTCTCACTTCAAAATTGAGAAGCACCAGAGTGGAAATGTTCTCATTTCTCAATAGCACCACGCACACACCTACACACACTTGTTAGCTGTTAGTTATGAATTGCCCAGGGGCTCTGCTGGATTTATTAGTGTTCCACTACTCAAAAGCTCCATTCTACACAAGGCTTAAACTGATTTCTCACTTTGACGATATTGTTCCATTTAAGCCCTGGCCTAGGAGAGTCTGTTGAAATGTTTCTGTACTTGATAGGCAGCCTCTAAAATACCTCACAGTCCTCTATTGCTTCGTGGTGGCTAACCTTGGCACTCCATGTGTTCTTGAACTCCAGTTCCCAGAAGCCCTGATCAGCAGGTGTGTTGACAGGCTTCTGGTAATTGAAGTCCAAGAACAGCTGGAGTGCTAAGGTTCACCATCACTCCTATTACCTCACCTTTTCTCATCAAGGAAGACCGTTGTCCTGATCTTATGGAATAGTAGCCGTGTTAGTCTGTGGTTCGGGCATCTCAGAAAACAAAACAAAACAAAACAAGTCTGATGAAGTGGACTTGATCCACAAAAGCTAACAGTGAAAATATAGCAGTTAGTCTTTAAAGTGCTACTGTGTTTTTTATTTTTATTTTACTCTATTTTTTTTGTTTTGTTTTCTGAGAGTCCTGATCTTAATCAGGCTTTTAGGGAAGCTAGCCCTATGGATTCAAGTTTAATCAATTTGCAGAATCAGAGTCCTTACATGTAACAACATGGATGTTTACTTAAAATATCTCAAAAGGAGAGATGTACTAAGATTTTACTCATGACTGGCTGTTTCAACCCAGTAAGACAGCTCTTTGAGAATTACCGTATCTCACCTTCTTGAGAGATCTTGGCTCCAGGGCAAGATCAAGACAAAAAAAATGCTTCTTGGCATGGTTTTTGCAATATGCAGAAAGTATAACTTTTGTAAAATTCCTGTCTCCCTGTATATGTACCACCTTTTCCTGTTGTGAAGCTAGCAGCAAGCACAACAGGACAGAACAATTGAACACAAAGACACAAACATCCCATTCATTGCAATTACTTTTACTGTTTCAAGCAACAAAACAGTTGTTGCATTTTCTAATACCACATGTTTTAAGAACTATAGAAAATCACCAATGCATTTTTTTCTGAGAGTGCCTAAAAAGCAACCAAAAAATTCACTATGACAGGATTAGATTTCTCTTTCATAATAGTTCCCAGTTATTTTAATAACAAAAAAAGCAACAGCTGCTTTTCAAATATACAAATAGGAACCAGGGCTCAAGTGCCTACCAAAATGCCAGATAACTAGCTTCTATTTGCACATGTGTTTGAGATTAAATAAAAAAAATGAGATTTACAATTATAAACAAGCCTTCCACAGCCAACTGATCTGCATTAGCCTTGCTCTCTTACTTTCACTTGGTTTAGCCATGTTCTCCTGAGAAGGGATCGATATACTGTATCTATTTATTTAGGCATTTTATGCTATCACTCAAGAGGCTCAGTGAGTACTTTATAAATTCAAGATAGTTAAGCTTGTCATCCACCTTCTGAAAGGCAGGTTAGATTCTTAAAATAAAATTTCTCAAGATATAAATAGCTTGGCAACCTTACCATGACCATGGAGCTCTTCATTATGCAGATTTTTTCATTATGCGAAGCACTATTGGCAGTACCCAGCACAACAGAAAAAAAGTTTGTTATCTGGGGTTCCCATTGAGCGGATATACCCCGACTACCGAAAACTCCGCATAACAAACTTTTTTTTCATGATGCAGGGTATCGCCCTTGCATAATGAACACTTCATTATGTGAATTTTTCACTATGCAAAGCATTCGTTATGCGGGGTACCACTGAATCATAAAACATAAGAAAAGGTGTTAGCTGAACACCTCAAAATATAACTCCACTTATTATAGCTCCACTTATTATGTGACCACAATGGCAATTCACCTTTGTGGTTTATGTCAGAGTTGGCATGGTTAAAAGTGAAAGTATTTACCAGCAACTACATGATATAAGGGAAGGGCAATGGCTTAGTGGTTAAGACGCTGAACTTGACAACAGTAAGGTTGGCAGCTCAGCAGTTGGAGATGTAAGTGCTACGTGACGGAGTGAACTCCAGTTTCTTTCCCAGCTTCTGCCAACCAAGCATTTTGAAATTTAAAAAACTGCAAGTAAATAAAGAGGTTTTGCTCAGCAGGAAAGGTAATAGTGCGCCATGCGCTCTGGTGTCTAGTCATCCCTGCCACATGACCATGGAAACATTTTCAGATGCAGACAGTGCTATGCAGACTGTGATGGAATAAGGTATACCCTTGGCTTTAGCTAAATACAAGATGTGGAATTTCTTGCGTAGGAGTCCCTTCACACCAGGTCTGGAATGTAAACTATATGGGCCTCATGGTTTAGAAGAACCAAAACTTAATGTGTGATTGACGTCTTATTGTAAGATCATTGGTTGGAATCCCTAAGTAGGAGGACCAAAGGTGGGCCCTAAGGGAGGAGATATAACCCTGAGACAGACACAAATAGAGACACTCTCTTGGATGTTGTGCTTTTAAACTGCAAAAATGTAGAGGCTTGAGAAAGAAGGGGGCATTTGCTGTCCCTTGAACATGCAGCTTGCATTATATCTTTTGTTTTGAAATGCTTTCTAAGCTTTTTCTGGACTGTATCCTGAATCTTGCTATGCTTTCAATATATTTCTAAGATACCTGAAGAGACTTGGAGTGATTACTTGGCTCTACGCTACCTGAATCTACACTAGTTTCATGTGCACCCTTTGTCACCACCTGGATTTTGGTTGGGAGTGACTGGGCACACTGATAGGAGAAGGCTGAACTGCTGGGTTTAATCTAGGCCAGGGAAACAGGATGACTTTCGAGCAAGGGTGACCTTTACCTTACATGATATAACAGACTGCATCACCCCTAGAATATCTGTCCATCCCACCAGAGCAGACCAGAGAGGCTCTCTGGTTGTACCATAGGCTAGAGAGGCTCATCTTTCTGGCACTAGAAGGAGGGCCTTCTCCATGTCTGCTCCGGCCCTACGGTATCTCCTGCCAACTGAACTGCATCTCCAGACAGAGCTGCTGCCTTTGAGGAAGGGTCAGTTGCGTAGCGTGGGGGGTGGGGGGGGGCGGATGCCCCGGGCAGCGGCTTTCAGGGGGCGGCAAAATGTCCCCACCACTTTGGCCTCCCTCTGCCTGGGCTTAGCTTAGGAAGCAGGACTTCCCAGGGGGAGGGCGGCCCTTTTGCTGGTGAGCGCCCTGCGTGCGTGCCCTCCGCCCGCCTGGCTGGCCATCGGGGGCTCTCCGCCGCCTGCCCCTGGCAGGCGCCCCGCGTGTGATCCCCCACCCCCACCCGATCTGGTATAGTGGAGACGCTGGAGGAGCGCTGTGCTCTGCGCACCAAAACGCACAGGAGGCAAACTAGGCTTGCCTCTTCATGTGCCCTGGTGCAAAGGCGACGCTTGGAGGACGGATCCTGGCCGCCAAGCCGGGAAGGCAGACACATTGGGGAGGGAGGGAGCTGTTCTTTCCAGGAGCCGATCCTCCGTGCCTATCCCCCCCCCCACACACACACACACACTTCCTCTTCGGAGGATCTCCGCTTCTGCAGGGAGCGCCGTCGGCAACTGGGCGCGTAACCGCAGGCGCCCAAGCGGGCGCGTTTGAAGGCCACCGCCAGGGACGTCTGAGACCCAGAAAGCAACCAGGCGAGATTCAGATTATCCCCCCTCCGCCCCTTTCCCTCCACGCAGGTGCCTTAGCAATGAGGCGGGCGGCGAGGCAGGGAGCCCGGGGCGCCGGGTGGGGACTCCAAAGGTGCCTGGCAGTGGCCTGGAGGTGGTAGAGCCCCGCCTCCCCTCCCCAGCCTGGTCGAGCCTGGCCGGCGGACGCTTGGCTGCCTCTGGCATCCTCACCCTCACGGTGAGGGTGGCCCGGCTGGCCGTCGGGGGCTCTCCGCCGCCTGCCCCTGGCGGGCGCCCCATGTGCGCGCGCATGCTGCTCGCCTCCGCCCGCCCAGCCACCCACCCAGCTTGCTGTCAGACGGGGCGCTCATCGGGGGTGGGTGGCGCCGTGGCGGGGAGCTCCTGGCGGCTGGGTGGGTGGCTGGGCGGGAGGTGGGCAGCGCGCGCGCGTGCGCCACTCGTCAGCAGGGGGCCGCCTTCTGCCTGGGTCTTGGGGGGGCGGCAGAGGCGAGCGGGGGGAAGCGAGTTTGTTCTTCGCCCCTGGCGGCTGATCTCTGCGCGACGCCACTGGGAAGGGTGTAAAAACATGGCTGGCAGGTCAGGTTTGGGGTACTTACTGCACGTTAACTCCAGCCTGTTGGCTAATTTGAGTCTCTCTCTCCCTGAACCCTGAATCTTGAATCTTTTAATTTTTTTTTATCCTTGTGACTTAATGTTCTGATTTTATCTGCTATTTTTAATTTGCTGACCTTTTTGAATTGTTAATCTGAATTGTTTGGAGAAAGGCCTTGATTAATTCCACAGTTGTTATTTTTTTAAAGTATGTTTTTATGTCTGTTAACCGCCCTGAGTCACTTAGGTGAGTAGGGTGGTATATAAATGTGAATAATAAATAAATAAAGCCAAGCGCAAGAAAACCCAGTCTTTTTCCATAGGGAAATATCTTTTTTCTTCAGCTGGAAGGTTGGTTGGTTCATTTAGCACCAATTAAACTAGCATTGTTTTTCTCCATTTTCTGGCATTTACAATCACCTATCCCAATGCAAAGGGAAATCACAGGGGTGACTATGGTGATACTGACAGTGATGCTTTACTGCGGGGGGGGGGAGACCCCAAACAAACAAGCACACACAACGTCTAACTCTCTCAAGACCTTGCTAGATTTTGTTAACCTGATCCATCAACATTCCATTGAGAAAGTGCTGCTCAGAAAGATTGGGTCCAAGCAAGTTCTTCGGAAACACCACCTATTTGATCACAGCTTCTGCCCCACTTAACAGCCTGCCCCCACAGACCACCTTAGAACTTTGGAGGGCAAGCATGGAGCTACCAGATAACTGGCAGAAACACATGACTCTCTACCACCTGGGCAAGAACAACCATGGCCTGTGTGGAGAGCTCTAAACAGACTGTGTGCCGGGGTAGGAAGATCAAGGGATAATCTGAGAAAGTGGGGTTTCACTGTAGACAATAGCCTATGTGAATGTGGAGAAGCAAAAACTGTCGCCCATATGATACAATGCCCCTCAACGTCCACTGAGGAGGACCTTATGTTAGCAAGAGAAAATGCTGCCAATGTGGCCTGATATTGAGCGAATGTCATCTAATTCCTGTTTGTTTTAGCTATGTTAATTTTAGCTGTGTATGTTATTATATGCTTGTGGTGCCTCTGACATGAATAAAGACCTGTTTCAGAGACTTTGGGATGGGGAAATTAATATTTTGTTGCCATGTTATTTCCTGCTGCATCCATTTGTAGAGTTGCTATTTTTCACTCTGTTTGGGTTTTACAATATCATTATTAGTACTGATTCCATTTGAGCATTATGACCTGGTTCTGTGTTTTTTATTAGCTACTTTGGAAGCATCTTTTTCTAAAGCAGAACAGCATGCAGGAAATATTCCAAACAATAGATGAGCAAATAAATTCAATTTAAAACTGATACTTGGACAGGTTTCCTTCTCAGAACCAATTAGAAAGATAACATTTTCAAGACATAACATGATTCCCACCTAGTTTTGAAAAAGTGATCTTTAGCTTCATTAGTACTAGGTACTGTATGTGATTCTCTTAAGCTTGTGTCCTCCTGGAGCAGGGATCCTGACTTAGAACCCATGGAAGTGGGAATGGCAAGATTTGGTAGGAAAGAATATAGTACAGTATAAGCAATTATGGTAGTGCAGATACAATTTTTTTTGTTCAGTCGCACAGTCGATTCCAATCCTTTGCGACCCCATGGATCACTGTCCACCAGGCACTTCTGTCCTCCACCATCCTCCTTAACTCCCCCAGCTTTGTACCCATTGTGTCTACAATACCATCTAGCCATCTCATTTTTGGCCACCCCCTTCTTCTTTTGCCCTCCACCCTTCCCAGCATCAAGGCTTTCTCAAGCGAATCCTCTCTTACACATGCAAATGTAAGTATATACTCTAACTCAACAAGTCTGTGAATGACTTGCAGCTTAGCAAGTTTGAATCATAACCTATTCTTTCTCTCTAGGGCAGGTATTTTCAAATTGTAGCCTGTGGGCTGGATGTGGCCCACAGAACCATTTCATGTGGCCCCTCACTGCCTCCACCATACTAGGAAGTGTCATGTGGTGGAGGAAGGGCAAAATGGCCATCTGGCCCCTGGACCTGTTTTAGGGAAGGTAACCCAGTCCCCAGCTTGAAAAGGCTGAGAACTCCTGCTCTAGGGCAAGGGCAAGCTAGGTGGCCCTCCAAGTAATTCCAGTTCCCACCATCTCTGATCTTCTACTACACTACCAGAGACTAAAGGGAGCTGAAATCCACTGAAAACCAGAAGGTCACCTCTTCCCCATACCTGATCCCGTGCAAACCAAGTCCCTCCAGATGTTTTGAACTATTACTCTCTTTACCCTCAAACAACACAGTCAATGGGTGGGGATTATAGGCATTGTAGGTCAAAAACAAAGTAGCACAGGGTGAGACATTTGGGCCCTCCAGAAGGTCTGCAAGTGCTACTATTCTTACCCGACACAGCCAGAGGTGAGGGATCTTGTGATGGGTAGCCCATCAGCACCTGGAAGGGTGTGATTTACCCACTTTTGATCTACTGTGGCTCATGTGAGAGAAAGCTACTCTACGGTCACACAAGTCATAGAATTCTTGGGCGGCCATTTGATTTCACATCTACTCACAACATTACTTACTTATTCATTCATTCATTTATACCAAATATTTAGGATATTTCCCACTCTATATTTTCTCATAGATCTGGGAACAGATACTGTACATTCCTCCTGTTTGAGGCCACTCCTGTCTCCGGACAATGTAAATAACAGATTGTTCCCTTAATATCCTCCCTTTTCCTACTCCAGCTTTATTTTTGCCCCTGGCCCATCTTCTGCCCCACATATTGAGCGACATGCTCCTTCCCACTCCAAGGCAACCAAGTCAGCAAGTGTGAGGAGAGAACAGAAAATGCAGTCCTGGCCTGGAATCACCTCCATGTCTCTCCCTACCCAGTGTGTTAATCTCTAGAAAAGCTCTCCAACTGAAACAATGATCCATAAATCATCATCATGTCATTAGTTTTCCTCAAAGGATAACTGAGGACAGGCATACCTTGGCTTTCCGTAGGGAGCCATTTTTTCTCCCCCCCCCCCCCAATCTCCAGCATATACACCCTGATGGCCACAAAAATAAAGTTAAAAATATCTAATCCCACCTCCTTTGGAGCTTGTCCAACCCATTCAGTAAAGCACAGGAGGGGGTTTCATTTTCATTTTCATTTTTTAATGTATTAAAATTCCACAATGTTATTAAAAGGAATTGTTCAATCCATTTAATTGGCTCAGAAGATAAATTCTTCCCTCAGCCTGGGGTCATGGCCATCAGCAGCTATTTATTAGCCCCATTGATTAAGAAGAACAGCCTTTAAATGGAAATAAATTGAATTCTATGGCAAAGAGGATTCCATACAAGCTATTAATGTAAGACAGGGAAGCTTAGCAATCACTCAGGGTGGGTTGTGTGATTCCCCCCCCCTTTTTTTTCCCCCTGTCATATCTTGACAGCCCCTGCTATTCTCCTCCCAACCGTATACATTTCCCATCACACATATCACTCCACAAAGCAAAGGGAAAATCAGAAACAAGGCATAGAATGACAGGATGTGATGCAGTTTAGTTTGGCACTGCTGTTTTTCTTCATTGGTCGCTACAGTCAAGCACAAGTAGTTGGCATTTCTTAAGAGAAAGAATGGTTTAAAATTAGGGGAAAGGAGAAGTGCTATTCCAAACTATTTGTGCCTTTCCAATAAAATAGCTCACAGAGAAATCTGTGAGGTCCATGTGGAAAGAGGGGCAGGGTGGGATAAGGCGATGGGTTTAGAATTTAGGATCAAAAAGAGAAAGAGGAAATGTCACAGCCTGGGACTTTTTAAAAATATATTTATTGCCTTCTGAGAGCTATATTTTGTTTTGCCTCAAATGCCACCCACCAACTCTTGAACACACTTCATGGTGCTTGCCCTCATCCCAGAGTTTAATTGCTTGAGATTGTTACTCCTAGGCTGCTAATTTATTAAAACCAGATCTCTGGTATTACTCTAGAGCTTGGAAGAATCACTGCATTCGATTAAATGCAGCAGTGCATGCCGGCTTTTCTTTGTCTCTGACCACCTCTGTAATTGCGCCCCTCTGCTAAGCTGGAAAAGCTCCCCAGATGCAGGCCAGGTAACAGGCATGTTTCATCAGAGCAGATTAGGCTGAGCAACAAACAGAGAATCAAATCCATCATGGGAGGAAAGTATAAGGAGGAGGAGGGACAGCTACTCTCTCTAGTAGCACTAAGAGAGTATTTACACCATATAGTTGGATCTCTTTGATTCCTCGTTAACTGTCAGGGATGCATCCCATGGACTACTGAGATCTTTAGTCTCAGAATATGCATAGAATTCTGTGCTATAGATCTCAGGGCTGCAGGATTAGGAGAGTGAATTCGAAATCTCCAGATAATTCTATGTACTTCACCAAACTACAGGACTCCAAAGGATGCCATTAATATACAATCAAATGGATAGAACTGCGTATAGGTACACTCCAAGAAAGAGGGAGATGTCAGGTTGGTAAATAGAGAGAGAGAGAGCTGCCATATCCATAATGAAAAGCATACTAAGCATAGGCATTTCTTCAGGTTGATTCCCTGTCCCAGAGAAAATGTTTTATAAGTTTGGTCTGATATCATGCAGGCAGAAGAGGTCAGGTGACGAGATGCATGCATGGAGGAAGCAATGGGAAGATGTCAAAAATGCTTCCCTCTAGTGATCCATTCAGACCTCTGGAATGGAGAAAGAGGTTAAAAAGAAATTGAACTAGGTGGGATAGGACTGGCTGATTTAAGAACTCTCTCTCCCTCTTTTTAAACTGGGGGAGGGAATGTTTTGTAGTAGTTTTTAATGGGGTTTTAAAATTGTGATGGTTTTAATATCTGTACACCGCCCAGAGTCTTTGGAATTGGGTGGCAATACAAATCCTAAAACTAGATAGATAGATAGATAGATAGATAGATAGATAGATAGATAGATAGATAGATAGATAGATAGATAGATAGATAGATAGATAGATAGATAGATAGATAGATAGATAGATAAGAGGGTAGGGAACCTGTATGTGTGTGTGACCTGTTCAGATTTCTAGCCAGAGTCCTTTCCCCAGCAGCCCAGTAGCAAGAAGGAAGAGATGGTGACAGAAATATTAGGGAGGGATACCAGGAGAGAAGAGAGAGAAGGTAATGACAGAGGGAGAGGGACAGAAAAATGGAAAGGCCAAATTCATATTGAGATATACCTCACTCACTTTTGACTCCTTATCCTCCTGGTTGGTGGGAACAGCCAGGATGGTGCGGCGGCGTGGCAGCGTCTTTGGCCTCCTCTGGCCATGGGGGCTTTTATCCTCCTGGCGGGTGGAAAGGGCCAGGAGGGCATGATGGCAGCGGGCATCATCTTCGGCCTCCCGTGGCCATGGGGCTCTTATCCTCCTGGCTGGTGGAAAGGGCCAGGAAGGCATGTCAGCACAACAGATAGCACTGCTGGAGTTAATATGTAAGACAAAGATCATACAGATGGCAGGATACTTCAATGTTTCTGAAAAGGAAGGATAAACTCATAATTTAGGGGTCCTGTTCCATCCCACATTGTCACAGGAACCATAGGTGATCTCTGTGATTTACAGAATTGTTATTTAACTTAAACTGAATTATCAGCTACTAGTCTGTCTGAACACAGAGGGCATAGCTACCACTTAGTTATTAATCTGCAATAACCATGCTCTGGTAAACTCTTTTTTTATTACTGTAATGAGTTATATTTGCCAAATAATCTGCAAATTGGGTTTGCCAAATAATCCGGACACTTCCATAATATTCAGTAAGAATCTTCAGTAACATTAGTATCACAGACTGAATGATATGATTATACTACACCAGTCTTTTGTGCCTTGCCTTTCTCAGCCAAGTACAAAGTGCAAATTCCAGACTTTCAAACTCTAAATGGCCTGGGACCAAGTGACCTGAAGAATCACTTCCTCCCATCTATATTTGCCAGGACTAAAGTATCATCTTCTTCAGGGTTCCTCCCTAAGTATATCTTGCCGGATCTATTGCTGGCACCTTGCTTGTAAAATACCTTCTCCAGAAAGCCTTGTCTTTCTGACCTTCTTGATGCCAGGTGAAAATGGTTGCATTCTCTTGGGAACAGAGGCTTAGAACTCAGCACTATCTTTCAGAGCTTAGTTCTCATGTTGGATTTACCTTTGATTTAATAATAAATGCAATTTGTCAAGTCAATTTTGATTTATGGTGACCCCTTTCAGAGTTTTTTAGGTAGATGAAGTCATTTATCATTACCTTCTGTGGACATCCTAGACTAGATTATGCAGCTTGACCATGACTAAATAGGCTGGCTCGTCTACCAGGAGACATAGCAACCAGATAACTAAAACATTCTCCATTGTTTCTGGTACTGAAGGTATTATATTCCAAAATGGCATGACTTTATCTCTTCTGTGAATAGCTTGGTCTGTTCAGGATGATGGGTGGGTGGATGGATAGATAGATTTTTCTTTTTTCAATGTCAGATGTGAATTAACACTAGTTTGTGAATGATCATTGAAATTATGTTACAGGCATATAAGATTTAATGATCCCACCCATGTCATTTTCTAATTTCACCTACTTCTTCCCTGACCATACTGTTTTGTAAATATACCTGTCAACTCGGTATGACATTCAGGAATTGCTCTGGTCTGCATGTATTTAAGCCATAATGAATTTCTCAGTTTTTATAATTGAAAAGGCCATCAGATTCTTTGTCTCCTCTCCTATAGTACTACTAGCCCTCTTTCCAAATTCTTATACTTATTTCCTATAGCAGCACCAGTGTCCTGAATAGCATGATAGAATAGGGGTGATCAACCAATATATCTCAACTCAGCCAACTTCACAGAAATGCTCTGAACAAAATACAGGGAAAATCCTACTTAGTTAAAGAAGGGCAGACTACAAATACAGTAACTGTCAGAGAGCTCTTATATTGCTTCTTTTACTTTGCATCTCTTCCTATCATACACACTTGCAACTTCATTTATGTTTTTATAGTACCTTTCTCTGAGTGCTTGTTAATTTGTGACCTCTATTCAAATTAATTACCCTGAAGGTGTTCATCCAATCATCACTAACATGTATTAGAATAGCTTCCAAGTGCTTCTTGGAAGAATGAAAAGTCTTTATGCCATTATTCAAGACTGTGTGGGCAGAAAGTGTTGACAGAAAAGTAATCTGCTTTATGAAATCTTAGGAATATCCTTTTGCTTCTCTTTTGTTTTATTTTAATAATACAGGATGATATTAAAATAAACTACATAAAACCTCTTTAAATGAACTGGCAGGAATTTGGTGGTATATGGAATAGCTAAATAAATAATCCATTCTAAAAATGTGGGCTTTACAAGCATTGCTCAAATACTCTTGGATACCAAATAAATGAAGTGGAAGCAGAGGGACCCTAGTCCCTTTGTGTTGACCCACCGAACCACTTACCCCAGGAGATGTATGAGTTGGCTCAATCTGAAGGGGCTTTCTCCTGTGTCCTTATGTTATTAAATCTGTAGCACATTCACAAATGCAATTGATACTTCTTTAGGTTCCTATGAAAAATGTCCTTATAGCACATGTAATCAAGTGACTGCATGCATCATACAGACAAATAAGGAGATGAAATCAAGGAGCTTTAAGACAGAGTCTGCAATCCTGTTGCTTAGTGTAATGAGTCATAACTGGAGTAGGCCCAGGGACTTAGTAGGGATTTGATGAGTCAACTCTTCCATAAGTTCAATTGATCCAAATGAACTTACTCTAGTTTCAAGTTGCTATATTAAGCAACAGAATTTCATATTTATCATAACCGGGGGGGAACTGCCAAAACTGTCAATGCCATTTTTATGTTCCATTGTTCCATAATAACAAGTTATTAGGTTTATCATTATCTTAGAGATGGGAAATATTACGTTTTTGGACAATGTTTCTCAGGGCTGTGGGATTGTGTGAGCTGTTCAAGAAAGCAACATTACCACTGTCTGTGTCACTTTACTTAAGTGGTTGCTGCTGCAAGTAATAAAGCCCACACCATGACTTAATAAGACCATGGAAATTTTGTAATATGTTATTGAGAAAAGGAATGAAACATGTAGTTGCCATTGCCTTTACATTCACCATAGCATGCCTTTTCATTCATGGAAAGTTTATTAGTAAGGAGATTTCCAAACTTTTTGCGTGAAATGGTCTCCCGCATGCTTAGCTTCCACCACAAACAGTATAGACCAGGGGTCAGCAACCTTTTAAGTTGAGGGCTGGGTCACACTCCCTCAAATAGTTGAGGCGGCCTAACTGGTGGTCCCCCTGTTGTAATCACTGCCGTAAAATGTCTCTGTAACTGTCATAAACATGAGGTGGCAGTATTGAAGGCAACAGGCCAGATGATTTGGTGCTGTGGGCCAAATCTGGCCTGTGGGCTATAGGTTGCTGGCCCCTGGTATCTTATTAGCAGGTATTTAGTTGGTGACAATCAGGTGTGAGGTGCAATCTTTAGACACATGGTGACACTATCATATCACTGCTTCACTACGTGACAAACTGCATGAAACCCTTCAACACACATTCTTAGCAGTAAATGCCAACTTGGGTTAACCTAAGACCTTATTTTCCTCATAAAGAATCGTGTAATAAAAAAACTGAGCACTGCAACAGCCAATCTCACCCCAGTGGAGAGTGCTTCCTCAGTCCTTCCAAGATGTGATTTATTTCAGACACTGGTTGTCCAGGCTTCATTCAAGATCAGTACAAAGCTGTAAAATCCAGTAAAGAAAGTCTACACTTATAAGGCTTTCAAAAACCCATTTAATTTAGATTAAACTAGGCAATTTTTTAGTTTTAACACCAGAATTGATTGTTTTAAGTATGTTTATTGTGCTTTAGCAGGTTAGATTTGTATCTATTTCATAGTTGTTAATCTGCGATAAATATGTTTTTAATAATGTCTGTGTATTTATTGAACATAAAGCTGCCGGCCGAAATTGAGAGTGAGATTGCTGAAAGATACTTCTTGTATGTTGCTATGCTAAAATTCATTGCTACATTCTGTTTGCAGAGATTTACTTATTTACTTTTAACTGGGGACATAAGAATGTAGGTTATATGGCAATAAATATATTTTTAATAAGTTATTGATATTTAACCTGTTATCACCAGCTTAATAAATGAACATGTCATTAAACAGCTATTGGCAAAACTCTCTTTGAATTTTCTTGCTAGATGCACAATGAACTGGTGCTCATTACAGCAAAACCTAGAATTATGAACAAATGGGCAATACAAAAGATGTTGTACCTACACAACATCATTTGTTCATCCACCCCATGCAATATCATGTTTATGCTGGAGAGGGGGGTTGTCCATGAGCAGCAATGGATCTGCCAATACTAATTTACCTCCATATGCAAGTCCAATTATTTTAGTTTGAATTCACACCTACTGTTCTAATTGTTCATCTCATTTCAAGCTTAGAGTACATTTTTCTGTTTCAGTAAGCTTCATGATTGCCAATTCGGCTTACATCTGACCAAAATTGATGGGCATTGAAATCTATATCTATGAGGTTTATTTCATTTCGATAGCCTAAACATGAATCCCTTTCTGATTTTGCAAAGCAACTATTTAGAATTTTGACTACCTTTTGGACAAATTTTAAAAATCACACCAATAAACAACAGCACTTTCGGATAAGCAGAAGATGATATTGTGACTGGTTACTACCTTTACAAGCACTAAGAGCTGCATTAAAAGCCACATTCCATAAACCTCGTTTTTCTTTGGCATTTTCTGGAATTTCAACCACTGCTTCAACCTAAAGACCAGAATCCTACCGCCAGTATATGTAAACATAATGGAAATCATGTTTGTCATGATGGTAAATTGCCACTCAATGATGACATGCTGGTAGCATTAACAGGCAAAAAATCATGAATAAGGAATGCTACCAGCACTTCGTTAGTGAGTGGCAATTTTGCTATCAAGGCTTACACAATCTGCAGGATGATCATGGCCAGGATGGTTAACTTACCAACCATGTCAAAGGAAATTAAAATATTACCTTGCAAAAGTATCAGTTCATAAAATCAATTTCTTTTTGAAAAATCAAAACACATGAAAAAATGCATATGATTATATAAATGGGAAATTGTTATTTTAAAAGCATGCTTTGTTTTAAAGGGATGCACCAAAATCAATCGACTGAAGGGCAGGAAGGGAAGAGGTTAAAGTTTTCATCCATTAAATGCAGTGATGGGATGTCCCCGGTTCCAGACGGTTCCCTGGAACCGGTAGGACCAATCCCGGAGGGTTCTCCGGGAGGGTAGACAACTTTTGAGGCGTCTGGTTCCGGACGCCTCACCGAAAGAAAAAAAATATTAAAATCGGAGCTAAAATGGCTCCAATTGACTGCGCATGCGCAGAAACTCAATCTGACGCATTGCGCATGCGTCAGATTGAGTTTCTGCGCATGCGCAGTCAATTGGAGCCATTTTAGCTCCGATTTTTTTAAAAAATTGTTCCATAGCTTTCAGGGCGGTGGCGGCACCAGCCCTCTGAGGAGGGCACCTCCCCCACGGCACGTTGAGGGCTGCCTGGGCCGTCCGCTGCTGACAAGCCCCATGCCCTGGGGACGCCCGGTGCGGCGCACCACTGCCGCCGCCGCCTCCGCTGGGCACCTGTGGGCTGGGTGCCTGCAGCCGCCGCCCCCCGCCGCCGGAGCTGCCGCTGCCTGCATCCCTGTGGCCTCCTCCTTGGGCCGGTCCCTTTTTAGCCCAGCTGCGGCGCCTGGCGGAGGAGGAAGCTGCAGGCGGCGGCGGTGCGGCATGGGGACGGCCCAGGGAGGCTCGACAGCCACGGCTGGAGCCACCGCCGGAGCCACTGCTGCCCGCCGCCCCTGGCTGGAGCCGGGCTAAAAAGGTACCGGCCCGAGGAGGATGCCACAGGGGTGCAGGCGGCGGCGGCTGTGGACGGCGGATGCAGCCAGTGGCTCCTGTGACCGCAGTCGGGGTGCCGGGTCCCAAGAAAGGTAAGCGAGGGGTTTTTATTTGGGGTGGGTGGGTAATTTATTTGTGTTTTGGGTGGGTGGTTGTTTTTATTTTATTTATTTATTTATTTATTTATTTATTTATTTATTTGTGTCTGGGTGGGTGGGCTGAGAGGGAGGGGTGTGTGTGTGTATGTTTATTTTTATTATTTATTTATTTTTATTTTTGGCCCTGCCCAAACGTCATGATGTCATGACGTCGGCTTCGGCCATGACGTCATGACGTCATGACATTGGCCACACCCATGACATCCGTGATGTCATGGCGTGGTAGTAGAATGTTTGTCATCCCATCACTGATTAAATGCTACTTTGTGCCTGCTAAGTTGGTTTAGTAAAGCTCTGAACCTAGTACAGATCAAGGCAGCAGAGAAACCAAGGAAGATCAGCCTAAATCAAATGGGAAAGTACTTGATATTTGGGGGTAGGGGAAGAGAGAAAAAAGTTCTACTCCATTCTTCAAAAAGAAGCTGCCATTTCTGATAGAACATAAGAGAGTTTTCACTAAATGGGACCAAAATTTGTAAGCAATTCATTTGATCCTGCAGGAGTTGCTTTTAAAGAGCCTACAGGAGGGCTTGAAGGGAAAACTCTTCCATACTATTACACTCAGGCACTTGGAATTCAATAACACAATGCAGGATGGATCTCCAGATGCTGCTGGACTACAATCCCTATTAAGCTTATCCATCATAATCAATGGTGAAAGTGACAAGAGTTCTAAACAAAGAGCAGCTGGATATAATCACTAGTGATCCACCACAGCTATAGTGCTTTTGAAAATGAAAGGCCTACACAGCAATCTTAAGGAAAATCTAGTGATAGACTTGTCTTCCAGAAATGAATCAAGCTAGTTCCAAACACTACAGGTTTAGGCAATTTAAAAATAAACCATGTGCACATTTGGGAATAGCTGAAAATAAGCACAGGAGATACTTTCTGCTGTCAGACAGAGAAATGTAAACTATTGGATTACTATCTATTACATATCTCTAGTGACATAGAGGGACTGCAGTGGCTTAGTGGTTAAGATGCTGAACTTGATGACTGGAAGGCCAGCAGGTCAGTAGTTTGAGACCTGAGTGCTGCATGATGAAGTGAGCTCCTGTCACTGTCTCAGCTCCTGCCAACCTAGCAGTTCGAAAGCAAGAAATTGCAAGTACAGTACATAAATAGGTACCACTTCGGTGGGAAGGTAAACAGCATTCCATGCACTCCGGTGTTTAGTCATGCCTGCCACATATCCACGGAAACGTTTGCAAATGCAGACCATGCTGACTCTTTGGCTATAAATTTATTTATTTATTTATTCATTCATTCATTTACATTTATACCCCACCATTCTCCAAGGACTTAGGCAAGCTTACAGTTAAGAGCAGTTATAACACAGTATTTATAACAACAAAAAATTAAAATTGAGAGTTAAAAGGTTAAAAAGTTAAAAGTTAAAACCACAAAAACAGGGAGAGAGGTGGGGTCATTCACAGGAACCAGCCGACCGAGGTGACCGCCTGGCCCACACCCCATACATGCCTTGCCAGCCAGGTCTTCACCCCCTTTCTGAAGGGCAGCAGCTCCGTCTTGAGATGCAACTCACTTGGCAGGAGGTTCCATAGGGCTGGAGCAAACACAGAGAAGGCCCTCCTTCTCATGCTAGAGAGATGGGCCTCTCTAGCTGATGGTACAACCAGAGACCCCCTCCGGTCTGCTCTGGTGGGATGGACCAGAATCAAAGAAAGTATAGTGCAGGACCCCTGACCCACAGCCACTCAGTCTTGCCAGGATTCAGTTGTAGCCCGTTGTCCCCCATCCAGACCTTCACAGCATCCAGACACCTCGCTAGGACTTCCTCTGCATTGCTAGGGTCCCCACGGGCCAAGATATACAACTAGGTATCATCTGCATATTGATGATACCTCACCCTGTGGGAACAGATGATTTCACCCAGCAGTTTCATGTAGATGTTAAATAGGAGAGGCGAGAACACCGAGCCCTGATATACCCCATATTGGAGGGCCAGACACCTCAACCTCCAACCACACCGACTCGGTCCAGCCCCTCAGAAATGAGAAAAACCAGGACCACACAGTGCCCTGGATCTCCAGTACTTGGAGCCTTTCCCGAAGGATACCATGGTCGACGGTATCAAAAGCCGCTGAGTGGTCAAGAAGAGCCAGGAAGGATGAATGTCCACCATAAACAGAGATAAGCACTGAACCCTAGAGTCAGATATGACTGGCTTTCAAGTAAGGGCAACCTTTACCTTTACCTAGAGACATAGAATTATTTTAGAGAAACTTGATGACTTTGCATCCTTAATTACATTATTTCATACCACTGTTTCCTAGGAAAAACAATCAAGGTGGGGGTGGGGAATCTACTGGACCAACCACATATTGCAAGCCTAGGAATAGTGCAAGACTTTTTTTCCAAAACAACTATTCAGAATTCCACCCCCTGCCCCCAAAAGGACCCTTTTGCGATGCATCCAAGTTGAATAGTCATTATCTCTCTCCATGATCATAGATCCTAACATAACTGATACAGTATAGGTGAACCAACAGCTGACATCTTACCTAGTTTTCTCATACCTAGGTGCCAAATTAAGTCCAAGCTGAATGGGAGATCCAGCTCGAGTCACATAAAATTATAGTAAACATTGTTCCTGCAGCCTCAAGGCATGGAATATTAACAATAGTGCCAGCAGTCTGACAAAAGAGCTATAAAGTTTCCTCAACTTTTTCTTAAATAATTTTGAAGACTATCTCATCTTGTGTCTCTTTTTCTTATCTAAGTAGAAAAAGAGTCAAAAACAGCAAAATTGTATGGATTCTGATGCACAAAATCCTACAAGCTTCAACACATGTAAGCATGCATTGCTAACTCTGTGCTGGCCTGAGGTCAGTGATGGGATGTAACAGGTTCTCACTAGTTCTCCAGAACTGGTAGTAACTTTTCCCAGTGTCCCGGAGAACCGGTAGCAGTTTTTTTTTGGGGGAAAACCACCTTTGGGGCTTACCTTTTCACTGGTTCCCCCATTGCACATGCACGCCTACAGTGCTTGGTGCATATGCACAGCCTCCTTGCTGTCCTCCCAAGTGGGGAGGAGGAAGAGAAGCTGCTAGCCTGAAGCTCCCTACAGCCTGCTCCCCAGGTGTGTGTGTGTGTGTGTGTGCGCGCGCGCGCGCACGCGCGTGTGTGCTTATTTTTATTTTATTATTATTTTATTATTATTATTTATTTATTTTTATTTGGCCCCGCCCACAACATCATGTCATAATGTTGGCTCCGCCCATGTCATGATGTCATGATGTCAGCTCCACCCACACTGTGATGACATCATGGTGGGGTAGTAAATTTTTTGACATCCCACCACTGCCTGAGGCTTCCACTTGCAAAGCAGTATGTAGCTGAGGGATTGTCCTTCAAAACACAAAATATTAGATGAGTTTCTCTCATAGCCTTTCCCCTCACATTTTTTGCACTATAGCTCCCATTACCTCCTCCAAACAGCCATGGGGAAACTAGTCAACATTCTGTCTATATGTGCGAGTTATTGAAATGTTAGTAACAAGCCACACAAGGCTTACTAAAATCAACTGTGTGAAAGTCTACAATCTAACAGAGTGAATTTCATCACTCAAGCCAACTATTCTTGTGAGTTATCAATAGGCTTCAGTATGCTTGACTCGTCGTTGGATTTAATAATCTTCCAACGTCTTCTTTTTCTTCTTCTTCTGCCATATCTGAATCTGAATATTGGCACTCCTCATGATGATCAGCAATGAAGATTGTCCTGAGAATATAATGCAGTGGCCTTTCATCTGCCTTCTGTATCACAGCATGACCCCTGTACCACTGACCCAGTTCTATGAGTAACTTTCTGGTCCTGAGACCTTTTGGCATACAAAGTCCTCATCAGCCCCAGGCAGGAATTGATGAAGCTGCTGCCCTCCATTAAAATGGATTCAAGTGGAATTTAATCCACTTGGGGACATCACCTTTCCCTGTGGACTTTGGCACCCAAGTCGTTAGTCCTCAGGGTTATCGGGTTAGTTAACCACCACCTGACACTTGGTGTTAAGTTGTTGGCAGTACGGTCTATTCTATTACCATAACAGGATAACCTGGCCAGACATGTTACAATGTCTAAGCAAAATTATTTATTTTTTTTAAAAAAACTTATCTTTGCTAGATGAAGAAATTGAAGGATGGAAAAGACTTGAGACCTTCTTTTCTCTTTCAAATGAGTCCATCTAGCAATTTATAGACGTGCTTCTGATCTTTCATATTCTTCCTTTCATATGCAGCTCTAATTCCTATATACCAAGACAATGAGGTGATGATATGAAAGTGGCAACTTTTAATTGAGCCATATCATCAGTTTCCATTCAAATGTAAAATTAATGATCCTGAATCATAATAATCATAAACTCACACATAACCCTATGCAACAGCAAATGACTCTTTGCAGTGATACTAGAGTGTTAAGCTGATTTGCAAGAAGCACAGGCTATCCAGGAATTCTAATTAACCAAATTAACACTATCACTTCAAATCATGTTTCAACAGCAGGATATTTCCAAATGGCCTCAGGCTGGCAACGAAGTAGCCCGATGAATAACTGATTCCATCTCCAGGGGTTTGGCGGATTTTATTTCTCAATGAAAGGAAAGAATGCATGTTCACGCTGGATAAATTTCTGATCCAGCAAGGAATATCCATGCATAGAAATATGTTTACACATGCATAAAATATAGGGGCAGATGTGTTTCTCTATACCCAGTTACATCTGCACTGTATTTATGGATACACAGCAACACATTCCTAGATACACTAATGGTATTTAGCATGTGTGCGCACACTGCAAAGAAATGTTAGCTAACACAAAACACAAGAAAGAGTAGCCATGTGACCCATCTAGAGAAAAAAAGTTCCTGCTTGAGTAATACCTTTCTTAAATGACTAAAAAGTTACAAACAAGGCAGCTTGTAGGGTCTGCAGAACTTTCCACAAGGCAAAGACAAGATAGTAACTTAACACTTCTGTCTCAACTTGCCATTGAAATGTGATCAACTTTAAAGATTGCTGCCATCTGAATTCTGTAGCCGCAATTGGTCCTTAACTGAGGAAGTACCTACTTGAAACCTGGATTACGAAAAGCAACCTGCCACTTCATGTGCCCTGTTTTGCCCTTGATAGCTGTGGTGCCCAGGAAGGGGTGTAAAGCCTGCCTGGACTTATCCTAATTCCATAACTAACAATATGAAAACAATTCTCACTATATGAATTACAGGTTGTCCCAAAAGTCGCTATACCTCAGGGAAAAGGGAAATTTACCTTTATGTACAAAGCATTCATCCCATATTTTTACAAAATATCTACAAAGTATTTTCTGTGAGTTGGCCACCCCTTTCTACACACACATGACATATTCTCCCTTGATCATGGAAAACACTTTCCAATATATCTGTTGTTATGCAATTTTGCATATGTATGGCAACTTTTGAGATACCTTGTATATATCAACCCTCTTGTACAGAGATTCTACATGTTTTCAGAACTGGCTGTTTCATATTTCAAAAAAAAACACAAAGAACAGAAAAGTACAATGTTACCATAACTGCTGATTGGTTTCATGAGCTAGTACAAATATTAGAGCAGTGGGAGGACTGGATATTTCAGATTCACCGAGTGTTGAGATTGTGGAGTAAAGTCATTATACAATAATGGGTTAACGGCGGAGAGTAAGGGGGAGCTAGGTGAGCACAATGTCATTCTTTCATGGCTCCCCCCTCCCCTCTTTGGAAGACAGAGGTGATATCCGGATGAAGGGTATGGGGAGGGTTCTAGACGGCAGAACCATAGATAAGTTTTTTTGTTTTTATTATCAGTTTCAGTATTATCTTTGTTTGTTCTTTGTTAGTTTTTTTTGCATTTAATTTTTTTAGTTATTGTCATATATGGGGTGAAGGGTACACGTCCAGGGAGGATTGTAAAAATCGAGTGTGGTCAAGAATAATAGATGGTTAAAAATTTAAGAGTGTTAACATGGAATGTGAGGGGTACAGGAAATGTGTTGAAGAGAAAGAAATTACAGATAGCACTTAACAAAGGTAAAGCGGATATAATCTTCTTACAAGAGACCCATCAGAAATCTGCAGAAACAAATAAATTGGTCCTGAGAGGGATACAAATATATGAAAAGGCTTATGGTTCATCCAAAGCAAGAGGAGTTGCAACTTTGATATCAGAAAAAATAGGTTATAATATGACCCAAAGTATTGCTGACCCAGAAGGAAGATACTTGATAATCACAGGAAATATAGATGAAGAGGAAATTACACTTGTTAATATTTATGCTCCAAATAATAATCAGGAAGAATTTTTAAATAGAATGAAAAAAATCTTAGAAAAGGAAGGAACAAAAAATATGATTATAGCGGGGGATTTTAATTTATTAATTGACAGTATGAGTATCAAAAAAAGGGTAAAAAGTTTATATTAGAAGAATAGAGCAAAGCACTAGGATTAAAAGATGTATGGAGGGAAATTAAGGGGAATGAAAGGGAATACACCTATTTTTCTCAAGTTCACAATACGTATTCTAGAATAGATTACATATTTGTTACAGAGGGATTAGTTAAAACAATAGAAGACATTAAAATAGGTGCGTTTAAAGAATCAGACCATGCAAAAATAATAATGAATATAACATTGGATAGTTGGTGCATATGCACAGCCTCCTTGTTGTCCTCCCAAGTGCACCTTAATACCAAAGCCAGGAAAAGAGCTAGAAAAAGTAGAATCGTATAGACCGATTTCATTAATTAACCAGGATGCAAAAATATTCACAACAATATTGTCAAACAGATTGAATAGCTTTATAGCCAACTATATAAAGGAAGACCAAGCAGGCTTTGTTAACAACAGATATATGTCAGACTTGATAAGAAGAGTAGTGGACTTAATGGATTTAACAGAACAAAAGAAAGAGAAAGTAGGGTTTCTGTCTTTAGATAAATTTAAAGCTTTTGATTCATTGCAATGGTTAACAATACAAGAGATGATTAAAGTATATGGATTTGGTACAAAATTTCAGGGAGTAATCAAAAAATTATATCATCAAGGAACAGCAAGAGCCAAAGTTAATGGGGATTACACGGGCGATATAAAATTGGAGGCAGGTACAAGACAAGGCTGTCCGCTATCTCCAACGTTGTTTATCATGGCAATGGAATTTTTGGCTAATTTAATTCGACAGGATCAGGACATATTAGGATTAGAGGAAAATAAAATAAATTTGTATGCAGATGATACGTTAATAATTGCAAAGCAACCATTAAAGGCAATTGGGAGAATAAATTTGCATTTAAATGGATTTGAAGAAATAACAGGACTGAGAATTAATTGGGACAAAACAGAAATGATACTTTGTAATGGGAATGAAGAGGAAGAGAGAAGAATTAAAGAAATTTATAAGATTCAGGTTAAAAATAAAATTAGATATCTGGGGATAATAATATCTAGTAAATTTGGGGAACTGAAAAGGTTAAATTACGATAATCAGAGGAAGGAGATTGAAAAAAAAATATTACAATATAATAAGATAAACTTATCTTGGTTTGGTCGGGTAGCATTAAGTAAAATAATGTTGTTACCCAAATTTAATTTTTTGTTTGATGCACTACCGATCAAACTTACTGATAAGGAATTGAATGAATACCAAAAAATTATAAATAAATTTTGTAATGGCAAACGGGGAGCCAGGATTGTCAAAAAATTATGGTATCTACCTCAAAAGGAGGGGGGTTTAGGTATACCCAATATTCATAATTATTATAGGGCTTTCCAGGTAAGAAATGTTATTAAAATATTAAGTAGGGAGGAATCAATTTGGGAAAAAATTGAAAAGGGTGCAGTGTCAAAATCTGATGTCGATATTTTTGAATGAAAAGAGGGTAAATCATAAAAAGAAATTTCAGTGTAAATTGATAAAAACAACTTTGGAAGAATGTAATAGAGTGAAAAAGGAACTTGTCCCAGGTATTTCACCTATTATAGAGTTAGAAGATTTTAATAATTTCCCAATACAAATTGACAATAGGATTAGGAAATTATTAGCAGAGAAAAAGGTTCTCTTGTTGAGGGATTGGATCAATACTTGTAGAGATAGTGTGAAAAAGAGAGAGTTATTTTTACAATTGCAGATGAATTGGTTTAAGACTCTTCAAATTAATAATTGGAACAAAAAGTATTTGTTAGATGATAGTATAAATAGAGAAGTTACCACATTTGAATATTTGATGAATAAATTAAGAAAGGGGAACATAGGAATTAAAGGGATAGTAAGTAAGATCTATAAACTCCTTAATAAAAGTGGTTCTATACAAGAAGTCTTGAGAAATAAGTGGGAACAAGAGTTAAATGAGACAATCACAGAAGAAAGTTGGAAGAGGAAATGGAGTAGAAGAATTATGAGAACTATGTCCGTTAGAATGAAAGAACATAATTATAAGTTAATTTGGAGGTGGTATAGGACTCCAATTGGTCTGCATCAGATGGATATTAGGGTGAGTGATAAATGTTGGAGATGCAAACATGAGGTGGGATCATATGTACACATGTGGTGGGATTGTAAATGCTTGAAATTTTTTTGGGAAAAAGTGGGGATTGAAATAAATGGTATATTAGACATGCAGCTTGAGTTGGGGCCAGACACCACTTTATTAACAGAGGTTGACAAGTTTAAAATGAGTAAGGATACTGAAGAACTGATGGCTGTGATGTTGTCAGCCGCTAGACAATGTATTGCGAAAAATTGGTAAAATGAAGTAGTGATAAAAATACAAGATTGGTATAAAGAAATGTGGGATCTGGCCCTTAATGATAAGCTCACATGTGAATTAAATGTTAAAAAAGGTAGAACTAAAGTTAATAACTTTTGGAGAGTCTGGAAACCTTTCATCGAATATGTGATGATTAGAAAGAAGGGAGTACCGGCAACTCCTGTACTGGATCAAAATGATTTTTGGAAAAAATGAGGAAATACAATCCCCGGACAATGTAAATAGCACAAGGGTGATAATGAAAGTGTTAAATATGGTAGAATAGGAAAATAAATGTATTAGTGAAGAGTAGTAAAATGAAGTTAATGAAGAATTATGTAACTTTTGAAACGTTTGACATTGTTTGATTTTTTTCTTTTTTCTTCTTTACATGCATATATACACTGTATAACGCAACTGCGGAAGAAAAGAATGTGTTATTTCCTTTAAGAGACTGTTTTTATGTATATCTTTTGTTTTTGTATTTCTGTATGTATGCTTTTAAATACCTATAAATAAAAAATTTAAAATAAATAATAAAACAAATATTAGCACCTGGGTGGGTTATACATGTCTTTGTGATCCTGACAGCCTGTCCTGTTGCCCCTCCTGGTCATGCATGCTTAACTTTATAATGAGGAAAAGGAAATACTTCTGTAGTGAGATGGCAGTTTCATCAAATTATTTTTTGCACTAATTGCAAAGAACAAGGAATTATTATAAGGGAAGAAAACTATTTGGCATCTCAGCCTCCCAATCAGAGTGAGTTAGAGAACCTATAGATGCTCTCCTACTGCAACAAAACACTTCTTGTTTAGAATCTCATTAATGACAAGATTCCCCCACACACACCCATTCCTCTCTGGGCAATTACGTTATCAGTCCTATTTTGACGCAATATAAATGCAGGGTGTTATTTTTAAATTTTATATTATACTGAATGTCACTTTTATTTCTGCTACACAGTCAACCAGTTCAAAAATACCTTTCTGAAGTTCTGTTTATCCCTAATAATTTCATGTCACAGCAAACCCTGCCGCTTACCCTGACGTGGATGAACTGGATCACTGGTCTGAATATAAATCCTTAAGAGGTTGCTGCTGTTTATTTCTTTTCAGTGTGCTTGATCTTGCTTCCAAGAAAGGAAGAGCGGGCTTTATTCTCATTCCTTCTCTTCACTCCTTATTTATTTATTTTATTTTATTTACATTTATACCCCACCCTTTTGGTGCAAGCACCACTCAGGGCAGCTTATGTGGGCCCCCCTTTACATCTACCACCTTCATGGGAACCCTGTTGCCTATAATCTGCCAAGAATACCTTTAAATTAATCTGTGAGACGGGATAAGAAGGAATCTGTTCCATCTTCATTTATCTCTCTTCAGCTCAACACCTGAAGCGCCAGAAGCATACTGTGTCATTTGTTCTGCTTCTGCTGGCATTACCTGCTTTGCTCACAGTTGGTCAGTGTTTTCACCACCTCTGGCCTTCACTCATTGCTCCTTTGCTCAACAGAGACTGTTTTTGCCTGGCTCAGTTTGGCCACTGAGGAGGCAGTGTCTATTAGTTCTTACTTTATATGAGTTATTACGGTAATGGCAAACCTTGGCACTCCAGATGTACAGTATTTTAACTTCAATTTCCAGAAGCCCTGATCAGCAGGAGTGTTGACTTGGGCTTCTGGTAATTGCAACCCAAGAACACCTGGAGTGCCAAGGTTCACCATCACTGAGCGAGTACATTCAGCCCTGACCATTGGTTTTTCTATGGCTTTACACCACTATCCCTCACTTGTTATGTCCACCCTCCCTTGTTCTCTGTTCCCTTGGTGGAGGGAAGCATGCAGACTTTACAGCTGTTTCAGACCAAGAACATGGCACAAAGTGATTCCATCTCTTTTCAGCTTCAAGAAGGGGGTGATTCTGAGTACTGATCACCTGTAGCCTCTGCACCCTCTCTTCCTCTTCCTCCTCCTCCTCCTCCTCTCTTCCTTCCTCGGTCAACCACTTCCTTCTTCTCCCAACCATCTCTTTGCTGCTGTCACTTTCTTTTTTCTTCAGTTCTAGTGGTGTTGTGGTTAAACTGCTGTACTGCAGCCAAAACTATAGGCATTGTTGACTCAGACTTCAATCCTTTTGAGATTGGTGAAAGGAGTACTCATCATTTTGGGGGGCAAAATGCTAACTACCTTTTGAACCACCACCCCAGAGTGCATTAAGTGCTAGTAGGTAAAGGGTAAAGGTCACCCTTGCTCAAAAGCCAGTCTCTAGGGTTCAGTTTTCATCTCTGTTTATAGCCCAAGAGTCAGTGCTGTCTGTGTCTGCAGATGTTTCCATGGACATGTGGCACGCATGACTAAACACCAGAGTGCATGGAACGCTGTTTACCTTCCCACTGAAGTGGTACCTATTTTTGTTGTTGTTCAGTCACAAAGTCGAGTCCGACCCAGTGGTGGGATGTCAAAAATTTTACTACCCCACCGTGATGTCATCACAGTGTGGGCGGAGCTAACATCATGATGTCATGTCATGGGCGGGGCCAAAGGAAAAAAATACAAAACAATAAAAATAGGGAGCTTCAGGCTACAGGGAGCTTCAGGCTAGCTAGCAGCTTCTCTTCCTCCTCCCCGTTTGGGAGGACAACAAGGAGGCCGTGCATATGTGCCAAGCACTAGGCATGCATGCACACCAAGTGCTTGGCATGCATGCGCAGTGGGGGAACCAGTGAAAAGGTAAACCCCGAAGGTGGTTCCCCCCAAAAGCTTCTATAGGTTCTTTGCGACACTGGGAAAAGTTACTACCGGTTCTGGAGAACTGGTGAGAACCTGTTACATCCCATCACTGGTCCGACCCCTATGGGCCATCGCATGCCAGGCACCCCTATCCTCCACCATCCTCCACAACCTGCTCACCTCTAAGCCCATTGCATCATCAATACCATTTATCCATCTCATCCTCGGCTGCCCCTTCTCCTTTTGCCTTCAATTTTCTCAGCATCAAGGCCTTCTCGAGTGAGTCCTCTCTTCTCATTTATTGTCCAAAGTACTTTAGCTTCATCTTCAATATTTGTCCATCCAAGGAGCAGTCAGGGTTGATTTTCTTCAGGATCGACTTATTTGTTCTCCTCGCTGTCCAAGGTACTCTCAAAAATCTCCTCCAGCACCACATCTCAAAGGCATCTATTCTTCTGCACTCAACTTTCTTTATGGTCTAGCTCTCACAACCATACATTACCACTAGGAATATCATTGCTTTGACTATGCAGACTTTTGTTGGCAGGGTGATGTCTCTACTTTTTATTATGTTCCCTAGGTTTCTCCTAGCTTGCCTCCCAAGAATTAATGGCCTTTTTATTTTGTGGCTGCAGTCACTACCTGATCAACGACCTTCCAGTCATCAATTTCAGTGTCTTAGTCACTAAGCCACTGCAGTTCCTGCTCTAAGTGCTGTGGGCCTTTATATGAGTGTAATTGCTATTGCTTCTTCCCTTTCTTTTGTGCACTTACTATACTCAAGACAAAGTCCTAACTGGCTGCTTCAGCACAAAGAGCCTTTCATTATCCCAAGCAGACCAAAGAGGAAACTGCTGCTTTCATGACTATTTGGGGTGGCTCCAGCCCAACAGCCAAACAATTGGCTCACTGGTGACCAATCATGCAGGGGCATATGCTCTGCACAGAGGCTACTGGGAAGAAGCAGTCAATGCTACAAAATGGTGCTCAATCCATCATGCAGTACCCGGGTCTCAACTTGCCAACTTGCCAGCCTTCCAGCTAACAACGTGAGCTTCTTAACCACTGAGCCACCACAGCTGCACTCTGTTCCTGATGTGCCCCTTCCACCATGTCCAACCTACCATCATTCATCGTAACATTCTGGCTGACAATCTTCCAAGAATAGGTATAGATTTACCCTTTGTGTTTCCAGAGGAGGAGAAATTACAGTGCAACAAAGAAAGAGTTTTCAATTCAGCAAGAGCCATAAGACTTAAACCGAAATAAAAATAGGAAGAACTAAGTAGGACATCATCATTGTAATCCCATGAGATCTGGATTAGCATGTGCTAGATGTGAAATGCAAATCTTAAAAATGGGATTTGTGTTTGGGATGGCACACAGCACACCATCTCTGCCATCCTTCTTGAATGCTGTTCACTACTGGAAGGAGCCATCATCTAATGCAAAGTCACCAGAAGAAACCTAAGCAGAAACAAGCCACAGAAAAGGGCAGGATGTCTCAAAGAACCCTCCAGGTTTGTTAGCAAAGAAGTATTGGTAATGAGGCAATCCACAGATCCCACAGACATAAGAAATAAGGTGTTAGGAAACAGTTAATTAGGCTGAAATGCTCCAGCTCAGTAGTTCCCAACTTTGAGTTACTGCTCGTTGTTGGATTTCAAATCCCTGAAGTCCCAGCCAGCATGGCCAATAGTTAGAGACTGCCGACGTCTGATAATATTTGTGGAGACAAGGTTGGGAACCATTGTTCTAGTTCAATGCATTTCAGATAACAGCTCTTCTGAAAAGGATTAAGAGAAATCAAAAGTGACAGAACTAACAGAACCTTGTCACCTCTGAGGAAGAATTCATAGCAACATGCGCTGGATTACGGTGTTTAATCCTAGCAGCCCATGGCCTTGCCTCTGCAGAAGTCTTTTACTTTTTAAATTTCCTCTAATCATTGGTTTGTCCCCTGTTTTCTTCTTTTTCATGGTGATGATTATCCTGAGTAAAGCCAATTAAATTCAGCAATTGAAGGTATCTTACTTTAAAATCAAAAGAAAGTTTCCTCTTTCTACCCAGGAAGAAGAATCATTACCGAAGCGGTGCTACCAAAATAAGAAAACCCTCCTTCACACCATTATGTCCAGATTAATTGCAATCAGCTCTCTGAATTGTGCATTTACAAAGGCAACCCATACAGAGCACCTGCTGGAGCCCCTAGTTAATGCCCAGTGGGAAAGCTGCTAGTTACAGCACCCATTCTAATACCCAGCAAAGTCATTATAGCAAGGGGAGTTGCTGTAAGATAGCACCAGTGGAATTCATCACTAATGAGAGACTTCAAAGCCGTAATGAGTTTGCAAAGCAATCCTTTTCATTTAACTAAACTGGCCCGGCATGCTCAGCATGTAGACGAGGATCACACATCAGGCAAAGAGAATGTGTGTGCATGTGGGTGGATGTAACGTATTTGTCATTCTCTAAATAGCACTGATTAATAACAGCCCTGATAGAAACGAGCCCTTTGTGGTTGAGTGTGTATCAACTGGAAAGATGTCAGAAATCTAAATGTTCTAAACACTGGAATAAATATTCTTGGTTAACTCCTTTGATTATCTTAGAAGCAGAGCTGCAGTCAAATGAAACAAGAAAATGCAGCTATCACATGCCATGACTTCTAGCCACAGTTTGAGACAGTAATATGTTGGACAGTGACCTCGTTGGCTAGTAGACCCTAAGAATTGTAATAAAAGAAACATTTCCCAGCTGTGGTTTTTACACAATCATTTCATGGCTTTCACACAGGAAGACCCTCCATTATCAATTCTAAGTCAGAAGCTAAATCCACCTCAATATTAGTTCCACCACTAGACAAGAAAGGAAGAAGCAAAACCTGACTTCCAGAAAAACAGTATCTCATCCATTTCTCCTTTCCTTTCATTTTGGAGCAAACCTGTGTGTGCAGGTGAGGAAGTGAGAAAACAAAGGAATGGGGGTGGAATGAATCAGGAGACCTTTGAAATAAGGCATCTGATTTTTAGGATACATTCTCATTTCAGTGTGGACAACCATCTAACTGGCAATCTCAGAAAGAGTAGATCTTATTAGATATAAATATTGAACCAGTTCTTGAATATCTCATCTTGAAAGCACTGCTAGGATCACAACATGGTTTTAACTTGACAGCACACAACAAATATAAATACTGATTCACCATTTAGCAGTTGATTCAGAGGCTTACCGGTACTCTAGATGGGACGATGAAACTACTTTCATGCAATGGAATTTTCAAAGAAGACTGTGGAATATCTGGAAAACTGTGGGACAATACACAGGTTCTAAAATAAAAATTTCAGTGTGGAATGTACCCTTCAGTGTAAGCAAATGCATTTTGTATTCAAAGCATTCAGTATTTTGTGAGCAGGTAGTATATAATCATATTTGTGCTAGAAAAAAACTTTGCTTTTTACGTCTGATCAAAACCCATATTAGTAAAAGGTAAAGGTCGCCCTTGCTCGAAAGCCAGTTGTATCGGGCTCTAGGGTTCAGTGCTCATCTCTGTCTATAACCAAAGAGCCAACACTGTCTGTGTCTACAGACATTTCAGTGGACGGAATGCTGTTTGCCTTCCCACCGAAGTGGTACCTAGTTATCTACTTGCAATTTCTTGCTTTTAAACTGCTAGGTAGACAGGAGCTGGGACAGAGATGTATATGCATGGGGAATTAAATTTTTCTGGATATTTTAAAAATTCCCATTGTTGTAGAGAAAAATTCTGGCAGATATTCACACCAGGAACTTCCCAAGAAATCACAAACTGAGCATTTTGGAAGTTTTCTCTTAAAAGCCAAAGGCAGTAATCTTTTTATTTTCCTATTTCAAATTAGAAATGAAATCTTCTACATGTTGATATGCTTTCCTGCTGTTCCTTGGTTCACCTGACTACCTAACAGTATTTTTGTAGTTAAATAATTCCCAAGATAAGGCTTCCTTAAAACAAAGAAACAGGGTTCTCCTCTTTGGCCCTTTCAGTGCTGGTTATATGGACTCAATAGCAACACAATAGTGGTGGCACTATTTAATGGGGGCGGGGGGAAGGGGACTCTTTGACCCAGAAGAGAATAATGTTTACTTTGCATGCTGATTTGCTTCAAAAAGACAAAGCAGCACGACTATTATTGTTGTGAAAATAATTTGAGCAAATTATTTTGTTGTCTGGTTTTCCTGTTCAAATGTTACCCACCACCTGCTCACAATTTTCTCAGAGCTGTTGGAATCCTCCATAATCCGCCAAACATTTTCTGCAGAAAGCAATGCTTTGATCTGTAGATTGTTATTCACACAGTTCCTTGTAAGTATTCGAAATGGAATTTCAAAATGAGAAGCTGGCCCAAGGGTTGTCTAATCCTATATTTTGCTTTCAGGCGAGAAACTTTTAAGAGCTTTCCTGGCAAACATATAAGACATGACAAGCTTTTTCTTAGGGCCAGCACACGTGGCCCTACCTCACGGTGAGTGACTTCCAAGTCAGCTCTGTCTTCCTGACACTAAATAGAAGAGCATTTATTTGGAAACCTTGTCCCATATGACATATTTCAGAAACAGAATGTCATGTGAGAATTTGCCATCTTTCAGGTTATGGCACCATTGAGCCAAGCTGGGGGCGATCTTGCAAGTCAATTGACAGAAAAGTTAAAATGTTGAATGTACAATTTGTGATTTGACAACCATATGAAATCTTGAAACGGTTCATTCTGATGTTGCAAGCTCACTTCTCAATTAATAATCTTTATTACTAATAAAATTGCTCAGATAAATCCAATAAAGTTCAAATTTACGAGGTGAAAACACCTGTAATCTTTATACTCATGGGTCAAGAATCTTGCTTTTTTCCAAATTCCAAGGATTTTCTCTAATTTTTCTCCAACCAGAGGCATAGGAAGCTACTTTATGTTTATTCTTGTTGATCTTCTCTCACTGAATGTTAGATGTGATCATAGCTATTTTGACTTAGGCTTGTGCCAAGAGGATCAGGAGGCATAATTAGTTGCTTTAGTGCCTGAATCTTTGCTACTCTATTGGTTAAGAAGGGGTTCATGTGAGATTGGCATCCATAAGCACAGTACAGAGGCACAGTGAAGAACACCTGAGTATGAAAATGTGGCAGCCATGCGGTTCCACACTGATTTCACCTATCTTATGTTTCTTTCTTTAGGGACAGTTGGCTGGAGGTAGTATACTCATCTGAGGCCAGAAGATTCTATACCTTTCAGAGGGAAATCTGTACACTCTTGGAATGTCAGCATCCTAGATTTCAGCAGGAAAACAGAACACACACAGAGAGGGAGGGTACAGAAAATAACCCCCTTCTATTTGGGTTGGCCAGGTCTAACCCATGCAGTATCTCATGACTAAAAAATACTAATGGCTTTGTAGTATGCCTTTTAAAAGCACCTAAGTCAACAGCCATTGCTGGCAAAAACAGCTCACATCTCCTGTTGCAAAAATTTATGGATTTATCCACCCTGGAACAATAAGTGTTCCAGCTTGGTGACTTGGCACACCAACAGCACAACTAGTTTTAAACAGAAGGCACAGGGTGGCATGGGATTTCAAAACCCTGTTACTGCAACCCCAAATCTGCTGTGCAGTCTGTGATTCACTATATTTTCCACATTAACAAGCAATGGAAAACTTGATGAGTTGACTATACTTTAGATCAGACTTTGAATAGGCAGGGAATTGGATTTCCCTTCTTCCATCATGAGTGCTGTGAAACATTTTCATATGTAGTTAGAGCAGTTTTTCCCAACCTTTGGTTTTTGGACTTTAATTCCCAGAAGCCTAAGTCAGTAAATTGGCTGATCAGTGCTTTGGGGAATTGACTTAGGCTTCTGGGAAGTAAAGTCCAAATACCAAAGGTTGGGAAATACTAGGTTAGAATAAGTGATCTTCCAGCTCTTTGGGTCTATGACTTTGGGTCTCTGCAGATCTTCATCCACTATGGTCTCCTTCTATCCTGATCTTCAATTTATTGGTTCTCGCCAAGTCCCACAAGTAGCCACAAGCACAGATTTTGCATCCCTAATGCCTCATCTAAATTTTATTAAAATAAAGTTGAGGTGAATATTTTACCACTTCTTCTGGGGGGTGGGGGGTGGGGATCATAGAATGTGTTTTGTGCAAACAGCCTCTATTTCAAGAAGAAAATGTAGTATCTTGCACAGAATAGTCTTTTATTTTGCACAAAATATAATATTTTAAAAGTAAAATACCAGTTTTCTGTGCAAAAGAGATCAATTCTTGGTAATTGTCTTGCTGAAAAAGACAAAAGAAACACTTGTCTTTTTGCTCTCACTGAAAGCCCACTTTTTTGACTGAGTATCTTGTCATGGTGAGAACCCTTTTCCCACTGAAAATTGTGAATATTCATTATGTACAGCTGAGAGATCCCAGGGATCTGGACTGGACACCTACTCTCTACCAACAAATGTCAGCTCACCTGCCGACCATGATATTTTCTGCACTAAATCCAGGCCTGAAAACCAAATGAAATACAGTGGCACCTCACTTAAAGAGCATCATGTGTTCCACGGAATTGCTCTTTAAGTGAGTTTGCTCTTTAAGCAAAACATCATTGTACGTGACCAACTGTGACTTCTGGCAGGGAAGAAGCTGTGGCAAACCCTGATTTAGTTATTAAGCGAGTTTTTGGTTGGTTTTAGTTGTTAAGTGAGATGACCATTCAGAGAAAATTCTGCTCTTTAAGCAAGTTACTCTCTAAGCAAGGCACTCTTTATGCAAGGTTTTATTGTACAGTTTTGTCTGCAATTGTGGATAACATTTTCCAGTCAGTCACACAACCATTTTCTGCACTGGGATGATGTTATTTCTATATCCAAGCCAGTACCTACCACATGGTAGTGATGTAAATGGTATAGTATCATTCTTGCAGTAATACCAATACTGGCAGCGTAACATACTTGTTCCCAAAAGTTTGTATTTGAAAATTAAATCTCCATGAGCTCAAGAAAGCACGCATAGGATCAGTTGGATATGTGCAATTTCAGTCGCCAACACAACCCAAACCAGGAAACTGTGAAAATCTAAGTGGTAATCTCTTGAGGGTTTAAAAAAGACTACAATTTAGACATTTGTATGTTAGATTTTATGCAGAAAGCAAATGGAAATGAGAGGTCAACACTAAACAAATTGGAAATCATTACCCTCAACATTACAAGAACAACATCAATGTATTATGTCTTGGTATATACACAGCATGTTACAGAATCAGTCATACAGGCAACACAGATAGTTCTTTTTCCCCAAGGAACTTACGATCTAAAATATTCAACACAGAAGCAATAGAAAGAGAAAGAAGGGGACCAGAAGTAAAGTACAGTAAAACATCACATAAAGAGAGTAACTCGCTTAAAGAGCAGAATTTTCTCTAAATGGTTGCTTCACTTAACAACTAAAACCAACTAAAAACTCATTTAACAAATAAATTGGGGTTTGTAATCCCCCCACCAGAAGTCACAATTGGTCACTTACAATGGTGTTTCGCTTAAAGAGCAAACTCGCTTAAAGAGCAATCCTGTGGAACACATTGTGCTCTTTAAGTGAGGTACCACTGTAAGATGCTCTTTATTTAGCAATTGCTTAACCTCTATAATGGGGTTCTCAACCTTTTCCAGCCTGGGGCTGGGTCACACTCCCTCAGACAGCTGAGCAGGCCAGACTGGTGGTTCCCCCTACCAAAAACACTGCTGTAAAATGCATCCACAGATGTCGTAAATGCATTTACAGCTGTCATAAATACATTTATGGCTGTCATAAATGTTTACAACAGCCATATTTCTGACAGCCATGGGCACGTTTACAACTGTCAGGCCACATGAAATGATGCCATGAGCCAGATCTAGCTTGTGACCCATAGGTTGAGAACTCCCCCTTTTTTGTTGTTCAGTTGCACAGTCGATTCCGACCCTTTGTGACCCTATGAACCATTGCCTGTCAGGGACCTCTGTCCTCCACCATCTTCCTCATCCCACCCAGCTCTGTGCCCATTGTGTCTACAATACCATCTAGCCACCTCATTTTTGGCCGCCCCCTTCTTCTTTTGCCCTCCACCCTTCCCAGCATCAAGGCTTTCTCAAGCGAATCCTATCTTCTCATTTGATGTCCAAAGTACTTTAGTTTCATCTTTACTATTTGACCTTCTAATGAGCAGTCTGGGTTGATTTCTTTTAGGATCAACTTATTTGTTCTCCTCATTGTCCAGGAGATTCTCAAAACTCTCCTCCAACACCACAACTCAAAGGCATCTATTCTTCTGCACTCAGCTTTCCTAATGGTCCAGCTCTCACAACCATACATTACCACTGGAAACACCATTGCTTTGACTAAAATTTGCATAGTTATAGAACCACTGCTCTATAACAAATGAAAAGCCCAGCAAGTGCCATAGAAGACTCTCTACCTTTCTTCTACCCATTCTGTCCACAGTGCCCAATAACATTTGTAGATGAGCCAACGAGGGAGGGAGGGAGGGAGAGTGTCTGTGTGCTATATAAGTGACATAATAAACCCCGGATGTCAAGGTGTATGTCGCATGAGTTCCTAATGTGACATGTGTTCTTTAGCCCAGAGCCTGGCTCCAGGCTAAGAGCTAAATTTGATATTCTCTGCAGCTAAAACTTCTTCAAGCCCCATTCTGGGTTAATTAAGGAAGGGAAGTTTTGGATGCAACTGGCCATGAAACACAAGCAGCTTGAAAAATGCTCTGAAAGTCAGGCTGTGAGCCCAAATGTAAAGGGAAAGCTGTGAGTCTACTAATTCTTGTGACCAACTTCAGAAAAGTTTAAAACTTTCAGAGCAAACTAAACTCAAGTTTCCATAAGTACAGAAAGACCCCTAGCTAAACCACACTGACTCGGTGAGGCTGCTCACAAAATATCTCCCATCTCATTTCTTTAAAATGTTTTTATTTCCTGCTCTTCATTTGCTTTCTTTCCTTTGGTGCAAGCCAGCTGGATGGGCTGTGCTGTCAAATTAAAATTACATTAGAGGAAATTTAGAATTGACAGTGCTAAAAGGGCCTTTGTACTTGAAAAAGAATAGGTTTATAGGAGTGATGAGAGTCACGTGAACTTTTCCTCTGCCACTTGTTCTTCATATGCACCTGCAAATGGCATTACACACACCTGCACTACAGGAAATAGGAAGCCTGAAGTCTGCTGCACCTGCCTTAGATTACTTCCAGTGCATTGTGTAAGCACTAGGTGCATTTTGGAATGCGTCCACAGCCTTAGGAGAGAGCCCATAAATGCACAATGCAAGTTTATTTATGCAAATGTCCTTCAAAATACTCAAGATGTTTGGGAAAAGCAAAAGGCTTTGCCATCTTGGAACTTAATGAGGATGCCAAGCCAGATGGTTACCTGGGTGGGTGAGCAAGCCAAACTCTGATGTGGCTGCTTTTACACATGTCTATTGTTGCCTTGGCTCAACATGCAAATGGGAAGATAGAAGATTGCCTTATAACAAGTTAGCACATTGGTCTATCTAGCTCAACACTGACAACAACTTTGCTGTCAAAAGTCTTCAGTATAGAATAGGGGAACACAGACGGAGCCTCCTTGAAGATTGTGGTGTTTTTGAACTACAATCGGGCATATCCCAGGCAACAACCATCTTGTACTGCTACTGCTACTGCTACTGCTATTGCTACTGTTAATAATAATAATAATAATAATAATAATAATAATAATAATAATAATAATAATAATAATAATAATAAGAAGAAGAAGAAGAAGAAGAAGAAGAAGAAGAAGAAGAAGAAGAAGAAGAAGAAGAAGAAGAAGAAGAAGAAGAAGAAGAAGAAGAAGAGCTTCAAAGTTATATTTGTAGACTACAACCTCCAGAACCCCCTAGCCAACATGGCTAGTGGCTGGGGCATGCTGGGAGTTAGTTTAAGCAGTGATATATCAGCTGCTACCAGATTGCCATCTTTTTTTAAAAAACAGGAGATTGACAGGGATTAAAACTGGAAGTTCCTGCATACAAAGTAGGTATTCTACTATCAAGCTACATTTCCTCACCTACTATCTCCTCTGAGAGAAGCAAACTCATTCTGGGTAGAGGGGAAAGTGTCAGTGTAATAAACCATTCTTCTTGCTGTACCATACACTGGAATGTCTTTTCATATACAACTCCCACTGACTGTATAGTATATTCCTTAAACACCAATGGCTGACCATACATAATGCAGAACAAGAAAGAAAAACACCCAGTGATGTCCAGATGTGTCTCCTATTCCAGGAGGACAGAAGAAATTTATAGTGGTCTGTAGCCTCAGAATTCATTGCTTTTTAAGGGCAAAAGGATTAATCATTTCTGACATTTAAAACAGCAGGTGAATCAAGTTACTGAGGGCATGGGCGGTCACAGGATTCTTCCACTTTTGTTGTCCTCCTGGCATACAGCCAGCAGAAAACATGCTGGGAGAAGACAAAGAAACCAGGTTGCCCAGTCAAGGGAATAAAAGAGGAAGTAGCAGCCTAGCTATGTAAGCCAGCATGCAATGGTGTCTACTCAGTAGCTACCATTGAACAAAAAGGATGTTGTTGGGGATTGGAAAAGTTACATTGTTTGACAACGATTCACATATTATTTCAGTAATATTATTGGTCATGGTTTTGGAAATCTGGAAATTGGAGTTTAGAATGGTAAACTTTCCTGGTGTTAGCTATGTAACCCAAAACATTTCTCCAGGCAAGAGTAAAAGTAGAAAGACATCCATGCAAACTATTTAATACATTCCAGAATTTACATATGCAGACCAACCAACTGACCAACCAACCAACAACTGACTGACCAACCAAGAGAGAGATTGATCAGTACCTTCTCAATAAAACTCAAGGGCAGACATGGGCAACAAGCCCATTAAGAGTGTTACCAGCAAGCACTATCTTGTTCTCCATTCATGAAATCATGAGACTTTGTATAAAGTAACAAACTGTGTATCACTGGAATTCGTCACAGAAGTAGCAAGCGCAGAGCACAATTTGAATACTTTTAAGTAACTTTCAGAGATGTCATTAAGACAAATGTTTTTGGATCAATTTTGAGAGCTGTACATCAATCGAATTGAAATTTGAGGACTATTATCTTCTATCCTAAACCATTCCTGTAAATAAAAATTCAACAAAATGATTCTGTCATCCTCTTCCACCCATGGAGGCCCATGCAGCACCCAGGGCAGTTGAGAGATGCTAATGGATTGACCACCTGCTGCCGACACACCTTGTTCTGCAGCAACTTCACAATCTTACAGAGGAAGGCTTAGTTGGAAAGAAGCCACAAGACAGCATGTCTATTCTGCCATCCACAGCTATGCAGGGCTGAAGGCCAGCCTTTCTGAAGCCTAATGAGCTGTCTGAAGAGGCACTGGCAGGCATCTTCAGGAAGCTAAGAATAAGAGCAAATGACAGTGATGAAGCACCCACTGTTTGTTGGGTTCCTGCAGGTGAGAGTGGAAAAGGGAGAAGCTACTTGAAGCTTACATTCCCATGGAATTTTTTTTTGACCTAAGCACAGTCTGTCAGAATTGGCAGTCGGATACCAGCAGATTCTGTGTCTCAAGGGGAAAAGGCAGACAATCCAAATATGTTCTGTGTCAACCTGGCAAAAATACCCATGTTTGCCATGTTCTCCAGAGACCATCTCATGAAGATTTACAGGTAGCCAGACCTGTGTACTCCATGTCATGGGGCCAGAGAATGTAGAAGTTGGGGGAATTCCTCAGATGTTTGGGGGATTTGAAGACCTTTTCATTCCAAAGGGTGACTTTTCCAAGTTCACAGATAACAGACACTTGAGACAACAGATATAGGCTGAGAAAGAGGGAAAGGGACAAACTTCAGGAGTGAGAAAGTTTGAGAATGAAATCAAGCCTCTCTTGGATGGCGAATTTGGGTTGCAAACTGCAAACCACAGACAATGATTCCATTATTAACATCAAATTTAAAGCTAAGCTTGGAGAATGGTTTTCCTCATGCACTTTGAATTTTATTTAGTGAAATGTAAAAATCTTAACTTACAAAGTTAACACTGGAGTGTTATCACAGAGGTGGCAATCTGCATTAAATTAGCAGGTAGCTCACATCTGGCCATTTCTTACTGCTTTAACAACAGCAATTGTTAGATCCAAGGCTTAGAAGGCTTCAAGATGGTCTTCCCTATCTGTGCAGAGTGGTCCTTTGCACATAACAAAAAAATAGGACATGTGGCATTGGTGTGATGACAAAGTAAAGAAGACACCACTTTGTAGGAAATTCAAAAACTTTTTAAATAATATAATCAGAATTTCAATGCATATCACTTGAGCAGGTGAGATTTGTAAGCTGTGTGCCTCCTGAGTCTACTGAGTCTATTGACCAGTACTTCTTAAATGTGGGCAACTTCAAGGTCTCTGAACTTCATCCTTATTGTACTGCATCTTGAAATTGAACATAGACAGGACTCCAGTCCATGTTGACTATTTTGGGACAACCCCAACGTGAAGTAAACACTAGTAGTAAATGCTAACACAACTCATATGACAGGAAAAAACCTCCATTCTAGGCAAGACTAACTTGCTTGTTTGTTCTAACAACCAAATTGAAAAGTTCTTGTCTCCCTGTCACAGGGGTAACCTGACCTTATTTGATGTACTTGCTTGCTTGCTTGCTTGCTTGCTTGCTTGCTTGCTTGCTTGCTTGCCTACTTACTTACTTACTTACTTACTTACTTACTTACTTACTTACTTACTTACTTACTTACTTATTACATTTATATCCAACCCATCTGGGATTTATTTATATTTGTTTATATTTATCTATTACATTTATATCCCACCCACACTTAACCTGAAACCACCCTATCAAGACCTTTCTGAGCCCAAGTATCATCTGACCACTTTTTGTGAGTAAATGCTATTTATTTTTACCTTAAACTTTTGTCTGAGTAATCACTGTAACTAGGCTGTTTGTTGGGAAGAATAAAAAGGGAGCACTTGCTTCAACACAAAACCCCTGGCTCTGCCTCACTTTCTTCTTGTGCAACTATCAAATAATAATACCATAAACCAACTGTGTTCAAACCAAAGGTGCCTTCAAAAAAGAGAAGTGCTGTCTGGTCACTTTTCCAAAGGAAACTGTCTGGCGTAAAGCAATCACCTGTGTTGGTCTTGGAACAGGCAAAGGATCTGCCATTTCAAATTTCAACAATCTCATGATATGCTGCATATTATCATATTATTATTATTATTATTATTATTATTATTATTATTATTATTATTATTATTATTATTATTATTATTATTATTATTATTATTATTATACAAATCTACAATTTGATTCACAGTTGAGGACTGGAATAAAATTAACAGTTCAAGCCCTAACCAAGGACCTAAGAACTGCTAAGGTAATATCTGAATATATATGCCAGCGATGGTTACCTTGGCACTCCAGCTGTTCTTGAACTTCAATTCCCAGAAGCCCAAGTAAGCACTCCTGGTGATCAGGGCTTCTGGGAGTTGAAGTTCAAGAACATCTGGAGTGCCAAGATTTGCCATCACTGATATATGCAGTTCCTTGTTGTTGCTGCTGCTGCTGCTGTGCCATTCTGCTTTCTATGTAGTTTCTCTCCTCAAGGATGAATGTTAATAAATAAGCAATCAAGACAGCAGATCTCTTGGTTCACTGGAACACTTAATCCAAGCTTACTTGCAGCTTGTGAAGAAATGGAAAACTTGTCCTACCTTGCTTTGGAGGCTGAGCCAAGACAGCTCTACATTTTCAGAGCTGGGCGAAAGACTATTGCTGTTAGCTTTAGAAATGATTGTATGCATCTCTGCTTCAGCACACACAGAGAGATGCACTCACACATATACAAACACACTGCTGATAGCTGCTCCATTCTACATCTGTAAATAAGCAGCATATTACAAAACACCGTACGTCTCTATTACTATCTCCTATTGAGGAAACCATCCTTGTAAAGCTTTCTGAGATCTCCCACAGCTCGGGGAATTGGGAAACGGTATTGTACTCAAAAAATCATCGGTTTTTCAGCACACAAAAGAAGAGAAAGTTAAAAAACCCTCAAAAAATTAAAAACAGTACAGTATATTTCTGTTGCATGGGGGGATTTCCCTTTTAAGGGAGAAACAGACCCTTGAAAAAAATAACAGAAATGCACACCCCAAAATAGTATGTCTGCTTGTTGGAGAGTTTTTCATGAGGCACAGCAAGCCAGGGTATACCGATAAGATAGCAACTAGGTTACAGTGCACACACTGCTCTTGCAATAAAATTGTACAGCCATTATCATTTTATAGAAAATATACTTAATTTTTCTTCTCCATATGGGTTCCCAGCTGGATTTCTGCACTACCTTGAAAAAGAACAATTTGCTTGAAACATCAGCCAGGATCAGATACAGTGTTCAGCTAATTACATGCAAACTGTCTCAGGAAGCAAGGGCAGCAGGCAACCCATTTTCTGGAGAGCATCCCAATTCTTCCTGGAGTGGTTCTTTATCTCTTATTTACCTTTTTCCTGCCCCCCACCCCCACTGGTTGCTCTAGCATTGCTGGTTTCGAAGTGTGTAATGTGCTCATTTGGGAAGGGAGGATTTAAGGAGGCAAGGGAACAAAACTACACGGTGGAGTCAAAGTGTGTGGTCACTTCTAAGAGAAGGTCTCATGCTATGCATCCTTTTGTCCTGGCACAATTTGATACAGCAGAATGCACACTTCAGCCCACTGGTTCTCAATGAACTCTGTACTAGATTGTTGCTATGCTATGTGACCTCATCACAAAACCTCCAAACAGCTTCTCGTGCTCTGCAAGTACTATCATAGAGAGGGTGCCAAAAGTGTATACTCATTTTAAGAGATGATATCAATGTCTTACTTTTTGAAGTTGAATTGAATTATGGTAGCAATGTATAGTATGATGTTCACTCAAAAGAATGAATGCTAGCATCAAAGCAAATTGCTGAAGCATGGTTGCCATTTGAGAAGCACAAGACCATTTTGAAGTGGTATTTGAAATTCAAGAACACTGTGAAAGTATAATGACAATGGAGAGGTGTGAGTATGCAACAGAACTTCCAACTCACCTCAAAATTTCACACATTTGTGATATGTTTGAGATGCGTGGTATTGTATGTGATGTGCACAAGGGAAAATCTGGAAGGTCTCCCACAGCAACAAGTCCTGCTTCTTCTGCTATGGTGTTGGAACAGTTTACACAAGAGGTCAGCAACCTTTTTAAATCATAGGCCAGGTCAGCTCCCTCAGACAGTTGAGAATGCCAGACTGGTAATCCCCCCACTGTAAACACTGCCATAAAACATGTCCACCGCTGTCGCTGTCGTAAACACATTTACAACAACTGTGGACAAATTTATGGCTGTTTTTCTACTTGTGGAGGCATCAAGAGTGAGGGTGGTGGGCCAGATGATTTGATGTCATGGGCTGGATCTGGCCCACAGGCAGTAGGTTGATGACCACAGAAGTATTTTTGGAAATTATCAATTTTACTTTCAAGAAGCTGGTGCCCCACTTCTACCAAGATGTGAGAGCTTACTTTGATGAGAATTTGCTAGGGAAATAGGACGAAGAGGTGCAATTGAGTTTCCCACATGTTCTCCTGACTTAACACCCCTTGGTTTCTATCTAAGGGGGACCTTAAAGGATATGGTGTACCATAAAAAACCCCAGCTACACTGGCAGTATCTCAGGAAAGAATTGAAATGGCCTGTGCAGTGATACAACTGGACACTTTGGTAAATATTGGTCAAGTAGTAGTTTGCCACAATCAGAAGTGTCTGGATGCTGATGGCAAACACTTTTAACACCTGTTGTAACTGCAGAAGTCAAATATGACTTGGATTCATCTTTTGTTATCAGTATATATTGAGCATTGCAATGTTAATACAGTTTTTCCTTTCATAAAATGTTTATATACATATGCATTTTGGAGAAGGTGAGTGGAATGTATAATATCTTACCACAGTGATCAAATACAGTTAGAAAAGTTTTCTCTCAAAATCTGGACATTCGTTAGCGGAAGCTTCAGAACAAAAGAGGTCATAGGGTGGGGAAAATATCTGTATAAGAAGCTTCAGAAAATATTTCTAATTTGCATCTCCAGAATGTTGCCATCTTTAAAAAGTTACTTTTTGGAATACAGTTCCCAGAATGCCCCAACCAAAATGGTTGACTGTCGACTGGCTGGAGCATTCTGGGACTGGTAGTCCACAATGTAAGGCTTCCAAGCATCCATCTGGAGCCAATACAGAGGAACCACATGTTTGGCATCCTCCAAGTCATTACTAGAATGACATCCCATAAGGAAACTAGTTTACAGCAAGGTGAGAATATTTATCCACCTAACATCTTCTAGTCAGACTTGTAGTGGCTTTTCAATGTGTCAGGCACCAAATTTCACTCTTGGAAATTTTTCCTTCCATTCCCCCAGCCCCTGTCCTAACATTGCCTTACACATTATCTCCAGGTGCAAGACAAGAAGGTCCACCAACCAGAAAAACCCTCAAATGTCCTTTGAACCCCAGCCGATCAAGTTATCAAATAAATAGTACCATTGCTAAAGGTGAGTGCAGGTTACAAAAGTAAGGTTGCTTTTAATAAGGGGTGGGGGGGATCCACCACCCTGCCAAAAGTCGTTTGCAACCTATGCTAACTTTACTTAAGCTAGTTCCAAACAAACTGAAACTAAGCCATCAGTTTTAATAGCACCCTTTCAGTTCTGATGCCTCCTTATTTGAAACCCAGATCCTGGTTTCTTTTCATCTAAATTCTTGTCCTGATTAGGTATTGCTTTTGCTCTTGCAGACCAATTTTCACATTGGCCAAATGAACACTGTTACAGTTCACCACACAAAACTTCTCTGTTTCAAAAATCTCCAGATTAGAAACTCCATAGTTCTTATCATTGCCTTTTTTTTCTGCCCTCTTCTACTCTCATCTCTCAGAAAAGAAATCAATGGAAAAACAACAACAGATAAACAAATGTTCCTTTGGGGAGGGGCTGACCTTTTACTCTTCGTTTTTTCTTGCAGGCTGTATATCAACAGGCTACTGTTAATAAGAAGGCAAGAACAAAAACAGGCAGTATTCCAGCAGACTTCCCTCTGTGAACTATCTATGCTCGTGCCCCCTACATTTGCCAGGACCACAGGCATTAGGAAGTGGGAAACAGTGGGACTTCACAATGACAGATGGTTGCACCACACAGAAAAAAAGTGTGAGCAATGCTGTAGTCCTGACACACTGCATAAACATTTTGCAGACTAAATTAATGGCCACCAGTGGATAAGCCAAAGGAACTGTTCTTCAAATGCTCAGATAACATTTTCCCAGACATGGGGAAATCAATACAACTCACTAATAGGGACATGAAGGGAGCCTTATTTGGGCATCCCCTGATTTTAGTTTTCCAGCAAAAAAAATCCTTTCAACCCAGAATAATTTCTGACATGAAATTATTATTACACTAATGATCAAACTAAACTATATGGAGACCACATTATTAGAACCAGAAACCTCTTGAATGCTAAAATATCTGATTGTCATTGCATTAGCTGTTTTTGCTTCCCAAACCTTGCAAATCAGCTTGCTTTGTTTTGTGAATGGTCATCAAGAGGTAAACACAGGTTGCACTTGCAAGTCTGAATACCCAGGTTTTAAAACTAAAGTAATGAATGCCAACATGTGATGTTAGAGTTTTTAAAAAGAAAAAAATTGATAAATAAAAAACATCTTTAATGGTATTTGGGTATATTTTATAGGGAAATATTATTTACCTTTGCTGGAAACAAAGCTGTTTTTGGTCTCAATGGAGGGAAGCAGTTTGTATAATCATATTACTTGTGTTAATTATGTTTATGTTTTTGTGTTTATTTTGACATGAATTCTATGAACGTCTTACGTTTCGGTTGGGTGGTCTGGCAGCTTTTGCGATGTAACAAAAATCATGTACTTTTGATGAGCTGTCACCACAAAACTAAAGCACCCACGAAAATAACAGTTACATCGATTGAAAGCTCATCTCGGCGACTTTCAGAAATGTAAAGAGCCATTGCCAAAAATACAAAGCGATGGCATCATCGCTTCCAAAATTTGCCTTGAAAAAAATGCAATCTTCCCCGGGGGGGGGGGGTCGGTTTCCGGTGCCTCAGCAACCAAACCACACAACCAATTCAGGTGACCCAAAATGCGTTTGAAAGAGGAAAGAATAACTTTTGTGGTGACACTAATACATTTGAAATTGGACTTCAGGGAAAAAACTAGGAAGCTTTTTACAAAAAAAACACTCAAATGAGATCACAAAAATGCAAAAATAAAAGGGAAAACTGTGTTAGATACTGAATATGACAACTTCCTGAGGTGGATACAGTTTGAATACAACATTTGGAGAAGAATGACACGGAAGCAGGAATCAACAATAAAGTATTAAGGAAAAACCTGACTCGTAAAAATGACATTTTTGAGGGGGGGGGTCAGTTGACGGTGAGCCTGCAACCAAACCGATCAACCGATCGAAGTGATCCAAAGTGTGATTGATAGAGGACATAATAACCTTTCTTGTGACACTTATACAATTTGAATCGGACTTCAGAAACATTTTCTATGAAGATTTAAAACAAAAAAAAGTCCACTTTCTTTCTAACCTTCTTTCTTTCAAAAAAGTATCTCTCCACACCAGACTAGATACCTTGTTGTGAGAATGGATTCACTGTAGTAAGTTTCTCCTTTGAAGTCATAACCACTTTCCATTTTGGCTTTCCCACTTATTAAAGAACTGCTTTCAAGGAATTGTGAAGGAAAAACTCTTTTTCTTTGTGGTTTGACTATCGAAATATTTATTAAAAATTGATCCTTTGCAGTTATTTACCTATGGTGAATTGTTGTGTATACAGTGGTCTGCTTATGGACACGTGTGCATAGTGGGTAGAGTCAGGAAGAACGGAAAATAAAGTTTAAAAGCATCTTTATTGAAAAATAAAATATAAAAAAACACACAAATGAAATTGGGATTTCTGGTTTTGGGTAGCAGTTCAAAAGCAAGAAATTGCAAGAAGATAAATAGCGACCACTTTGGTGGGAAGGTAAACAATGTTCTATGTCTGCCACATGTCCACGGAAATGTCTGCAGACACAGACAGCACTGGCTCTTTGGCTATAATCAGAGATAAGCACTGAAACCTAGAGTCGGATGTGACTGGCTTTCGATCAAAGGTGACCCTTACCTTAGCTCAGAAAACCTTAGATTTTATGAACATTTTATGAAAACCTTAATTTTATGAACATAATGTGAAACATCACGCTTAACTAAGGAATGAAATAAAAGAAATAAATGAACTAATGAGCATAATTCAACACATTGAATTCATGCACTAAATCCCTGATGGTAGTGTCCTTAGACTCTACCTGCCACTTTTTTTGTTAGATATGTGTGTTAGTTTTTGGTAGGTTTTCTTTTCTTTTCTTTTCTTTCTTTCTTTCTTTCTTTTCTTTCTTTTTTTTTTTTTTTTGTTAAGGAATTGATAGGATCAAGAACCTGGACTGTGATGTGTATATTTTATCATATTTAATTTTTAAAGTATACTTGACCCATATTTGTGGTAAATGTTATAGTGTTATCTACCATGTGTTTATAAAGCCATACATTCAATTCATTCAATCAAATTAAATATATTAAAAAAGAAATGAAATTTCATGGTAGCCCACATTTGGCCAGAAATAATCTAACTGTGCAATGCTCTGATACAAACTAATAATAACAATAATAACAATAATAACAATAATAACTATTATTATTATTATTATTATTATTATTATTATTATTATTATTATTATTATTATTATTATTATTATTATTATTATTATTATTATTATTATTATTATTATTATTATTATTATTATTATTATTATATTTTGTACAAGTGTCAAAATGCAATAAATTGTAGCACTAATCTAACAACTTTAATGTAAAAAACGTAACTGCAAGAATAGACAGTTCCTAGCTTCCAACCTATCTGGATTTACTTTACATAACAGCTGGCCTCCTGTATCCATGGGTTCAGTTTCCTATGGGTTACTGCAGCCAGCAACAGGGTGGGAAAGTTTAATTTTGTTACTCAAAACAGTGTGCAATTAGAAACATACAAATTGATCATTTTCCTAATGTGCAGCATTCTGAGTGAAATGGCGAAAAGTCCCCGTCCTGCTGTATTTGTTAAATATGTTCTTTTGCAGTATGGAGAGTTCCCTCTGTCCACAATAACTTTGAGAATGAACGGTGTTCTAACGAATAGTGTTTCCAGGGGTGTATGTGAAAGCTCTTTGACTGCTTCACAGGAGAATGCTTACTCTGGCTTTTGGCTTATAATACCGCCAGACCTCACATAAAGAGTGCCTCGCTTAAAGAGTAACTCGCTTAAAGAGCAGCATTTTCTCTGAATGTTCGCTTCGCTTAACAAATAAAACCAACCAAAAACTCGCTTAACAAATAAATCAGGGTTCGCAATCCCCCCCACAAATTGGTCATTTACAATGGTGTTTCGCTTAAAGAGCAAACACGCTTAAAGAGCAATCCTGTGGAACACATTATGATCTTTGAGCGAGGTACAACTGTATTGAATTATCAGAAGCCTTTGCCTTCATCCCCTGGTATGTTATAATACATAGTTTGCAGTTTTCCCTAGTTTTGGGCATCCATGGAAGATCTTGTAATGGAGCCACCACAGATACAGGTTACCTACTTGTACTAATATTCAAGGTGTCAGCATATAGCCGCCCTTCCCTTGCCTTAGGCCTCTCCCTAGTCAGTCCCTTTCCAGGAGACCCTCTTAGGGCACCCCTGGGGACTTACCCAGACCATGGGGAAGAGGAGCTATAGCCACGTTCCAGTCAAAACCCTTGGCTGCTGTGCAACTCTGGGCTTATCTGCATACAGAGCCCAGAAAACTTTACTAAGGGAAAGTAATTAGTGGCAGCGTTGGGTGGTGTCAGGCTTGCTAGTATCTTACCCAATTATCCCAAGAAAGAGACGTTTTGGAAGTTATTGTTGTTTATTGAAAAATAAAACACTGTTCATCAAGAGCAAAAGTTCTTGAAACAGGTTACAAAAATCAGCATTCAAAAAATACTAATCGAAATAGCATGCAGAGGAATAATTCATTCAGGCCTCCTTCCCTAACAGAAAAGAAATATGTCTCCTCTCTGTCTAAGTAATCATCATTACTCTTCTAAGAGAATGGGCTTGGCAGGCTAGCCTATCTCACACTCTTAGTCCATGATCTACTACTGATCCATGGTCCACTACTGGTCCCATCTGCCTAGTTCGATAGACAGAAGAAGCCTGGCTTATTTGCATACAGCCAATCAGAGCATGGCATAACTATAACCAAAGTACTGTTTCAATAACAATTCTGGGCCTCTCTGCTGAGACACGTTGACATTCCATCTCTATGAGATGTACCATAACATAGACTAGGATTTTGCAGCTGTCCAATAAGACAGGAAAAGTTTTTAGTTTGCACTTTGCAAACTGCTTGGCTCTTTCTAGGCCATATAAAATAACCAGTTTAACTCCATCTTGGAAATGTTAAAAACTTGAGGTCCATTCTATTACACAAGGTTTTGTCAATTTTTAAAGAACAATTCTGGATTAGGTGATGACTATGCCAAAAAAAAAAAACAACAACTCCCATGGATTGCTTTGAGGCAAGTGTATGTCAGATGCCTAGTAAATCTCTTTCAACAAGTATGCTTTCAACCCTATTACACCACAGATTGCTTGTATCAGTCAAGTGTGCCATTAGTCAGCGTCATTGGCTGCTACTCATATTCAAGCATATATTTTTCCTGGGAGTCATTTTCACCAGCAAAAGTGCCACTGGTGTGAATTTGTTTAAGGTGGGTCCCAGCTTGCCATGAAGTGACCCACATACTATGATCATGGAACCATTTCCTGCGGCACGTATGAAATGAGACATGCAGGGTTTAACACCAGGACTGCAATGGACTGCCGCAGCCTTGAGGATATGGACAAGGTGCGCCTTCACAGCCAGTCCATCTGGCATGGTGTCTTCTGCTTCCATGACCATTGGAAATCAGAATAGTGAAGTGTTTCCTCCTCTGCTCATTTTGCTGTTGGGCCCAATATGAAGGTTTCTAGGGGGCCAATATGAAGGTGTCTGAGGGGGCCCTCACCCCACCTAAAGAGGCTCATCCACCCATAGCCGTTGGCCCTTTCAGGGAATCAGGTTATTTACCACCATCCAGCAATCAGTGTTGAGTCACAGGCTGTACGGTCTACTCCATTACCATAGTGGGATATCCGGCCAGACTGAAGTGCCATTAGTAAACAAACTGGGAAAGAAGTGTATAAGATTTTTCAGATGATTAAAAAAACCACTTCCTATTCCCAGCAGAAAAGTAAACTTGGTAATCAAATTGCTTTTGGTAGTTTACAGGACAATCCTATATACTGCTGATTGCCAAAAATCTTGTTCAAATCAATGAAACACCATCCCATCTAAATGGATTTGAGATTAGAGCCTTAACTGATAGGACTCCCAACTAAAATCAGGGAAGAAATAATTATCTAATACTTTTAAGTTGTTTATGAATCATCAAATTATTTTAGGAAGGGTCTGTTGATAGAATTGTGTAAATAATTATGTCTGTTTCTAATTTTTATTGATAATGCTTATAAATGCATTTATTTATATTTCTAAAACTCCAACATGCACAGTTTGCATTCTTTGAAAGTACTGTACTGAATCAACATTAACAGTTATTGGTAAGTTTATTATTAATTAAACTTCTGTAATATGTCAATACTCCATCTACCATTTCAAAATGAGGCAGGATGAGGCCCCTAAATTATGCTCTCTTCTAGACAAAAGATCATCTTTGTTATTTTGCATTTGTGACTCCACTGCCCCTCAAGCAGTGATGGGATGTAACAGGTTCTCACCAGTTCGCCGGAACTGGTAGTAACTTTCCCCAGTGTCCCAGAGAACCGGTAGCAGCTTTTGGGGGGAACCACCTTCGGGTCTTACCTTTTCACTGGTTCCCCCACTGCGCATGCATGCCACGCACTTGGTGTGCATGCATGCCTACAGTGCTTGGCGCGTATGCACAGCCTCCTTGCTGTCCTCCCAAGTGGGGAGGAGGAAGAGAAGCTGCTAGCCTGAAGCTCCCTATAGCCTGCTCTCCAGGGAAAGTGACTCACCTTTGGATGTGGTGTGTCTGTGTATATTTTAATGTGTATTTAATACCGTTAACTATATTGAGGTACTACCACAGTTCCTAAAACGGCCTGGTGGCCGGCATGCCTGGTGACCTGGCTTGGGAGTTTTAAACAAAGTCTTGGAGTTACCTCATCAAACTATACCTGTGCTGTTCCAATTGCTGTTCCAATTGGAGAACCCTTAAGGAGGTACAGCTGTTTTACATTTACATTAAGGCATATTATCCTAGAGAACCGGTACGATGACCATATCCATCTTGCAACATGGTGCTGCCCAGGCACTTATACTAACAGGTAAGTGAGTGGTTTGTGTTTGGTGGGTGGGTGGGTGGGCTGATTTGTGTTTGGGGTGGGTTGGTATATTTTAGTGTAATTTTTATTTATTTTTTATTTTTTTTATTTAATTCATTTACAGGTTTATGTTGTGGGTGGGTGGGTTGAGGTGTGCGTGTGTGCGTGCGCTTATTTTTATTTTATTTTTTAATTATTATTATTATTTTCTTTGGCCACGCCCACAACATCATGTCATGATGTTAGCTCCGCCCACACTGTGATGACATCACAGTGGGGTAGTAAAAATTTTGACATTCCACCACTGCCCTCAAGTCCTGCAATTTAGAAGTCTGAGGCTCGTTCTTCTCTATTTTTGCTAGTTTGAGATGCTTGGTTCTCAGTGAAGAATCTCTGAAACTTAACAGTCTCAAAAGAAGGAACAAAGCATTCATGGTTCACTGCCATGATCCATCCAACTAATTCTTTCTTTCAAAAATTCCAAACCCAAATTCCAAGCCCACAATCAGAAAAAAACACTCCTTTATGGTACACATCAGTACAAATATTCTTTAAATAAGGCATATGCTCTTTATTCTGGGATTTACAGATGGATTCTGGAATAATTGGGCAAAATAAACTATGTGCTAAGCCTTTTCTTTTTACATAAAACACAATGCAAATGTGGAGGGCTTTTTAGAAAAAAGACAATGAAATTTTTATTAGTTTGTTGCACAGCTGTGCAGAAAGCATAGGGAAGATAATGGGAAGATGCAAATATTTGTTTATCTGACTTTCTCCGGCTATGACAAAGCAAATAAAAGCTTTGGTTTTGATCCACAATTGAGCTAATTGGAAACACTCAAATTGTATGTCCTAGAAACTTCTAATTAGTTACTGCATGTGACTCAAAATAGGTGCTAATAGCATCCTAACACTCTAACCCAACCAGATAACTAAAATTTAGTGAATTCAAGAAAAGCAATTGGGAATTATGCTATTTTTCTTAATAATGAGATACATTATTTAGCAATTACACAGTACTTCAAAAACTTCAAAGCACTTCAATGTATTTTTCTCTGTAATCTTCACAGCAACCATATAAAGTAGAATACTCCTGAAAATAGATGGGGTAACAGAAATTACCCGTCCTTAGTCCTCTTACATTGCCTTGAAGAAAAGTAGAGGGGTGCATTATAATTACAGTTGGAGCAGGATGAAGAAAGGAAAATAAGGGGGAAAGCCCTCAAGATTGAGCAATGGTCCAAGGCCAGAACCAGACATTTAGAAAAGGTAAACTAATAAGATTCAATCTAAATCTTAGATTGTGGAGGAGCTGAGAAAGTGAATCCCAGGAGACTTTGTTTCCAGATAACTTCAACATTTTGTAGTGATTTCATCAGGAAGCAGAATGTGTCATGCAGACAAACAGGGCAAACTCAAGTTCTTTTTGACAAGATGTTTGAGGTGGTTTGCCCATCCCCTAATCAACCACCTAATACACCTTCTCAGCCAGTTCCCAGGAACCTTTGGCCTTGCACAGATGGTTAATCTCATGGTTTTTTAAAAAATCATGTCAGAAGCACACAAAGGTGCTTTCTGAGTTGAAAGGATTTTTGCTGGAGAAAGCTCCAGTCAGGGGATTCCCAAATGAGGCTCCTTTCATGTGCTTAAGATCTTCTCCCACCGAAGTGGTACCTATTCATCTACTTGCAATTTTTTGCCTTCAAACTGCTAGGTTGGCAGGAGCTGGGACAGAGATGGGCACTCATTCCATCATGCAATATTCGGGTCTTGAACTGCCGACTTGCTGATCTTCCAGCTTCTTAACCACTGAGCTACTGCAGCCCAAGAGGGAACAAATTATATGCAGAATGTCTACAACTGTGAACAGAGACACTTTGCTTTGGGTTTATTCATGCCTAAAGTCACATTGTTTGCACTTCCTTCTTGGAATCAGACTCCACAGAATGGAAATATTTGGAATAATATTTTTGTCATTCCCTCATTTTGAAGGCTGTTTTGATTATCTCAATAGCAAGATATTTCTTTCCCAGTTACTAGTTGCCCCTTCCTCTTCTGGGACTGTGACATCCACAGCTGCCTCCCTTCTTCCAAACAGATTTCCAATTTACCCAAGAATTATGTTCATTACATTTACACATGCAGTGCTGGGTTGTTCTCCAAATATAGGTAGGTGCATAAAAGCAATATCAATTACATTAGCATTTTGCTCCTAACCTACTGGGTACTCATTTTACTGACCTCGAAAGGATGAAAGGATGAATCAGGATCACACTCACAATGTCAGCTGTTAGCAGATTTATCAAAAGACACTAAGAATACCTTGGATTGAGAGAGTACTGATATAATGACTAATCATCATAATGTGTCATCAAGTAATTTCTGATTTAAAGCAAGCCTTTTCAGTCTTTCCAAAGTATACACTACTCAGAACTGGTTTACCATTCCCATCTTCTAGGGCTGTGATGGCGAACCTTGGCACCCCAGATGTTCTTGGGCTTCAATTCCCAGAAGCCCAAGCCCCTGTGAATCCACATGAATGGGCACATTTTACTTCCGTTTCCAGGAGCGATGAGGGCGGTGCAGCACGGGCCGGATGAATTGCAGCAAATCCTTTCTTGTGGATTCACATGAATCAATAACATCTGGAGTGCCAAGCTTTGCCATCACAGCTCTAGGAGGTGCTTGCCCCAAGCTATGTAGGCTGGCTCTTCTGCCTGGAAACACAATGAGGAATCAAACTCATGAACTCTGCCTTTGCAGCCAGGTACCCACCTCACTAAGCTATCCGACCAAAGGTCAATGACTAAAGACAATGAAACTGAGAAAGCTAGAATACTCTAGTCAAGTTAAGATTGTTATACCTGACCATTCCAGGTGAAAAAAATGGAAAATGAAGTGCAGGAATGGGAAGATTTTATTGACTGAAGAACTTTGAGAACTCGTTTGGATACAGAGCCCCAGTGGTGCAATGAGTAAGTAACACTGCACTGAAGCTAAAACTCTGGTGTTGCGAGTTTGATCCTAGCATGTTGGGGGCAAAATGCTAATGACCTTGTGAACCAGGTAGTGCACTAACTGCTATGGAACAGTATATAAGTGTAATTACTATTGTAGTTGGTACAACATATCATAACTGTTTAGAGCTGCCACATTCAAAGGCAGGATAGCCATTATGATGTCCAACCAGTAGAGAGGAAATGGGAAGAAGCAGCAGAGAGGAATTACAGTATTATAGATTTTGAAACTCATTTACCTCTGCAATCTAGAGGCCACAATCCCTTTAAAAACTCCATATTTGTTGTGACAAGCTCTTCTGGTTGCTTACATCAGGTTAACAATGATGACTACTTTAATGCAATTTCTTTAACATTCAGGTCTCACTCAAAACATTTTACAAAAAATATTTCAACATCCAAATACTGTATAAGCATTATCATAGATTTAACATAGATCCTAATTTGCTAAACATATTCAACTAATATATAGCAATAATAAAATCAATTTTCTCTTTTTTGTGGACAATCTAATAATTGTTAAAAGAAATGGTTTCTTAGTCATAAAAATGGAGAATCAGGACATTAAAAAAATCAACAAAGTCATTACAAAGAGTAACTACTAAGGTTTAAATAATTGAATATACACATCTCAATCTGCCCAGAGGAAGCTTTTCATTCCAATCAAAATGCTAATATTTCCAAGGATACATCCTGATTAAATCATCTATTCCAATAAATTGTAAAACCGATTCTATTTTCATAATAGATTCTTATCTTATTTGAACTCTCCTTTTTTTCATGAACTCTTACAAGACACATAACTTCAACCATACATGAAATGTTACAGTCTTTTGATTAAGGATCTTCAGTGTTCTTCCATTTATTTGCCCTTATTATGAAACAGGAAATAATTTCTGGATATTCATAGGGGACATGGCCTCTTCCCCTTCCTTCATTTCACACGCTTCTACTGTTCTCCACACTGGAAGGCTGGCTTTCTGAATAAGAGACTCTCCCCTTGTAACAGAAGGGACCTGCCTCTCGGGTAGACCCTTTGTTCTTCTGGGTTGCAGCTCCCTGGCTGGACAACCCAGGTCTCTGATATGTGTGGAAAAGTTAGCATTAGGCCAAATAACTACTCCAAGTTTCAAGAAATATATTGAAGGCATTGTAATATATAGGATACAGTCCATCAAAAGTTCGGCAAGCATTTCAAAGCAGAAACTAACCATTTAATGTTATGTGATATTGATCATTTATGATTTATTGATATTTTTGTTTATTAATTTGTAATTTTGTATGTGTTCTGGACCGCCCTGAGTCGGTCCTACCGAGTAGGGCGGTATAGAAATTGAAATATAATAATAATAACGGTTCCAAGGAAACCATGCGCCTTCCACAAGTCTCAAATTTTTCAGAATGGCTACACAGCATTCCAGGGAAGGGAAATGGTGTGTGTGTGTGGGGGGGGTGGTGTTTGTGTGTCACTGGGTTACACCTCTGGCGCTCCCCCTTAGGGAATCCAGCCCATGATCTTATAGCAATGCATGTCAATCACATATTCACTAAAACCATGAGGCAAGGATGTTTACATATTTTCTTCCTCCCACATATCTGGAATTGACATTTTAAAAGTACTAAAACACATTTAAGTGGGTAACAAGGCTAACAGGGGTTTTCTATGACACCCTCCTCCATCTGTGTAGGCTGTGCTTTCACAGTAAATTTTGTTTGGTGAATCTTCACAGAGAGAAGAGAGAAAGGTGCCTTTTACCTGTAAAGGGTGACAGAAATGTTTCAGAGGCAAGACAACACATAAATATCCCTCCTCTCCTATTGTGTTTATTCCCTCAGAAGTGCAAATATACTAACACAACCAACTACACACCTACAGGGTGCAGCACAGAGCTAGATAACGACGGTATGTTTTCCTGATTAGTTCACTCTGATGTGTCTGATCTATGGCTTCCATGCCTAGAGACTGATACAGTGGAACCTCATACAACAATCGCCCCATATAGCAATGAAATTGCATAACAATTACATTTTTGGGGGGAAATGGTGTCCCACTTAACAATTTTCCCTATGGGGGGAGGGAAAATCACACAACAATTTTTTAATGGGAAAAACCACTTAGCAAAAAAAAATTGTTGTACTATTCATCCCATAGGGAAAATCGCTATACAATGCATGTATCGTATAACAATTGTTTCGTACAACAACGAGCCCCATGGAACGGATTAAAACAGTTGTATGAGGTACCACTGTAATCCAATGTCTGACTTCCCTTCCTGTAATACGTACTTGCTTTTTCTATAACTATCATCTTGGTTGGGCAGCCAAAGCAAAGCAGACCCAAGCCTTCTCTATCAGACATGCAATTTCCTCAATAAATATTTCTCCTTTGCTTAATATAGTCCTTACTATTGATTCCTATACTATGGTCCTGCTCAATGCAGGAATCCAAATTAAAGCATTTCTGACAGATGGTTGTCCACTTTTTTCTCTTGAATGCCTCTAGTGTCGGAGCACTCACCACCTCCCAAGGCAATTGCTTCCATTGTCGGACTGCTCTAACAGGAAGCTTTTCCTAATATTCTACTGAAATCTATCTTCCTGAAGTCTGAGCTCACTGAGTCATTTGACTACATCTCAGCAAGTTTCCATAAAAGTTAATGATAATCTCCCATTTCATTCTTGCTTCCTAGTTATAGTTGAGAGGGTGTCACATACCAGCCGGCCCCCTCTGCTCTGGAAACCTCCTTAACCAAAGCCCCCAGAGGGTGGGCTGGTCGGCAATAAAGCTTTACAGCCCTTAGCTGTTTCAATCCATAGGAGGTTTAAACAGGTAGCGTGTTCAGAGGCTTTGTGTGTGAATGCAATGTTTCTCTTACCCTTTTTAGTCCAATGAAGACACGTTGCTCAGGCAAACGAAGGTTTATTGATCAGGTATATTGATCAGGTTCATAAAGCATAAAAGTCAGTAGCATAAGTCAGTAGCATAAGTCAGTCCAGCAAACAGAGTTACAGTCCAGGTTCGTTAGGTAACCATTTTGAAAAGAAGAGAAAAACCCCCACAATAGCTAGGGTCTTAAGCCATTGAGATCCAGAGACGAACCAACTAACTTCTCTCCAAACATGGAGAATTTGCAGTCAGGTGAGTTAGCTTTAGCCAATCAGGTAACAGAGAATAACTTTCTCAAAACAATGGATTGTTTTTACACGTGTGCAGTCAGTGTTCTGGCATGTAGACAAAACATGGATCTCAGCTAGCTAGAAAGATAACACGGGAACACTGGCTGAAACACGGTTGAAAAACAAGCTGTCCATGAGACAGAGAGGGACACAGGATTTCTATGAGACCTATTTATGAGGCCTAGCTAGAAACTGCGATTTCCAAGCTTTAGGAAAAATGAGAAAATGTGTCGTTTCCTGACAGAGGGTAATGCCCTTTTAGCAGATATCAAATTCTACATAGCAGGGTTGGCATCCTTGTGTAAACTGCTAAAGCTCTTCAGTACACAAAAGGCCAAAGCTGACTCCTGAGATCTCACCGCACACCAATGGATTGGAGCCTCAATAACCACATGTCTCTTTGCATGGATGCTGTCCTCTCTGGACAATGGAGCTCTTGTTTTGGGTCCCCTTCGTGCCCAAGAAAGAACTGCTGGAGAAAAATTACCAAGCATCTCCTAAACCTAATGTCAACCCTGTTATTTATTGGGTTCCATAGACAAAAAGCTATTCATTGGCACTCATCCAGCATAATCCAAGATGTGAGAAGCATGATGTCACTTCATTATCAGTTTTTAGCATCACAAGGAAACATCCTCAGTGTTTTTTGCCTAAGGTACCTGGGTGGCTTACTTAGGAGCAGGATAGGTAGGTAGGTAGGTAGGTAGGTAGGTAGGTAGGTAGGTAGGTAGGTAGGTAGGTAGGTAGGTAGGTAGAACAGACAATTCTTTAAGCTTGGCGGACCAACGTGTAGCTTTCTAGCTGTTCTTCAGCTATTAGCTCTGCTAGTGCAAGTTGCAACTCAAGAACAGGCAGAAAACCACATGTTCCCCATCCCTTTTTGAGGTGCAGGAGGCAGTGGAATCTCATCCATGATGGCCAGTGAGGTATTGCAGTGAAGGACAAGGCAGTCTTCAGCCAACCCACTCTTACCTGCCTCCTAGGCATCTACATGTAAAAACCTTCTATATATTTGCACATGGAAATATTTGCCTGCTGGCTAGTGTACATATTTGTCAGAGCATACCTGTGCATGCATGTGTATGTGTGCATGTGTATACATGACACACACATCTGTACACACTCTTACCCCTGGCCCTGACTACCATAGATTGCTGCATTTTCTGTCCCATCAACTACAATTAGCAATGGCTGCTCCTGGCAAGATTACACTCTCCATCATTCTTACTAACTATAGTATGGCCTTTCACCAGTACCCATCCACATCATGACTCCTACTTTGGAGTTACTTTAAGCCAGGGATTCTCAACTTGTAGCCCTCAGAATGAATGTGGCCCACAGCACCATTTCATGTGACACCCCCCCACTGCCCCACCACACCAGAAAGTGTCATGTGGTGAAGGAAGGGCAAAATGGCCATCCAGCCCCAAAAGCTATCTGAGGGAACATGACCCGGCCCCCAGCTTTAAAAGATTGAGAACCTTTGTTTTAGCAACAACCTAACAGAACCTAACCACCATGTCACTCCATTCTTATCTGTTGAAGCAAGCTCACAGCATCTATTTGAAAATTCAATTTTAAAAATGTAGCAAAATGATTTACCCCTTGGGACAAGCATCTGTTTATCTGGAAGGCGGGATGCGCACAGTAACAACTATATGACAAGAGCAAGAAAGCATCAATATATAAAATGTTGCATGCCATTCATCAGTCTGAAAGTTTTATTTCCTGGATTTGGGTGTATTTGAACAATAATATTCAACAAATGTGTGTGTTCTATACTATCTGTTTTCCTCACTTACCAGGTTCCTCCCTTTTCTCTCTGTGCAGCATTCCTGCAGAATACTTCATTTGGAAATCAGTTTTGCACAATCCTTTCAATGGCACTGCACCCAGAATCTAGCCTTGCCTTCTTTGAAAATCACAAGATCACTTCTCTCTCTAATTCATGCATAAAATGGTAATAAAAATGTAGCCTAACTGTACTCCTTCTGGGTGTGATTTACACACACAGTTACATGTTACATCATCATGAATCCTGCTGAGGCCTTCATTTTAGTAGTACCGATTGTGGGGAATCTATATGATGTTCATATAGCTTTCACCTATATTATCAGATTAGTAACATACTCATTTAGTATTACTTAATAGGCAGGATAAAAGTTAAGTGTTAGCCACATGGGTCCTTTCTGCGCCTTCTTCTCTCTTTCCATTTCTCTAAAAGGAAGAATGAAACTGCTGTGTTTTATGGATGGCAATTTAAAAAGCCGTAGCAGAGAGCGAGAAAGAAAAGCTGGATGGTCATGTCATTGTTGCTCAAATATTTATCTCCACATGCTGTATACACACACAACACACAAAAGTTTCCTTTTTGGCTTTGATTTTTCTAAGAAATTAAAGTTCCTATAAATAATATTTAAAAGCAAATAAAAGGCAGCAGGGATTCCAGTCTCTGTGTAATAATATTTTTATTTGGGGGTGGAGATCAGAGACAGCAAGCAAGGCAGGATCTATACATTCTAAATCAAGGGTTCCCAACCTAAGGCCTGTGGGCTGGATCCAGCCCATGGTACCATTTCATGTGCCCCCCCCCCACTCCTCTAAGGGCTTTTGAGAAACAGCTTTGAAGCTGTTGGGACAAAATGGCCACCCCATCATGCCGGTAGGGCAAATTGGCCATCTGGCCCTTGAAGCTGACTGAGAGAGCATGACCCGTCCCTCAGCTTGAAAAGGTTGGGAACCCCTGCTCTAAATAGAATGGAATGAAACAAAACAAATTACAATTCAGTACAAGTGACTACCTTGGATCCCTTGGAGTCATTATTCAGCAAAGAGTCTGCACATTGGTAGACATCTCCACGATGACATTCCGCACATGCAAATAACATCATTGGCAAAGAGATGGGCAACATTGCCCCTGTGCCCAAACAATGCTCTCACTTAGCAGGCCTTTGCGATACTTTGATAGAGCAAAATATACAAGCTGGCCAAGTGTCCTAAGGAACACATAGAGTGCCAGTGATATTGCAATACCAATTCTACTGGCAATGAGCAACCTCTCTTTTCCCCTTTCGTTCAGGGAATTAATCGTTCTGTGCATATCATGAGCTTGTTTAAATTGGAGGTGAAAAACTGCAAAAGTACAACTTAATTGAACCTTGCATTGTGTTATTACAAATGCTGCCGACCTCTCTTGCAGTCCATTATCACAGGGTTCTGCAGAATGCTTTAATTAAAGACAATAAGGCTAATAAAAAGGCATCATTTTCCTGTCTTCAGCACTGCTGGAGAGCTGGGTTGATGAGCTTAGATTATTCCCTGCTAATGCTTCTCTCCTGTTGCTACTGCACTCCCCTTTTTCTTCCATCTCTCCCATCTTCCCCCCCTTCCCAGCTTGCAAGTAATAAGCATGCCTGAATTCCAAGAGATCCCTTTGTTCGGCATAATTGTCTGATTTTGTTTATCAAACAGAAATTGAAATATAAATGTCTACGCTCCCCCTCTTTACAATTATCTTGCTCCTCATCCTACAGATGTCTGTGAGGGCAAGAACTGTGTTTGTTTTAATAAACTGTGTGCTTCTTGACAGCTCAGGCAAGACGCAGGAATACAAAGGAAGGCTGGATGCTGCTTTCTTTAACCCATCTGCGTTGGGTAGGCTTGCGATTTTGGAGGCAATCCTGTTGCTCTAATGGAGACATTGTTATATAGCAGGAGTAAGAGTGGCAGAATCTGGCCTTCAGTGAGTAATATGACACCTCCCCATAATTAGTGTGCTGCTTAGCTAATGGCCCATATGTGCTGTCTTTCATTGCTTTCATCCCAGTTGTATTAATGACACTGAACTGACAGTATGTTCAAGGCTGATTAAGACAGTCTTGTTGGGTGAACTCCAAGCTTTACATTTTCACTAGAGTTGCCTACTGGAAACTTGCAAGATGAATTGGGATGTTCCTGCTCATTTAAGACACATCTGAGAAAGCAAACACACTTTTGAAAAGAGCCTAAGAATCTTAACTAGGTGAGATTGAACCTCATGTACCAACTTGCATCAATGTGCAAGTTCACATAGATATGCCGCGTTATGTGCACATGCATTGTGTGTATTTTTAAAAAGCAACTTTCTAGCTAAATAAAATGTAGTCTTTGGAAACTGTGATTTTGAACAGAGAAACAGAAAAAAGTAAATAAATTAATCCCTTTTGTAAAAACTGAGTCTCTGCTTAAAATTGTCCCATAATGTTGGTCCCCCCCCCCCCCGTGCACCAGAAGCATATACTTACTTCTCCTTGTTCCTATAAAAGTCCAACATTATGTAACATTTCAACTTCTTCAAGGGTTCCCAACCTTTTCAAGCCGGGGCCTGGGTCATGCTCTTTCAGTCAACTTCGAGAGTCAGATGGCCATTTTGCCCTGCCTGTATGATGGGGATTCCCATTTTGTCCCAACAGCTTCAAAGAGGTAGCCATTTTGTTTCTCAAATGCCCTTGGAGGGGTTTGGAGGCCACATGAAATGGTGCCGTGGGCTGGATCTGGCTAATGGGCCTTAGGTTGGGAATCCCTGTCTTAGGTCACCCAACCAGTGTAAAGAAGCAGTGGGGAGCATAAGTGGAGTAGGAAATAGCCAACGAAGAAAGGGTTCTGAACAGATGTTATTCTGTTCTGCCACTCAAAATTGGGGATTTTTGAAACTATTTATGTATTTAAATATAGTAAAAAAGACTGACCCTGTGTTACACTTGCCATTAGTGTTTTCAACATTCAGGCTGCCCTTTGCTATGTAAAGCTTGTCACCAGCGGTAGGATGTCAAAATTTTTACTACCCCACCATGATGTTGTCACAAAACCAGCCGGCCCCCTCTGCTCTGGACCTCCTAAACCAAAGCCCCCAGAGGGCGAGCTGGCCGGCAATGCAGCTAAGGTGCTTCTCTTCTGCAAGGAGGTTTAATAGGTAGCGTATTCAGAGGCTTGTGTGTGAATGCATTGCTTCTCTTACCCTTTAGTCCAATGAAGAGACGTTGTTGAAGCAAACGAAGGTTTATTTATCAGGTATATCGATCAGGTTCATAAAGCATAGGTCAGTAGCATAAGAGAGTCCAGCAAACAGAGCAATAGTCCTAGGTAATCTAGGTAACCATGATGAAAACAAAAAGGAATAGTCCCACAGGCCAAGATGTTATTCCATAGACATCCAAAAATGAACTCCTTCTCCGCTCTCCAAGATGGAGATTCTTAACCATGTGTTGTGTTTAGACCAATCACAGACAGTTAGAAACTTTCCCACAACATAGGATTGTTGACACATGTGTACAGTCAGTGCTCTAACCTGTAGTCACAACATCAGGGAACTCAGCAAGCTTAGAGATAAGGAATGGGAACAGTGACTTGAAAACAAGTTGTCCCGTAACACAGAGTCTTATGAGACAGAGAGAAGAAAGGATTTTTGAGGCCTAGTTTAAACTAGGTCCTCTCCAAGCTTTGAGAACATTAGGAAAAACATGTCGTTTCATGACAGATGTCATGATGTCATGGGTGGGGCCAAATAAAATAAAATAAAAAATAAAATAAAAATAAGCACACACACACCCCTCAACCCACCCACCCACAACACAAACCTGTAAATAAATAAATTAAATAAATAAATTAAATAAAAATACATTAAAATACACCCACCCACCCCAAACACAAGTCAACCAGAGCTTTTAAACCAGAGCTTAAAGCTTATTCTGGCTAATCTTTCTCACACTAGGTCAGATGGAAGGAACTACAAAATGAACTCACCACAAGATGGCTTCATTTTGGCACTTTTCAACAGTTAAAAAGTTAGGTACTAAGTCTTTGCCTAACCAGTTCTCTAGGATAATATGCCTTAATGTAACTGTAAAACAGTTGTACCTCCTTAAGGGTTCTCCAACTGGAACAGCAATTGGAACAGCACAGGTGTAGCTTATTGATGAGGTAACTCCAAGACTTTGCTTAAAAACCCCAAGCCAGGCCGCCAGGGCTGCCGGCCGCCAGGCCTTTTTAGGAACTGTGGTAGTACGTCAATATAGGTAAAGGTATTAAATACACATTAAAATACACACAGACACACCACATCCAAAGGTGAGTCACTTACCCTGGGGAGCAGGCTATAGGGAGCTTCAGGCTAGCAGCTTCTCTTCCTCCTCTCTGCTTGGGAGGACAGCAAGGAGGCCATGCATACGTGCCAAGCACTGTAGGCGTGCATGCACACCAAGTGCTTGGCACGCATGCACAGTGGGGGAACCAGTGAAAAGGTAAGCCCCGAAGGTGGTTCCCCTCAAAAGCTGCTACCAGTTCTCCGGGACACTGGGAAAAGTTACTACCGGTTATGGCGAACTGGTGAGAACCTGTTACATCCCATCACTGTGAGTCACCCTTTTTTTTCCTGCTGACAACATAAGCATGTTATTGTGCAGCAATAATGGGACATTTCCTGGCATTTTGAATTAACTAGTGTTTCAGGATCCCAAATGATGCACACATGATTTGTACTATGGTTGTGGGGTGAGGATGGAAGCAAAATATTTTGAAAGCCAGTGTCAAGAAATTAAGTGGTTAGCATGCTGGTCAGATGAAAAAGCACTCTGTAAATGCTCAGATGAAATGTGAAAGAGCAAGGGAACAAAAAAGGAAGACAAGATATTGTGGCAAAATCCAAGTAGACTTTGATTCTTGAAAGCACACTGAAACAACTCTATTAATCTTTAAAGTGTTACAATATGTTGTTGTTGCTCTTTTATACTTCTTTCCCTTTTTCCTTTTTACAAAAAGAAGAATTGCTATTGTAAAGTGCACCTTCATAACCGCTCTCATTTCATTTATTGCAGAATAGATGTGGCAATTTCAATTAGGGGCAAGCCAGAATTTCTCTGTCTTTAACCAGGAATTCTCAACCTCTTTAAGACAGGTCATGCTCCCTCAGACAGCTTCAGGGGCCAGCCAGCCGTTTTGTACTTCCTCCACCCCATGGCACTTCCTTGTGTGGTGGAGGAGGCGGGGGGGGGCACATGAAATGGTGCTGTGGGGTGCATCTGACCTGTGGGCAGCAGGTTGAGAATCCCTGCTTTAAACCATCCCAAGAGAAATCTAAGCAAAAACCCACCCTCAGATTTGCAGCATATGAAAGGATTGAGAATCTCACATTCAGTTTGGTGATTTTAAAAAAATGTTTAGAAAATATACTGTTTACATGGACATTTAAAGGGGAGCAAGGTGGAAGGAAAAACTGGCATAACATACTGAACACAATGTATGCTCAATTCACACTATACATCACGCTATACACAGTACATAATACTATATGCTGTACCATGGAAGAATGGATGCTGTCTGTGCCAATTATTTTTTATGTTGCCTGTTATGGGATGAAAATTATCTGGTATATTAATTAGTTGTGCGATGGTATACACGGAGATGAAAATGAAGATAAACAAAGAGCATTTGCACATTCTCTACAAGGGGCAAAAGAGGGTCAAAATGATATTGAGACAGCAGAAGCACACAATATTCCTTCATTGCTGACTTGATAACCAAGTCTCTTCTTTCTTAGCATACAAGGCAACACAGAGCTCTGGATTTCACTCAATTCATGTCAAAACATTTGAAAGGATCTCCATATATAATGTGTGTTTGGGCCACTGGGTTAGTTGGCTTGTCCTTATAGCCTCAAACCTATATAATTTTCATAGAATCCATTTGCATCCCATGTGTTTTAATAGTAACCAAAAGAGTGTAGGAGCTCCTACGAGACAGCTGGACATATCTCTCCCCATCTGTTATCCCTAGGCTGCCATCTATCTGCCCAGATTCCTGTTGTTTCCCCCAAGTCCATGGATTTCTCTTCTTACCCAAAGGCAGAAAATGTTACTTGTTTGCCCACTGAAAAATATAACTGAAATGGGTACAAATTTAGAACTGCCCCAGTGTCTAACACTGAGGCAGAGAGGGAGCAAAAGGAAAGAAAAATGGATGTTCTCCTTCAACATACAAAACCAATAAATAATGTAAATGAGCCAGTGTTTAATTATTTCCCCTGCTTGCTGTGCATGGAGCAATTTAGAGAGCAAGTCTGTGGTGGTGAATGGCACGGTGTCCCCCCTCCTGAAGGTGGGCATATGGCACCACCATTGCTTCTATGCCTTCCACTGACCCGCCCTCCGGCGTTCCAAGAGAAAGACTCACTTCACAAAATTTAATTACTCCGTTAACATGTCCCATATGCTCAGTGGCAGGCAGAGGAGGTTTTAATTACTCAGTGCAACACATGCTGGGGAGCTGCCCTTCCTCCTCACACAGAACCCCTTGACACTACATGCAATAGGGGAAGCCGCAGAGAAAAACCAGCGCTGGAGGGAGTCAAATGGGCCTCCAGGAAAAAAACACGAGCCTTCTGGCAAGATCTGTGTTGCATTTGCTGTTAATTCTGTAAAGGCAGAACAACTCATCTGTTTCCCCCACCCCAGACTGGGAAGCTGGAAGCTATACATCTCCAATGCAGATTGGGATTACTGATTAATTAATTTCCATTAATAATAAGCGCTTGCACTGTACTGTGAAATGTTTAGACTTTTTACTAGGATCAGGTGGAATCTATAAGAGCTCTGGTGGCGCAGTGGTTAAGCTGCTGTACTGCAGCCAGAACATTGTGAGTTTGATCCTGACAGGTGGTATCAAGGTTGACTCAGCCTTCCATTCTTCCAATGTTGGTAAAATGAGTACACAGTATGTATGGACAAATTGATAGTTAACTTGTGAACCACCCAGAGCAGAGGTGGCGAACCTATGGCACGCATACCAAAGGTAGCACTCAAAGCCCTCTCTGAGAGCACCCAGTGGTCACCCCAGCACAGAGTTTGCCCCGCACCTCTGCCCAGCAGCTCAGTGGGAGCACTTCCTCCTTCCCTCCCCCAGCACAGTTTGCCCCAACCCCCTTTTCCCAGCAGCCCAATAGGAGCGCTTCTTCTATTCCCCACAGCACAGAGTTCACCTTGCCCCTCTGCCCAGCAGCCCAATGGGATTTTTTTTCTCCCTCTCCTGTTGCCATGTTGGCACTTTGCGATAAATAAGTGGGTTTTGGGTTGTAGTTTGGACATTCAGTCTCTAAAGGTCTGACCCAGAGAGTGCACTAAGTGTAACTGCTATTACTATTTGTGATTCAGTTGTTAGCCATGGTTTCCCAATATGGGATCATGCTGGCACACAAGCAGGCATGTGTAGCCATTGTAATTTGAAAATCAACATCCAGGCTACATGTTATACATGCAATATGTAATTTACTCCTCCAAATAATTACTTCCAGGATAAGCCCGCTCTAGCTTCTTGGTCAGCTATTTCAAATCTTTCTCTCTGAACATTCTATAAATGTTTGTATTGCTTTTTTATGGTATGCTGCTATAAATCCTACTTGACAGACTCTGCACTTATGAATGCATGAAATATCAAGCCAAATACATAGCAGAAAGGGCTTGGGACCAGAATACTTCTCCCTTTCTTTCATAGCATCTACAACAGGGATGATGGTTATGACATTTTTTGAACATGAATTCATCACAGACAAGATGCTAGTCCCATTACAAAACATAAATACAGTATTACACCATTTCTCCCTGGATGCAGTCTGAATCTGATCAATAGCAATTACACTTATATACACTGTATATAGCACTTAGTGAACACTCTGGTCAGTTCGCAAGTTAATTAGCATTTTGCCCCCAACATGCAGGGTACTCCTTTTACCAACCTTGGAAGGATGGAAGGCTGAGTCAACCTTGTTCCTTGGTCACGATCAAACTCACAACATTTTGGTTGCAGTACAGCAGTTTATCCATTGCGCCACCAGGGCTCCTTATCAAGTTCACTTAAAAGGGAGCACCAGTGTATTCAATGGAATATTGTCCCAATTAAGTGTGCACAGAATTTAGGACAGTGGTTTAGGAGTATAAGAAGGAATACAGACGCCTTCTCAAAACACTAGAGTCCTAAAGATGGCTGAAATAAAATCCTTTCACAAGGTGAGGTGGTGGAAGAGTGGAACTCTGGGAGGTCTGTGTAGTAGGAGTGCCAGATTTGTGGACAGGAACTCCTGGGTACTTCTGTAAGGACTCAACCCAGCTCATGGAAGTTGGCAGGAGGTGCTCTCAAGGGTTGATGGCAGAAAGCCCCTTCTAGGTTTAGGGCTTGTCAGGTATCCATGACTCTCTACCACCTGGCCAAGAACAACCATGGCCTGTGTGGAGAGCTTTAAACAGTCTGTGTGCTGGGCTAGGAAGATCAAAGGGTAATCTGAGAAAGTGGGTTTTCCTTGTAGATGACTGTCTGTGTGAATGCGGAGAAGAGCAAACTATCTTCCATATGGTGCAATGCACACAATGCCCCTCAACGTGCACTGAGGAGGACCTTATGTTGTCAAGAGGAAATGCTGTTCATGTGGCCGGATATTGGGCTGATGTCATCTAGCCCTTTTAATTCTATTTTGTTTTAGATGTGTTAATTTTAGCTTTGTATGTTTTTATAGGCTGATGGTGCATCTGACACGAACAAAGAAGGTATCCAACAGGACATCCATTGTTAGGGATACGTTTGCCTCATCTTTACAGCAGAAGAGGGGCAGCAGAAAGCATTACTTTTAGGGTGGACACAGAAAGAAAAGGCACCATTCAAGGTGAGAACAAAAGAGGACACATAAACTCTTTGCATAAACTGTTTTATGCTGATTTGTATGTAAAATAAAAGACAATTGAAAGTGCAGTACAACTCACAGTATGGGGGGGGGGGCCAGACTGACCAGTTTACCTGTGTGCCTAATTGTTGTCTGCTGTCCAGATACCGCATGCTGATGGACAACTCTGTGAACCCTGTTCTCCTTTGTGATCCTTTGTCACTTGATGTAAAGTATTTGGGCTTTCTTGAAACAGAGGGTGTCTTTTTTCAGAAGACTGTCATCTGTGCAATAGGATGCATGGTTACCTTAGATCCCGAACCACTGTAGGTAATATTTCACACTATGAAATGTTCTTAGGTTTCCAGGCTCGTGAGAAATCAAAACATACTTTAAAAAAAACAAGGGAAATTGCCTGGAAATCATTTTATACATCCAGTACTATATTCTGTGACTGCACAATGGATATTTGGGGGGGGGGGGGGGTTCCAAAATAAAAGTTTTCTGAGACTGGGAAAATATTATTTTGAAAAATTCCAGGGGTCTATTGTGATTGAGAACCTTGCTAAGAGTTAAAAGATTAAGCAGCTGTGCTTCTGTGGCCTTTTTTGGGGGGAACAAGGTTAGAGCTGAAGCTCCTTGTATTTTCATTATTCACCTGGCAAAATTCTTCAAGGGATGATATGAAGGCTCATCTTGGCAGGATCACAAGCAAACGAAAGGAAAGAAAGAAGTATAAGTGGAGTGCTTTGATTGGGTCTAAATCATATGAGTTCATCATGTCACAAAGGCCTAAATCCCCAAAGAGCTGCTTCTTTGGTCTACAAAGATAGGTCATGCTCTTGGCTGCCTTTGTTCTTCATTTCTGCATACCTGTTTGGTTAATCCAGCTAGCTTGCTCCACTGTAGAAGCTTATTTGCAGGAAGAGTGCTTGAAATGTGTGAATAGCTTTCATGGAACTATTTAAGCAGCACAACCCAGGTTTCTTTAGCTTTCAGCACCTCAGCTACAAAAGAACATCCATAATTCACAGCCCTCACCCGTTCCCCGAATAATATTCTTTGATAAACCTGATCTAACTGCATTTTCTCTAAGAGTTCTAAAAATTTATTGCATTGGTGTCAGGTTATTTTTCAAAGCTCCTAATGGGCTGCCACACATTGCTGGCTTGATGGATTTGGCATGGTGGGTCAAAAGTTCTCTATCTAAGGTGGACCTGCATCTTCTGGTACAAAGAATAGCCCTCTGCTTGAAAAGTTACAATAGCATAAACCCATTTTTTAAAAAGTATCCTATATTTAAAAACCATTGCAGTCCAAACTCATCTCACAATGCAGAACTCTTGGAAGACAAAACATCAGGAGGCGGGAAATGAGGGGTTTGAAAGTTTCCTATCCATAATTAGCACCTAGACAAAAATCTCAATCATCCCCTGCTCAAATTAGATGCATTGTGCTCCTTAGTTATTACAGCTTTCCATTAAAGCTGTTACTAAAATAATTTGATTTTGCCTCTACTAATAAAATGCAGCAGTTAGTCTTTAAAGTGCTACAATGTTTTTGTTTTGTTTATTCTCCGATATGTTAATAACTGTGTGCAATCAGTTAATTCTGACTTACACTGACTCTTTCCAGGCTTTTCCAGGCAGAGTACACAGAAGTGGTTTACCGTTCCCTTTTTGGGGGCTCTCTGGGACTGTGCAGCTTGCCCAAAGCTATACAGGCTGGCTCTTCTTTCTGGAGGCACAGTGAGGAATTGAACTACCAATCTTTGACTCCACAATCAGATACCTAAACCACTAAACTATTCAGTTAGTTTTAATTGTTGTGTACCATGAAGCTGCATCTAAACTATAGCAACCTTAAGAGGGGTTTCAGGGTGTGTGAAATATTTAAAGAGAGGTTTAACCATTGTCAACCCTCAGTGGTTTTCAATGACCAGGTGGAGATTTGAACCCAGGTCCATAATTCTATCCACTACACCACAACTGGCTCCTACATGTAAGTTAGAATATGCTGTTTTATTGAAATTGATTACTTGTAAAGAAATTGGGAGGATTAACACATCCATCACTTATCCACACGGCTTCTATTTGCCTAAGTTGAGTCAACCCCTAGGTGGCCAAATATGACAGGGCTTTGGGGGAAATCTCTCTATTCTTTCTTCCACAATCTCAGTCCTCAGACTCTTAGTGTTGAAGGGAGACAGAAAATAAAAACCTTGCCAGGGACTGGCGCACCTAACTTGAAGTGTAGCACTTGCAAAAATACCCACAGGGTAGTTGGACCAAGGTCTGGATTTGTACCACAGTATACCTTTAAAGGGCAATGAATCAGGCTGAGTAAAATTTTAATTATTTTATTGAAAGAGAAAAAAGGCACAAATGTTCAGAATAAAAGCAGTTTCAAAATATAAAATGGTAAAAGTGAATATAAAGTTTTTAGCAATAAAGTTATAAGCTGAAGCCATTGTAACTTGTCTAGGAAAAAAGGCAAGAAAACACACATTCTACATTCCCCTTAAAATAAAAAAGTCAACTAGCCTAGCCTAGTCTACTTACTATACCATAACCCCAGTGCATAAGCAGAGTTCCGGAAGCAAATCAATTAGGTCTGACAACGTCAGAAATGAGCATTAAATGGCTTCGTCTTCCTCCCGTTAAATACCCAGGACCCTCTAAGGCTGTTGCACAAATTGAATCACTTTGCTTCTAGAAGCTTCCAGATCTCAGTAACTTCTTCTCCAACACCACCCCAATCCAGCTGGTACCAGTTTCTGGGCTAATTAGCAAACCCAAAAACTTCCTTCAAGCAGCCTTGAAGAGTCAAACAATGTTGGTGTGTAGCAGAGCAACCAGAGGGCACGCAGCTGAAGGTGAGAGCACTTTGACCAATGCAGTGACCAAGGCTTATTGTTTGTGCAAAAGAGTTTTACTTATGGTGAAAAACAGAAGGGTTCAAATATTTACATCAACAAAGATAACAACACAAATAAGATAACTTCTCTTTTTGGTGCCACCCAGTTCAGCTCACTGTGGTGAATAGTCTTGTAAGTTTGTGTGGCAAACCTAAGTAACTCAGTCTTTAACTTGCAAGTCACATAGCTCAGCAAAACAGCAGTCCTTGGCTGAGCAAATGGTTCTGCTTACAATGCAAGTTGCAGAGATCAAAGCAATGACAAAGCAACGAGTCAGCAATACACAAGCAAAAAACAGTTCCAACTGCTTTAGGCAAATAAAGCGGTCAGTGTTACTCTTTCCTTTGGCAAGACAATCATCAGTGACTGTGTAGCTTCTTGAAAGTTTGTTCCAGCGTGGAACCTTCTTCTTCTGAAGTACAATGATCAGTAGAAGTCCTTAGCACACAAGCAGTATCTTGTGCATAGATTCCAGAGACCACAAGGGCAGCATTTGGAGCATAGACCCCAGTGAGCACATAGGCTAAAGATTTGCGAACTAAGACCTTGATTTATACACAGGTCTTGAAATTACACAGTCAGTGAGCAACACCTGTGCTGTTACAATCTCAGAACTCTTAAAGCGAAACAGCATATTACAGTGATGTATAATATCCTATACAACTAGTTAGGGGAATACTTAGTACACTAACAAACTTCACATAGATAAGGAAATCCAGCTGCGTAGACCTCATCCATTCTCACTCCTTGACCTTCTCCCTCCCTCTCCTCCTGGCAGCTGAGCTAGTCAGTCCTTCCAGAAATGTATAGGAAGGCTCCATTTTAGACATCTGAACCAATTTCTTGACACTTCTGTCCTCATTTATGTAAATCTTTTTTTGACATTCATGACTGGCTAGCAAAAAAAAACCTGTCCTAGAACTGTCACGTTCAGAATGATTGTCTTATAGATATGATGTATAAGCCAAAGCCCCATTGAGCAGGGTCTACCTGTAAAGACATCCTCATCAGTGGCAAATTGCTGCTGATTAATGTCTTCCTTTTGCAGTGCATTTTACCACAGTGTAGCAGCTAAGGCTTCTTCATTCTCCTGTGGAATGCAGGAAGTTGCTGGGATGCAATCCATCAGGCATCTGTAAGGATGCTATGGCCTGCCAAAAATTGACTTTAGATACTCACTCATGTAAATTAGTCGAACAAGGGAAAGGAGAACACCT